>CM062806.1:591869943-592616371 GCA_031772625.1 Pinus tabuliformis
TGCACGCAATCGTGGTCAAGTTGATACCGTACGACCCCCTACTGGGACTCCTACACCAAACTGTCAGGGTCTAGTTGGGACTTCTTACTGGGGAGATCCCCTAACATGTTGGCCAATCCAACACCGTCAACACCTCCCGACTTCACCATTGTTGATTATCAAAGTACCCAACATAATGAAACCAACCCACTATGTTATAGTCAAGGTCGCCATAAAATAAATGAATTATAAAACAAAAACACTTGACTATCCACCTCCCGACTATCCAACCTCATGAATGTGATCGACACAATATTATAAAAAATTAAAAAAATTATTGCTCGCATTCTGGACATTAATTTTGTAGTTTTCATGCTTTGAGAATCAGTTACTGAAAATTTAGTCTTCTTTATTCTTTTGTTCTATAACCTTTTGACATGAAACATATAATTCGAAAATTCACAATATAATTTGCATTCTTGTTATCAGGTGTGCAAGAAGGATTTATTTCTTTTGTGAATAACAAAATGTACAAAAACAAAAGACCTAAACATTTTTTTTTCTTTTTCAAGAATTAAGTCAGAGATCAAATCCAAAAACATTTTGTTAAAAAAAATTGCAACCTCTTGTTGTGCTATTCAGCAACCCCCCCCCCATTTATTATTTTAATAGCTAATAATCCATTAATAAATGGGGACCCTTGATAAAAACCCTCCAAAAAATAAATTTAGCACTTAGGCACTTTCCTTTGAACTTTTAGGAATAAATCAGGATATCGAGT
This sequence comes from Pinus tabuliformis, assembly GCA_031772625.1. Lineage (NCBI taxonomy): Eukaryota > Viridiplantae > Streptophyta > Pinopsida > Pinales > Pinaceae > Pinus > Pinus tabuliformis. Next base: position 591,870,704 of record CM062806.1, read on the forward strand.
CAAAACCCTTTGAAAACTAGCAATTCTCACCTTTTGGCATACCGCTGGACCAAGTGTGTTAAAATCCTTATTAACAAACAAAACCCGTGAATTGCCATCAAAAGGATCACCACACTTAACTTAGATATCATTGGACTTTTTATTCAAAAGATAAGACCTAAGGTATTTCACATAAAATAAATCTATCACAGTCACGTATCAGTGCTCACAAAGGATGCAAACCTGCAAAGCATGTTGAAACATGCGAGACACGATATTGCGATAGGACAAGTCAACCTCATCACATCGCATCAATTTATTTAAAAAGTCCAATCTTATGAAATGCGTGAGCTTCCGAAATGCGATAAAGCCCGGACCCGATAGAAGCCAATGTTATAAATTGAGAGTTAAGTCTGCCAAGTAGTGAAAAGTGCTTTATAAGGTAATTACTCCATCAGTCAAACTACGCTCTAAATGGTAAAGGATATCCCGCTTATCTCACGTCCTACAGAGTCCTAATGAACTTCAAGAAAGCGCACAACCAAATGTACGATAATGCGATTTGTGATATTGCATCGCAATCACAAAATCGACATTCTCACAGCTTAAGCCCACCACTTTAAAATTTTTCCTTCCCGTTTTTGTAATGCGGTACATTAATGAGTAATAAAGGCAACGATAAGGAACCATTAGTGGCTATTTAATATAGGTTAATGGAATTTATGTTAAAAATCGGCTCAATGTGATATGATATCTTTTCATCTGCATTTGATTATAACTCCTTTCTTGTCACCTTTTCAGGTTATTTGTATCATTCATTCTCATTATCATTATTTCTTGTGTTTATACGATAGCTTCCACTTTGCTCCATTTCAGGAAAAATCCGCAGGAAGCATCATTAGAAACAATGGGAAAGAAGGGAAAGGCAGTTGCATCTGAGAAATCAGAAATGATCCCTCTTTTCTCTGATACTATGTGCAGTAGAGATAGAGGAACTACGACATGGGAGGCCATGTACAACTTGTTAGAAGAAGGTCTACCGAAGCCACTGGTAATAAAGGCCACGGTACATGCTCAGGAGTCATCTAATGCCTCCTATTTCGAAACGGCATGTTCTTTCCTACACCGCATAGCTACACGACAAAAAATAATCCCATATAAGGACATGGTCAAATGGGTAATTGACAAGGTAGACATCACAAACCAAACATTCAAGAATCATAGGAAAGATTTCATGGGGCCCTTCTGAGCAAACAACCTTCCACTAATGTACCAGTTAACTAAACCACAAAATTTCTACAACAAATGGTTCCTTGAGAAATTTGCTAAAGAAAATGAGGACCCGTCAGACATCATGCAAACTTGGAAATCAAGAGAGGGCAAGCTCAAACGGGATAAAACTGGTATGTACTCCACAACATCCATTTCTCCAACCTATAGTTTTGCAGCAACAATGAAATGTAGGTTATTCGGTAGACCCAATAGCACCAAGTTTTCCATGGATTGGCTCCCATTGATAGATGCAGTAGTGAATGCAACAATAATGAACTGGGCTCAAATTCTATCAGCCAAATTGGCTAAGGCCATTATAGAATATAGGAGAAAAAGAAGTTCCTCTTTAAGGGTGTATCCCTTGTTTTTCATGAGTGATTTTGTAATGGATGCAATCTATTTTAGTTCTAAATTTCCTAATATGGGATGGAAGTGGACTATACAGGACCTGCTTCCCATCCATATGTACCATAATATTCTGTGGGAATCTCAATTGCACCCCCGTTTTAATAAAATATGTCAAGGATTTATACTACCCATCCATAAATAAGTGTATTACAGAACCACCCCTAGGTTTTCTATAGAGGCCGAGGTAGATATCTTTCCAATAGCCAGATGGCTTGGGGAAGAGACATTTACCTACATTAGAGTATTTGGGAGCATTTCTTCACCACATGTTCTCCCATATTATGTCCCCAACAAACTAGTGGCTAGAGAAATAGTCTACCAAACAGCAGGGGAAGGTGGATTAAGTAGAGAACTGAAAGAGAAGAAGAAGGCCATTTGACCTACATTTCTATTACAGTGTGGTGCTTTGCGCTACATGATTTTGGACATGCATGCAAAGAAGTAGAGATTATTAAATCTTTGAAATTAGCTACATTTTCGAGAAGGCAGTATGACCCAAACAACATTGTTAAGGATTTTACTACTATGGTAAAAGTAAAGCAATTCACCCACGAGGAGGACGCCTTTGATGATGCCTTCCTACAGGCAGAAACATATTCATAAGTGTTGCATTTTGCATCAGTAATTTTAACCCCAGAAGATGTTAAGGCTTTCCATGTTTATGGGAAAAAGATATTATTGAAGGTCCCATTGGACATATTGCAAATTGAACCAATAAGGGAGCCAACTCCTAGTGTAAGCTTGGAGGGCATCTCCAAAGAAAACTCTGAAGAAGAAACCCAAGAGAGATCTACACATGAGTCAGAGCACTCAGAGAAACAACCTCAAAAAGGGGGAGGAAACACCAATAAAGAGTCTAAAAAGGACACATCTGGAACTATAGAAGAGACGACCAAGCAAACCTCAGGAAAGAAACAAGCATAAGTTGCCTCTACATCAACTCATTCAGGTAAAACCCTAATTATTGACTTGGAACAAGAATGGGAACAATTCAATAAAAAGCTTCACACAGATTCAAACACTAAGAAAACATCTGAGATATAGACTCCTAAGAAAACCCAACACAAGTCAAATCCAGAAACGACAAGTGAAGGAGCTACGAGGACTTAGGACGTTGAGATCATTCCTACTACTCCTACTTTAGAAATTGTTTTGATAATTGAGGCAATACCTATGTTAGATGTATTTTATAGTCCTACCCACAAAGAGGTAGTCAAGAGACAAAGGAAGAAAAGAAATATGGATGTTGCAACTATTATGACTCTGAAAAATGAACCAATGGACATCGTATGAAAGGACTCGCCCATGGACCCATCTGAAAGTCTCACAAAATTGTCGCACTTCGCAGGAACCTACGTCACAGCAACTATTGACAAAGCAACAGGGGTCCAAATGTTTCTCAAAGAAAAGGAACAAAGAATTCTACTGCTAGAACAACAATTAGTTCAAGAAAAATCTAATTAGCAAGCAAAATTATAAGTAGCCCGGCTCCAAAAGGAATTCGAACAGACGATAATACAACATCAAGCCAGCTTAGCAGAAAGAGTTGTGTGGATACAAGCTATGATAGATAGGTTTAAGGACAATCTGCAAATCGACGAATTCATCAAGGAAACACTCAAACTTAATTCCCTGTTATTACAGCAGAAGGAAGTATTGTGCTAGAAAATCTCGCAGATAAGTCCTTATTGTGAGACCAGTGATAAGTTAACAAACTAGGTTATTGACATGAGGCTCAAATACGACAAAATCCATAAAATGATTTCCGACTTTATCACCTGGCAAGAATCAAAGGATGGGAGAAAGGATGACCTACCGAAGCTAGAGAAATCTCATAAAGAAATTATGTTGACAGATTGACATTCTCGACTGAAACAAGCAGAAAGGGAACTAGTGATAGCAACGATAACAACAAATTGCATAATAGAAGCCATCAATGAAAATCTTGATGGCGCCAATCTTGTTAAGGAATGTATACCAGGATTTATTCCAAATTTCAAAGAGTTAGAGCAATAGTGGAGACAGGCAGCACAAGAAAAGGAGGAGGTAATCAAACAAATAAATAGGATGAATTGGGAAGCATACTAGCAGTTTTTAGTGAAATCACATGGCCAATGGATGACTTTGAGGTCTTTAACAACCTCTACACAAAATATGGTGCCAACACTAATAGATTCCATATTTTCTTCAGTTAAAATATGCAATCGGCCAATTGCCTCAAGTCAAGCCAATGACTGATATTTGCAATCTTAGAGATCAAGTTCAAAGGAGTTATTCATTTATTTATTTTTCTTTTAGTTTTATTTTTGCATATTCTGAGGAAGGTGGTTTGAACCTCCACGGCTATTTTTTGTAGTAGTCTATTTTAAGACATATAGTTTAATATTTAAACCCCTCTCATGCATTTAGAGAGGGGTCCAAAATATTTATCAGAAACACTTTTCAAAGCATTACACTATTGTACTTTTGAGGAGGTTTTGATGAAATGAATGGGACATGATCTATTTTCTTAAATATCTAGCATTCTCTACTAAAATGCACTTGTGTACTGAAAGAAATAGTTGTGGGGGTACAAGTGGGATAGGCGGGTAGCCACAACATCTACTTGGATCAGCATGTAAGGGATTCATCCCTTCCAATAGTTAAAATTATTCAACAAGCCTCTCGATTGCCAGCAAAGGAAGCAAGACCAATTGAAAACAACGAAGGAATGTTAGATCAGAGCATACATAACACACAGCAGATTTATACTCAGAGACTTAGATGGCAATAGCAAATAATAATTCACAGAGACAGACAAATGGAGAAACAACAAGATTACTCAATCAAAAACAGCGGAATAGATAAAACAATCACTGGAGAACAGAAATCACTTAGCATTACATAATAAGCTTGGGCCTTGACTTGATTTCCTTGGCCAGAGAAATTACAAATTTATAGAGGCAGAAGAAGGATCTAGATTCCTGTATGTGATTCAGATGGAGATCTAGAATTATCGAGAAACTAATGGTGGTATGGAGATCTAGAAAGATATAGAAACTAATTGCGGTGTGGAGATCTAGAAAGATCTAGAAACTAATGGTGGTGTAGAAGGATCTAGAATCCTGCATGGATTTGGCTTCACACTTAACATTCTCCCACTTGAAGCCAAATATGAATCAAGTCACACCGAGTCCTACCATGCCTCTACATAACTCATGTTTATTTCGTGGTAGAATCTTAGTGAGCATATTAGCAGGGTTCCTATCTATATGGATCTTTTCCAAGGATAATTGTTCTTCCTCCAACACATGCTAGATCCAATGGTACCTTAGTCGATGTGCTTGGTTTTGAATGAAATGTTGGGTTTTTCTCCAAGTGAATGGCACTCTGACTATCACAATATAACACATAATCGTCCTGCTTTATTCTTATCTCTCCTAGGAATCACTACATCCACAACATCTCTTTACAAGCTTCTGTTGCAGCTATGTACTCTACTTCTGTTGTAGAGAGGGCTACTATTCTTTGTAGCCTTGACACCCAAGATACTGCTGCACCTGCAAAGGTATACAAATAACATGTCGTGGACTTTTTGGTATCCATATCTCCAGCCATATCCGCATCTGTAAATCCTTCAAGCACAGTCTCATCCTAACCAAAACATAAACAATAATGACTAGTACCCTTGAGATACCTCAAAATCCATTTTATTGCTTGCCAATTTTGTTTGCCTGGATTGGCAAGGAACCTACTCACTACTCCCACTGAATATGCAATGTTTGGTCGTGTGCATACCATGGCATACATCAAACTACCAACTACTGAAGCATAAGGAATCTTGCTCATCTCTTCTTTCTCCTTGTCATCACTAGGACATAATTCAGTATTCAGCTTGAAGTGGGCTACAAGGGGTATACCAACTAGCTTGGCATCTTTCATAATAAACCTTTCAAGCACCTTCTTGATATATTTTTCTTGTGAAAGCCATAACTTTTTGTTTTTCCTGTCACGCATAATCCACATGCCCAATATCTGTTATGCTGGTCCCAAATCCTTCATTGCAAATTTGCCACCCAAATATTTCTTCAACCTATTGATCTTATTCTTATCATGACCAACAATCAACATGTCATCCACATATAACAATAATATGATATACTTTCCTTGATCATACCTCTTGATATAGACACAATGGTCAGCTTCCAACCTCTGAAAACCATGTTCCAACATGAATGAATCAAATTTCTTGTACCATTGTCGAGGTGCCTATTTCAACCCATAAAGACTCTTCTTCAACCTACAAACAAGGCCTTCTTTGCCTTTTTCTATGAGGCCTTCTGGCTGCTCCATATAAATTTCTTCCTCCAATTCACCATGAAGGAATGCAGTTTTTACATCTAACTGTTCACATTCTAGGTCTAAAGCAGCAACTAGACCAAGAATGACTCTAATTGATGACATTTTAACAACAGGTGAGAAAATTTCAGTGAAGTCAATACCTTCTTTTTCGGCAAAACCTTTCACCACCAGCCTTGCTTTATACCTCTCCTTCTTTTCATCACCTTCATGCTTAATCTTGTACACCATTTGTTTTGTAGAGCCTTTCTACCTATTAGGAGGTTTACCAACTCCCAAGTTTTATTTTCCTGCAAAGAGTTTATTTCTTCTTCCATTGCTCTCTTCCATTCTTCACTGTGCTCGACTTTACAAGCTTCTTGAAAACAATTAGGTTCACCTTCATCAACCAACAAAATATAGTTTGAAGGAGGATACCTCTGTGAAGGCTTATGAGGCCTAGAAGATCTGCAAACCAACTGTGGTGGTGCATTATCAGGTTGAATCTCCTGTAAAGGTTCCTGAAAGATTCCTTCTTCTTGTTGTTCATCATTTTCCACTTGTTGTTCTTCATGCTCTTGAATTTGTTGTTCATTTTCTTGTATTGATGGTATGTTTTTCTACTGCTCTTCAAACCTGTCAATAACCTTCTTGACTTCCAACTCACCTACAGTCCTCTTGAACATTTCTAACTCATTAAATATAACATCCTTACTTCTAATAATTTTATGTTTGACTGGATCCCATAGACGATAACCAAAATCTTCATCCGCATATCCCAAAAAAATGCATTTCATAGATTTGTCATCTAGCTTAGTTCTATTTTCTTTGGGAATATGTACGAATGCTTCACATCCAAAGATTTTCAAGTGAGAATAATTCAAATTCTTACCAGTCCAAAATTCTTCACGGATATCGCCAGCCAAGGCTGTAGTTGGAGATCTATTTATGAGGTATCAAGCGGTCCTTACTGCTTCAGCCCAAAAATTCTTCTCCAAACCGGAATTGGAAAACATACTTCGCACCTTTTCCATAATGGTGTGATTCATCCTTTCTATGACACCATTTTTTTGAGGAGTACTAGGCACAGTCTTCTCATGCTTTATGCCAAACTTGTTAATATTCCTTAAATGCATTTGAGCAATATTCTCCACCATTATCTGTTCTTAAACACTTCAGCAAATTTTTAGTCTCTCTTTCAACGGCAACATATAATTTTTGAAATATTCCAAACACTTCACTTTTTTTTTCATAGGATATGCCCAAACCTTCCTAGATGCATCATCTATAAATGTTACAAAATATGATGCTCCTCCTAATGATTTGATGTTAACAGGGCCAAACACATCTGAGTGTACCAATTCTAACACATTTTTCTTTTTGTCATGGCCATCTCTAAGGAATGAAACCCTTCTTTGTCTACCATATATACAATGCTCACAAAGATCAAGATTGTAGGATTCAAACCTGGCAATAAATTTTTACCAACAAGGATTTTTAAACCCTTCTCGCTCATGTGACCCAAATGCTTATGCCACAGATCTGTTGAGTTTCCTTCTTTTGTGACAACAGGCAAATCTGATTTTCCTATCAGTGTCTTCAATGTGTATAATGTTCCTATCTTGGGTCCTTTGGCCACGAACAATGCACCTTTGCTAATTTTCTAGCCTCCTTTTCCAAAGCTTTTTGAATAGCCTTCATCATCCAATCGTCCCATAGAGATTAAACTTATGCGCATTTCTGGTACATGCCTGACCTATTTCAACAATATATCTTGTACATATTTCATCTTGATCTGGACATCTCCCACTCCAACAATACTGCAAAAATAATTATTCCCCAAATGCACTCTACCATAATCACCAAGATTATATGAAACAAAACTATCTTTGCATGGGGTTACATGGTGAGATGCCCCATAGTCAAGGATCCAATCAAAGCTACTGCTAGATGTATATACACATGCATCCTCTACTAAAACAGTAAAAAACACATCATCATATGTGGCTACAGCAGTAGTCTCACCTTCATTTGTGTTGGATGACTTGTGATTTGTACTGGACAGTCTCTAATCCTTTTGTCCTTTCTTCCAGAATCAACATTCTTTCTTCATGTGCCTGGATTTTCCACAATGAAAACAGATGATTTTTCCTCTCCTTGATTTTGATCAGCCTCTCAATCTTGATCGTCCTTGCCGGCCTCGATCCATTCTCCTACCACGATCAACTAGAGCTAGAGCCTTTCCTTCCTGGTTTTCTGCAATTGACTTGTGTCGCAATTCCTCATTCATTAAACTGCTGCTGACATCATCAAACTTTAGGGTCCCTGTAGTTGTTGAAGTGCTCATAGATACAATTAAATTTTCCCAGTTGTCTGGCATAGAACACATTAGCAAAATAACTCTAATTTCATCATCTAAAATGATTTTAACAGAAGCAAGCTGATTAGTAATAATATTAAATGCATTAAAGTGCTCAGCAACAAAAGCACCCTCCTTCATTTTGAGATTATAAAGCTTCTTCACCAAGAACACTTTGTTTGATGCCGTGTTCTTCTCATATAGATCATGGAACTTCTTCCATAATCCTTCAGCCGTCATTTCTCTAGACACATTGAAATACACATTCTTTGCTAAATATTGGTGGATTGTTGCAATCGCCTTTCTATCTAGCTTATTCCACTCTTCATTTGTCATCGATGAGGGTTTCTTTGTTGTTCCCTCAATCGGCAAATATTGATACTTTAAAATCAATATATCCTCCATCTGTGATTTCCATAGGGAAAAATTAGCCCCGCTCAACTTCTCCATATCTGTAACTGTTGTCTCCATTTTCAATCAAATTCACACCCCAAAACACAAAAAATCCACTTAAAAATAAAACTTTAATTATTAATCTTTAAAATTTAGTAATAATGACCTTCCTCCTTTTAAAATACCCTTTTCAAAATTCTTGCTCCTTTTAAAATATACTTTTCAAAATTCCAACATATAATTATATATGTTTCATAATAAATATAAAAAACATATATAATTTTTTAACCTTTTCACATTTCGCACATACATATGTTGGTTTGAGAAAAAACTTGACATATACGTGCAAGCTTGATGTGAAAGAAAACCTTACGAACACCACGTTTCAACTCCATACTCCACGGATCTCCATGTTTCAAACTCCAGCAACACATACGGATCTCCACATTTCAAAATTCAGCAACACATTCAACATAAGTCCACGACCTTGTTTTTCTTGCAGCAACTGTCTTTTAGTTCCAGTGTTCCTCAGCTATTTCCTGGACAGATCCTTCAACAGCTCCAGGGGTAACAACCAACGTTTTAACAAACGCTACCAGAGTAAGGCGATGGCACTAAGCGGCTTGCACAGTGGATATTCGACCCTAGCTTTGATACCAGTTGTTAGACCAAAGCATACATAACACGCAACAGATTTATACTCAAAGACTTAGACGGAAATAGCAAAGAAGAATTCACAGAGACAAACAAATGGAGAAACAACAAGATTACTCAATTATAAATAATGGAATATATAAAACAAACACTGGAGAATAGAAATCACTTAGAATTATATAACAAGCTTTGGCCTTGACTTGCTTTCCTTGGCCAAATAAATTACAAATTTATTGAGGCAGAAGAAGGATCTAGATTCCTATATGTGATTTAGATGGAGATCTGGAATGATCTAGAAACTAATGGTGGTGTGGAGATCTAGAAAGTTCTAGAAACTAATGGTGGTGTGGAGATCTAGAAAGATCTAGAAACTAATGGTGGTGTAGAAGGATCTAGAATCCTACATGAATTTGGCTTCACACTTAACAAGGAAACCTAAGAAAAATTGTTGTAAATTACCACAAGGAAAGAAAGAGCATTGTTCAAAAGAAATGCAAGAAAATATGTTGTAAATTACTGCAAGGAAAGAAAGAATGGCATTCATGTCTTTGTTCTTTAGGTGTATATCTGTACATATCTCTATGTTGTCTTTCCCTGTGAATGCACAGACAACAAAATTTGTTGTAAATTACCACAAGGAAAGAAAGAGCATCTTTCATGTATTTTTCCTTCAGGTAAAGAAAGAGTGTCATTCATGTCTTTGTTCTTCAGATATATATATATATGTACATATATTTATATTCTCTTTTCTTGTGAATGCACACACAAGAAAATATCTTGTAAATTACCGCAAGGAAAGAAAGAACATCATTCATGTCTTAGTTCTTCAGGTATACATATGTACATATCTCTCTATTGTCTTTTCCTGTGAATGTGAATGTATGTATAGTGAAACTGACGACAAATGAGTTGGCAGGAAAAAAATCGAAGATGGAGAAGAAAGTATGTTTCACCCCAAATGTGGTGCAGCCTCCATGCAACAACAAAAAATGAAGGCAGGGGAGAAAAAGTGTAGTTTCTTGGACAATGTTTTCTTCTGAAGAAAACAAGACATCGAAGAAGTACAAGAGTGCATATGTTACAAAGCATTTGGAAATACAGACATTTTTTAACTGAGAAAACCTTGGAACTAGCAAAGCTATGTTCTATAATGGTATGCTTCAGTAATAAAAGCGGAGCATAAATAAATTTTAGGGTTTTATCTTTTTTGGATTGAAATGTCAAGAATCACATATATTGTTTAAAGTGGTCATAGGAAGGTGGAACGAAATACCTCTCAAGAGACATTCCATTTCAATATAATAGAGTCAACTGGGATCTTGATTTGAGTAATTGTGAGATTGGGTGCTTCCTTCCCATTGTTAATTATAATTCTTTTACAGAAAACACCTTTATCCTCTACCAATTTCCTTGTGAAGTGTGTTTGCCAAGGATTGTGGAGATATTTGTGGGGAGCCAAATGAATAATTATTGTAGTTATCTTACTGGATAGTAGAAACTATATGTGTCTATTTCCTTCTTTTCCTATTGCTTCTATGTTTTTTTTCGTTAATGACTAGTGTATTCCAAAGGTGTTAGTGCATGATGTTAACGATATTATGTGCCACTATAGTGCGAGCGTTGTGGCTAGGAAGGATTTCATGACTGCAACAATTCATTATTTTAGGCAACTAGTTGACTACTATGCTTCGAATTCTATTCTATTCGATAGATTCTACCTCTGATCCTTAGATGATAGATTGAGTTTGGTGAAATATGAAGAGCATTCTTCCTTTTTATAACGCCAACACCAACGTCAAATTGTTTTAGTGTAGTTTTATGTGTTTTAAATTTGATTGACGGATTTTGTCTTGTAGGATGTGGTTGTGTGTTTGAAAATTAAAATTGAGAAAGACGCAGTCATAGTCATTTTCTAACCAACCCTGTTTGCCACATATGACTGTGTCATCTCTCAACGAAGTTGTCAAAGATTTCTTTGTCACTATGTCTCGTCGGAAGGGAGGGAAATGTTTTAGATTTAAGTCTGTCAATGAACCTATCAACAATTTAGAGTTTCTTGAAGCTCAAACTTGGTCGCTCTGTCTACTCGGAAGAGAAACATTTTTTTCATGAATAGTAGTGCACAACTGTGTGAGCACGCCTTTTCCATTGGGAAATATTCTTTTAAATAAGAATTTTTTATATATAAACATTTCAATAATGATAATAAAAATTAATATTTATTCAGTTATGTGATAACTGAAATAATCAAATATTTATCACGTGCTTCTATTGTACTAAACCATATTCATCTTCCCATGTCTAAACATATCGCCATGCTCTTGATGAAGATTATTTTAGTTGTCTTAATGGTGGGGAAGAACAACTCAGGCAAATATTGCAACAAGGCGTCTACAACGATTATATATATAGATATACAATGATTATATATATATATATATATATATATATATATATATATATATATATATATATATATATAATTATGTGCGTTAAACAATATTATATAAAAATATACTCAAAAATGTATATTATATTCTTTTAATTATTTCGAACATTACAAAATTAATAATAATAAAATATTATTATTACCTTTCTTTCACCTTCTCAATTCTATCACATTATTTAAAAATGTCTTCTTAATCATGCATTGAATTAAAGAATTAGACAAGATTAATATAAATTTAATAGATTTCTAGTCTTTTCAAGCTTAAGACAAATGTTAGTTTATAGAAATCTAAACAATAATTAAGAATGATTAACAAAAATGAATGCAATGTCGATATATATTTAATAATACTATATAGCCAATTATATAATGATGATGATTATTATTATTATAAATGTCCACCAAGACCCATATATACTATGGAACCTTCAAAGGTAAGAGATTACTCGTAATTTTTTAACATTTTTTTTATGCTCAAAAAGCATTATGAAAGTGTTCCAAGATTACCATAATTTTTCCAATTTAAAGGGTGAAGAAGGTTGGCAATGTGACAAATATTTTGAATATGATCTAATTGAATGAGAGGCACAATGAAAATGGAACAAATAGTGAATCAATGAGAGGAATTCAAAGAATATATTTGATATTAGCTCTTGCTACAATCACACGTGTCTTTTTTTCAGATATTGCAATTGTTTATAAAATCTAAATACTTCCTATTCATGGAGGTGATCGAGTGATCGTGTGAACCATCATCCAAAAATGACGCATAATATCTTGTCATTTTTACATAAAGAAGCTTTATAATCTAACACCCCCTCTTAAGACTTACACTACTAGAAATTAAACTTACACACAATGACACAATTGAAAACAAACCCTTCCATTCTTCAAAGGCTTTATTTTTGAAAGAAATGCTTGTTTTGGAAAGAATCCTTCAAGTCATTCATTTGTTGGCTTGGTGTATTAGAAACATTGAAGGAAGTCTTATCTTGGGCTAGATTTTGATGTTTCTTGTCATAATTTGGTGTTTGGATTAGTGTGCATTTTATCACAATGAGTTAGTATTCCTGGCGAACAGGTTCCCTTGGTCCTCGCAGGGTAATTTTTTTAGTTTATAGTTGTGCATCTATTTATAAGTCAGTTTATTGGTCCTTTAAACTCTGATAAACTTGGGGTGAGCAGTTCATTGGTGTTTCAGTATTATTTCTTCACTATAATACTGTTGCTCACTTTGGGGAAATCATTGAAGAGTGGTATTACAGTAATATTTCTTCTCATTTTGCGTCTATCAACCGTGCGTCATACTTTTATTTTTAAATTACTTGGATTACAGACTGTTATTGCTTCTCTGTTTTATTATTCATTATTTCAGATGCAGTTTGCTTTCATGGAAACCTTATATCAATTTGTAGCCCTGGGGATGTCTAGAGAGAAATATGAGAAGCACCAAGGAGTGGCATTGGTTATAGGGGTAACATGAATTGTAGGAAATTTCTTGGCATAAATATTTCCTTTGTCTGATACTCTTGGTCAACCTTGGAAAGTTTATGGAGTTGCTAGGAGGGCTAAGCCAGATCAATCTCCAGATATTCTAGTGGAATATGTTCAATGTGATGTTTTAGATAGAGAGAAAACTTTTGAAAATATATCACTATTGGATGTCACCCATCTCTTTTGGGTTGTTCGGGTTAATAGAGTTCGTTGTCTAACACGCATATTTTGTTTCTCTCCTTGGATCTTGATGAATGTTTTAGACACACTGTGTTTTTATGCTACCATTTACAAACATGAGGGGTTGTCTTTCAAGTACCAATGGAACAATGTTTCGTGGGAACAATTTATAGATGCATCTAATGTAGAATTGATTGCAGAATAAGAAATTTTGGTTGCCACAGATCTTTATGCAAAGAACCAAGATTTTAATTATGCAAATAGAGACGTGTATAAATGGAAACGCCTCTAGAGAATACTCACAGATAAATTTGATCTGGAACCATTACCATATGAGGGTGAAGAGTTCAATCTGGTTGAGGTGATGAAAGACAAAGGTCTAGTTTGGGATGCAATTGTCAATGAAAATAAACTCTTAAATTGAGCACTTGGGAAGGAAGTCACACATGCCTCTGTTTTGAGTATATTGTGTGATTGTATTACATTTAACATTAAGATTTATTTTTCACTCAAATTGGGCTATAGTTAAATCACATAACATATCACATCTTTTTTCATCCATACTTTTCTTCCATATGCACTACTGACTTATGGTGTTTCCTTTGCAACATCTAGTGTTAATGAATCAATTTTACCATGTGAACCCATAAAAATGTACATTGGTATTCACGTCAATATGCAATATGGTATATTCTTTGTGTATAAATCACAATTTGGTGCATTTTAGGGTTCACAAGACATTTAGAGTGAACATCAAGTTCAACACACTTAATCTAAACTCATAATATATAAAATGTCTCTCCAGAGATTTGCATTCATTATTAACTGCGAAGACACTCAAAATGCACAAAATATCAAGAGAATCTCAAATACTGATCACCTTTGCCAATAAACTTGAATAGGGATTGCCTTTTTTGAAAAAAATAAAATAAAAATAAAAAGACAAAATTTTAGCATTTAAAGAAATTTCTCTAAAGAAATATGAACAAAGATAAATATCCAAATTATGGGAGAATTGATTTCCTACTAGTTCCAAGAGATCTATCATTTTTTACATGCCCCCTAGTTTATTTATCTTGTGGCAACAATCTTTGAGTCCTTGGTGATACATAATTATGTTTACCATTAGGAGCTCCTAGAAGAGAATGTATCCATAATATAGGAGTTCCCTTCTCCTGAACATCTAGACTCAACCCTAGAGAATGGCCACAAATCTTTGCTTTTACCAACTCAGTAGAAATCATGTAACTTGGAATTGATGGACTACCTTGAGAATCATGTTCAATATGCTCAATTTTAACATATCTAAATGAACTGCATATTCTAGGTTCTTGCTTATATAATATTATTTTGCATATCCTCCTTCCTTAATAGTAATTTATGCCTAATAATAACTGCATTGTGAGTCATACCAAACAGAGTATCTAAACTCCCTTACACTTTAAAAAGCATCCTCAATTATTGTACCACCCACCTCGGAATCCACTCTAGACATCCAAGGTTATTCTTAATTAATCAAGAGTATAAAAAATTTAGGGCGGCGTTCTATGTGCACTAAAATACCTGTGAGGTCCAACACTATGTATGGGGGTTTATTACAACCTTGGATATATTTTGTGAGTTGATGTGATGTTTTTCTTGTGGCTACAACTTAGTTTTGGTTATCACCTAGTTAGCATGATTCAAACCTCAATCATTACCTCGGATCATTGCAACATTGGATATATTTTGTGATATAATGTGATGTTTTTTTGTCACTCTGATTCAAAACTCAATCATTATATCTCAATATTGAGTTTCTAATTATCTATTTTGTGTATGAACCCTTCAAAAAAATCACAGGAACATTTTATTTTACACTGTGATCTCCCCAACATGGGTTGGGGTTTCAGAAATTGGAGAGAAACTTGAGTGGTTATTGTTAGAAATTGTTTTATAAGATGGGAAATTTGTATGGTCTATAGGCAACCTGGATGCCATAACAAATATATATTTTGAATTTTCTGGTGTCTATGGCCACCATGCAACTAATAGGATCCATTTCAACTGAGAATGTCAATACATCAGTGTGCCAATGACAAAGATCATTTATTTTAGCTTGTGACATCCCTAGCCCTTTTCTCTAATTGTGGATCAAGTTATAGACTAGAATAGATTCTCTCTTCAAAAGGCTCTACAATATCTATTGGATGTAGGGAAAGGCTATCATAAAATTTGTACAAACAAATCCTCATGGATGTCTCAACTTACTCTATGTGTGCTGTAAATAATCAGTTCTAAAACATTTTTCATACAGCTACTCACTTGTTTAGAGGAAAAATTGAACAAACTATGTAAACATTAAACCATTTAGATCTTCAGGTTCTATTGTTTTTCTTCCTTGTTTATTGTCAATCCTCTTCTTTTAAAGTTTAAAACATATTTCATATAACCACTTGTTTAGAGGCCAAACTCAACGTGCTATACAAACTATTTTATTTTTCGTCCTTCACATCACATGCACTTCATCATCAACTTCTCCTTTCCCAAAAAGGAAGCATAAACTTTTCTTGATTTATATATTTATATTTCCTTGTTTCCATTGGTAAGTGATGAACTAAGTATTTACAGGACACACAAAGTAAGTTGAGGCATCCCTAAACCAACGTACATTTTTATGGGTTCACATGGGACAACTGATTCATTGACTGTAAACCATTAGATTGCATTTTTTTTAGCTTCAAATGTTTTGAGAAGGGCTTCAATATTATGCATGCTTTGAGCTAATATCTGTTCGATTTTACAATGTATAAATATATGGGTTTGACTTCAAAGCTAATGACTTGTACTTAAGACATCACAACCATTTTTTTCTTGGAAGGGCATTGATGGATGTCATAAAATAATTTGAACTTGCCAATGAGTAAATTCTCATGGGACCACAAAGGTCACTATATGAAATTTCTACATGCCTGTTTTGTCTTCACCCAACTTTTTTTGTCAAATTTATCCCTATGTTTCATGTCTAAAATGTGAAATTCACAATAATTATTTCATGTTTTTACCAATCAAATAAACGAATAGGTTATATAAAATTTGGGGCCATTATTTTAAAACTAAGGTGAGGTGTGGTCTTTTATTGTAATAAAGCAATATTTTCATTGGGCTGCTTATGGACCACACTTGCTTGATTTTGAAGATAAAATTGTTTGAAATGTTGTTGAATGATCTCTACATTATTTTTAACTCCATGACATGGGTTAGATTTTCTTAAGAAAAATTTGTTGGATTAAAATAATAACATGGAAGACACCAAGAAGATTAGTGGTAAAAAGCAATGTGATTTTTTGAATAGTTTCAAGGATCATAAGTGAAATAAAACATAGGTGGCTCAATAGTCAGAAGAGGAACACATGCATTTTTCTCAAGAAGAGGTGTAGTTGATGCTATTCTTGGGTTCAATTTCCAAATTGCAGATATGTATAGTTTTACTCAAGGGTAGATCTTAATTCAGATGGAAATTCTAAATTTGTTCACAAAATTGTTATAGTCCTTTGTATAAACATGTTTCAAACTATAAAAAATTTGCTTTGTACTAATTAAGGTTGTCTATAGCAGGAGAAAATGATCAACAAGAAATATGAAGGAATTGTATGGAAACAACCTCTGATTTTGAAGGTAGAAAATAAAGATCTATTTCTTTATTTTGAAGGTAGAAAATAAAGATCTATTTCTTTATTTACGAGGCATTCATGTTGGCATAATCATACAAGGTCTTTAACTTCAACATAGGCCTCATGATTTGTAAGGCTCAAGGAAGCAATATTGTAGTAAGATTTGATTATAGCATGGTCAATGGATGCCATAAAATAATTTGGACTTGCCAATGACTAAATTTTCATGGGACCATAAAGGTTATTATGTGCAATTTCCACATGCATATTTTTTCTTCATCCAACTTTTTTTGTCAAAATTGTCCCTACGCTTCTTGTCTAAAACACAAAATTCACAATAACTCTTTAAAGTTTTTACAATTTTTACTAGTCAGATAGAAGAGTAGGTTATATAAATTTTGTGGCCATTATTTTAAAACCCATATGAGGTGTGGTATTTGATGTAAAAAACTCATATGAGGTGTGGTATTTGATGTAAAAAAACCACATTTTCATTGTGGTTCTTATTGACCACACTTGCTTGATTTCCAAGATAAAATGGTTTAAATGTTGCTGAATGAGCTTTACATTATTTTGAAATGCAGCACATGGGTTAGATTTACTTAAGAAGAATATGTTGTATTAAAACAATAACATGGAAAACACCAAAGATATTAGTGGTAAAGGGAAACATGATATTTTGAATAGTTTCAAGGATCATGACGGAAATAATATAGAGGTGATGTCGACATTCAAAAGAGAAACGCATGCAATTTTCCCAGGAAGAGGTGTAGTTGATGCTATTCTTGGGTTCAATTTCTAGATTGGAGAAATATGCATTTTTATTCAATGGTATATCTTGATTAACATAGAAATTTTAAAATTATTTACAAAATTGTTGTAGTTCTTGATCAATGGTTGTCATTGATGTCAACCCAAGTAGCACCAGGGGCTACCCCAATCTTGCATGGGCATTTTGACTTGTCAACTCATCTTATTCGCAGTTAAGGATCTTCTAGATGGATTCTACTTGTCGAGATGTTTTTGTTGATATATGGCACACCAACTAGTTCTTCACGGTTTGAGAGTTATTCGTGTTTGAAGTTAGTAACCCTAGTTAGTCGGCTAAAACCCCATGGGGATGTGGCATGGCACTCATCATTGGTTGTGGTCATTGAATAGTCAATAATTAATAACGTTTTATGCTCCTAAAATGCCTCCAACATCCACTTGTTGAGGACCCTCTCAACTCAAGACATTGCTATAAATAGTGACCCTCATATCCTCCTTCAGCAAGCACTTTTCAACGAGCTATCTTGTGAGAAAACATCTGTAATTTTTCAACCCTCATGAGCTTCTAATGCAAGATCTCTTGCAAAGAGTTTAACGTTTCGTTGAGGTCTAGTTAGGGCACAAAATTATGATCAAGTTTGAATGTTTGTTTTGAAGCAAGTTTAGAGCCTTGGATTCTAGTATTTCACTACTTCAAATAGGTCATCATGGAATTTTCACTATAATTTTTTTCTACAAAGCTTAAGGAGCTGAAATTAAAATAAATTTGAGCTTAAATCTTGATGAACCTTGTGACCAAATTTCAGATCTTGGTTTGCTATATTTTCGGAGACATGATCTGAGGAAGTTATGGTTTTTGCAGGCTCCCATATTCCACGTCAAATAGGTGACCTTGGGAAAATTGTCATAACTCTCTCTAAGAATTGGATTCAAATTTCATAAACCGTGATAGAAATAGGATGGAGTGTAGTTTTTTGGGCATCATTTTCATTGTCGATGGTCGAAACAGTGACACGTGGAGCTTCGTACAAGTTCGCTCTATTGAACTAGTCTATAAGCAGGTCATCGTGGGAGATTGGGCATAAATATTTCTTGAAGAATACAATATCAATAAAACTTGTGGGGTTGGAAAGAGGACTCGTAGGGCTACCATAGGACGAAATTTTAGACCTTGGATATCCGAAATTACATAGATACAACAGATTCAATATCGAGCTCCTAAAAGGCAAGAAAAAGTATGCATTCAAGGATCACTGCAGTAAGGACCACACATCAAAAGCCAAGGGTAAGTCTGCTACAACAAGGTATGTATGATTAGTGTTTGCATTTTAATTTTGAGTATCATCTCTGGCATATATTTTTGCAGGACAGTGTTAGTATATTGTTTTGTATTTGTTTGGGTCTTGCTTGTTAATGCATGTGCAGGAAGGATGACACTTTGGAACAACTCGGACATAGACTAGAAGGACATGCAATGCCAAAGTACCATTACTTGAAGGAAGCACGACAGTACCTCAGCAGTTGCAAGTGATCCAAGAATCAATGTTGAGTCAAGTGTCAGGTCTTGGCAAAAATCTAGTGTTGTAAAAGAGTCATCATTGTAAATTTGTAAAAGAGACATCATTGTAAATTTGTAAAAGAGCCATCATTGTAAATTTGTAAAAGATCCATCATTGAAAGAGTCATTATTGTAAAATATTCAATTTTCCTAGAGTCGAAGAGGCATTGTTGGGAGGTATAGGAGTCATTGTTGGGATGATGTCATGGTTGGGTTGCAGGTCATAGTGTGATTGGGTGTTCGTTCAAGTACAAGAAAATCATTATAAATCATATTATATCATGGATCATTGTCCCTGGTACGGGAGTCCACACTCTTGTATCACTTCTAGTAATTATAGTGTGGCAAGGAGGTTCTAGACAGGTGCATGAAGTCACCTACAAGTTGGAGCCTATGAACACTTTAGGGTGGTAGGTTGGTCTAGGATGTTGGGGCATCCATTCAGTTAACTACTAAAGAAACCAAGGTGTTGGGGTGTCCTGCCAGTGGGAACTGAAGAAGAATCATTTTCTATAATTCTAGGAAGTTATAACTTTCATTTCAGATGGGGCTGAAGATTAAAGAATTTATTAGAAAAGCGTTCGGTGGTTTTTGACCCAGAGGGGGTTTTCCACCTAAAATTATTGTGCCTATTGTGTTCTTTTTTTTACTGTTGTTACTGGATAAACATTCATAATAATTGAAGATTAACTAATGCTCTGAAAATATTTAAAATTGTTAATTTCTAAGAAATATTGATTCACCCCCCCTCTCAATATTTCCAACAATTGGTATTAGAGCTTGGTTCCTTCAATAACAATCTAACAACTAGAAGGAGATCATGGAATACACCAAGAATAGAGTTCCTTTGTTCAATGGAAATAACTATGCACTTTGGAGTGGAAGAATGCACGTTCATTTGCTGGCACAAGGATACAAAGTATGGGAAATCGTTCAAAAAGGATTCACATTGACCCCGGATGAACAAGGTAATAAAAATATGGTATATGATGCAAAGGCTAAAGATCTTATTATCAGCGGGCTTATCGAATTTTTCTATCTTAAGGTATTGAGTTGTAAAACTGCTAAAGAGGTATGGGGAAGGCTTGAGAATATATATGCATGTGTCTCACATGTGAAAGAAGCAAAGCTTCAAATTTTCAAGGAAAAATTTGAGCAACTCAGAATGAAGAAAGATGAAGATATTGTTGCATATGTTCAGCGTGTTAATGAAACAATAAATACATTGGAAGGTTGCGGAGAACCTGTCGACACAAAAATTGTTGTCCGAAGGATCTGTTATCACTCAGGTTGTCCTTAAGCTCCAGAAAAGGATACGGCCGAGGTAACCACAGACCAACTTTGGACTGCAGGTTCTAGCCAACCTGCAATCAGAGAGGGCTCTCTCTTTATGATTTAGCTTTCTTTAAAATGATTTCAGGCTAGTTATCGAGTCCAAGGGTTTTGTTTTGGTTTTTGGTGGGAAGGATGATGTTTTCAGGTAGAGAGGCAAAACATAGTCTGGTAAGTTTCAAACCATTGGGCGTGGAGTCAAGGAGTCGGACTGCTGGTGCGTTTTCTTGGTCACAAGAGAAATAAGGAGCAAGGTAGCTGCTCATGAAACAACACTTAAAGCTTAAAAGGATGGAATGAGGGATAAGGAATGAGAGGCAACAAAGAATCTCTCACTATGCTTAAAGGGGGAAGGTGAATGAGCTCTATCTAGGAGTAGTTAATAGTTCCTAGACAACTGTCAAAGATGAATGGATTAGGGGAAATATGAGCTGAAAGGAATTCATATTCATGACTGATCTAGAGGAAAACATAAAGAAACAGCAGAAAATGAGCATAGAGGGCAATTAAACCAATTCTAGATTATTCTTTCTTTCTGTTATTTTAGACGGTATATCAATGGAAAAAACAGAGATAGGAAAACTTATTGAGTCATGTTGCAGCACATGAATTCCAGATTCACTTCTTCAAACCATTAAACACAGAGTAGGCAGTCTTTCCTCCAAGCTTTTCAGCAGTCTTTGATTACAGAAAACATATTAGGTATACAGTGCGAGTCTTCACCGAAAAACTATCAACCAACCGACCCTTCAAACAAAACAGAGGGTGGTATATATAGGGAAGATTTATCCAAAATTATCTATTACAGCCAACCTAACAGGTCTGACAGAAAATTGATTACTTTAACCTAATCCTATCCAGAAATAAATGCTAGAAAATATCTTTGAGCTTTGCTGGGGGCAGTTGTATCAAAATGAGTTAATATCTGTCCTAGTGGCTCTGTGCTTTTCATCTGTCATAACTGTGCATTGGTCTTTGCACCCTTGCTGTTCGGCGGTTTTAAATGCCTCTGACTGTGATTTGAGAGCTAGGATGGGTTTACTCCTGTTGATTTGACTTTCTGGGGGGCTCATCAATGTTTAAGTGCTTCGAGCCCCTAAAAAAAAATCTTCGGGTGATCCTCTTTGGCTCTCCTTCTTCCTCTGATACCCTTTGGCAATAAATTGATGTTGTTCTGAGGTGCCGTGGGTCTTGTTCACAAAAAAATGGTCGTTGTTCAGCCTCTGTTTCTTTCAAAACTGTTTTCTACTCCTTTCGGCAAGCTTCACGGAGAAAAATGGGTCATTCGGCGCCTTTCGGGCTTGCTGGGGGCCGCAGAATGAAAAGATTCTCTAAAGATTCCCCATTCAGGCGCAAATCGCTCATCAAAAACTGCCTCAGAATTGGATTCCGAGGCTCCGAAGTGCGATTTTTTGCCCTTTGCGCCAAAAAAGTGTTGATGACATCAACATGACGTCAGCATGATGTGACATTTGTACGGCGGGTGACGTCAGCATGACGTCAACAGGACGACGTGGCGGGATGACGTCATCATGTACGAATGGTGACGTGGTAGGTACGGTGGCAGGGATACGTGGCAGTGACGTGGCAGGAGGCCACGCAGGCAGGTGACTCGACATGGTGACTGGGCAGGGGGGTGACGTAAGCGGTGATTGTCCAGGGGGTGATGTCACTGGGCAGGCGGGTGACGCAGGCAGGGGCGATTTCCGGTTTTGGGCGCACCGCTTATGGACAAAGGTGGTTTCGGGGGAGAGGGCTCTGCCACAGCTCAACGCTTGATGCGTGGCGAGAGGTACGGTGGCAATACCGCCCATCTCCCAGACGCTAAAGCTCGGGCGTTTTGGAGATGGGACGGCCCGCCAGCCGTTGATCTGCGGGGCGAGGGATCCAATGGTTGGCGACAGACGCAAGGCGGCGGTGAGTTAGTGGGCGGGGATATTCGCGGGAATATTCCTATTTAAATATAGCGCGCAGGTGGGTTTAAACAATGGTTTATGCGGGTTATGAGGGTTATATGTGGCGGGGTTAATATTAATGCCAAAACTTTGGGTTGGGGGCGAAAAAAAGGGGGTTTTTGAGGGTTCTAGGGTTAGGGAAGAGGTTATTAGTCTGACCAGGTGTTAGATTAATCCCTGTTATGACTCGGATGGGCTAAAAACAGCCCCAGATGGACCATTTTTTCCCGGACTTATAAAAATATGGCTATATTTCCAGGGAGGGAATATTTACATAGGGGTTTTTATATGCATAGTTTAATAAGGGAATGGGAAAACTGATAGGGATTTATATAATACTGTTAATAGTTAATATGAAGGTGACCAGCAAGCGCTAAGGTCAGGGACCTTAGGCTAAATTTGGGAAAAAAGAACTTGTAGAGAACTGAGATCCTTGAGTGAAGCAGATCTTCACCAAGGCAACTGATATGGAGTATGATGAGACTAAGAGGCAAGCAGATCTTGACCTCTTTGGGAAGTTAGTAAGTGGCTTTGGGGAATTTAGAAGAAAGGGGAGTTAGTGATGTTCACCTTTGAGCCCTTTTGCATAAAAACTGCCTGCACTGTGATCTGAAAAGATAAAATACTTTGTACCAAAAAACTGATCACAAATTATCATTCTGCAACCACACAGCTACCTACCCAGCCTACTTTTCTAACATTTTTTCTTCTTTTTTAATTTTTCCTATCTAAATCTACACTTATTTCTGCCAAGGCCCAGATTAAACAGTTGGGACCCTTTGATTCTCTACTTATCTACAAATCTGCCAAGATTTAGCTGTTTGGACAGATACATTCTCTATATTCTACAACAGGAAATTGAAATCTAGGGAGACCAAGATTTAGCTGTTTGGACCTCCCTTAAATGAAAAAACTCATAAAAAATGGAATACAGCAGTGGCATTTGGACGAGCACACTTTCATTGCTTCTTGTGGAAATATGGAACACTGCAGCTTGCAGAGTATGACATATTTGGCATGTAAAAATGTCAATCATGAAAAATGAATACCTGTTGCAGCAGGAGGCTAACAGGATCCTCAGAACCTTGCCAGCAAGATTCAACCCAAAGGTATCCGTCTTGGAAGATAGATCAAACCTGACCTATATCAGCATATATGAATTGAATGAAATTCTTACGGCATATGAAATGAGGATTGAAGAAGAGGATGGAACATCTCACTTAGAAACAACATTTGTTGCATCCAATAAGACTAGTAAGGATAAGCAGAGTCTGAAAGAAAAAACTTGCAATTGTAAGGATGAAAAAAAGAAAGAAGATGAAGAAGAATTTGCAGATAAAGAATTTTCCTACTTCACGTGGAAAATGAGAAAAAGTACGAGAAAATTCAAAGTTAAACTTTCATTAATATGTTTTGATTGTGGTGAGGTTGGGCATTTTTCAGCCAAGTGTCCTCAAAAAAATTGAGGTTGTTACAAAGGGAAAGAAAGGTCCTAGAAAGTACAACAAGCAAGGCAAGAAGAAATGGTTTAATAAGAGTTTCTTCTCCAAAGAAGATAGCTCCTCATATGATGAAGATAGTGGTAACAAAGAATAAATCAACAGAAGAGTATTATTTAATATGGCCAAGAAGAATAAGCAAGAGGCATCTGACGAAGAAACAGAAGAAGAGATGACTGAGGTTGAATTTCAAAATGAAGTGATCAAGGTTATCAAAGAGCTCAAGCTCGAGAAGAAGCATGTCAACACTCTTGAAGACGAATTAAAGACAGAAAGGGAACATGTCCTAAATCTTAAAGTCAAGGTTGAAGAATACAAACAAATTGAAGAATCGCTCAGGAAAGAATTAAAGGAAATCAACAAGGAAAGAGAGGCATTGGAAGATGAAATAGTCTCTCTACGAAAGGAAGTAAAAAAGGAAAAACTCTTCAAAACTAAGCCAACAACTCAAAGGAATTAGAAGAACTCATCAGCAATCAGTGATCATGTAGTGACAAGAGTGGTCTTGGTTACAAAGAAAAATTCGAAAAGGAGTCAAGTCCTTCTATGACAACAAAAGAAGATGGATATGGAAAATATACCAAGGTAGATCTCTCAGCTAAATCAAGAGATCAAGACTCATGGGAAGAACCATGGAAAACAATTTCTCGAAGAAGATTTCCTCCCAGGTATCAAACTATCTTTTATGGTCAGTGTTATTCATGTGAAAGGTTTGGACATAGAGTTGTAGAATTTCGCATGTATGTTTAGAATGAATATGGTTCCAGGAGATATTTCATAAATGGATATCCAGAACTCAACATAATATCAACATATTTGATCATTTGAGAGATGATGTCGAATGTTACAAATTTAACAATTTTGGACATTTGGCTAAAGATTGCAGACTTAGAAGCTCTTCAAAGGAATTCTCGTAAAATCAAAATGAACAATTATGGAAAAATAAGACTAAAAAATGTGCTATCACTCTCAAGGCTCAAAGCAACTAAAATGTTTGGTATGTTGACAGTGGTTGCTCAATGCATATGACTGGAGATAAGAATAAGTTCATATTCTTGAAAGAAAATAAGGATGGAACAATGTCTTCTGGAAATGATGGGTCTTCAAATGTCATAGGAGAAGGTACAGTCACACTTGGAAGCAAGGATGCATTAGCAAAGGATGTGTTGTTGGTTGAGAATATGAATCATAATATGCTCAGTGTTGGACAGATGTGCAATCAAGGACACACGATGTTATTCAACTCTAAGAAATGTGAAATTAGGGAAGGAAAATTTGGAAAAATTGTGGCTACAGCAAGCAGAGCTCCAAATGACATATACATTTTGGATGAAACACCTAAAGGGTGCTTTTTGGAAAAAGAAGATGAAAGTTGGTTATGGAAAAAATGAATGGGACATAACAATTTGGTCAGGATCAACAAAAAGGAAGCAATAAGATAAATTCCTAAAATTTCAAAGCCTACCAATATGGTATGCGAAACTAGTCGGCATGGCAAACAAACAAAATTTGAGTTCAAAACAAAGGAACACTTTGCTTCATGTCCATTGGAATTAATATATATTGATCTATGTGGTCTTATGAGAACAAAAGGTTTAGATGGTGAATTATACTTTATCCTAATGATATATGATTACACCAAAATGACAACCGTCAGTTTCTTAAAGAAAAAATATGAGGCATTTGAATGTTTCAAAATCTACAAGGAATTAGTCGAAAATGAAACCAAGTTAAAGATAAAATGTATGAGATCAGATAATTGCAGAGAATTCATGTTGAAATCATTTCAGCAATATTGTGATGAAAATGGAACAAAAAGGCAATTCTCAATAACCGGAACACCACAGCAGAATGGAGTTGTTGAAAGAAAAAAATAGAACCGTACAGGAAATGGCTAGAACAATGTTAAATGACTCAAAATTGGATGATAAATTATGGGTTCAAGCAGTTGATACAGCCGTGTTCATTATAAACAGAGGTCTGCTCAAGAACAATTTTAACATGACTTTGTATGAACTATGGCAGGGAAGACTGACTAACATCAAATACTTCAAAATATTTGGAAGTAAATGCTACATCAAAAGAGAAGACCAAAAATTGGACAATTTCGATTCCCATGTTGATGAAGGTATTTTCATTGGTTATTCACGTAAAAGAAAGGCTTATAGATGCTACAATCTAAGGCAAAAACAAATATTTGAAAGCATAAATGTTACTTTTGACGAAGAATGTGCTCTAAAGGATAACAATGAGATCGTCTCTGAGGGGCTTGAGGTAGAATCTGTGAAGGATGAAGAAGAAGCTCCAGAACAAGGCCAATCAAATAAGGAAACAATAGTCAACCAAGAGCGAATAATAAATGATCAGCAAGATGTACAAGAAACTTATCCAAACGTTTTAAAAGAATGGTGTCAAAAGAATCATCCATCAAATAAAATCATCGGCAACATAAATGAAGGAATTAGAACTAGAAGAATTTGACAGATTCATTCATCACAACATTCCCACCTTTCTCTTTTAGCAACTTTTGAGCCTAGAAATTTTGAGGAAGATAGTCAAGATGAACACTGGGTAGCAGCTATGAATGAAGAACTGGATCAAATTGAGAAGAACAACACTTGGGAATTGGTTCCATGACCAAAGGATAAAAATGTTATTGGAACTAAATGGGTCTTCAGAAACAAATTGAATGAGGGCGTGTAGGCTACCAGGAATAAGGAAAGATTAGTCTACAAAGGATATTGACAAGTAGAAGGAATTTATTTTGAAGAAACATTTTCTCTTGTTGCTAGAATGGAAGCTATCAGGATGTTTCTTTCTTATGCATGCTTGAGAAAAATTAAGTGTACCAAATGGATATTTAGTCAGCCTTTCTAAATGGTGAATTGGAAGAAGAAGTTTACATTGAACAACCCGAAGGTTTTCTGCTCTCTGACAAGGAAGACTACGTCTGTAGATTAAAGAAGGCCCTATATGGTCTCAAACAAACTCCTAGAGGTTGGTATGCCCATCTTGATGGATATCTACATGAAAAAGGATTCAAGAAAGGAATCAATGACAATAATCTCTATGTGAAATTGGATCAAGATAACCTAACAATTATTGAGGTATATGTGGATGATATAATCTTTGGAAGAAATGATGACATATTAAGTAAAAACTTTGCCACAAAGATGAAAAGTGAGTTTGAAATGTCTCTACTTGGTTAGTTGGCATACTTTTTAGGGTTTCAAATATCTCAGCAGGATAAAGGAATATTTATATATCAAACCAAGTACATCAAGGAAATGCTCAAGAAATTCAAGATGGAAGATTGCAAGCATGTCCTTACCCCAATGGTAATAGGTTGCAAGTTAAGTTTAGAAGATTCGTCAAAGGATGTTGACCAGAGGTTGTATAGATCTATGATTGGAAATCTTCTATATGTGACAACTTCTCGGCTAGACGTAATGCAAGCAGTTGGACAAGTAGCAATATTCCAAGCAGCACCAAAATAATCTCATATTATTTTCGTCAAAAGAATTCTTCGATCTCTTAAGGTCATAGCAAAATATGGTTTATGGTATCCCAAAGGAAATGATCTAGTTATCCAAGATTATCCAGATGCATATTGGGAAGGAAGTATTGATGATAGAAAGAGTACCAGTGTAGTAACATTTTATCTAGGTGGTTTCATTATTTCATGGTTAGGTAAAAAACATTCTTCAATCTCGTTATCCACAGCGGAAGCAGAATATATCCCGACAACAACTTGTTGTACTATAGTTCTCTCGATGAAGCAAAATTTGCAATATATTCAAGTCAAGTTTGATGAGCTTATTCCCATCTTCTCCTATAACACCAGTGCCATCAATATCTCCAAGAATCCTACGATGCATTCCAAAACAAAGCACAATCTGATCAAATATCATTTCGTTAGAGAGTCGGTCATCGAAAATAATATCAAGCTTGAATATGTTGGCACAAAGGAACAAATTGTTAACATCTTTACCAAACCATTACCTCATGAATCAGTTGAGTATCTTCACCAAAAGAATTGGATTCTCCTAAGTTATCATTAGAATATTTCTCTTATCTAACTAATTAGAAAGGGGGAGTGGAGGTGTGTACAGGTCCGCAGGATGACAATTTGTCAGGGGGAGTTACCATTTTCCATTGATGACAAAGGGGGAGAGAAGGCAGTAGGAAGAGGTGTCATGATTTCATGGGGAGGACTTGTGTTTCCATCAATACCAAAGGGGGAGATTGTTGATAAATGATTGTCAATGATGTCAACCCAAGCAGCACGAGGGTCTAACCCAATATTTCATGGGCATTTTGACTTGACAACTCATCCTATTCTGAGTCAAGGATCTTTTAGATGGATTCTACTCGTCAAGATGTTTCTATTGATATATGACAGACCAAGTAGTTCTTCACGGTTTGAGAATTATTCATGTTTGAAGTTAGTAACCCCAGTTAGTGGGCTAAAACCCCATGGGGTTGTGGCATACCACTCATCATTGGTTGTGTTCATTGAATAGTCAATAATTAACATTTTTTATTCTCCTAAAATCCCTCCAATGTTCACTTGTTGAGGACCCTCTTAACTCAAGACATTTCTATAAACAGTGACCCTCAAATCCTCCTCTAGCAAGCACTTTTCAACGAACTATCTTGTGAGAAGACCACTATAATTTTTTGGCCCTCATGAGCTTCTAACGCAGGATCTATTGTAGGGAGGTTTAAGGTTTCATTGAGGTCTAGTTAGGGCAAAAAATTATGATCAAGTTTGAAGGTCTATTTTAAAGCAAGTTTAGATCCTTGGATTCTAGGCTTTCGTTGCTTCAAACAAGTCATTGTGGCATTTTCGCTATAAATTTTTTTCTACAAGGCTTAAGGAGATGAAATTAAAAAAAAATGATCTCAAGTCTTGATGAACCTCGTGACCGAATTTCATATCTTGTTTCACTATATTTTCAGAGATATGATCTGAGGAAGTTAGGGTTTTTGCAGGCTCCTGAATTCCATGTCAAACAGGTAAACTTGGGAAAATCGTCATAACTCTCTCTGAGTATTGGATTCAAATTTTGTAAACAGTGATAGAAAGAGGATGGACTGTATTATTTTGGGTATTGTTTTCAAGGTCGAAGGTCGAAACATTGACACGTGGAGCTTCCTACAAGTTCGCTCTATTGAACTAGTATATAATTAGGCTATCATGGGAGATTGGGCATAACTCTTTCTTGAAGAATCCAATCTCGATCAGACCTATGGATTTGGGAAATAGGACTCAAAGGGCTACCATATGACAAAATTTCATACCTTGGAGATCTGAAATTACATAGATACAACAGATTCAATATCGAACTCCTAGAAGGTAAAAAAAGTATGCATTCAAGGATCATTGTAGTAAGGACTACACATCAACAGTCAAGGGTAAGTCTTCTATAGCAAGGTATGTATGATTAGTGTTTTCATTTGAATTTTGAGTATCATCTCTGACATATGTTTTTGCAGGATAGTGTAAGTATATTGTTTTGTATTTGTTTGGGTCGTGCTTGTTAATGCGTATGAAGGAAGGATGACACTTTAGAACAACTCGGACACATACTAGAAGGACATGCAATGCCAAATTACCATTACTTGAAGCAAGCATGATAGTACCTCAGCAGCTGCAAATGATCCAAGAAGCAATGTCGAGTCAAGTGTCAAGTGTTGTCAAAAATCCAATGTTGTAAAAGAGTCATCATTGTAAATTTGTAAAAGAGTCATCATTGTAAATTTGTAAAAGAGACATCATTGTAAATTTGTAAAATAGTCATCATTGAAAGATCCATTATTATAAAAGAGTCAATCTACCTAGAGTCGAAGAGGCATTGTTGGGAGGAATATGAGTCATTGTTGGGATGGTGTCATGGTTGGGTTACATGTCATAATGTGATTGGGTGTTCGGTCAAGTACAAGAAAATCATTGTAAATCATATTATATTGTGGATCATTGTCCCTGGTATGGAAGTCCACACTCTTGCCTCACTACTGATCATTATTGGGTGGCATGGAGGTGCTAGGGAGGTGCATGAAGTCGCCTACATGTTGGAGCCTGTGAACACTTCAAGGTGGTAGGTTGGTCTAGGATGTTGGGGCATCCATTTAGTTGACTATTGAAGAAACCAAGGCATTGGGGCGTCCTTCCAGTGGGAGCTGGAGAAGAATGCTTTTCTATAATTCTAGGAAGTTGTAACTCTCATTTCAGTTGGGGTTGAATATTAAAGAATTTATTAGAAAAGTGTTCGGTTGTTTTTTACCAATAGGGGGTTTTCCACCTAAAATTCTTGTGAATATTGTATTCTTTTGCTTACTGTTATTACTGGATAAAAATTAATAATAATTGAATATTAACTAATGCTCTGAAATATTTAAAAGTGTTAATTACTAAGGAATATTGATTCACACCCCCTCTCAATATTTCCAACATTATTCCTTTGTAGACACATGTTTCAAACTATAAAAAATAAAATTGTTGATTAAGGTTGTCTATAGCAGGAGGAAGTGATCAAGAAGAAATATGGAGGAATTATACCAAAACGACCTTTGATTTCGAAGGTAGAAAACCACGATCTATTTCTTTATTTATGAGGCATTCATGTTGGCATAATCAAACAAGGTCTTTAACTTCAATATAGGCCTCATGATTTGTAAGGCTCAAAGAAGGAGTATAGTAGTAAGATTTCATTGTAGCATGGTCCTTGCATTTTCTTGATTTTTTTTTGTCTTTCAACAGTTACCAAAGAAACATTAATTAGTGTTATATGTTATTGCCTTACAATGTTTCCTTTGCAACATCTAGTGCAATTGCTAGTTATATTATAATTATAATAATAATTAATTAATTAGAATTAGAATTAGAATGAGAATTAATAATTATAATTATATTAAAATTATAATTACAATCATAATTATAATATAATTATAATATAATTATAATCATTTGGGTTAATATAATATATTATAATTACAATTATATTATAATTATAATTATAAATAATAAATATATAATTACAGTTCACTTTAATAAATATATAATTATAATAATAATCATATTACAAAATCGGTCCGGGCGGAGCGGGAGCGGGGGGAAAAAATAATAAATTTTTCGTTACTGGTCTCTAGGGTTTTCACTGCGCGGGGGCGAGGAGGCTGCCCTAGCTGCCTCTGCCCCCGGTTTCGCCTTTGCTCTGGCTGGGACCGAATGGGTTTCTTGTTGCGGCAGACGATGTTGTTTCGGACGCACACTGGCCTATCCACTGCGGTTTTTGGAGCGTTGAGGGAACAGGGGTGTGGATGTGATTGTATTTACTTTGTTTCGTGTCGCTACATCATGGTTGGGTTTGCTGGGGTTTCTAAAGGCTGCTGAGGAAGTATGGGGCAACTGTTCTTACCTTTGGTTCGTCTGTTTCAGGAGGAGAGTTATGAGGGGGCAGGGGAGGAGTGGCTACCTAGCTACTCTCTTCCTCATTTCGTGCCTCTCTTTCTTGTCTGGGCCACCAGATCTAGAGCTTTTTGTTCTCCATTTCTCTCCTCAAGAGTTTATATCCGCCTGTGGTGGTTCGGTGTCGGGTCTGAGCTGAACGGTTGTTCGAACGTTTCTTTCTTGGTGCTGCACCTATGCTCTCTTTTCTGTTTTTTGTAATGGGTATGGGTTACCCTCTACAAGTCTGTTCTGGGGCTCAATATTGGCCTTTCGGGGATTTTTGGGCCCCTGTTTTTTCTGCAGGTTTGTTGGGGTTTACATACCCATTTGTTCTTTCTGCCCTGTCTGAGGGATTTTCTGGAATACTTCATTTGGAGTATTGTTTTGTAAGTGGCTCTGCCCACATTTCTTCATATGCTTTTAAGCATCTACAACATGTAATTTTCTAAAATCAATGAAAATTACGATATTTCTCCCCGGGAAAAAAAATAATCATATTATAAAATATTATTATCATTATATTATAAATACGATAATATTTATAATACTTATAATGATAATTTATAATATTTATTATTATAATTATTATAAATCAAGGTGTTTATTGATATTATTAAACAAAGGGATTATTAATATTATAAACCAAAGGTGTTATAAACCTCGGGGAATAGTATTAAACCCAAAGGATTAATATTATAATATGAATGGATTAATAAACCCAAAGGATTTATATTAAACCATATGATTAATGTTATAAATCTTATGAATAATATTACGCCATAGGAATATGAACCCTTGGATTAATAAACCTAAAGGATAGATATTATAAACCCAAGGGATTAATGTTATAAACCCAAGGGATATAATCCTGAAGATAAATATTATAAACCATAAAACAAATATTAAACTCTAACATTAATATTATAAACCTTAGGATTAATATTATAAACCCAAGGGATTAATAAACACAGAGGATTAATATTAAACACTAAGATTAATATTATAAAAACCCTAGCCTTAATGTTAAACCCTAGGCATCTAAACCCTATTACTAATATTAGAAACCATAGGAATAATATTATAAACTCAAGAGATTAATATTAAAAACTTGAGGGATTATAAACCCATAGGAATAACATTAAACATGTTGATGGTGTTGGACTTGCCAACATGTCAAGGGCTCTCCCCGGTAATAAGTCCCAACTAGACCTTAGACCGTTTGGTGTAGGAGTCCTAGCAATGGGGTAGTAGGGTATCGCCTTGACCATGGTTGCATGTAGAGGTGAGTAAGATGTCCTTGTTGGTGACAAGGGTGTGACATGTGTAGTAATTCAAGGAAGGTGCATGAATGGATCTAACACACGGAATGGTGGAATGAGTGTGTCCCTTGAAACCTATGGTAGCATACAACTTGGAAGGGAACACACGAACAACAAAACATCACAAGCTGGAAAGTAGGTTAGAAAACTATCCAAATTGATGGTTATACAAACAACACATTTCAATAAGATTCATACAATCATATACAGAAAAGTCCATACATACATGTGTAAACAACAACTACATATATCATTAGAGTAACCAAGATAATTGAATTATAATGACAACTTATGCATGAAATGTGCTATCTGTATTATATTAAGAAAGTGAAAGATCCAATCATACATACAACTATGACCAACCACTAGTCCCGACAGCGGAACGTTATAGTCACTGCCGCCTACTCCTCTAAAGAGACATACTAGCTCTGCACTGTGGAGAAGCCAAGGCTCGTTACAATACACTCCAAGCTTTCTCTATGTTACACCTATAGGAAGCTTGGATCCCAAAAGCATGTACAATGAGTTATGAGGTTCTATAAATAGCAAAAGGGTGGGGTGACCCTTGACATTCCCCTTTTTGATTCTTCACCTACCCTCATGACTCTTCAACTACTACATGACTGTTACATTCTACTATCGACACTTGGTATTTCATTGTTACAAGATGTTACATTAAAATCTTCACATGTACCTATGTGAGACAAAATAGGCTTGAGTAAGCCATGCAAGACATTACTAAGACTCGGAAAGCTATGGGAAGACCAACTCTTCGACATCCTCGCAATGATCGACGGTGGAAAACTGATGCCAAGATTGGCAATTTGTTATGGTGTCCACATGCTCAATGGTAACATCTTGCTGAAAGATCACTCTTGCCTTTGTTGCATCTGGTTACATTGATTTAGCACCTCTGTCCAACTCATCTGATAACATTCTCATCATAGTCTTGAATGAATCCATACCAGCAACATACTGATGCATAGTATTTGTGTTGATCTCCAAGTCTGCACTGGTGGCTACGTGCATCAAATCATCAAAGTACATGTCCAACTCCAGTCATACTTAGTTCTTTGACTTCACCTCGGTGAGTATGTCAAGGGATGGGATTGCATGCATGTGCACAATGACATCCACGCTTCTAAAAACCTGTGCATGTGAAGCCTCCAAACTGGTGATGAGCTACGGGAGTTCTGAATCTGACTTCGGATGCGTGCCTTCAACTCAACCACCTTCAACTTCATCATCTTCAGCAAGTGCAATGGGGCTCCTTTGTACCTCATTGTCCATGTTTGCATGTGATCGACAGTAGTGTGCATATTTGACAGGATGTGTGCTCTCTTGGCACAGCGCTGCTGACAATCGTTGAGATGGACAAATCACTTATGCACGGTGACGAATCTAGAATATAACATCTGCATGACTGTCTCGAGGGATGATACTTCATCTAGTATCGCTCTCTTCAACTCTGCTCTGGAAGATGATGTAACCTATTCTCCTTCCTACTTGACCAATTGTAACTTCTTAGTCATACGCTCGTTCTCAACTATCAAGAATCTAACACTCGAGCTAGTGGCTTTGACATATGCTTTGGTAGCATCGGGCAATGCTTTTGGATGCTTGCGCACATCAGATACAATCACTCATTCTTCAAACTATGCAGGAGATATCTGGACATCCGGAGTAGGCACTCCATGTGACTGCACAACTCTGTGTTGTGACTCGTCGAAAGATATGTTGTGCATCTCCGCCTCTAGATTGTCTTCAAGGATTTATGTGTCTCCTTGATCGCTTGGAACTTTCTCTACTTCCAGATCTGGTGAAGACGGTGGGGTGACCTCTTGGTTCCAAGGCATGAGGTCAATATCCTAATCTAAATCTAGCTGAACCATATCCATGTCCATCTTCTCTAGCATCTGTTCAATCTCTTGAGCTAAGTCCTACTCCTACGACTTCTCACCCTGTCTACTCTGTGCCAGCTGCACAGATGAGTCTATAACCTGTATGGGAGCAGTTTCATCAATATGTGCATGTTGTGCCTCCTATTGTACTTGTTCCTATTGCACTTCCTTCTCTCTTTTGTGAAACTCTTATTCTTCCCGGATTTTCCGCTTCAACTCCTGCAACTCCTTTTCTATTTCCTCCATCGTTTGTTTCTCTCTTAGCCTTTGCGATATCCTCTTGTCATGTTGTTGCCTCTTAGCCTCAATCTCCAATGTTTCTTTCAACACAAGTGGATCTTCTTTGAACTTGGAGCTTTTCTCTGTCTCTATGTTATCAACAACCTTTCTCTTG
This sequence comes from Pinus tabuliformis, assembly GCA_031772625.1. NCBI lineage: Eukaryota > Viridiplantae > Streptophyta > Pinopsida > Pinales > Pinaceae > Pinus > Pinus tabuliformis. The sequence goes on from CM062806.1 coordinate 591,906,044, forward strand.
CCTTTGTCACGCATAGGTCTCCTACACTCTACTGTTGCTGATGATGCTGCTCTTCGAGATGTTTCTTCCCTCTGCTTTGCTAACCACTCTATAGTTATGTTGACCGGATCATTGATCCTGGAAGAGTGATAACAATATCTCCATGGGTCTTCCTCAGGCCAATGACATGCCCCGTATCCAAGGAAATTGCACTCTCGCACAATGATCCTTCACCAAGCAATGTGGGTCATACGGATTGAAAATTCTGGTGCCAAAGGTGAATCTCTTGAACTCCTCCATCTCGGTCTCAGTATGCTTGAGATTCTGAATCTCATACAACCCGATCTGCAAAGGAAGAGTGGGCCAAGGTGCCTTCTTCTTATTTTGCAATCTCTCTAACAACCCTGTCAAGATGTAATACGATACTTCTTGCATGACAAGCTTGTCCATGGAAAAATTTGGTAAAACATGTGGAGCCTTCTCCACGCTGTAAATTTGTATGAAGGTTCCAAGGGGTGAGGCATACCAATCTGCATCACTTCCTACGACACGCAAGGTGGATCCTGCTCAAATATCATTTTGTACATCGGGGTGACAAAGTGGTCTAACAACTGTATGATAACTCCATGGAAGTTGCATTCGGAGAACAATCTGCAATAATTGTGCACAGAGATTTTCGAAGGTGTCCATGCCCAACCCAAGCCTGAGAAATGCTGATGGGCACAGACTGCATCCAGAATGTAAGTGGACATGTATATCTCTACTTGTTCACCCTTGGATGGATGTCAGGCTTGTGTCACATGTTCCTTCAATTTGAGAGCCAGCATGTTGGACCAGTTGCAATGTCTTCCTTCGTTGGCCAGTTGGTCCAACAGGATCACTCAACTCTACGGGAAGGTCTATGTGCTCTCTTGGTTGTATAAGTGGCATGCAAAGATGACCAAGTAGTGATATACCTTCCACAGTATCTTCGTCTTTTAAACATGGTTGGGTGTTGTCTTGAACTTGGCTGGCTCTTTCACCCAGCTCTTCAAGATATCTCTTGAGTTTGCACTGCTTCTGGGTCTACTGAAGGGTTTCTCCATTGTGATCATTGGTTGTGGCATGTGATACATCTCCTTAAAGTCCTTCACCCTAAAGGTAGAAATTTGTGTTCCATTGGCACTGCTCAACACCATTGTCTTGGGATTAGTATGCGAGACAATCCAGTGGATCATGTCCGCAAATGGAAACGCAGGATACCTGCATGCAATCCAATATAAGCCAGACTTGTGAATGTTGACATAGACCCTAAGGTCTTCCATATTTTCCTCAAATGTGCCTGAGAATGTGTCATTGATGTCCTGCCATTTCATCTTGATATATTTGTCTATGAACAACTTGGTGTCTTCGTAAATAGGCAAGCTCATATACACTTGTTCAACTACATCTCCAATTGCACTTTCAATAGTGTCCTTCGACCCTACTCTCTTGGAGGCCATTGAACCTAAAGTGCTAAGAGATGGATGAACACCTGTGATACCTGGATACATAGCAACACTCATGGCAAGAAATCTGTCAGTTGAAAACAAAATCAACTTGAGGACTGACATGCAACATACCCAGGTGACTGACTGGGAAGATTGTGCAATTATCACTAGGAGGTTGGGAGACTGACTGCCAAAATTGTGCAAGACATAGTCTGGGCTATCAGGAGGCTGACTGACTACTGGAACTATGCAATGCATAGTCCAACTTGGCCTGCTGAGGACTGAAACAATGCAATGTGCAGTTTTAGTCAGCAATGACATGCAAACCCAACAACTGCATTGCGCAATTTCTGGGGCCAGCAAGGCACTGCCTCCCAAAATTGTGCAAAGCAATCCTAGAGGCCAGTTTTGGGCTAGCTTTGTGCAATTTCTAGAGGGGAGGTAGAGCCTTCACTCTCAAAAATGCACATTGCTAGCCCGACAAGGCAATGTTCGGGCCAAGGTAGCCTAGACCCGCCAATGGGCGACTGAAAACATGAAAAGTTCTAAATGCATGGCGAAGCTAAGTGTAAACAAGAGTGAATGATCATGCATGAAAACAGTGAGTTCAGGATTCAAAAAATGAGAAAACAAGCATGTGTGTGAAGCGATTCACCGCAACAGTGACTGTCAATGCAGAAACATTGTCATGCATGCGACGATAGTGAGATGCAATAAAAAACTATAAATAGTGCTTCTACAAGCTAACAAACATTAAAACGACAACAAGGGTTCAACAAAACCGAGAAAACAACATTCACACAATGCGAAATACAAAAAGCGATATAAAGCAGCAAAATACATGAAAAGCAGACTTACCAGGAAAACGTTGAGTTGAATGTGCAGAATGCTCCTTGATGTGATGTGGGATGTCAGAGCTCCAAGATCAATGTGAGGAATGAGCTCTGAAGTGTCGAATAAATAAGTTTGATAAGATCAAGGCTTATGACACGCATGCCACAAATCTAGGAAAAAGCAACACTTGGTGGGAGGTTTCTAAAATGGGTTTACATGTAACCTCAAGACGCTAAAAATGGATCCCTAAAATCTAGGGATGATTTTTTCTTTTTTCTTTTCTTTTTATTTTTTGGAAAAAGAATCCCATGAATGAAAACTAAGATTACTCAGTCCTGGAGGGGACCATCAACCTGGGAGCACATGCAATATTATGCAAGCCTGGGAAACACAATTGTGCAATTTCTGGGTTGAGAAAGACTAGATGTCCCTCTTACATTGTGCAATTTCTGGACTGAAGCCTTGGCTGTCAATAAGAATTGCACATTTTCTGAGGTGAAGCCCACTGTTGGGCTGAATTGCACATTTTCTAGACGGAAGGCTGCCTGGATGGATTGCGCATTTTTGGAGCCCATTAGGTAGCCTATATGGATTGTGCAATTTCTGTAGGGAAGGTTGGTTCCCCTCCAAAGTTGCGCAATTTTCTAGGTGAGCACCTCAGCGAGAAAAATGACTAAGCCCGGAATGCCATCTTGCAGGTGGGAGGTAAATAAATTGACTAGCACAGGGTGGTAAGCCACTGAAGCTCAACTTAAGCCTATGTACTTGGACATTGCAATACATGTTGTTAAGGATGGTTGGTAGGGAGGCTCCAAAATGAAGCTAAGGAAAAATTTTGGAGGGTGGTTGTAGCCACTACAACAATTGGTGACACACTAGTAGAACTCTAGCTCTCTGAATGGAACTTGTTTCATGAAAAGCAAGTCTAACTCCTCCAAAAGTATTGTTCAATTCTCAGATCATCTTAGTTTCCACATTAACCTGATTGAAAGTTGTAGAACCTTCCATGCTCTTGGTCGGTGAACGCACATTCCAAGCCAAGTCAACACAATTATTTCGATTAGGGATGAGGGGTATATTGGTACACAAGTAATATGATAGTGAGAGTTTAAGTTTCATCTTTGGTGTTGCTCCGCTGCCAGCAGGCCCAGACAGTACCCTGGCAGAGTCACGCAAGAACACAAGCATCTCTTTGCTACCAACGAGCCTAGTCAATACCCCGATGGAGTTACTTTCATCACCCCTCATTGCATTAATTCTTTCTCTTCTTTTGCCTTATTCATTTTTCAAAAAATTTCACATTTTCATTTTTTATTTTCCATTTTTCAAGAACTGTGCATAGTACTTATTTATTTCAGAGGCAGAAGAGGGATCCTGACTTGTTGAGAGAAGAAGAGGTTGTTCCTTCAGAGAATTATTTTGTATATACCTCTAACATACTTGTTAAGGTTTTCCCCCTCACCTTACTCTACTTGACTGAGCTGACAAGGGTTAACCCAAAACAACTGACTAGATTAGGTGGTACTAGTTAGTGCGCAAGCGTTGTGTTTTCATCAAGTTTCACTTTGAACAAAATGTATTTTCCATTGGTGTATCATTGATTAAAGACAACAATCTCTACATAAAGATACAAGACAACAGATAACCAAGTATTGATAACTGCACAAGTCCTCTTGTACTTTACCCTGCTTGTTTCAAGAGTCGTGCATAGTTTCATGCAAAACTAACCTACGAACGTAAACAAGCAAACAAACAAAAAAACAAAACAAAGAGCAGAAGCAAATGTGAAAGAAACGCAAGTTAGCAAAGCAAGCAGGAAAGCAAAAAAACAACAAAGCAAGGAAGTAAACATGCATGCAAGAAAACAAGACAAAATCGAACACTACTCCTACTCGTAAGCTAATGGTGCATGGGCCTACTCACGTAAAGTGATACTTCCAATGTAGCCACCGGTACATTGGTCGACCCATGTTGGTGAAGGCATGGTTCGTGAACAACATAGTCAGATGAACCAGCAAACATGAAAGATATAACAATGAAGACAAACACACTATAAGTTTAAATGCGTCCACAGAAAAGAAAAAAGTGAAAGTGCATGACATGCACCCTGTGGACTTACCATAGCATTGTGATACACTGTGTGCAGATGTTAAGCATATGCACTCTCTTAACAGTGACATGCAAGCAAACACGAGAAACATAGACAACTTGCGCCGTGCAAGTGTTCTTGTTGTGTAATATTCCTCCAATGCATGAGCAATGGGATCATGTAGTGCGAGCGGAGGAAGCGAAATCTGTGTGTTGGATTAATCTTCGATGCATAAAGATGAGTGATGAGGAGCCTTGGGTGTTTTAATAATTTCCTGATCGGAAGTGAAACCAACCTCAGGACAACGAGGGCCTGAGATAACCGTCATCTCGGGCTAAAGTGCCTCGACTGTCTGTGGGGTTTCGACTTGGTCGACTTATATATCATCATAAACAGGCGGCTTTGAAATAACAACACTGATAGAATCATCATCGTGATCGAATACGGGAGTAAATGGATCACGAAAGCTACGATCAGAAAAATCAATGATTTCATTGACATCCTCATGATCAGATAAATCAAACAGAGGGTTAAATGAGAAGTAAGAATGTTCACCCTCTACGTTTCCAGAAAAATCAGATGAAAAATCGAGTGGATTTTCAATGAATAATTGGTCCTCTCCACTATTGAATCATGGACTGACATTGGGTGTGTTGTGCGAATGATCAGCAGTGGGTGCATCCATGTATGGATTTACACAAGGAAAATCAGAGATAGCAGAATTACCAAAGATGCCAGGAAAAAACAGAGGAGGCACAAACAGAAGGAGATCATCCTTTGTCGCGGGTTGATGTTGAGGTTCTGTTGAGGGCCCCGAAATCGGGTCGACAACAAAGGGGATACCCACCCGGTCCGGAACCTGGTTGGCGGCTCCTTGCCCGTTTGGAGTAGCGGGTCCGACTGGGGGTAATGGGACCAGTTTCCCAATGTGAGGGGTGTGTGTGTGTGTGTAGAGTTTGATGGTATTGATCTAAGGGTATTCTAAGCTAATTTTAATTCTAACTTCTAAACTAACTCTATGCTATTGTAATGTAATAAAAAAACAATACATCTAATCTACGCTAACCCGGGGTATTTTCTTCTATTATGCGATCTAAAAAGATTTCGAACAACAGTTGGTAATAAAGATCATTCAGCTGTTATAAGAATATAAATCAATGAAGATAAACCATTCTGCATAAAAAGTTAGGCAAAACAGTTATGAACAGCATATCGCATAATTAGTTATTCATATGTCAAGCACAAATAAATGACTCCACCGTACAGAAGTGCCAAATGGTAATACACACATTCATACATTAACACATAAAGAACTCAGTTGCATATCACTTTAGGAATATAAGTAGAAATTAGTCAAGAGATAAAAGTACCATTTATGACTGATTTCACTAATAAACTTCAAGCAATAACGATTTATCTCTACTTGTTCTAATATCTGCTAAGAGTACAGAAGTGCAACATCAGTAACAGACATTAAAATGCAAACATAAATAAATCTCGATCCATCCATTCATCAAAAACCCCCTCCGAGGGTGCAAAAGTGCATGTTCTGAGGACAAGTTTTTTGACAGATTTCCGGACCCTTCTCCAAATGCCATGAGAAGGGTTAAATACTACTAACTAATTAATCTTAATTACACAAATTTAGGGAACGGCTTCAAATGACCGCCCTTTTACTAAAAGCAAATTTATTTCTAAAAATTGAATCTAATTTCTGACCGTTTCTGTATCTGCTCCTTAGTGCTGCAAACAATGCAACGTTTGCTTGGGAAGAGTCGGCTAGCTGCCTTCTTCTTTCGTTTGAGTGATAAAAGTAGAAACAATAAGAGCTGGCACCTCCTTCTGACAGACTAGAAGATATTTTCGAAAACCTTTCTCTAGCTGGGTGTATTCGCTGCGTGTATACTTAGTACTACCCAGGTTTCTTTCGAACTGATTTTGCTATTGCTATTTCGGTTTCCGGTCGTGTGAATGACTCAATGAGTTAGGAGTCGCGTTGTATGGACAATCCCCTGTATCGAGAATTGCTTCCGTTCTTTGTTCCAGGCTTTTCTGGAGCGTCCTCCTTCTTTTGCGTTTCTCTTTTTGCTTTACCCAGTCTGAGCTTCAGGATCTTTTGCAAACACGCTGCTTTTGTGCGCCTTTGACTCTGAGTCTTGGATAGTCTATTTTCATCAGTGCCTGTTGGGTGATACTCTGGAATCTGCGGTCCTGCTGCATGCGGCATCCATTTGCGGAGGCATCTTCTCTCTGTTACCTTATTGGCGCTTTCCCCTTTTCCTTGGATGTTTCCTGCATATAGATTTATATCAGTTGCATGTCTTGCAGTTTACGCAAAGAAGAAGGGAAATGACGAAAAGATTGATATGAAAGCATTAAATTCTAATGAATGCATAATCTTGACATTCATCATGACTTGACTCTTCGAAAAATGCGATACAATCGTTCTTGGATACTCAAGCATGTGGTCATTAATTTCCCTTAAGGTGCGCGCTCAATTTTGGGTTTACTGTGTATGTCGGAGAATTCATGCGATGAGTCCTTCCTGTGATTGGTATCGCAGTATCGAGGGTTGCGACGTTATTAAGTGTTATTGCAGATCGAAAATCGCAGGTATCGCAGATCGCAGATTTCCATTCAGTTACTTATGTTGTTTTATGCGACGTTGCGATATGCGACGTCGCATATCGGCGGTCGGCGATTCCTTAAGATTTTCTTTTTAAGAGCGCTTTGAATGTATGCGACGCGATGAACTTCGCATCGCTTCCTCACAGTTTGTTTTTTGCGCTTAGGAAACGCTTAACTCTCTCTTCGCGATGCGATCAAGCCTTAGGGAGTCTAAAATACAAAAACTTTAACAAAAATATTTTTTGGATTTTTTGTTCAGGGTCCCCCTTTGCTTGGTGTTATTGCTAATATCAAACAAAGAGGGGGGTTGTTGGTGACCACAACAATGGCGATTCACTGTGAAGAACCAGTTATCTCTGCTTTTCTATTGCATTTTCACTTCAAAAATAGAAAAATTTTCGTATGTCTAAATTTTGTTATGGACAGATAGAGTATTACCCCTTATCCTGTCAATGATATTTCGTCACAACCTTTTTATTCTGATTGTCTGCTTCCTCTGGGTTAGTTCTTGCATTCACACCAGACATTACTCGGTCCTTTTTAAAGATAAAATAAGGTCTTCTCTGCGTACTGGCTTTCTAAAATATGCTCATTTGTCGTAGGTAGAGCCTCTGCTGCCCGCAAGCGTCCATAGCCTCGACAGGGTTACCATGTTATCCAGCAATGATCCTTTTTCCTGCTTGAGGTTATTTACAACATTTCAGAGAAAAATCCTTTTGACACTTTTTTCTTTTTTTATTCTCTAAAGAACAATGTCTTGGTTTGGTGGCCAAATTATGACACAGTCATTCACTTGATTTACACTTTTGCTGAACAAGCTGGCTCGTGATGAGACCCCTTGTCTTTTGATTGCAACAATCTTGAGTCGTTGCCCTGTTTTGATAGACAGTATTGGCAAAGTCAGCAAGTTATAATATCTGTGATCATGATAAGTCGGCTCGTGATGAGACCTCTTATTCTTTGAGATATAGTGTTTTCTCGGATTGTTTCTCTGGATGCTGCGATTTCCCTCAGCAGGGAGGAAGTCATTGTTTTTCCTTAAGAAAGCTCTGGACGACAATAATAGAGTTTGAAAACAGCATCTTTACAGAGAATACTTATTTTATTATTGATGATACCTTTCATTGCGTTGGCATAAAACAATATTTTACCAAAAGTTGCTTTCATCCAAGATTTTTTAAAGTTGAAACTAACATCATATTCAGGCTAAAGTTAACTCTATTTGTCAATAATAAAAGTCAGATTTTTCGAAAAGTTTTGCTATTTATACAAGTGAAATCAAAATCTGATAGAGAATTGGTATGCTCTTTCATGAATCTTATTTATGATCGTTCACAACCAGTCTTATTTATAAGAAAAGAAAAACAAAAATAAAACTAAAACTATCCTACAAAAATAGAAGAATGATCTTCTATGGAAAATACATTTTGAGAATTTGTCCATTCACAGGCAGAGAATCTCTCCGGCCTGTTAAATCCTGCAACACAAAAGTCGATGGGCCTATGACCTCTACAATCTGAAAAGGACCAAGCCACAGCTTCTGGAATTTCGTATGTTTGCCCTTTTCCTCATGAGCCTTATCCCATTTTAAAACTAAATCTCCCATCTGAAAGTTTTTTCTGGTCATTATGTTTGAGTCAAAAGAGGATTTTATTAGCGCCTGGTGGTGAGCATGGGTTTTCTTAGCTTGTTCTCGCCGTTCTTCTAGTTTGATTATTTCCATTTGTCTTAATTGCAAGGAGGAAGTAGGTACTTCATCAATGTATTGTACTAAGGACAAAGAGGGAATGACTAAGTGAGTAGGAAGAACTGCTTCTCTCCCGTAAACTAAATTAAAGGGAGAAGTGCCGATGGAAGCTTTCTTTGTAATTCTATCTGCCCATAAGGCGTTTACCAGTGCTTTGTGCCAATTCTTTTGGTTTTGGTCAACTGTCTTTTTAATAATCCTGATTAGGTTCTTGTTTGTTGATTCAGCCAACCCATTACCTTGCGGATAATAGTTGGCAGAATACTTCAGTTTGAACCCTCTTTTGAGCGCAAACTCAATCATTGCATTTCCAGAAAAATATGATGCATTATCAAACATTAAGGCCGTTGGCAATCCAAACCTAGTGATGATAAACTGATCTATGAATTCAATAATGTTTTCAGAATTAGCTGTCTTGAGAGGAATTGCTTCTAACCATTTGGTAAAATAGTCAGTTGCCGTGAGGATATACCTATGCTGTTTAGAAGAGTGAGGAACGATCTCACCTATTATGTCCAAGCCCCATTGACTGAACGGCTGCTCAATGTTGACCGGCTGCAGTGGCATGGATGACTTCTTTTGTTTCCCTGCAGCAGTCTGGCAGACTTGGCATTTCCTTACGTAATTGTATGAGTCTTTGAACAGCGTGGGCCAGTAATATCCTGCACGTAAGATTTTATGTGCGGTGGCTTCTCCAGCATAGTGTCCACCTGCTGATCCATCGTGGAGTTCCTGCAAAACCTTTTCGGCTTCAGTTTTCTCAAGACATCTAAGAAGCACAGAATCGTAATTTCTTTTAAACAGGACATCATTTATGAGCTGGTATTGTTTAGCTTTCAATCTCAGGGCTCTCTTCTTGGTGTGATCCAGGTGAAATGGAGCATACCCGTTCTTAAGAAAATAAATGGTGTCAGCATATAATGATTCTGCGTCGTTTAGGCTTACCTCATACGCGTGTACCTCTTCAGACGAGTTCTCAGGAATTTGCGATGCTCCAGCTAACATCTTGCAGAAGCCTTGACCTCTCACGATGTGTGCCGGCTTGATCTCAAGATCGTATTCTTGTAAGGCGGTGATCCAATTCGCTCTCTTTTCGCCCACATCCTTCTGTATCAGGAGGTTTCTTACCACTGGAAAAGGTACTATGACTTTGGTATGGGCCTTCAGCAAGAAAGGTCTGAAATATTTGATTGCTTTGAAAACGGCATATACCTGTTTCTCTACGTCCGAATAATTGAGTTCAGCACCTTGTAAGTTCGAGCTAAAAAATGCGATTGGAGCTTCTACCTTTTCTTGATTCGCTTGAGTTAAAATCGCAGCATAAGATTTATCTGAGGCAAACGTGTATAAGATAAAAGGTTCTGAAAATTTTGGGGTTGCTAAAGATGGAGCGTCGATGATGGCTTGTTTTATCAAGTTGAATTCTTCATGCTCGTCTAGACCCCATTTAAAGTTTGAATTCTTTTTCCGGGACAAACCTTTTTACAAAATTGATTTGTCCCAGGAAAGATTGCATGGTCGTTTTGTTATGGGGCATGGATATTTCGGAAATTTCTTTGATTCTGTCAGGTTCAATGTGAATACCAGATTTTGACACTATGAATCCTAGCAATTTCCCTTCACTTAATACGAAAAACGATTTCTTCGGGTTAAGTGAGATCCCATACCTTAAACATCTTTGAAAGATTTGTTTCAAATCTTTGAGATGGTCGCTTCGGTTCTTGGAGTACACTGTTATATCGTCCAGGTAAATCACTACCGATTTATTGACTAAACCTTTAAATGAAATGTCCATGGCTCTCTGAAAGGTAGCGCCGGCATTGATCAGACCAAATGGCATCTTCCGATACGCGTAGGTACCCCATTTAGTTCGGAAGGTGGTTTTTAACTGATCATCGGGATGTATCAGCACTTGATTGTATCCTGAAAATCCATCCAGAAAAGACATTAACTCTGAGCCTGCTACTGCCTGTAATATCTGCTCCATAGGTGGGAGGGGAAAATTGTCTTTCTGACAGGCTTTGTTGAGATTCCGGAAGTCGATACAGATTCTAATATCTCTGTTTTTCTTCCTAACAGGTACCATATTGGATACCCATTTGGAATGTCTGATCGGGAAGATTATTCTGGCTCTCAACAACTTATTCAGCTCAGTCTTTATCTGATTTTCCAAGTTGGGGTGGATTTTCCTGAGCTTCTGTTGGACAGGTTTCTCGTTGTCAATCATAGGGATAGTGTGTTGAATGATAGAAGTGTTGTAAGTCTTCAGCTCATCGTAATTCCAGGCAAAAACGTTTTTGTACTGTCTCAGAAGATGGATATATGTTGATTTTTCTTCAGGGGCTAAGCCCTGGCCTAGATTAACGTTTTGTGGCTTTTCATCGGTTCCTAGGTTCACTGATTCATAGTTCAGAGTTGAACTGTAGAGTTTGGCATTAGCTGACCTTTTGAACCGAATTTTCAAATCATATAGGTCTTCTAACTTGACCATCGATTTGGGTATAGCATTATCAGTGCTACTTTGCTGTATTTGGTGATCATGACAGTCTTCGTTTATTATCTGATTTGAGTAGGATCCTTCAGAAGTGAGGAAACTTACGATGTCCGAATCGTCGTTGAATACTCTCCAGTTGGTGATGTTGTCAGGGATGGACGGTTTAAAGATTAATTCTATTGAGAATCTATCTGGCCTAAAATCTTCGGAGGGAATAAGTCTAGAGGCTACATTAGCTAACAGATCTGCGCTTGCATTTTGGAGTCTTGGGACTGACGAAATATTGAATGCTATGAAATGTGCAGTCAGATCTTGTACTAAAGATTGATAGTGTTTCAAATGACTTGACAGGCAGTGTATGGTGTTACGTACCTATTTGGCGACAATCTCAGAATCTCCAAAGACTTGAAGATACTTGACGTTCAATCTGATTGCTTTGTATAGGCCTTGCACCAAGGCCTCGTATTCCGCTGTATTGTTTGTACAATCGAACTCGAGTCTGCATGTAAGCATGGTCTTATTTCCGTCTGGGCTAATCAGAACGCATCCTGCTCCTGCTCCCTCGTTGGACTTAGAGCCATCAAAATATAATTTCCAAAATAAAGATGTATTTACAGGGTTATCTAAAAAACTAACACATTTTGAATCATCAGTTTGGGAAAAGTTTTCTACTTGGGACAAAACTGAATTTTCCAAATAAGGTGATATATGAGCATTGAAATTTCCAAGGAAAGAATCTACCGAGTAGTTGCCTATGATACTGCTGTTGTATGTTATTGCTTCATTCTCTCCTTCTAATTCCGTCACTATGTATTTTTGGTGCAACTCTCGTTCAACCTTTATTTGATTTGGTTTACCGTTGTAGGGTAACCACATGTGCGACCAGTCGGTTGAAAAGTATCCGTGGAGTTTTTCTGACCAGTCCCTGCTAAGAATCAAACCATAGAATTCAGGTATATCATCCACTAGAATGTCGATAACCTGACATACCTTGGGGTTAGACGACAGTCTTATGGTCACTTGATTAAGTTCACCTATCACTTCGACTTGCGATCGATCAAGTTGAACTATGCGCACTGCGGATTTTTGCGGTTGAACATTCAGTTTGGCACATATTGACCTGGGTAAAATATTGGTTGAAGCACCAGAATCAACCAAGCAGTTGTGCACGTTTCTATTGAAAATTTCATAAGTGAGGAGAAAAGGAGGAGTATGAGATCTAGATCTTCCTCCAATCAAAGCGATGTCATTTGGATCAATCTTATTGATCGTGTTGATTGGAGGTCTTCCCACATTGTGGGAGGCTACAGCCGTAGGTAAAGGTGTAGTAGGCACGGCATGTAATTCTTTCATCATTATTTTCTGTTGATGTTTCAATTTGCTCAACTCGTACAGAGTGATATTAGCCCTAGTCTTTTTCATGTCATCGATGATGTTATACTCCATTTCATCCGACACTATCAGTGTTCTTGATGGAGGCGATTGATCTGATTGGACTGGGCTAAATTGGGTCGCTTTAGCAGTTGTCTTCTTTGTTGCGACCTTATCTTTTGCTGCAGGGCTTGCGCCCTTCTGTTTAGGGGTAGTTTGGGGAGGATCAAGTTGATTTTTGCTTCATGTGCTAACCGGAAATGCTTCTTGATCTTCTTCTTGTGGGAGGATGAAATCCCACATTCCTTGCAGTTCCACCACTTCTTCATCGTTGGTCTGTGTTTCGATGGTATTCTCTTCTTCTTCTTCTTCAGATTCAACGTTTGAGACAGCATTGGGTGGCTTCGTCTCCATGGGAGGATTTCTTTTAAAAGTCCTGAAAGGCTTTTTTGAGGACGTTTCTGCTACTTGTTTTCTTATGTCAATCATCTCATTAGACATGGCCTTTAATACCTTTTGTAATCCTTCCATATCGAAAGGATCTTTCGTTTGTTTCTTCTTGATGTCTTCTTTGAAAGAGATTTTCTTAGATTTACGTTCTTCAATTGCAGATCTCTTTTCTAGGGCTACTACGCGTTTTTCAACTGCTAACGCCTCAGTTAAGTTTTCAACTAAGGTTGTCTTGCTTGCCCTATCTACGAAGATGGCCAAGTTTGATGGTAAGGCCGTGATATACCATTCACATCTAACTTCCTCGCTGGGTTGAGAAGCAGCGGCGATTTTGTTGAGGATCTTATTGAACCGTAAATTGAAATCTTTAATGGGTTCTCTAGCTCAGCTTTAAGATTGGATAAGTCGTTGATCAATGTCGCTGTTGATCTATCATCACCGAACTTGGTTAAAAATTGACTTTGAAAAATGTCCCAGCTCGTGATAGATCCGGAAGGTAACGAAAAGTACCATGACCCGGCTGTTCCTTGCATTGTATAGGGAAAAAGCCGGACCACAGCATCTTCGTTGGTAACTCCGTTGAGATTAACAGAAAGCATGAAATTATTGATATGTTCTTCAGCTAGCATGCCTGTTTCTGGATTGCATTTAGGTAGCCATTTCTCAGGATGGGCCGGTATTGGACTCAGGGGTGGAGGCATTAAAACCGCCCCAAGGTTGTTCCATGGAGACTAGGCCATCGTTGAGCCGCTAGTTAATAGAAGTGCAGAAGATGATCTCTGATGCTGAGAAGATGGAGATATTATGATCTTCGATGATTGCGGAGGAAGGGTTGTGGCAGATGGATGAGTGATTTGAGGTGGAGATGTGGGTGGCTGACTTCGCGGTGAGGGAGTTGAAATGGACAAGGTGGATGAAAGAGTCCCACTGTCGGACTCTGGAAGTGCTTTCCTTGCTCTTTTCCTAGTGGGGAGAGGGATTTCAGTTGGCTGGATGCCAAACTTTTCACTCTTCAATCTGGTCAGGGGATGAGCAGGGTTGTACTGCGAAGTCACGCTGCCTTTAGATTTATCAGACCTCTGAGTAAAAATAGAGAATCCCTGAAGTTTACGAATCAAAGTTTGAATTTTAGGGGGATCAATGATAAGTTGGTCTGATGTATTAGGGTGTATAGCAGCGGTGGATGCCCGAGTGACTTCTAGCTCCGAGTTTGATCGTATCGGAGAAGTCGGGGGAGTTGGTGAGGGTGATTTTCTCTCAGAATGGTATTTAGATTTTGATTTATGCGCCATTCATAGCTCGTGCCCTCCTTCTAGCGCTAGAAATGTTGAGGGCCCCGAAATCGGGTCGACAACAAGGGGGATACCCACCCGGTCCGGAACCTGGTTGGCGGCTCCTTGCCCGTTTGGAGTAGCGGGTCCGACTGGGGGTAATGGGACCAGTTTCCCAATGTGAGGGGTGTGTGTGTGTGTGTAGAGTTTGATGGTATTGATCTAAGGGTATTCTAAGCTAATTTTAATTCTAACTTCTAAACTAACTCTATGCTATTGTAATCTAATAAAAAAAACAATACATCTAATCTACACTAACCCGGGGTATTTTCTTCTATTATGCGATCTAAAAAGATTTTGAACAACAGTTGGTAATAAAGATCATTCAGCTGTTATAAGAATATAAATCAATGAAGATAAACCATTCTGCATAAAAAGTTAGGCAAAACAGTTATGAACAGCATATCGCATAATTAGTTATTCATATGTCAAGCACAAATAAATGACTCCACCGTACAGAAGTGCCAAATGGTAATACACACATTCATACATTAACATATAAAGAACTCAGCTGCATATCACTTTAGGAATATAAGCAGAAATTAGTCAAGAGATAAAAGTACCATTTATGACTGATTTCACTAATAAACTTCAAGCAATAACGATTTATCTCTACTTGTTCTAATATCTGCTAAGAGTACAGAAGTGCAACATCAGTAACAGACATTAAAATGCAAACATAAATAAATCTCGATCCATCCATTCATCAAAAACCCCCTCCGAGGGTGCAAAAGTGCATGTTCTGAGGACAAATTTTTTGACAGATTTCCGGACCCTTCTCCAAATGCCATGAGAAGGGTTAAATACTACTGACTAATTAATCTTAATTACACAAATTTAGGGAACGGCTTCAAATGACCGCCCTTTTACTAAAAGCAAATTTATTTCTAAAAATTGAATCTAATTTCTGACCGTTTCTGTATCTGCTCCTTAGTGCTGCAAACAATGCAACGTTTGCCTGGGAAGAGTCGGCTGGCTGCCTTCTTCTTTCGTTTGAGTGATAAAAGTAGAAACAATAAGAGCTGGCACCTCCTTCTGACAGACTAGAAGATATTTTCGAAAACCTTTCTCTAGCTGGGTGTATTCGCTGCGTGTATACTTAGTACTACCGAGGTTTCTTTCGAACTGATTTTGTTGTTGCTATTTCGGTTTCCGGTCATGTGAATGACTCAATGAGTTAGGAGTCGCGTTGTATGGACAATCCCCTGTATCGATAATTGCTTCCGTTCTTTGTTCCAGGCTTTTCTGGAGCGTCCTCCTTCTTTTGCGTTTCTCTTTTTGCTTTACCCAGTTTGAGCTTCAGGATCTTTTGCAAACACGCTGCTTTTGTGCGCCTTTGACTCTGAGCCTTGGATAGTCTATTTTCATCAGTGCCTGTTGGGTGATACTCTGGAATCCGCGGTCTTGCTGCATGCGGCATCCATTTGCGGAGGCATATTCTCTCTGTTACCTTATTGGCGCTTTCCCCTTTTCCTTGGATGTTTCCTGCATATAGATTTATATCAGTTGCATGTCTTGCAGTTTACGCAAATAAGAAGGGAAATGACGAAAAGATTGATATGAAAGCATTAAATTCTAATGAATGCATAATCCTGACATTCATCATGACTTGACTCTTCGAAAAATGCGATACAATCGTTCTTGGATACTCAAGCATGTGGTCATTAATTTCCCTTAAGGTGCGCGCTCAATTTTGGGTTTACTGTGTATGTCGGAGAATTCATGCGATGAGTCCTTCCTGTGATTGGTATCGCAGTATTGAGGGCTGCGATGTTATTAAGTGTTATCGCAGATCGCAGATCGCAGGTATCGCAGATCGCAGATTTCCATTCGGTTACTTATGTTGTTTTATGCGACATTGCGATATGCGACGTCGCATATCGGCAGTCGGCGATTCCTTAAGATTTTCTTTTTAAGGGCGCTTTGAATGTATGCGACGCGATGAACTTCGCATCGCTTCCTCACAGTTTGTTTTTTGCGCTTAGGAAACGCTTCACTCTCTCTTCGCGATGCGATCAAGCCTTAGGGAGTCTAAAATACAAAAACTTTAACAAAAATATTTTTTGGATTTTTTGTTCAGGGTCCCCCTTTGCTTGGTGTTATTACTAATATCAAACAAAGAGGGGGGTTGTTGGTGACCACAACAGGTTCCCAATCATACTCATCATAAATGATAGTGCAGGTTGGTTTTGCAACACCAACTCCATCGGTGGCTTGATCCTCATTCACAATAGGTGTAGAGTCTGGAACAAAAGAACACAAGACAGTGAAATCTGGCGGATCAGCTGAATGTAAAGAAGGAAGCTGAGGTAACAAATGCATGTGACAACCCATGGGCTTCGCAACCAAATTTGCAAGAAAATTGAGAGAAGTGATGTTGGGAGGATATGACAGTTGAACGGATGTGTGTGCATGCTCTCCCACATCACTCTACGATGATGGAGCTATTTAATGAGGGGAAGGAAAACAATCACTTGTGAAAACGATTGTTTGCGTCTGTGATTGCGCAGCTCCTTCACCGAAGTATGTTGAGCAGGGTTTGAACTTCAACTTCATCTTGGGATAGAATGATTTGTGAAGGAAATATTCGAATCTATCCCAAACATATCAAAATTTCATCTAGTTTTTCGGAGCTTCAAATTGAAGTACACGGAAGCACTGCCAAAAATCCATAAGCGATTCATGCAGAGTCTTTCGTTGTTTCTACATTTTTTTGGCAAGAGGTTTAGCATCAAAATGATGGAAAGTAGATTCAATTAGGTCACAAAACTACTTAAGTGAGTGCAAGCAATCGTGAGGCAGGTTGGGGCACCATCATTGTGGGGATTCGCTAAGTGTGTGTGAAAGCAGCAAGCTGACCTCGACTTCATTGAACTCATCTGCATCCTCAAGGAATGCAAGGAAGTCATGTAAGTACTCAAGCTAGGCCACTTCACCTTCACCATTGTACGTGAATTCCGACAAGAGATCATAAAACTCCCACGTGATGTCGACAGGTTCAACATGAGACAGACATGGCTAAGGGAGGAGTCTAATGATATCTATGATAGATGTACGAAGATTCAAAATAGGATGTGAGGACTCAGCTTTTCATCTGGCCCTCCTTCTAGTGCCAAAAATGTTGACGGTGCTAGACCCGCCAACATGTCAAGGGATCTCCCCAATAAGAAGTCCCAACTAGACCTCAGACCGTTTGGTGTAGGAGTCCCAACAATGGGGTAGTACAGTATCACCTTGACTGGAGTTGTGCACAGAGGTAAGTAAGATTTCCTTGTTGGTAGCAAGGGTGTGACATGTGCAACAAGTCAAAGAAGGTGCATCAATGGCTCTAACACACGAAACAGGGGAATGAGTGTGCCTCTTGAAACCTATGGTAGCATGCAGCCTAAAAGGGAACACACAAACAACAAAAAATCACAAGCTAGAAAGTAGGTTAGTCAATGATCCAAAGTGATGGTTATACCAATAACACATTTCGATAAGATTCATACAATCAAATACAAAAAATTCCATACATACACGCATAAACAACAACGACATATATCATTAGAGTAACCAAGATAGTTGAATTACATTGACAACATATGCATGAAATGTGTTGGCTCTGTTATATTAAGAAAGTGGAAGATCCAATCATGCATACAACCATGACCAACCACTAGTCTCGACAACGGAATGTTACAGTCATTTTCGCCTGCTCCTGCAAAGAGATACACTAGATCTGCACTGTGGAGAAGCCATGGCTCGTTACAATACACTCCAAGCGTTCTCTAAGTTACACCTGTAAGAATCTTGTCTCCCAAAAGCCTATACAATGAGCTATGAGGTTATATAAATAGCAAAGGGTGGGGTGACCCTTGACATTCCCCTTTGTGACTCTTCACCTACCCTCATGACTCTTTAACTACTACATGATTGTTACATTCTACTATCAACACTTGATCTTTCACTATTACAAGATGTTACATTACAATCTGCACATGTACCTATGTGAGACAAAATAGGCTTGAGTAAGCCATGCAAGACAATACTAAGACTCGGACAGATGTGGGAAGACCAACTCTTCGACATCCTCGCAATGATCGACGGTGGTGAATTGATGCCAAGCTTGGCATTTCATTATGGTGTATGAGTGTTCAATGGTGGCATCCTACTGAAAGCGCATTCTTGCCTCGGTTGCATCTGGGTACACTAATTTGGCACCTCTTTCCAACTCGTCTGATAACATGCACATCATAATCTTGAGTGTAGTCAGACCAGCAACATAGTGTCTGCACTGATCTCCAAGTATGCATTGGTGGCTATGCGCATCAACTCATCAAAGTACATGTCCAGCTCCAGTCGTACTTGGTTCTTTGACTTTGCCTCAGTGAGTGTGCCAATGGATGGGATCGCGTGCATGTGCGCAATGACATCCATGCTTCTGAACACCCGTGCATGTGAAGCTTGCAAACTGGTGATGAGCTGAGGTAGTTCCTCATAGTTTCGAATCTAACTCCAGATGCGTGCCTTCAACTCAATCGCCTTTGGCTTCATCATCTTTGGAAAGTGAAATGGGGCTCCTTTGTACCTCATTGTCCATCTTTGGATGCATTCGACAATAGTGTGCAAATTTGACAAGATGTGTGCTCTCCTAGCACAGCGTTGCTGCCAACCGTTGAGATGGACAACTGACTTATGCATGGTGACGAATCTAGAATACAACATTCGCATGACTGTCTCAAGGGACGATACTTCATCTATTATTGCTCTCTTCAACTCTATTATGGTGGATGATGTAACCTATTCTCCTCCTTGCTTGGCTGCTTTTAACTCCTTAGCCATACACTCATTCTCAGCTATCAAGAATCTAACACTTGAGTTGGTGGCTTTGGCATATGCTTCGGTAGCATCAGCCAATCTTGTTATATTCTTGCACACATCAGATACAATCACTTGTTCTTAAAGCTACGTAGGAGATATGTGGACATCTGGAGTAATAAATCTACGCAATTGCACAACTCTTTGTTGTGACTCATCTAAAGATATGTTGTGCATATCCACCTCCAGATTGTCTTCAAGGATTTATGTGTCTCCTTAATCACTTGGGACTTGCTCTACTTCCATATCTGGTGAAGTCGATGGGGTGACCTCTTGGTTTTGAGGCATGAGGTCAATATCCTGATTTAAATCTGGTTGAACCATATCCATGTCCAGCTCCTCTAGCCTCTTTTCAACTCTTCAGCTAAGTCCTTCTCCTGCGACTTCTCACCATTTCTTCTCTGTGTCAGCTGCTCAAATGAGATTATAACCTGTATGGGTGCAGTTTCATCAATCTGTGCATGTTGCACCTCCTTCTGTACTTGTTCCTGCTACGCTTCCTTCTCTCTTCTGCCAAATCCTGTTCTTCCCAGAGTTTTCACTTCAACTACTGCAACTCCTTTTCTGTTTCCTCCATCCTCTGTTTCTCTCTTAGCCTTTGTGTGATCCTCTTGTAGAACTGTCGCCTCTTAGCCTCAATCTCCAAATCTTCTTTCAACACAAGTGGATCTGCTTTGAACTTGTAACTTTTCTCTGCCTCTGCGCTATCAACAACCTTTCTCTTGCCTTTGTCACATGCAGGTATGCTACCCTCTGCTGCTACTAATGATGTTGCTCTCTGAGATGTTACTTCCCTCTGCTTTGCTAACCAGTCTACAACAATTTCAATCGGTTCATTGAGACTAGAGGAGTGATAACAATATCTGTAGAAATTTTGAATAATATGACACATATTCAATGGAGATTATCCTGATCATGTACTATTGCGGAATACATACACAATACATAAGCTCCTCTACGTTGATCATCAATATAGCAGCATCAATAACAATAAAACATCAAGAGCATTCACACATTAACACAGTATGTAACCTGGGGAAAGCATCTCGCTAAAAACCCCAACTATCTGTATATTGATGATTGAGAACATGTAACATTACAAAGTACAATGCTTATCACAAGCAATCCAGTACCAGCTCCACCTATTACACACAATACAGCTCAGATCTGATCTCCAAATCTATTCCACTACTTTCCTGCCTCTCCAGCTCAATACCTGCTCAAGAACTGATGAGAATGGTTTACCAAACTCGTATTTCACCTGCAAAGAATCACTCACACTGTGTTGGACGTGAGCACAGGCTACAATTCCTGGTATTGGCCAATTCATTGGCATACTCAATCCCTCTGATTATGCAAATCATCATGCACATCTATAGTCACAACTGATAGCAATCTAATCCTCTAACACCTGTCCCTGCTGAACTGAACATGCACTGACATGCAACTGAGTTAACTGATGTATTCTATAGTTGCATTATGAGTTAATAACTTGTGAATTAATTAATAACTAATTCACCCAACTCATCTCTAGTCTATTGATCAGTTAGACTAAATACAACTAGTTTAACAAAGTTAAACTGAACACAACTCCATCAACTGCACCTCCAGTCCACTAAACTCATCTCACTTGAGTTCTAACTGAAGTCTTGCATGAAAATATTAGTCATCCCATAGGTAACCATGTATTTCCTTCTGGGATCTGCATGTACCACATCCGTGGCTCATCCTGAAGTGCTCCAAGAGAATAAGATCAAGTTTATAGTCCAAATATTATTATGAAACAATAATATTTGACTTTTCTATTTTTGACAGCCAGTCTAAAAATAGACTTTGATCACTCATACTGTGATCACTCATACTGTGGTCACACATACTATGGTCACCCATACTGTGATCACCCATACTGTGATCACCCATACTGTGATCACTCCTGCTGTGATCATCCCTGCTGGGATCCAAAAATAGAACTTGCGCCAGTGCTTTGAATTCACAGAACTTTGAATATGTCTCGCTCTTCTTCTGCATGAAGAAGATCCAGCACTTACGAGAGAAATCATCAACAAAAATCACATAATACATGTGTTTTGCTGTCGAAGCAACTGAGAAAGGTCCACACACGTCTGTGTGAATTCTCTCAAGGATCGTCGTGGCGCGACTATCCTTCTCGTGAAAGGTGGCTTTCACAAACTTCCCCAAAGTACACCCCTTGCATTGATCTGACTGCGCAAGTGTGCATTTAGGAAGCCCTGTAGTGATCTGCTGCAGTATCTTCAAGGCTCCATGGTGAAGGTGATCCAATCTCCTGTG
Source organism: Pinus tabuliformis (assembly GCA_031772625.1). NCBI lineage: Eukaryota > Viridiplantae > Streptophyta > Pinopsida > Pinales > Pinaceae > Pinus > Pinus tabuliformis. Next base: position 591,927,606 of record CM062806.1, read on the forward strand.
CCACAACTCGCCATCATCCCGGCTCACCAATCCTTCTGCCTTGCCTGCCATCGCTGCGCATCCATCTACATGCAACTGATAAAGGTTCCTCACTCGAACCCCTATCTTCTGGGTCTCACCAGTTGTCTTGCTGCGCAGGAAGGCCTTTCCCTCGCTGAAAACAACATCATACCCCTTGTCTTCTAACATCGCCACTAAGATGAGATTCTTCTTCAATCCTGGAACATGCATGACTTCCTTCAATACAAAGGGTTTACCAGACTCCCTCTCAAAGGAAATGGTACCGATACCGGTCGCACTGTATCTACCATCATCGCCCATCTCGATGTGCACTCCAAGATCTTTGTCCTCCAGATCAGAGAACAAATCTCTATCTCCCGTCATGTGAAAAGACGCACCACTGTCCAAGAACCACACTGATCCCATCACACTTGAAACCAAGCATGTGATCAATGAAAAATCAAGCTCAAACTGAGAAGCTAAGGCCTCTCCCCCTGCAGATCCAGCAGCTTGCTTGTTCTTCTTCTTCTGCGGACAATTTGTGGCATAGTGTCCATGCTGGTGACAGTGAAAACACTTCACCTTGGACATATCCTGCTTCTTGCCTTTCGCACCAGACTGAGAAGCTTTCTTGCTCTTCCCTTTCTTTGCTTTGGCAGCCAAAGCACAATTCTCTTCATCAGATACCTTTGATGAAGATCCATTCTCACCTTTATTGTTACTGAGTTTATCCTTGAGCGCCAGGTCGCTCTTGCTTTGGAATAACATTTGCAATCCGTTGAAAGACATTTCAACAACACTGCTGCAAATTCGATTTCCACCAGCAACCAACTCAACTGCTTCCGATCTAGAATTCGTGAGAACAAAATATTTCTTGTACAGAGATCAACTGTATGGGCATTCACCGGATATCTCACCTTCCAAAAGAAGGATGAATCCAGAGGCTACCTGGCTCAATTACAGACTCTGCCTGAAGAAATAAAATGTAAACACTTTCTGAATAATAGATTCGATGATCAATCCTCGCTTGATATCCTGTAAAAATATCTTCTACAAATCAAGCAGCTCCGATACCATGTAGAAATTTTGAATAATTTAACACATATTCAACAGAGATTATCCTGATCATGTACTATTGCGGAAAACATACACAATACATAAGCTCCTCTACGTTGATCAAGAATATAGCAGCATCAATAACAATAAAACATCAAGAGCATTCACACATTAACACAGTATGTATCACGGGGAAAGCATCTCGCTAAAAACCCCACACTATCTGTATATTAATGATTGAGTCATGTAACATTACACAGCATAATACTTCTCACAAGTATCTCCACCTCTGTTACACACAATACAGCTCAGATCTGATCTCCAAATCTCTTCCACTGCTTGCCTGCCTCCACTGCTCAATACCTGCTCAAGAACTGATGAGAATTGCTTCCCAAACTCGATTTTCACCTGCAAAATAGTCACTCACTCTTTGTTGGACGTGAGCAAAGGCTAAAATGCGGGCAAATACGTGAGAAAACTCATTGGCATACTCAATCCCTTGATTGTGCAAGATCTGGTGCACAACTATAGTCACAACTGATAGCAATCTGATTCTCTACCACCTGTCCCTGTTGAACTGAACATGCACTGACATGCACTGACATGCAACTGAGTTAACTGATGTATTCTTTAGTTGTATTATGAGTTAATTTAGACTAACTACAACCAGTTTAACTAAGTCAAACTGAACACAACTCCATCAACTGTACCTCCAGTCCACTAAACTCAACTCACTTGAGTTCTAACTGAAGTCATGCATGCAACAACTCAACTGACTCATAAGAAAAGCGTATTTCCTTCTGACAGCTGCATGTGCCACTTCCGTAGCTCAAACTGAAGTGCTCCAAGAGAATAAGATTAAGTTTATAGTCCAAATATTATTGTGAGATAATAATATTTGACTTTTCTATTTTTGACTTTGATCACTCACACTGTGATCACTCACACTGTAATCACTCACACTGTGATCACTCACACTTTCATCAAAAATAGAAGTCCATTTATTTTTCCCAACTTGATCAATCATCCATAAACATAGACATGATCCATATGTCTAAAAATAGACTTGCGCCAAAAATAGCCTGCGGGCCCACTTAGTGAAGGCGACTCTTTTCACTAAGCTCCATCATCTTGTTGCAATCTCAACACTCCCTCTCGACAAGATATGGATTATCAACAACCCCTATCCTGCCTCGGTGGTACTCGAATTTGCTCCTGGTGAGAGCCTTCGTCAGAATATCAGCATCCTGATCCTCCGTTGGAATGTACGAAAGTAACATGATCCTCCGCTGCACACAATCTCTGATATGATGGTACCTGATGTCAATATGTTTAGATCTATCATGAAATACAGGATTAGCCGAGAGTTTAATGCAACTCTGGTTATCACAGTAAATCACAGTAGGATCCAAATGAGAACCGAACAAACCAACCAGGATCTTCCTCATCCATATAGCCTCGCATGCAGCCAAACTTGCTGCCATATACTCGGCCTCCGCTGAACTGAGTGCCACAGATCTCTGCTTCCTTCTGTACCAAGAAACTGTTGTCGATCCGATACTGAAGACCCCTCCTGATGTGCTCTTTCTGTCTGTTGGGCTCCCTGCCCAATCTGCATCCGTGAAGCCACATAGCTTCACCTCATCCTCCTGTCTGTACCACAAACCATATCCCGATGTGCCTCTCAAGTAGCGCAATACATGCTTGCCCGCCTTCCAGAAGAGCTTGGTAGGCTTAACCATAGCTTGTGAAAGCTGGTTAACTGCATAGCATATATCAGGTCGTGTATTGACCAAATACATCAGCGACCCCACCAACTGTCGATAAACAGTGGCATCCACTTCTTCTCCCGAAGTGGCATCCTCCTTCCTCCAACCTCCAGGAAGAGGAGTATCAACAGGCTTGCAGCCATGCATGTTGAACTTCTCCAGTATCTCCCGAGCATACTTGCCCTGAGAAACAAACAGTCCACCACTGCGCTGCCATATTTCCAATCCTAGGAAATAGTGAAGGAGGCCCAAATCCTTCATCTCAAACTCTGTAGCAAGATCCTTCTTGCATGACAGTATCAACAGCTCATCACCCGTTAGAATCAAATCATCAACATACAGTACAATGATAAGCAACTTACCCTCCACCACAATCTGGTATAGGTTAGGATCCGCCTCGCTCTTGGAGAATCCAAGTCCTGTGAAATAGCTGTCTATCCGTGTGTACCAAGCACGTGGTGCTTGCTTCAACCCATACAGCGCTCTCTTGAGCCTGCACACATGCGACTCGCTGCTGAAGACTTCAAAGCCTTCGGGTTGCTCAATGTACACCTCCTCCTCAATGACTCCGTTGAGGAACGCAGTCTTCACATCCATCTGATGAATGTGCCATCCCATCTGCGCTGAGAGAGCAAGAATCGTCCGTATGGAAGAATACCTTGCGACAGGTGCAAAGGTCTCCTCATAATCGATCCCCTCAATCTGTGAAAAGCCTCGGGCAACAAATCTTGCCTTGTACTTCTCCACACTCCCGTCAGCTGCCTGCTTAACTTTGTAGATCCATCTCGAACCTACCACTGATTTCCCTTCCGGTCTAGGAACAATCTCCCATGCACTGTTTCTGACAATAGAATCATACTCTTCCACCATGGCGTCTACCCATGCGGGATCCTCCACAGCTTCCTCGAAAGAGGATGGCTCAGTCACAACACACTTGCTCATAAGAGCCATGTATCCAGTGTACCGATCAGGTGACTGTCTCTGCCTGCGTTGGGCTGTAGGTGGTCCTACAACTTTCTCTGCATCTTGAGCCAGTCGCTCAGCTTCTGTCAAGCGCTTTCGCCCTCTGATGGTTGGCACTGCATGAGTGGTCTCTTCCACTCCATGAACCTCATCCTGTGGCTGATCCACATCCTGAAGCTCATCCTTAGGAACTAATAGCTCCTCATCTGCATGCAAGTGTAGCTCCCTCTCAAGCGAACACTTCATGGCTTTCTCCTCCTGAAATTTTATATCCCGTCGCACAACAGTTTTACCACTGTCTGGAAAATACACACGATAGTTGTGGGGCGTATCAGTGTACCCCACAAATATCCCAACCTCTGCAGTCGGCTCCAACTTCTTTCTGGCATCCTTCGTCACATGCATGTAAACGTTAGCACCAAAAATCCTCAAATGAGAAAGATCAGGCTTCTTACCAGAATAAGCCTCCTCAGGTGTACTCATGCCAAGTATCCTATGAGGACAACGGTTCTGCACATAAACTGTTGTATTGCATGCTTCCGCCCACAAGTGAAGGGGTAGGCCCTGATCATGCAACATTGCCCGTGCAGCACCCACAATCGTTCTGTTCTTCTGCTCAGCTACCCCGTTCTGCTGTGGGTTATGGGGAGCTATGAGCTCTCTACGAATCCCTTCTGCCTTGCAGAAATCCTTGAACTCGTCCGAGATGTATTCACCACCATTATCGCTCCTAAGAGCCTTCACCTTCTTCCCCGACTCCTTCTCGACCAGTGCTTTGAATTCACAGAACTTTGAATATGTCTCGCTCTTCTTCTGCATGAAGAAGATCCAGCACTTACGAGAGAAATCATCAACAAAAATCATATAATACCTGTGTTTTGCTGTCGAAGCAACTGAGAAAGGTCCACACACGTCTGTGTGAATTCTCTCAAGGATCGTCGTGGTGCGACTATCCTTCTCGTGAAAGGTGGCTTTCACAAACTTCCCCAAAGTACACCCCTTGCACTGATCTGACTGCGCAAGTGTGCCTTTAGGAAGCCCTGTAGTGATCTGCTGCAGTATCTTCAAGGCTCCATGGTGAAGGTGACCCAATCTCCTGTGCCACAACTCGCCATCATCCCGGCTCACCAATCCTTCTGCCTTGCCTGCCATTGCTGCGCATCCATCTACATGCAACTGATAAAGGTTCCTCACTCGAACCCCTATCTTCCGGGTCTCACCAGTTGTCTTGCTGCGCAGGAAGGCCTTTCCCTCGCTGAAAACAACATCATACCCCTTGTCTTCTAACATCGCCACTGAGATGAGATTCTTCTTCAATCCTGGAACATGCATGACTTCCTTCAATACAAAGGGTTTACCAGACTCCCTCTCAAAGGAAATGGTACCGATACCGGTCGCACTGTATCTACCATCATCGCCCATCTCGATGTGCACTCCAAGATCTTTGTCCTCCAGATCAGAGAACAAATCTCTATCTCCCGTCATGTGAAAAGACGCACCACTGTCCAAGAACCACATTGATCCCATCACACTTGAAACCAAGCATGCGATCAATGAAAAATCAAGCTCAAACTGAGAAGCTAAGGCCTCTCCCCCTGCAGATCCAGCAGCTTGCTTGTTCTTCTTCTTCTGCGGACAATTTGTGGCATAGTGTCCATGCTGGTGACAGTGAAAACACTTCACCTTGGACATATCCTGCTTCTTGCCTTTCGCACCAGACTGAGAAGCTTTCTTGCTCTTCCCTTTCTTTGCTTTGGCAGCCAAAGCACAATTCTCTTCATCAGATACCTTTGATGAAGATCCATTCTCACCTTTATTGTTACTGAGTTTATCCTTGAGCGCCAGGTCGCTCTTGCTTTGGAATAACATTTGCAATCCGTTGAAAGACATTTCAACAACACTGCTACAAATTCGATTTCCACCAGCAACCAACTCAACTGCTTCCGATCTAGAATTCGTGAGAACAAAATATTTCTTGTACAAAGATCGACTGTATGGGCATTCACCGGATATCTCACCTTCCAAAAGAAGGATGAATCCAGAGGCTACCTGGCCCGATTACAGACTCTGCCTGAAGAAATAAAATGTAAACACTTTCTGAATAATAGATCCGATGATCAATCCTCGCTTGATATCCTGTAAAAATATCTTCTACAAATCAAGCAGCTCCGATACCATGTAGAAATTTTGAATAATTTAACACATATTCAACAGAGATTATCCTGATCATGTACTATTGCGGAAAACATACACAATACATAAGCTCCTCTACGTTGATCAAGAATATAGCAGCATCAATAACAATAAAACATCAAGAGCATTCACACATTAACACAGTATGTATCACGGGGAAAGCATCTCGCTAAAAACCCCACACTATCTGTATATTAATGATTGAGTCATGTAACATTACACATCATAATACTTCTCACAAGTATCTCCACCTCTGTTACACACAATACAGCTCAGATCTGATCTCCAAATCTCTTCCACTGCTTGCCTGCCTCCACTGCTCAATACCTGCTCAAGAACTGATGAGAATTGCTTCCCAAACTCGATTTTCACCTGCAAAATAGTCACTCACTCTTTGTTGGACGTGAGCAAAGGCTAAAATGCGGGAAAATACGTGAGCAAACTCATTGGCATACTCAATCCCTTGATTGTGCAAGATCTGGTGCACAACTATAGTCACAACTGATAGCAATCTGATTCTCTACCACCTGTCCCTGTTGAACTGAACATGCACTGACATGCACTGACATGCAACTGAGTTAACTGATGTATTATTTAGTTGTATTATGAGTTAATAATTAGTTTAACAACTCATCATTAGTCTATCTGCAGTTAGACTAACTACAACCAGTTTAACTAAGTCAAACTGAACACAACTCCATCAACTGTACCTCCAGTCCACTAAACTCAACTCACTTGAGTTCTCACTGAAGTCATGCATGCAACAACTCAACTGACTCATAAGAAAAGCATATTTCCTTCTGACAGCTGCATGTGCCACTTCCGTAGCTCAAACTGAAGTGCTCCAAGAGAATAAGATTAAGTTTATAGTCCAAATATTATTGTGAGATAATAATATTTGACTTTTCTATTTTTGACTTTGATCACTCACATTGTGATCACTCACACTGTAATCACTCACACTGTGATCACTCACACTTTCATCAAAAATAGAAGTCCATCTATTTTTCCCAACTTGATCAATCATCCATAAACATAGACATGATCCATATGTCTAAAAATAGACTTGCGCCAAAAATAGCCTGCGGGCCCACTTAGTGAAGGCGACTCTTTTCACTAAGCTCCATCATCTTGTTGCAATCTCAACACCTCAAGCCTCCTCTTATACTTTTCTTCTTAACATATCAACGGTCAAGATTAAGTCCCTAATCAATGGCTAAGATTAGATCTGGCTTGATCCATGTCTTTTGGACCATTCTAACACAGATTCATATCAATACACATTAATATTTTATTTTCCCTAAGTTTGGGCTTAAGGACTCCATTAAAAAGATTAAGTGTTTTAATATCTCCTTATCTGTTTAGAATCTTCCCAAACCCTTTTTGGGTATTGGAGATCTCATGTGCCCCAACCACTCCACCAAATTTTATGGCTAGAGCACCTCTGATGCTACCCCAAATCAACACTACCTCTTAGTGAGGACTGTGCTCTAGCAATACTCCTCATTGAGTATTACTCTGATCATCCGGCATCAGTCTTTGTGTTAATGCTAGGCCTTCCTACCCAACTTCCTCTGCACTTCTGCATCGTGTACTGCTACCCATGGTTCTATCACTACCATTGCCTCATATGTACGACAGCTCCCTATGCATCCGTGCTATTTCTGGTCCTTTCTCCCGGTACTGCATCCGCATTGCTCCTCCTCTCATCAAGTTGCATCGTGTTTCCCACTACTGCATTACAACTTAGTTATTGAGAAGTAAGTAACTGATCTCCCAATCTGACCTCCCTATTGGGCTAGAGACACCCACTGATGCTGAAGCTCCCTCTGTAACTGACAAGTTCTCCCTCTCTAACCTTTGTGTTGCTGCAACAACTCCCTGCATCTCGCACTGTTGCACACCTCTATGTGTCGCCCTGCATTGGTGCAACACTCCTGTGCATCTCGCACTGCTGCAGCCTACTAGCCTCGTGCTGTCTCAAGACTCCTCCACTATAGCTCTCTTTGTCGCTTCATCCGCATCCATCTCTACCTTACTCAGCCAGTCCTACTACTCCTCTTCAAGGCTCTCGTAGCAAGGTCTAATCCAATAGGCTGGGTACCTTGATGATCCTGCCCCTCATCGTATGTAGTTTGCTTGACTAAAGCTCGATGTCTCCCCACTTCTTCTCAAGTGGCGCGTGTGCACTCATGGCACAATAATTTTCTGTCAAAACTTCCTTCTCTGCCCATGCTGGCGCTACCTTAGTCTCGAAAGACTCTCCCTTACTCTTCCTCCTTGGACACTGGGTCACATAATGGCCCAACTCCCCACATTGGAAGCACTTGATCCTAGAGAGATCTTTCTTCTTCCGCTTTTCCTACTTTCCCTCATATGCTAGGGCCACATCTTCCTCCTCCTGCTTGACTTTGATCCCCTTGTTGCTGTTACCCGTCTTCGACTTCCGTTTGATCTCTTCCTAGCGAAGAGCTACCCACATCTTGTCCCAAGGTGGGAGAGACCCTCTACCCAGTATACTCTAGACAAATACCTCCCAGTCTTCTGAGACAGCATCCAGAGTTGTCCTCACCATCAGCTCATAATCCAGTGTCACCCCTATAGCTGTCAACTGTTCTCGGATCTCATTCAGTGTTGAAAAGTGTGCAACAAGAAATGCTTGTTGAGAGTACAACAAGATGATGGAGCTTAGTGAAAAAAGTCGCCTTCACTAAGTGGGCCCGCAGGCTATTTTTGGCGCAAGTCTATTTTTAGACTATGTCTATTTTTATACATATGGATCATGTCTATGGATTGCAAGTTGTTGTTTATGGATGATTGGTCAAGTTGGGAAAAATAGATGAACTTCTATTTTTGATGAAATTGTGAGTGATCACAGTGTGAGTGATCAAAGTCTATTTTTAGACTAGCTGTCAAAAATAGAAAAGTCAAATATTATTGTCTCATAATAATATTTGGACTATAAACTTGATCTTATTCTCTTGGAGCACTTCAGGATGAGCTACGGATGTGGTACATGCAGATCCCAGAGGGAAATACGTGGTTACCTATGGGATGACTAATATTTGCATGTAGGACTTCAGTTAGAACTCAAGTGAGTTGAGTTTAGTGGACTGGAGGTGCAGTTGATGGAGTTGTGTTCAATTTAGCTTTGTTAAACTGGTTGTATTTAGTCTAACTGATCAATAGACTAGAGATGAGTTGGGTGAATTAGTTATTAACTCATAATACAACTATAGAATACATCAATTAACTCAGTTGCATGTCAGTGCATGTTCAGTTCAACGGGGACAGGTGGTAGAAAATCAGATTGCTATCAGTTGTGACTATAGTTGTGCACCAGATCTTGCACAATCAAGGGATTGAGTATGCCAATGAGTTTGTGTAAGAGCCTTATCCTAGGGTCTGCTAATAGATCAAATTTTTTCTAAATTAAATGAAGAGGTGATAACTTACTTACTTACACGGCTTTTAAACAAATAAAATTTTGTCATTTACATTATAATCAACATAAATTATGGTGAGCATTCCATTGATATCAACTTAACAAGAGTAGTCCATGGAAAAATACATGTTCCGGCGGTTGATCATGATACCTTTGTCTTATAGCTCCAACTGAACGCTCCTTCTGACTGACCCAACCGGATTTACCTCCCAGCCAACTAGGAAATAAATTCCTAGCCCGGAAACCTCCATAGGTTTCCTAGCCCTTTGTGCCCAAGTCCAACCAGATATAGTGTGTCCTCAAGAAAAATGTGCAAAACTAGATAATGATACTTTCCTCCTCTCAAACCCAAGAAACCTCCACAGGTTTCCAAGGTCTCCCAAAATCATAACAAGGCCAAACAATCACAACCAACCCCCACAATCCTAAGCAATACTCCAAACCCCCCCCCCCCCCCCCTTTTCTTCCTTCCCCCTTCCCTTTTTATACCCTCTTTCCTTTCTCCATCTCAACCACCTCTCATTAATGTCATTAACTTCTCATCCATCCTTAGTTGACTTCTCTTCTCCCAAGTAAGCTAGGAGTACATTTGGAATTGTGACATGAATATAAAATTGAGAATTTAATGGGAAAGGATCATGTCTTCTCCCAAGTAGATCTAGAAAGTACATTTGGGAATGTGAAGTGTAATTACATGGAGAGGACCATGTCTTCTCCTTAGTAAATGTGAGGGTACATTGGAGAATGTGAAATGAATAAATATATATATTGATGATAAGATGGAGAGGACTATGTCTTCTCCCAAGTAAATGTGAGGGTACATGGGGAATGTGAAATGAATACATATATTTTGAAATAATGGAAGGAGACCATATCCTACATAATATTCAATTTGAGAAGGTAAGTGGGGAATTTGAATAATGGAAATCATAAATTTATATTAGACCAATATTTCTCAATATTTTCAGATAATGTAAATATTAACAAAATTTGTAGGATAAGATTTAAGTGGGGCATTACATACACCCCTCCTTCAGGAAACTTCGTCCCAAAGTTAGAATGAAAATATACAAGGAGTTTGAAAGCATAGCAAACCAAAGAGAGTTATAGCATTAAAATTTGATAAGTCAGACAATGACATTACTTCCCATCCAGAGTCTCCAACTGATCTATATCTTCCTATCCACCCTGACCTACTTCCGTTCCCGCCCTATCCGTCCTCTGCTGCCTTATCAGTGGCAAAGGCCATACTGACCACTGATAAAACCGACATGGTGGGAACGTCAAATGCCTCGACCGAACTTTCCCCAGCAGGCATCTGGCAATCGTCATCACACATCTAGGGGGAGCGTTCAACTGTCCTCCCCACGATTCCAGGTTTCGGAGGATACACGGTGGGAAACACCTCCACCCCTCCTTCAGAGCACGGACCACACTACAGAGCTGGTTGGACTTGTCATCGAATAATCCAGTCAGGTCATCTTGCCACCTGTCATTTGCATTTTACTCATGTCATAAGAGTGCATATCAAGTAGATACCAAATGTAATAGAACAATGTACATCGTACCTTTCCTCATTGGTCGTCTCAACCTTCCCCAATGGAATAGTAGATCTTGGTTATCACACGGTTCTTTCCAACCTGTAGTTTAGTTCTCATCCATGCATATATATAACCACAAAATAGATATAGATACATGATCTTAAACATCATGTTTATTAAGCCCAGTGTCCACGTGTCAATTTTGTTGTTTATATTAGAAATAAATCTTACATCAGATAAATCATAATTTAACTAAGTCATTGATTAGATAAATCATATCTATATAAGCCTATATGATGCAACAATAACTCTGACAAGTCATGCACTATATAAATTGTAACCAAGTAAGTCATACATTTGGCCATACATCCAACATTTCCATCATCACTACCAAATCCATCAATTGATTTTCATGTGTCCACCCAAATGTATATAATGTTCATAAATAAATAACATGGAACTGAAAAACAGCTTCTATATGTTGTTCTATTATACTAACTTGGACTATTATACTAACAGCTTGTATATGCTGTTCTGGAATTTGCCAGTGTGGAAAAAAAAACTCGTGCTTTCTTTCACAAACTAATAACTAGCACATGATTGTGTTCTTTTGGCATCTAATAACAAGGTGTGAGCATGGAACTCAGGTACAGCAATTCATATTTAACCTACAAAAGATGAACAGGAAAATTACCATTTGTTCTATGCACTATCAAAGCAGATTTAGTGGGTTGCAAATTGATAAACATAGGCCTGTTTATTTTTGGCATTCGTGGTTAGTTTTGGTCTTGGCTTTCCACATCAAGAAGACCAAGCCTTGGAGCCAATACGCAGATCCCTTCATTGTCATGGTTATGATTAGTAGCGAAGAAGGTAATGCACTCGAATTGCATCTAGATTCTAGAATACAGAATAAGATTTATTTATAAAAATATCTCTGGTGGTGAAATGAGTAGGCTATAAGTCCCTTGTTTACTCTCTTATCTTACAGTTTCTCCCATTTTGCTAGGAGAATAAGAATTCATACATGCATCCAGCCCTAAGCCTTAAAAATATAGGCTTCTGAATTGATGAGGGAAATTTCTAAAGTGACCTGAACATAAAATAACCAACTTGGGATGCCATCTCCTTTCTTTCAAGTCAGAACTTTGACCATTATTCAGTTCATCATTTCTAAAGAATCATCATATAGTACTCCACTAAAAAAAAAAATCACCCATTTTTTTTTTGAATAACCAAGATCATCAATATAAGTGTAAAGTATAAATCATGCAATTACAGCTTTTCTAACTGTATTGAACCATTATTAAGACTCTCAATGAGCATTTTGAAAATTGTCTCAAAAGGTCTTCAGATATTTTATTAAATCTAACCTATCTATTAGCATCATTCACTTTAATCTACTTTATTCTACCAGTGTTCTCCTTAATGATGCCATTGTGCAGGAGAAGAATAGTTTAATTTTAAAATTTAAAACATAATTTGATAGCCTTTGTCCTGACTAGTGCATTTGAACTCCTAGTATACATTCTTAATGATTACTGGAGGCACATTCTTTGAATTTGTCAACAAAGAAACTAATTAATTTATAATATGTATAACAAAGTAGTTTAATGTTCAACTTGTCTAATTTTACATTTGGCATTAGGTATATCTGAATAAATTCTAGTGCTTCTTTGGAGGATTATCATTTAAAGGATCAAGAAGCTACGGGTTGCATACAAGAAAAGTTGCCTCTCAAAACTATGAAATTACAAAATGCAGTCAAACCATTGAGAAAACTCCAAGTGCGTTATTTTCTAACAAGCTTTCCCATTAATTTAAGATTTTCACTTGGATGGCTATATGTTTGAGCTGCATTCAACTTTACCTTTGTTATCAAACTTTGTATTTTCTATAGAAGGTTGGGCTGTTTTGTACAAAATGAAAATATAATTGAAAGGTCAGGTTGAATCTCAAAATGAAACTTTACTTCTTGAATGATAGGTTTCCAACAAGAAGCCCTTGAAAATAAACTATTTAGACAAGAAAGTGCAGCACTTCAGGCTAAGAAACAGTCTTTGCAAAAAAAAAGGGTGAAGATATTTTTCTTTGTGTCAATTTCTAGGATTGGTTTTAGGCGCATGAAACCCAAACTAACTGGCATGAATTTAGTGGAATAGGTAGAAGACTTGGAAACTAAATGAGCAATCTGATTATCTCTATATCTCCAATTGCCAGATATCCACGTAAGGACCTATAGCATAACTGAATATCACTAATTATTAATAGAAGCATATTAGATTCTCTGTAGGATACAATGGGATTATTGTATTACATATTCATAACAAGATCACTTCTTGAGGGGATGTTTTCATATCAATAAGTTATCTCTGCAGGTGGTTATATGAGCAATTAACAGATATATAACTAGTGAATTGCAAGTTTCCTTAGACCTAGAAAATCATAACTAGCTACTAGATCCTTAAGTGATAATATATGACTGGAAAGTCTTCTTCCCTAAACATCAGATCCAAGTTGTTTAATGGTTGCAAACTCCTGAACCCTTCCTAATATACCAACTCTGCCAGCTTGCCCATTGACTTTCTTTTTTTTTTTAATCTTAAAAATGTATTTCAGGACTGAATTTATTCTTATCTAATGATGTTTGAGAGGTCTTTTGTTTTTCAAATCGGTTTTTTTTTTTTTTTTTTGAGGGAATGCTCATGCCTTCTCTAGAGTTCCATTAGTTCCTTCTAATGTCTGACTGCTAATAATCGTGGTTCTTTATTAGTGGAATCTTCATCTTTACTAGATAAAACATTTACTGATGATAGTCATCTGAGCCTAAAACATAGGTTTCTAGATAGACCTAAGACAGTGACAATTATTAATAGGGTTAAACCCTTCAGATATTCCATGGCTCCAACATTCTCCAAATTTATCTACATATCCTATCTTTTCTAGAGGATTTGCAAGTTTTCATGGGAATACATCCTCTATGTTATCAGTGCTTCAGGATATTAGACGTGATCAAGAATATTCAAAATTGTTATCCCTTGAACCATGTGACATTAAAGATCCGGATGAAACTAGATCCTCTCCATTGACTGAATCATGATGAAGAACATCTAATGATTTGATTGAAATTGTACAAGATTTCTCTTCCACATATGAAGAAAATATGTTTGCGTCAACTTCCAATGTCACTACTTCAAAGCAATCATGCATGGCTACACATTCAACTCAAGTAAAAGGCATTATTTCTAACTTCTTGTCAACATAGTTATGAGACCTTGGGTATTCCATCAAAGAACCTTAAGAAGAGATACTAAAGAGGTGATCACTATAATTCCACCAGCGAGTTTCACTTGTTTTGTAAGTGGAATTGTTATGAATCTGAGCAGTTTTCCTTCACCACAAAGGTTTGTAGCTTAGGACATTTGCCCCTGATATGAGTTGAGTGACCAGGATAGGACTAGGTTTCCAAAATTGATCATAAGGTTCAGGACATATCAATCCAATGAGGTCAACATTGCAAACATCGTGTTGGCAAATATGTCACCAATATTTGAAACACTAAATGAGGTTCATCCAGAGTGGATGCCTCATTGAGGTTCTCCATCTGTAACAAACACTTGCTTTGGTCCTCATTTGACTCCATGACCTGATCGCAGGCACTAGTTTCCCAGATCCATCATGAATTGGTATTGTCTTATTTTCTATGAGTTTCATCTACTTAACTGTCTGATTCATATTCTTTACCCCTGTCAATAGACCATTGATAGGACTTAGGGATATACCCTAGTGTTGGCACAAACCAACCCAAAGTGAGAGGTGCTCAAAAGCTGAAAACAGTTTTCTATATCAAGTCCTCAAAATCAATAAATAATCTACAAAAACTTTGATGAGATATGCCTATTGAAGATATTCCATCTCATTTGGAAACTCCACTGAAAAAGGAATCCCTTTCCATTTCAAGTTTAAAGTGTTGCTGCTTGTATGGGTGGAGAGAGCAAGTGGTTGTGTTAAAGACCAAGAAGATCTCACCTAGTGGCTCCATGGTTGAAAGGTTGGGACAGTGTCCATGCAATGATTTCTTTATATTCATCATGGATTCTCAAATGGAATGGTGGACTTCGGAGTACAAGGCCAAGTTGCATGAGTTCACATGTGTTGAAGGAAGGGAGATGAGTCATTTGGGAACTTCATGTTAAATTCATTAAGATATATTTGGCAGTTCATCCATCATATAAACCGATGATGGTTTTTGCTATAATGATCTATATCAATGCTCTTGCCCTCCATCCAAAGTTCAACTCTTTCTTTAGGAAAGTGCAACCCAAGGACTTTAAAACAATGTAAATTCCTATTAAAAACATAAAAAAAATTATCATTGTGTGTGCACAAGAAGAGGTTGATCAAGATAACAATGATATAGCATGTGAAGAGGAAGTAAAATATTTTGACCAGCAACAACAGTGTTTTACATAAAAATCTTCTGATATTCTTGGGTCAGAGCACATGTGATGATGCAGAGCATGCACGAAATCCCATTTGCAAGATGGATATTGTGTTTTTCAATAGATGGCACAATTTTTCGAGGAAGATAATACTTATATAAGAGTCGACAAAGTTGATCCTAGTACTTTTCGAGGACATTTTACAAACTACAGTTATAAAGACAGAAATGGCTGGCATATTTATCAATTGGTATGTTACCCTCTTCTTTTATGACAGAATAACAAGATCCAGTCAGCAGACAGAGTATTAATAGTTCTGCTAATTGATAAGGTTTTCAGAAAGGCCAGTTCTGAAGGTGTTAAAGCTTACCATATAGGAGAAAGTATCCCACAAGAATCAATGTGTGCAAATAAAAAAATATTCTTCTTCATGAAGGTTGTTTGGAGATTGTAGATGGCCTACTAATGAGACAGAAATAACATAGTCTTAAGATTGGAGTACGTATTTTTGGCAGGTAGATAAAACAAATCCAGTGGTATCAACATTGAATGGAAGATTCAGGAAAAAGTTTCAAGGTAGGATTTCAAATTAATAGCACTCAGCACAGAGATTTGTCCAAGAGATCCATTCTAAGCAGTATGTGGCAGGAAAAACAGCACAACAAAAACATAACTGGATCAGTTTGAAGCACAATTCCTAGCAATAGTGAAATATTGACAGTAAAATGAAACTTTCAGATTGAATTTATGGAAAAAAATGGAAAGGTATTGACCCTTGAAAATAGGTCTCCAATTAGCAGATTTCTTAGCAAAAGGGACACCAACTCCTACAGCAATCAACCAGAAAACCATTTGCAAAAATGAAAGATACAAACTTATGTTCCTGCAGCCCTACTCCAATTTCACATATGTTTAGATGGTGCAATAGTGATCTAGGAGTATTTATAAGGAATGCTCCGCTTATTTTAAATGGTTTTCGGATATAGTCCAAAATTGGTCGCCCTTAGATTTTAAAATATCATAGCCAACGGTTTTGGCTCATAGTTTTTGGACATGGTTTTGAGTAGCTGATGGTTTCTTAAACACCTGGTGTCTGCGCCCCTGGTTTAAGCATGTTACCACTTAAATAATGCAGTTTAGATCTCAGAAGTCATTGGGATATGAATCAATTACTTTCTTTAAGGGAGCACAGAGGATATGAGGAAAGACATTTTTCATTTGAATGTGACTTTTGGGAAGAAAGAGCATAATTATGTTGTGTTTCTCCAATAAGTACAGGTATACCATACTGATCGATTGCCAAGCATCGTAAGGAGTCTCTTTGCAGCATTGGAGTCGAAAATTGTGAAATGCCTTGTGACCATATGGTTGTGACCTAGCAGGCCAGCTAGGTCAATTCAATACACACAGAGTGGGCAATAACTCTGCATCAAACCCAAAAGATCACAGTCCTTTATGCTGTCCAAAAACAAGTGAATTTTTATTTTTATTTTTATTTTTTTTAGATAATTTCCGCTTACAACCTTTTTTTTTGGTAGCATTATGTAAGGAATATTAGGAGAAATGAAGCACAGCTGGTTAAATCAGTTCACTAAGTTTACTTCGCAGTGCTGACTTTGACTTGAATAAATTATCAGAGGAATTTTTGCATATATCTGTCGGTTATCATCATGTGAAGTTTGATAACAGAGAAAGTTTCTATCCTCTATCACTGAATTATGAAAACAATAACAGGAGCTTATTACCTATTTCACAGCCATACCGCTATGTTAACTGGTGGCCAGGTTTCAACCTTCAGTCCTTCATTCTTCTAACTGATGTGCAGTAGTAGTTGCCTGTATATGAAAATAGTTATCTTCTTATGCTTGGATTCAACACTTGGATCAAGAGCTAACCCAGCAAAACTTCTTCCTTGGCTACAACTCTTGAAGTTTACAACCTGTAAGGAAGCCTTTACCATATTCTTTTCTACTGTTCTTTCCAGATCAAAATACTGCAAAAGTGCAAGGAGTGAAGGAAAATAGAATGGATGCATCATCCGGAGTTCTTTAAAGGTGCATGAACTTGTGATGGGCCAAGATTCTTTTCAGGCTGCAAATCAACCTGAGAAACTTCTCAAACATCTATTATTTGGTAGGAATAAACAATTTAGATTCCTGTGCAGGTACTTTTGGTGTTGGTGTTCATTCTACATACAACAGTTGACAAAATCCAAATTGACTTTAGTATTTCCAGCCACCTTGAGTGTCTTCCTCCTTTCCTTTTTCAAGTCATGTCTTTCAATCTTGAGTGAAAAATTTTCATTGTATTTTAATCACTATTCAGTTTTCTTCCCCAGCTATCAGTGGCACCTCAGAGGGAAAACTTTTAAGGATCCATGATTTTCTTCTGGGTGACTCTTTATAATTTTCAAACTGAAAATATTAACTACAGATATTTGGCGATACTTTTGTGAATGTATTTTTTTTTTTTCTGGACTTCATATATTTTATAAATGATCTAACAAATTTCACCATCATATGATTTCATCCTAAAGATATTTGGGTGAATATTCATTCTAATAAAACTTACAGGAATGTATTCATATTGAATTTAGACTTTCCTAGAGGTAGGCTGATTGAAAATCCACCTATTTCCATGGTTGGCTGATTGGAAATCCACCTATTCCCATGATTGGTTGATGGCTTCTGCAGTAAAATAAATAAATAAATAAATAACAACTATACAATTATGTTGACAGTGTAGATCCATCTACAGTAGCTATACAAACTTGGGTTTGCTAACACGACGAGATCCAAAATAACTATGGCTTCGACAGGTCTGAAAACCCACCATTTATTGATGTCCTTGGTTCCTAATCTGAACGTTAAAATACCATCACATCTCATAACAACCATATTAATTTTTCCTCCTCTTCCCCAGCAATCCATCCATAATCACCTTCTTCCTGTTCTCACTGGATTGATGATCCACCACCTTGCTATTACTGTTATTGGTATTCATCATTTCTGAAGGTTTACTGAACATGGGGAGGAAATACCACCAAGCAGATGTAAAGAAGATGGCATAGAGCCGACCGAAGAAGAAAAAGAAAAAAAAATCAAAGACAACAGTATGATGATCAAAGAAGTTGCACCCACACTGGCACCATAAGCCATTGCTGGCCTGGTCCTCCTGTAGAAGATATCAGGTCCCTGCGGTCTCACAGATCTGGTGGGCCACTAAACTCTTGCAAGAAGAACTCAATAGGTACCTAGCCCCATGAGGATATTCACAAAAGAGAGAGATATAGTGTAATTTGACACACTTGGGATGTAGTCTATATTCAGAATTGAAGTTTGGCTCTTCATACCTAAGTTGTTGTCTTTTACATTTGGCAAGCCTCCGTTGTGTGCAACTAATGGAGATACTAGGATAGAAGTGATGGTCACTGGTTGCTAAGTGCTATCTCGTTAGTATTACAATAGAACCAGACCAAGTCCTACTCATAGCTGGATCCATAATTTTTTTTCTTTTCTGGGGTGGTTTAAGAAATATTTCCAGAGGGGCTGCTCTGCAAAGAGTGGGCTTCTTTTGGATTAGGTGCCGGGTCCGAGGAGTATCTATTATGCCGCGAGAGGCTGAGACTTGCACGTGGCCTAATCCCTTTGATATTCATGCTACATGTGTCAGGCAGTAAGATGGCTTAACAGCCCCTCAACGAACCAGTGCCCTGATGACAGAGACACAACCTTTTGGGATTAGAATTACCGATTTTCAAAGTCCCAACATACTCTTTCAACATGCCGCAGTTCGAAAATCCTGCAAGTGATTGACATTCTCAGTAGAAAGAAGAATGGGAAAATTTCTCAACAGCATACATGCCCATTGAAGGGTCTCAGTTAACCCAATAGGATTTTGAAACAACGTTCTGTACAAGATGTTGAAATCTTGATTCATTACTCTAGACTCATGATCCAAGTCCTAACTACTTGCTGGTCAGTTTCATCTAGTTTTTCCCCTTATTGGGTTCTATCAAGTTAACTACATTTTACATCAAATAATACATTTGAGGAATGGAGATCATTTGCAACTATGTGAATTTGGCATAACCACAACTAACAAATTCTCTAAAGTTCTAATTATTTTTCCTGTGCACCGTTTAATTTAATCTCAAATAAATACCATGGCAATTAGTTTGCCAGATATAGGCACCTTGTCTACAACTGTTTTCCTTCAGTTGTTTTATAAAACCTGTTTTTTGTGTACTCAAACAACAGAGAGACTTGGAAAATTGCAATAAGTAAAAGTCTTCCATAGTATTGAAAAGCTAAGAACAGAGACAATGACAATCCAATAAGTGGTCTCGTCAAACATAGACAGGACACAATGATGTTGTCTACTACATCTGTGCTATCTATAGATTTAGTTTATTATGTACCTAATGTATTTTCTGGTCCCATCAATTGCTCTTCCCCATCTATGGACATTCAAATAACTTACTTTTCTTTCATGTTATCTTTCTAAGGCATATACCTTGTAATACTATTCTTTCGATGACAGTTTGGAATGTTGACAAATAAATTACAGAGTGCGTCAAGCTAATTCTCTTATGAGCATCTAATTTCCAAGTGGTTAGAAAACCGAAGTCTCAATTATGGGAGAGCTTGTTTAGTTCTATTTTCTTATCTTTAAACAATATAACCATCTAAATAACCTAAGAAGAAAGAATCCCAGCATTTTATAAGGATAATCAAAAGCAAAGAAAAACAATTACAGATAATCACACCATATAAAAGCCTGAGTAAACATAAACCAATTTTTTTTTTTTTTGTTTGGTTTATCACTGCCTGAGAAGAGAAATAATAATGTATCTTTGAAAAAAAAACCATACTAATAGACCAAAACGTTGCCTTAAGATGTTCAAATAATCTAGCGTGTTTAGTTTCATTTACCATTTTAACAGATATAATGGGACAAAGATTATCAAACTTGTTGAATAAGCCTGGAAAATTGCTATCGAGGTAATTGTAGATCTCCCGCTTTAAGATCCCAAGTGGGTGATTGTCCCTTCTATGAAGCTGCACACCTATTTTCGAAAAAATTGAATCCGGCACATTGTTTGTTGGATCATTCTCCCTTACTACATTATCTTTGCTAATCTTGACACCACCCGCTTCAAGTAAAGTCGACACGATTTCTCCAGTCTTTCTGCGGGGCATTTTTTTTTTGAAGAAACTAGCACGGTAGAAACCCATCTATTAAACCCTAAACCCACAGTCGCTGCGCTGTGAGTGCCTGCCCTTTTGACCTGTACCGGAGAACTACGAGAATGAAGGACGGGAGGCGAAGTTGAAGAGAAAGAGGTCACTACTTGATTGAGTAGAAGAGAAAGAGGTCACTACTTGATTCAGTCTAGTTTTTCATTGGGCAATAAGGATTATTTGAAGGAGCCTGTCTGCCAATAGTCGCCATTTCCAGCCAGTCTACACAATTTTATTTGCCGGAGAACAGAAAATTTTGTTGCAACAGAAACTAAAGTGTTATTTTAGCTTAGATGGAAGCTTCTACAGGATTGCAAAGAACATTTTAAAGTGCAATTTACAGGTTAGTAAGGTCATGGTCTTCAAAGATTCAACTAGATTTGAAAAATCTCTAGTGGGTAGGTTTCAAGGTCCAGATTTTGAACCAAAGCTCTGATACCATGTGTAAGAGCCTTATCCTAGGGTCTGCTAGTATATCAAATTTTTTCTAAATTAAATGAAGAGGTGATAACTTACTTACTTACACGGCTTTTAAACAAATAAAATTTTGTCATTTACATTATAATCAACATAAATTATGGTGAGCATTCCATTGATATCAACTTAACAAGAGTAGTCCATGGAAAAATACCTGTTCCGGCGGTTGATCATGATACCTTTGTCTTATAGCTCCAGCTGAACGCTCCTTCTGACTGACCCAACCGGATTTACCTCCCAGCCAACTAGGAAATAAATTCCTAGCCCAGGAAACCTCCATAGGTTTCCTAGCCCTCCGTTCCCAAGTCCAACCAGATATAGTGTGTCCTCAAGAAGAATGTGCAAAACTAGATAATGATACTTTCCTCCTCTCAAACCCAAGAAACCTCCACAGGTTTCCAAGGTCTCCCAAAATCATAACAAGGCCAAACAATCACAACCAACCCCCACAATCCTAAGCAAGACTCCAACCCCCCCCCCCCCTTTTCTTCCTTCCCCCTTCCCTTTTTATACCCTCTTTCCTTTCTCCATCTCAACCACCTCTCATTAATGTCATTAACTTCTCATCCATCCTTAGTTGACTTCTCTTCTCCCAAGTAAGCTAGGAGTACATTTGGAATTGTGACATGAATATAAAATTGAGAATTTAATGGGAAAGGATCATGTCTTCTCCCAAGTAGATCTAGAAAGTACATTTGGGAATGTGAAGTGTAATTACATGGAGAGGACCATGTCTTCTCCTTAGTAAATGTGAGGGTACATTGGAGAATGTGAAATGAATAAATATATATTGATGATAAGATGGAGAGGACTATGTCTTCTCCC
This sequence comes from Pinus tabuliformis, assembly GCA_031772625.1. Lineage (NCBI taxonomy): Eukaryota > Viridiplantae > Streptophyta > Pinopsida > Pinales > Pinaceae > Pinus > Pinus tabuliformis. The sequence continues at coordinate 591,949,560 of CM062806.1, forward strand.
AAGTAAATGTGAGGGTACATTGGGGAATGTGAAATGAATACATATATTTTGAAATAATGGAAGGAGACCATATCCTACATAATATTCAATTTGAGAAGGTAAGTGGGGAATTTGAATAATGGAAATCATAAATTTATATTAGACCAATATTTCTCAATATTTTCAGATAATGTAAATATTAACAAAATTTGTAGGATAAGATTTAAGTGGGGCATTACAGTTTGCTCACGTATTTGCCCACATTATAGCTTGTGCTCACATCCAACAAAGTGTGAGTGATTATTTTGAGGTGAAATACGAGTTTGGGAAGCCATTCTCATCAGTTCTTGAGCAGGTATTGAGCAGTGGAGGCAGGCAAGCAGCGGGAGAGATTTGGAGATCAGATCTGAGCTGTATTGTGTGTAACAGGTGGAGCTGGTACTGGATTGCTTGTGATAAGCATTGTACTTTGTAATGTTACATGATTCAATCAATATAATATACAGATAGTGTGGGGTTTTTAGCGAGATGCTTTCCCCGGGATACATACTGAGTTTATGAGTTTGATTGATGCTTCTATGTGTGCCTGTGAATGTTTCTGCTTCTGTAAATTGATGATCAACGTAGAGGAGATTATGTATTATACATGTTCCGCTTATAATTGTATGATCAGGATAATCTCGGTGAATATGTGTTAAATTATTCAAAGTTTCTACATGGTATCAGAGCTTGCTGATTTGTAGAAAAAGTTCTACATGATATCAGAGGTGTATTGATCATCAGATCTATTATTCAGGAAGTGTTTACATTTTATTTCTTCAGGCAGAGTCTGTAATTGGGCCAGGTAGCCTCTGGATTCATCCTTCCTTTGGAAGGTGAGATATATGGTGAATGCCCATACAGTCAATCTATGTACGAGAAATATTGTGTTCTCACGAATTCTAGATCGGAAGCGATTGATTTTTAAGCTGGTGGAATTCGAATTTAATTCCAAAGCAAGAGATAAAACTCAGAAACATTCAGTGTGAGAATGGAGACAGTATGCCCCAGTATCTCACGAAGTTCACCCAATGCCGGGATGAGCTGGGAAGTGTGGGGGTGACCGTCGGATGAGGATGGTGAGTCTAGCACTCCTTGACCTTCCTAAGAGTTGGCATAGCTACCAGGACTCGGTGAATGGAAGGGAGAAACTGCCAGGAGGAGATTAGACGAAGCACCAGAGACAGTTCTTCATCCATGCAGGATGAGGAGAACTGTGCCTTAGCAAGTAAGGCGAAGAAGGGGAAGGGGAATGTTTCTCTTTCTGAATCCAGTTCTTCCAATGATGGGAAGAAGGTTGACAAGTCGAAGGTGAGATGCTTTCGTTGTCATGAGGAGGGTTCATGGGTCAAGAACCTGTATGCTCTTGAGGTTCAAGATGCATGCAAAGCCTTGAGTAGCGAGGCAATTGATGGAGACTTGGTGGTTGAGAGGGAGTGTATATTACCTCTCAACATGTAGAGCCAGAAGAAGTCTCGGACGATTGTGGAGGAGCCACGATTGGTGCAGCAGCTTCAGGAGGTTATGGAGGAGCCATAACAGGGGAAGCTAAGAGGAAATCAAGTAGAGACATCTACTCATGCAGAGACCTCCAATATGGGGAAACTTCGAGCCAGGTGGGCTGAGGGATCGCATGCAGCCATACCTCCAGGTAGGAGGTGGGGTGATGTGGATTGATCGTCCCAAGGAGGAGGGACAGGATCCTTGAGGTACCCAACCTCTTGGATGAGACCTTGCTACGGGAGCCCCAGATGTGTAGTAGCAGGAACTGACTGATTGGGTAGAGACAGATGTGGATGGAGCGGCAGAGAGAGCGACAGTGCAGGGAATCCCAGGACAGCGCATAGCTAGCAGGCTGTAGCAATGCAAGAGGCACAAGTGTTTTGCACAGTGCTAGGTGGCACAGAGAGGTGTGCAATGGTGCGAGATGCATGGAGATGTTGCAGTAGCGCAGATGTCAGAGAGGGAGCACTTGTCAGCAGCAGGTAGAGCTTCAGCATCAGAGGATGTTTTTATCCCAACAGGGAGGTCAGTTGGGAGGTGCAGTGCAGATGCAATGCTGGGAGATAGAACTAGCAGCAGCACGGATGCAGTCAGAGATAAAAGTGACAGAGGCTAGAGTAGTCAGATACTGAAGAGCACAAAGATGCAGAGTTTCAGTCGACAGAGGCAATAGCAGTCAGAGACTTTGATGACAAAGCAAGTGGACCGGCCAGATGTGTTGCATGGAGAACATTCCAGAGTTACAGGATCGGGTTTGAGAGGAAGCCTTTCTTGTTGAGAGGGAGTGTTGAAAAGTGTGCAACAAGAAATGCTTGTTGAGAGTGCAACAAGATGATGGAGCTTAGTGAAAAGAGTCGCCTTCACTAAGTGGGCTCGCAGGCTATTTTTGGCGCAAGTCTATTTTTAGACTATGTCTATTTTTAGACATATGGATCATGTCTATGGATTGCAGGTTGCTGTTTATGGATGATTGGTCAAGTTGGGAAAAATAGATGGACTTCTATTTTTGATGAAATTGTGAGTGATCACAGTGTGAGTGATCAAAGTCTATTTTTAGACTGGCTGTCAAAAATAGAAAAGTCAAATATTATTGTCTCATAATAATATTTGGACTATAAACTTGATCTTATTCTCTTGGAGCACTTCAGGATGAGCTACGGATGTGGTACATGCAGATCCCAGAGGGAAATACGTGATTACCTATGGGATGACTAATATTTGCATGCATGACTTCAGTTAGAACTCAAGTGAGTTGAGTTTAGTGGACTGGAGGTGCAGTTGATGGAGTTGTGTTCAATTTAGCTTTGTTAAACTAGTTGTATTTAGTCTAACTGATCAATAGACTAGAGATGAGTTGGGTGAATTAGTTATTAATTAATTCACAAGTTATTGACTCATAATACAACTATAGAATACATCAGTTAACTCAGTTGCATGTCAGTGCATGTTCAGTTCAACAGGGACAGGTGGTAGAAAATCAGATTGCTATCAGTTGTGACTATAGTTGTGCACCAGATCTTGCACAATCAAGGGATTGAGTATGCCAATGAGTTTGCTCACGTATTTGCCCACATTATAGCTTGTGCTCACGTCCAACAAAGTGTGAGTGATTATTTTGAGGTGAAATACGAGTTTGGGAAGCCATTCTCATCAGTTCTTGAGAAGGTATTGAGCAGTGGAGGCAGGCAAGTAGCGGGAGAGATTTGCAGATCAGATCTGAGCTGTATTGTGTGTAACAGGTGGAGCTAGTACTGGATTGCTTGTGATAAGCATTGTACTTTGTAATGTTACATGATTCAATCAATATAATATACAGATAGTGTGGGGTTTTTAGCGAGATGCTTTCCCCGGGATACATACTGTGTTTATGAGTTTGATTGATGCTTCTATGTGTGCCTGTGAATGTTTCTACTTCTGTAAATTGATGATCAACGTAGAGGAGATTATGTATTATACATGTTCCGCTTATAATTGTATGATCAGGATAATCTCGGTGAATATGTGTTAAATTATTCAAAGTTTCAAATTCAGTCCTTCGAGGAAGGTGTCACTCAGTTCTCCCTTCTTCATTTGATACGACCTCAACTGATTCTCAAGCGGCATTATTCTCTACCCATAATTATGTTGGTACATCTTCTTCAGATCCTAACACATCTCAAATGTCGTTTCCTTCTCGGTTATGTGTAGTACTACATGATCCTTGACTTCGTCCAAGATAATGCTCTTGGCCCTCGTGATCGCCTCCTCGTACCTTTCATTATCATTGGGGTTAACTGGGATAGCTATTACCTTCAAGAAAAAGTTCTTGACACGATTCCTGTCAAGTACAGATAAGATTTTGGCCTTCCAGACTGCGAAGTTCGACGCTCCGTCTAGTCTATCCTAGTCCTTACTCCATGTAGTGCCATGATGCTCCTCTACTTCCCTCCTGGAAGTTCTCTGTTCGACTCCTCTAAGTATTTACTTCTCATCTAGAAGTTCTCTTCTGGACTCCCTCTGAGTCCTGATTTCCCTCCTCGAAATCCTTTTGTCGTTGTCGAGATGCCCCCTACTCTGATTGTCTTGTGCAACTGCACCACTGATCTGGGTTCCTCGACTAGAAATCCTCGATAGCAACTCCTCTGGCCTTACTCTGTCAGGTACTATTCTGACTATAGTACCTCACCAACTCCACTCTGCAATATTCCCGCAGCCTTCTAAACCCTAGCAATCTGAAGGTGAGAGCTCCTAAGCTTTGCGCAATCCCGCCACCAGCAACCTGACCTCCTCATCCAACTGCGTCAGCCCTCCCAGCTATTGCGTGGCTCTGTGTGAGGCTCCTTTTTCCTTCCTTAGCCTCTATGCTATCTCTACCCGACTCACCCTTGATGATGCAGGCACTGCATCACCCTTCCTTCTTGTTGCTCTGCTAGAAACAGCTTATGTCACCTCGAGACAATTATTTTCTGCTGCTATTGCTCCATTTGGATGATGTCCTTTAGTCCTCCTATGATTTTCAATCACGCTCTGATACCATGTTGAAGTTTCTAAGTTTACTTAGTTAGAAACCCTCCATGCACTTTATCTAATTTATTCCTACCTACTTGTTATTTTCCTTAACAAGTTATTTACAATGTAAATACTAAAAATAAACATTAGTGTATGCTCAACATATTACAAATCAGAAACTAAAAGAAACAGAAACAAACATGCCATATGACACCATTATTTTTGGACTAATGTCCCTGGAAAAACCCAATGTGGGAAAACCGGTACAACTATCTGAGGGTTTTCTTATTAAGAAATATCAGAGTACAATATGGGTGTCATAACTGGCCTACCCAATAGACAATTTCCTTGGCATTAATACCTCTCAGTTTTTGACAAATCTCCTAGATGAAACCCTAGATAATCCTTCCAGCAGCTACTCAGCACAAATCTGCCCCAAAAACCCCAGTGCCAGCCTCTCTCTGGACTGCGTCAGCCCCTCTCTACCTCACACTAGCTCTGCGTCACCCCGGATGGGTTTGCATTAGCCTTAGGATGCCCTGCGTCAGCCCTCTAGCCCTCTACGTTAGCAACGCTAGCCTCTCTAAGGCTTTGCACAGCTCCCAGCTACCTCTGCGTGGCCCTGCGTGATCCCTAGTTGGCTCTGTGTCAATCTCCTTCGCTACTGCGCTGCTCTCCCAACACTATCTCTGCCTCTATGTCTCTCTGCACTCAAATTCCCCTCAGTTGCATCTCTCGATCACTAATTCTATCTCTCTTAGCAAACCTCGCTCTAGAGAATAAAATGACTGATCACTCTAGTGTGTTCTCAAAGTGACCCTCAAGCCTCCTCTTATACTTTTCTTGTTGACATATCAATGGCCGAGATTAAGTCCCTAATCAATGGCTAAGATTAGATCTGGCTTGATCCATGTTTTTTGGACCATTCTAACACAGATTCATATTAATACACATTAATATTTTATTTTCCCTAAGTTTAGACTTAGGGACTCCATTAAAAATATTAATTATTTTAATATCTCCTAATTTGTTTAGAATCTACCCAAACCCTTTATGGGTATTGGAAATACCATGTGCCCCAACCCCTCCACCAAATTTCATGGCTAGAGCACATTCGATGCTACCCCAAATCAATAATAGCAATGCTCATGGCAAGAAATATGTCAGTTGAAAACTAAAAGCAACTTGAGGACTGACATGCAACATTCCTGGGTGACTGACTCGGAAGATTGCGCAATTTTCATGGGGAGGGTGGGAGACTGACTACCAAAATTGTGCAAGGCACAGTCTAAGCTTTCAAGAGGCTGACTAACTACTGGAACTGCGTAATGCATAGTCCAACGTGGCCTGCTAAGGACTGAAACTGCACAATGCGCAGTTTTAGTCAACAATGACATGCAAACTCAGCAACTGTATTGCACAATTTTTATGGCCAGCAAGGCATTTCCTCCCATAATTTCACAAATCAAGCCTGGAGGCCAGTGCTCGACTAGCTTTGCATAATTTATGGAGGGAAGGTAGAGCCTTCACTCTAATAAATGTGCATTGCTAGCCGGGCAAGGCAAGGTCCAAGCCAAGGCAGCCTAAACCCGCTGACAGGTGAATGAAAACATGAAAAGTTCTGAATGCGTAGCGAAGATAAGTGTTAACAAGAGTGAATTATCATTCATGCAAATAGTGAGTGAAAGATTCAGAAAATGGGAAAACAAGTATGTGTGTGAAGCAAGTCGCCACAACGGCGATCGTCAGTGCAGAAATAGTGTCATGCATGCGACAACAGTGAGATGCAATGAAAATATTGAAACAATGCTTCTACAATATAACACGCATTAAAATGACAGGAAGCGTTCAACAAAACCGAGAAAACAGCATTCACTCAAAGAGAAATACAAAAAGCGACAAAAAAGCAGCAAAAGACATGAAAAGCAGACTTACCTAGAAAAAGTTGAGCTGAATGTGCCGAATGCTCCTAGATTTTATGTGGGATATCAGAGCTCCAAGATCGATGTGATGAATGAGCTCTAAAGAGTTGAATAAATAAGTTTGATAAGATTGAGGGTTATGATGCGTATGCCACAAATCTAGGAAAAAGTGACACTTGGCAGGAGGTTTCTAAAACGTCTTTTGCATGTAACCTCCAGCTACTAAAAATGGATCCCTAAAATATAGGGATTATTTTTTGCTTTTTGTTTTTTTTTCCTTTTCTAAAAAAGTAGCCCATGCATGCAAACCAAGATTGCTCAGTCTTGGAGGGGACTGGTCAACCTGGGAGCACATGCCATAGTCTACAAGCCTGGGAAAGACAATTGTGTAGTTTCTGGGCTGAGCAAGACTGGTTGTCCCTCTTACATTGTGTAATTTCTGGACTGAAGCCATGGCTATGAGTCGGAATTGCACATTTTCTGAGGTGAAGCCCTGTGTTGGCCTAAATTGCACATTTTCTAGAGGGAAGGCTACCTGGCTAGATTGCGCATTTTTGGAGCCCAGCAGGCCACCCAGATGGATTGCGCAATTTCTGGAGGGAAGGTTGGTTCCCCTCCATAATTGCACAATTTTCTAGGTGAGCACCTCAGCCAGAAAAATGGCTAAGTCCAGAATGTCAGCCTATGGGTGGGAGGTAAACAAGTTGACCAACATAGGTTGGTAAGCCATTGAAACTCAGCTAAAGCCTATGTACTTGGATAGTGCAAGACATGCTACTAAGGATGGTTGTTAGGGAGACTCCTAAGCGAATTTAAGGCAAAATTTTGGAGCGTGGTTGTAACTGCTACAACAAAACCCTAGGTTTACTATTAAACACTGGGAATATAAACCATAAGATTAATATTAGAAACATTAGGATTAATATTATAAACCTAACTAATTAATACTACAAATCCAAGGGATTAAAATTATAAACCCAATGGATTATAAACCAAGGGGAATAATATTAAACCCAAGGGATTAATAAACCCAACGGATTGTTAATATTATAAACTCGAGCCATTAATAAACCCAAGGGATTAATATTAAACCCAAGGATAGATATTATAAATCCTAGGAATATAAAATCTAAGATTAATAAACCTAAGGCATTAATATTAAACCCTAAGATCAATATTATAAACTCTAATTTTATAAATTATTCCAATATTAAACTTTAATATTGTAAACCCAATATTAAAAGGACCTAGTATTATAAACCTAGCATTAAACCCAATTTTTGTAATGTAAGAAAGTGACATAGAACAAATTCCAATGTAATGTAACATGGCGACCAACCGAAGGGAATAACATTAAACCCAAGGATTAATATTAAGCTATAGGAATATAAACCCCAAGATTAATATTACAAATCATAGGTTTAATATTAAACCTTAATAATATAAACCCTATGATTAATATTAGAAACCCTAGGATCAATATTATAAACGCAATGCATCAATAAACCCATTGGATTAATATTGAAAACCCTAGGGATTATAAACCCAATGGAATAACATTATACCCCGGGATTAATATTAAACCCTAAGAATATAAACCCTAAGATAAATATTATAAACCTTATGATCAATATTATAAAACCAATGGATTATAAACCAAGGGGAATAATATTAAACCCAAGGGACTAATATTATAAACCCAATGGATTGATAAACCTAATGGATTAATATAAATCGTGGTTGACCATGATTGACCATGTTTGATTGTGGTTTATCATGGTTGACTGTGATTGACCATGATTGACCATGATTGACCATGGTTGAGCATCAATGACCATGGTTGACCATGATTGATCGTGGTTGATTTTCATATTGGGACAATATTTGTCACAATGTGATGTTAGCCCATGGTTGACCTTAATTGACTATGGTTGAACTTGTTTGAGCATGGTTAACCATGGTTGATTTTCATATTGATACAATCTTTGTCACAAACCAAAGGAATTAATATTATAAACCCAAGGGATATAAACCCTAAGAAAAATGTTATAAACCCTAAAATGAACATTAAACCCTTATGATTGATCGTGATTGACTATGAATGACCATGGTTGACCATGATTGACCATGGTTTATTTTCATATTGAGATAATCTTTGTCACAATGTAATGTTGGACCATGGTTGAACATGATTTATTTTCATATTGTCAATATTATCAACCCAAGGGATTAATTAAACCCAAGGGATAAATAAACCCAACAGATTAATATAGTAAACCCAAGGGATTAATACTATAAACCCTAGGGATTTAAAACCAAAGGGATTAAAATCATAAACCCAAGGGATTAATATTATGAATCCTAGGGATTATAAAAACAGGGGAATAATATTATAAACCCAAGGAATTAATAAAGCCAAGGGATTAATAAACCCTGATTTTGTAATGTTCAAAGGCAACATTGGATAAATTTCAATGTAATGTAACATTGTGATAATGAGTATCAGATTAATTGTCATCTTGCGACAATGTCTATCACAATGCGACATTGGATTGATTTTTGTACCATGCAAATGCCAAAATACAAAGCCCTATTATAGTGTCACAATATGACATTGAAAAAATTGCAATGTAATGTAAGGTTCCAATAATGATTGTCATATTACTTGTCACATTGCGACAATTTTTGTGACTATGCGATGTTGGACAAATTTTTGCACTATTCAAATGTACAACATTAAAACCTAAAATTTCTATAAACCAAAGGGATTAATATTATAAACCCAAGGAATTAATAAACCCAAAGGACTAATAAACCCTAATTTTTCAATGCTCATAGCCTACATTGAATAAGATGTGATGTAATGTATCATTGCAACAATTAGTATCAGATTAATTGTCATCTTGGGACAATGTTTGTCACAATGCGACATTGGATTGATTTTTGTACCATGCAAGCATCACAATATGAAATCCTACTGTGGTGTTACAATGTGATGTTCAAGAAATTACAAAGTAATGTAAGGTTCCCATAATGATAGTCATATTGCTTGCCATATTGCGGTGATGTTAGTGTCAATGCAACATTGGATAGATTTATACACCATTCAAACGTCGAAACATTAAACCCTAATGTTATTATAAACCCAAGGGATTAATATTATAAATCCTAGGGAATAAAAACCTGAGGGATTAATATTATAGACACAAGGAATCAATAAACTCAAGCGATTAATAAACCATAATTTTCTAATTTTGAGAGTTGACATTGAATAAATTGCAATATAATGTAACATTGTGTCAATGTGTATCAAACTAATTGTCATCTTGCACAATGTTTGTCACAATGTGATGTTGGATTGATTTTTGTACCATGTAAACATCACAATATGAATTGCTTTTGTAGTGTCCCAATGTGACTTTGAAAAATTGCAATGAAATTGTAAGGTTCCAACAATATTTTTCATATTTCTTGTGACATTGCGACATTGTATATCACAATGCAACGTTGGATAGATTTCAGCACCATTCAAATGTCACAACATAAACCCTAATTTTAATAAACCCAAGAGATTAGTAAACCAAGGGGATTAATATTGTAAAGCCAAGGGATTAATATTATAAACCCGAAGGATTAATAAACCCTAATTTTCCAACATTGAGAGGTGACATTGAATAAATTGTGATGTAATGTAACATTGCGACAATGGGTATCAAATTAATTGTCATCTTGTGATAATGCTTAACACAATCTAACGTTGGATTTGTTTTTGTAGCATGCATACATCACAATACGAAGCCCTATAGTAGTGTCACAATACCCTATTCTAAAATAGACATAACTTTTTTAAAATTAATGTTCAAAATTTAACTAATTTTTTTAAGATATTAAATTTTTAAGAAATAAATATCAATGCTTCAAAACAACTTTAAAAAAAATAAAATTAGATACATGATAAATCCCATAGATTAGGTAAATATTTTATGGATATTCAATAAAGATTAAATCACTTTCATCTACTATAATTCTTAAATTTAAAATCTAAATACCCCTTTAAATTAAAAGTATAAATATCCTATTCTAAAAAAGTTTTCTTTGCAATCCTCTACAGAGACAAATTTAAAATTGAGTCAATCCCTTACCAAGATGTGACATCTATAATATGATTGTGATGGTAGTGATGATGATGTAATTTCTCTTAATGTATTATTTTATTTAAGAATTACAATACCAATTAAATTGAAAAATTACAATATAATTAAATCATTAAATTAATGGGGAAAACTATATATATATAAGTGTAAATCAATCTTTTTTTTTTCCAAGGAAAAAAGCCGAGCTTTTCTATTATATAATAAAAGAGCTACAAAAAAGATGAGTTAACATCCAGCAGATCACAAAACTGCCTGATACAGGGAGGTACCAACCTTCCCCATACTTCGTCATAACATGACTTCGATACAAAGTAAAGAAAACAAGTTTCAAAAAGGAAACTGCCTGAACTCAGCCGCATCAAACAGTGGCTGTCGAGTAACCACGGGCCTCCATTAAAGGAAAACAGCCCGCGACAAAACAGGAAAACCATAAATGTTTACCCATAAAACTCTCCAAAAGAAGGAGCTGTAAAGTAAAGTTTTTTGGTTCATATAACAAACCCGCCAAAAAATAAAGAAGGACTCTTTTGTTTCTGACGCCATCCCAACTTTTGCACAAAAAAATTAAGTATAAGGGGCCAGATAGTGTAAATCAATCTTTTATTGACAAATTAAATTAAAATATAATATTTATTTTAATCATATTTATCTAATACAATAAAGATTATTTATTTATTTTAATGTTGGAAACTAGATCACTACTGAGGGGGTTAGGGGGGTGAATCAGTAGTGAAGGAAATTATAATTTTTTCTTCAATTAATAAACCTTCAAACCATGCATAAATTGAAACACATAAGTAGAGATAAGAGAATCAAGCACAATTAAAACCATGCAAGCATTGAACACAAGAGACATAAATATTTTTGGTGGAAACCCTCCTCCTGTGTCAAAACAACCCTTGTTGCTACTGCGCTACTCAATAAATTTTATTATGTTAAGAAAATTCTTTACATAGTGATTTATCTAGATACTATAAAATGGATATCTCCTTCTCATGCGTATCTACGGACTACCATCCACTGAAGGCCACCACAATAAACAATCCTTGCCTAGTTACTCTTGAACTATCAAACGACTCTACAAAATCATATCTACTAGAAGCGACCATGACCAATGAGCCTCACCTAGTTTCTCATGAACTATAAAACTACCATCGGATTGAGAAAACTGCTCACTTATATTTATTTCATTAGAGTCCTCCAACTCCACTCCTCTATGCAGTTCTCATTTCATACATTTTCATACTAGAATCAAGAACTCCTCAACATGAACACCACAACAACAATATCTTCAAAGCATAGAATCAAAACTCAAAACTACACCACAAATGCATCGCAATCTCACCAAACACTGCATAAAATAATTTAATCAATACATTAGCTAAAACCCTCTCTGCACCATATAAAAATACTCGCAATTGAACACTGCACTCAAACAATAAACTAGAGAATATGCTACAAGTAAACAATCTCCAAATATTCTTGCAATCAAACTCTATTTCACCTCCTCAATTGCTACACAAAATACTTGTTGGAACATACTTCAGCTAACTTCTACAACACCTGCAAACTGCTTCAGAAAATCTACATCACACAACCCTCACGTAGCTTGGACACTCTTCTCCACTCTCACACTCACTCAACACATCAAAAGAACCAACTATACTATCATTGAGCTTCCTCCAATATATAAATGAACTAAGGTGCTCAATCCAACAATTGCCAAGAACTACTAAGCTCCACAAACTTTGTTCATACACTTGATTTGATCTAGATTCAACTCATTGACTAGATCTTGCTACTAACTCCACTTCATAAAGTATATTTTCAATGTTAATCACTTTCTATAAGCTCCCCAACATTTTCTGACCTTTACATGAAAATTTCTGAATAAGCCAAGGCATAAAAACCATAAATTTACCTAAGATACACGAGGAATGTGGAGAGAAACACTTCCAGGATGTATACGCGAGTTTCCTTCACAAGACATGTGTATATACTCAAGTTTCCTTCACAAAACCTACACATACTTCTCAAAATTGAGTTTTCTCAAGAGTTTTGTAGACCTACTTTAGGAGGATACTTGATACACTAAGGAAACCTTCCCCATGACTTTGTAACATCATGACACTCATAAAAATAAAAATAAAAAATAAAAAATAAAAACACTTCAAAAACATGCTTATGACTCAGTACAAGACAACAATAAGACCAACATCTGCAACTCCTCAAGCAACAATAACAACCTATCCAAACACCTTCAGCATCTGTAGCAACATCTCCAATACCTGTAGCAACAACATCAAGTCATCCAATTGCCTTCAACACTAGTAGAGGCACCTCCAACACATGTAGAAACATCTCCAATGATTCCAACACATGTAGAAGCATATGCAACATCTGTAGCAGCAATCCAGTCTCCTGCAGTAGCAACATCTTCAACATATGTAGCAATATCAACCTATGGCAAGTCAACATAATATGCTCAACATCATCACTACTCAGACTCCTATTTTTGGACTAGGTCATGTCATAAGTATGTTGACATCAATGCCAACCAACAAGACCAACAAACCAAAAACTCATCACACATCATTAGAGACAATGGCAATGCAAACTTGAGCATCTCTATTATTGGAATATAACAGATTTATTCAAAACGGCATTTTTATAACAGATTTATTCAAAATGGCATTTTTATAAAGATCTTGAAAATAAATTCATAATACATTTGATAATGGAATTTCTATAGATATACAATCTACTGCTTTTCAAGATTCATCATTTTTTCTCTGTACATTAATTAGTATTTCCACTGTGCAGTGACAAATAATCTTTATCCAAAATAATTCTTTTGGATTCTTCTCCATTACAATATTTCTTTCTATTATGTTGGTTTATTGTAACTTTATGTTCTTAACGTACTTACAATTTATTTCTGTTTTCATGATATTTGTAATTTAATGTGTTTTTGATGTCCAGAATTATGAACATTTTCATACAAATAATTTAATATCCTTTCTCTTTTCTTGATCTACTCTCTTTTTCTAAATAATTTAAATGATTATTGAAATTGATATTCTCTTTACTCTAAAGAGATAAGTTTTATTGTTCTTCATCTCCTTTTCTTTCTTTGTAATGATGTTGGGCTTTATAACTATTTTTTTATGCGTTATTAGATAGAATATTTATAGAAATATACTTATCATTTTCTAAATAGTTTAAATGATTATTGAAATTGATATTCTCTTTGATTCTTTGTAATGATGTTGGGCTTTATAACTATTTCTTTATGCGTTATTAGATAGAATATTTATAGAAATATACTTATCATTTTCTAAATAGTTTAAATGATTATTGAAATTGATATTCTCTTTGATCTAAAAGACAAGTTTTATTGTTTTTCATCTCCTCTTCTTTCTTTGTAATGATGTTGGGCTTTATAACTATTTCTATATGTATTATTAGATATAATATTTATAGTAATATATTTATCACAAATTTGAAATATTTTCAAATACATTTTATTTTCTAAATGATAAAATAAAACATTGTATTTTAAAGGGGAACATAACTTTAAACTTCTACAACATATTGTTGGTGGTGTCTGCAATTGGTAGGAGAAAGAACATGTAAAACAACGAATTTGATGTAATTTCTAGTAGGCATATTTTGGAATCTGGGGCACCCAAAATCTAAAATTCTCAAGTTTGACAATTGTAATCCAAAATTTCAAAGAATTCTAAAAATCATACTAGAATTTATATTGTTTTTAGGAGAAAAATGAAATATGATATTTAATGGATACAATAGAAATCTAATAAATTAATAATAGTCAATTTAGTTCAGATACTTAATATGTATTATTGTACTTGATGTTTTCTATCAAAATACTGATAATTTTCAATAAAACCTATCAAAATAAATACCTATTTATAATGACAAATTATGTAGTGTTGCCATTGATGTCAATAAGCTCTTGGTGTTGCTATTCATATGCGTGAGTGATTAATGCTTGTGATTGGTGATGGTCTTGTTAGTTGGCATTGATGTCATCATCCCATGACTAGACCTAGTGGTTGTTGAGGAGATGGATTCTAGACATGATATGTTGGTTGGCGATGTTGCTACTGTAAGAGGTTGGAGGGTTGATCACAGTGTGTTTTTTGGAGATGTTGTTGTTGCAAGTGGATGGAGTTTTGCTCCAAATGTTGCATATGTCTCTACATGTCTTGGAGACATTGCATATGTTGCTTCATGTGTTCATCTGTATGTTTCTTATGTTGGTGATTCCTTTATCAAGAATGGAGGAAGTTAGATGACTTGAGGTTACTGCTACAGGAGATGGATATGCTACTACAAGTGATGGAGATGTTGTTACAGGTGTTTGAGATGTTTGGTTGTTGCTTGAGGGGCTGGAGGTGTTGGTGTTGGCCCTAAAGTTGGCAGAATAGATCTAGCATGTCATAGACTTGTTCTTATCCTATTTCATCAGTTGTAGACCTGTTGCAAAGGCTTGGAGGAGTTCTCAGACACTGGAAAAGATGTCTCGTTAGATGGCAGAGGTTCTGGACTGAAGAACAGATGTTTTACTTCAGTTTTAGGCCCAGCTTTTTAGTATGGTTGTTGAATAGAAGTGACGGTTGTGAATTGGATTTTATTGGGAAATGAGGATGGATATCAAAATTCAGACACATGGGTTTTGTGCAAAACATACCAAATTAGCTATTTAGGGAGTATTTTTTCAAAATTCAATATAGATTAAGAGAAACAAAAGGTTCTTCGAAGGTTCATCTTCCTAGTCACATGCTTGCTGAGTCGAGGGAGCAGTTTTAGGGCCATAGTCGCATGGAGAGAAGCCTAAGGGAGTGAATGTAGCTCCAGGAGGATAAAGTGGCATGGAGAGTAGCCTAAGGGAGCGAATGTAGCTCTAGGAGGCTAAAGTTGCATGGACGATAGTGTTAAGGGTGAGACTATGGGTTTGGATGAGATTTTCTCTACATTCCTCGCATTGTTGAGCTAATTTTTGGCTTGTGGTGACTTCCTTGATCGAAACATTTCAGTCTATAATCAGAAAAATTCGTAGGACCTCCAAAAGTTAATTAAATTTGAAATGATAAAAAAGGTTATTGGCGTTAGTGGTTGATTGAGTCAATGAGTTGAATCTGAATCCATCCAAGCATATGAACAAGATTTTTGAGCTCAGTAGTTCTGAGTAATTATTGAGTTGAGCACTTTAGTTCATATTTATATTAGAGATAGATCATTGTTAGGATGGTTGATTGCACTAGTGTATGGAGAGTGTGTGAGTTCAAAGAAGACCCTAAAAATTGTGCAAGCTTCATTATGCATATTTACTGAATCAATTTACAGTTGTAGCAGTAAGTTGAAGTATGATTCAACCTTATGTTTATGCAGTGTGTGGTGTAGATGTTGGATTGAGTAGATTTTGAGGAGATTGTGTTGCTCCTTGTGTTGGAGTTTTTGTATGGAGGTTTTGATGGCAATTGTTGCTGCAAATATTTATTTGAGCTTTGATGTTATGTTGTTATAGTGCTCATGTTGAGAAATTTTTCAGAGTCCAGTATGAAAATATATGAAATGAGGCTCGCATGGAGGTATTGAAGACGTGGAAGCTTTGAGTATACAGTGATTGGCGGATAAAGTAGATGGAAGACATTTCTCCATCCAATGGTGGTTGGATAGTTCTGTAGAAACTAGGAAAGGCTCATTGGTCATGGCGTGTTGGCATTATGACAAATGTATTGTCCTTGATGGAAACCTACTTGAAAAAAATGCCAACATGATGGTAGCAGCATGAGTATAGAAGCCAGTACATATGTGACAGAGAGATCAAACAAAGAAATATAAATTCAGAGACAGAGGAATGATGAAGGTAAATTTTGAGGAAGTATATGCAGGTTCTGGGAATAAAAGTCACGTACATATGGGGGAATTTTGAAGAAAATTCGCGTACAGTTTCCGCACCATGGTATTCTAAATACTAGGGTTCTTTACCATGGTATTGGCCCATAGTAATGAGCGCAACAACAGATATTTGATCCTATCAAAGAATACCATCAACACTACTAAGGGTTTGACCCAAGGTATTGGCTAAGGCCTAAGCTATATAAGGAAATGGAGATCAAAATGTTAAGTGTGATAGTTTTGTGTTTTCTATGAATGATTCGATCTGAAACAAGTGTGCACCAAGAAGCAAAGAAAAGCCACAGATCTAAAAATATCAATTATGGTATCAAATGTACTTGTTTGGTTTTCTTACTGAAAATATATAATAGGGATAGATTTGTGGTGCTAATGATATTTTGACATGAATCTGAGAGAGTAAGGGTTGTGAAGTATATTATGTGGTTGCAGCAAGAGCATGACTCAGTGATTTTATATCTATACATCGGTTTTCTTCTGAGAGATCATATACATATGCGGATCCTCTTCTAACTTGTTGCATATATAGTCTGCAGTATGGACATATCTGTACGCGGGTTCTATTCATAAAAAATGCATGCATACATGGAAGCGATTTATAAAAGGCGTTGTTGTAGCGGCTACAACCACCCTCCAAAAATTTTCCTTAGCTTCGTTTTGGAGCCTCTCTACCGACCATCCTCAGCAGCATGTCTTACACTGTCAAGCACATCAGCTTCAACTATTTCATATAGTCTTGTCAGCCTGTGCATGCAAGTTTGTTCCACCTCCTTCACGGGATGATTTCTGGACTTAGTGTCAATTACTGGTTGAGCAGATCCCTCTAGGAAATGTGCAATTTTGGAGGGGAACTAGGATTTCCTCCATAAATTGCACAAACCCAGCTGGGCTCTAGAATTTCTCAGTTCTTCTTGACAGTCTTCCTCTCAAAAATTGCGCAATTCATCCCAGGATAGCTGCTCAGCCCAGAAATTGCACAATTCTGGGAAGCAGTCGCCTGTTGTTCCCAGAAATTGTGCAATCCCTTTGGGAAAGCCAGTCCAGCAACTAGTAGAAATTGCGTAAATCCATCAGGCAGCCTGCTAGGCTCAGAATTTGTGCAATACAGTCAAACAGGCTTCCTTAAGAAATTTGCGCAATATGACCCAGGACAACTACTCAGCCTAGAAATCGCGCAATCCTGGGAGACAGTCACCTGTTTCTCCCAGAAATTATGCAATCCCTCTTGGACAGCTAGCCCTGCTCAGCCCAGGAACAGTGTAGATTTTCATCCCAGGCTTGCAGACTGATGCATGTGCCTTCAGGTTGACCAGTTCCCTCCGAGACCGAGCAAAACTGATTTTCATGCATGGATTGTTCTTCCCAAGGCAGCATGCAAAGGCATCCCTAGTTTTAGGAACCTATTTTTAGCAGCTAGAGATTACATGCAAGGATCATTTCAGAAATCTCCTGCCAAGTGTCGCTTTTCCTAGATTTGTGGCATGCGTGTCATAACCTCTATCTTATCAAAACTCATCAACCAGATCCTGCAGAGCTCATTCTTCACATCGACCTTGCAGCTCTGACATCCCACATTGCATCTAAGAGTCGTCGACACATTCAGCTTAGTTGTTTCGGGTAAGCCGTATTTTCATGTTTTACGTTGCGTTTCTATCACTTTTTGTGTTTCTCTTTGTCTGAGTGTTGTCTACTTTATTTCAGTAAGCGCTTTCTATCGATTTGACGTGTGTTAGCATGTAGAAGCACCGTTTCAATTTTCGTTCGCATCTCACTATTGTTGCATGCATGACATTGTTTTTGCACCGACAGACATCGTTGCGGCGACTCGCTTCACACACATGCATGCTTTCCCATTTTCTGAATCCTGCACTTACTATTTGCATGCATGATCATTCACTCTTGTTTACACTCAATATCACCATGCATTCAGACTTCTCATGTTTTCAATCGCACTTCCACGGGTCTGGGCTGCCTTAGCCCGGGCCTTGCCTTGCCGACTAGCACTGTGCATTTCCGGAAGTGAAGTCTCTGCCTTCCCTCCAGAAATTGTGCAAGCTTGGCCCAACACTTACCTCCAGGCTTGCATTGCACAATTCTTGGAGGCAGTGTCATGTTGGCCCGAGAAACTGTGCAATGTAGTTTATTGGTTGCATGTCACTGCTAACTGAAATTGCGCATTGCGCAATTTCAGTCCTCAGCAGGCCAGAATGGACTATGGATTGCATAGTTCCAGCAGTCATTCAGCCACCCAACAGTCCAGATTGTGCCTTGTGCAGTTTTGGCAGTCAGTCTCCCAGCCTCCCAATGAAAATTGTGCAATCTTCACAAATAGTCACACAGGTATGTTGCATGTCAGTCCTTCAGTTTGTTTTGGTTTTCGACTGACAGATTACTTGTCATGAGCATTGCTATGTCTACAGGCATCACAGGTGTTCGTCTATCTCTCAACAGCACAAGTACAATGGCCTTCAAGAGAGCAGAGTCAAAGGACACCATTGAGAGCACAACGGGGGTTGCAGCGAAGCAAGTGTCTATGAGATTTCCTACCTATGAAGACATCAAGTTGTTCCTAGACAAGGAAATCAAGATAATATGGCAGCAGCATCACAACGAACAACACCATCAGTAACAGCAGAAGGTAGCACACCCACATGCGACGAATGTAGGAGGAAGGTTATTAACAACACAGAGGCGGAGAAAAGCTGTGAGTTTAAAGAAAATCCACTCGTGACGAAAGCAACTTTGGATATTGAAGCTATGAGGTGACAGCATGACACGAAGATCGCGCGAAGGCAAAGAGAGAAACAAAGAAGGAGTTGCATGTGCTAAAGTGGCAACTCAAGGAATAATAGGAGTTGCACAGATGATAGAATGAGTTGCAGCAGGAACAGGTACAGCAGGGGGCGCAACATGCACAGACGGATGAAATTGCGCCCGTACAAGTTATAGATCCATCCTAGCAGTCGACAAGGAGCAGACAAGGTGAGCAGTCATGTTGATCACATGCAAGGGAATTCAGCAACATGCGTGTCATTGTGTGCATATATGTGATCCCACCCATTTGGCACACTCACCGAGGCGAAGACAAGAATCAAGTCCAACCGGAGCTAAACATGTATTCCAACAAGTTGATGTGCATGGTCACCAACACACACTTGGAGATCAGCACAAACATTATGCATCAGTATGTTGTTGGTCCATCTACACTCAAGACAATGATGCGCATGTTATCAGACGAGTTGGACAAAGGAGCCATATCAGTGTACCCAAATGCAACGGAGGCAAGAGTTTGCTTTCAGCAGGATGTCATCATTGAGCGCACAGACACCATCACGGAGGACCAAACTCGGCATTAATTCTCCACCATCGACCATTACAAGGATGTCAAAGATTCAGTCTCACCACAATAGTCTGAGTATCAGTGATGTCTTGCATGGCTTTCTCAAGCCATTTTGTCTCACATGTACATGTGCAGATTTTATGTAACGTCTTGTCAAGTGGAAGTTCAAGTGTCGATAGTTGAATGTAACAGTCATAGAGTAGTTGAAGAGTCATGAGGATAGATGAACGGTCACAAAGGGGAATGTCAAGGGTCACCCCACCCTTTGCCATAAATAGTCCCTCATAACTCATTGTATAGGCTTTTGTTCAACCAAGATTCCAATAGGAGTATCTTAGAGAAAGCTTGGATAGTATTGTAATGAGCCTTGGCTTCTCCACTGTGCAGAGCTAGTATATCTCTTTCGAGGAGCAGGCGGTAGTGACTGTAACATTCCGCTGTTGGAACTAGTGGTTGGTCATGGTTGTATTGTATGACTGGAAATTTCACTTCTTAATATAACAAAGCCAGCACGTTTCATGCATATGTCATATTGTATTTCAGTTATCTTGTTTACTCTAAATGATATATGTATCTATTTTCTTATGCATGCATGTGTAGCTATTTTCTGTATATGTATGTATGAATCTTACTGAAATGTGTTGTTGGCTTAACCATCACTTTGGATTGCTAGCTTACTTTCCTTCCAGTTTATGATGCATCTTTTCTCATATGTTCCCTTCTTAACTTCGTGCTTTCACAGGTTTCCAAGGGGCACACTCACCTCACCCCCCATGTGTTAGAACCACTCATGCACCTTCCTTGACTTACTTCATATGTCACACCCTTGCTAACAATAGGGACATCTTACTTGCCTCTGCGTGCAGCCACGGTCAAGGCGATACCATACGACCAACTGCTAGGACTCCTACACCAAATGATCTGAGGTCTAGTTGGGACTTCTTACCGAGGAGATCCCCTAACATGTTGGCGGGTCCAGCACCGTCAACAAGCATGTACAAATTCTAGGGTTTTGCAGTAAGAATTGTCTATGATATATGATCAGTTCTGTTATGTTTGATGTTATCTATCGATGATTTCCCTCTTATATTAATATGCATTTGAAAGTACTGGTTGAGTTTTGATTTGTGATGATGTTGTTATATTTGGTTCAGTGATTTATGTTGGCTTCAATATATTTTTGGATGATTTATTTAGTGGTACAGTGATTGAGATTCGATTATCAATACTCTGAGATCCGTACGTGGGTATTCTTCAGGAGAAACACGTACATATGCAAGTAAGATTAAGAAAAGTAGCATATATAATATGATGCATGTTTGATCAAGGTTTGTAGTGATAGTAGTTGGTTTAGTTATCTGGTAACATTTTTTTGGTATATTGATGAATGGTTATGCATTAGTGTGATGTGTATTGATCTAGTTTGATCTAGTTGTATAGGTAACATTAGAAGATTTGATGATTCAGTATTTGAGTAGTTCATTTCAGAGTTGTTGGGAATGGGTCCAGTTTGAAACATTTTGAAAATTGATCCACAAAGAACTGAGGATAACAATCTTAAAAAAAGGGAGTTGTAGCTCCCTTCCAGTAGAAGCTCAATAACAAGAGAAGGTTGTAGCCTTCTACAGGTGGGTGCTTGTGTACTAGTATGAGTATGTGTCAGTACAAGATTGTAAGAAGTTTCTTTTTAAGATAAAAGAATAAGACAGAGATGACAACAATGGTGGTTTTCTCCCACGTTGGGTTTCCACTTACTGGTGTTCATGTGTTTTCTATGTGTCGATGATCTATTTTCTCCTTACTACTCATATTTTTTGCGTAATACATGTTTAATGAAGAATTGATGCACTGGTTAAAGAACAATAAATGATGAATTATATGTAAAGTTAGTTCATTGGATATACGAGGGTTTCTTTCATCATAGTAGTGTACATACGTGGGTTCACTGAATAAAAATCACGTATAGAAATTGGAATAAGAAAATAAAATTGAAGTGTTTAAAATACTGATTTACCCCCCTCCCCAGTAGTTTTCCTAACAATTGGTATCAAAGTAGGTCCTTCAAAATAATCTTGATCTCTTGAAGGAAGATTCATAAGGATGAGAAACTAAGAGGGAGCAACATCTATCAGGTCGTCATTATTTAATGGATCCAATCTGGTTTTCTGGAAAGTTAGAACAAGAGATCATCTGTAGTCATTGGGAGCTTATGTTTGGGGAATCATTAAAGGAGGCTATCAGTATCTGTCCTCCATCCCCACGGATGAAGAAGAAAAGAAAAATATGAGACAAATGCAAAGGTTGTCAACGCTCTGTTGGGAAGTTGGTAGAATCAAAATTTGTAAAAGTCATCCAACTAAATACCACAAATGAAATATGGAACAATATCATTCAAAATTATGAAGGTGTAAGTAAGGTAAAGAGTGCCAATCTTCAATCATTTAGAATTCAATATGAAACTCTCAAAATGCATAGTGACGAAAATATTTAAAGTTTCTTTCTTAGGGTAGATAAGGTCATTAATTCAATGATAAATCTTGGTGATCAAGTAAAAGAATCAATACTTGTTGAGAGTATCATTGGAAAGTATCTTCCATTGAAGAAATGTGAGATTTGAAGAACCTTACCATTGAACAATTTCATAGGATTTTAACGACTTATGAAATGAGAAAATTGTAGAAATTTTGAATAATATAACACTTATTCACAGAGATTATCCTGATTATACACTATTTGTGGAATGCATGCATAATACATAACCTCCTCTACGTTGATCATCAATTTGCGGAATTAAAACATCAATCGCATGCGCACATTGAAACATCAATCACACATATCAACACAGTATATCACGGGGAAAGCATACAGCTGAAAACCCCCAACTATCTGTATATATTATATTGATTGAGAACATGTAAAAATACATAGTACAATACTCCTCACAAGTACTCAGTACTATCTCCACCTGCTACACACAAACTAGCTCAGATCTGAATCAATCACAGGTTCAAATCTTCTCCGCTGCTTGCCTGCCTCCACTGTGCAATCCTGCATGAGAATGGATGAGTATGGCTGATCCAAACTCATATTTCCCTTGGCTGAACCATGCAATCCTCATTGGCAATACTCAATCCATTTATTGTGCAAATCTCATGCACAACTATAGTCACAACTGACAGTTGTCTTGCCTTTTCACTCACCTCTAACACGAGTCTCCACTGAACTGTCCATGCACTGAGTTAACTGATGTATTCTTTAGTTGCTTTATGAGTTAATAATTAGTGAATTAATTAATAATTAATTCACATCACTCATCACTAGTGTATTCTGTAGTTAGACTAAATACAACTAGTTCAACCAAGTCAAACTGAACACAACTCCACCAACTCCTCAATCAACTCCACCAAACTCAATCACTTGAGTTCTAACTGAAGTCCTTCATGCAATAGCTCAACTAACCCATAAGAAAAGTGTATTTCCTTCTAGCAGCTGCATGTGCCACATCTGTAGCTCGAACTAAAGTGCTCCAAGAGGATAAGATAATGTTTATAGTCCAAATATTATTAAGAGCTAATAATATTCGACTGTTCTATTTTTAGACTGGCAGTCTAAAAATAGACTCTGCCCATATATCTAAAAATAGAAGTCCATCTATTTTTACCAACATGACCAATCATCCACAAATAGCATCCTGCAACTCATAGACCATGATCCATATGTCTAAAAATAGACATAGTCTAAAAATAGACTTTGCGCCAAAAATAGCCTGCGGACCCACTTAGTGAAGGCGACTTCTTTTCACTAAGCTCCATCATCTTGTTGCATTTTCAACAAAAATGGGGTCCCTCGGATATCAGAGAAGTTTCATTCAAAGCCACTTCCAAAGGAAAGGAAAAGGAGGAGCTTAAGGAATCAATTTATGTATTAGATGAAGAAGAGGAGAACTTCATAAAGAAACTACAAGTAGGAACTGGCATATTTAGAGGCAAGCTTCCTTTCAAATTTTTTTCTTGTGGAAGAGTTGTTCATTATGCTATTAAATGCCCCTATAAAGGAAACTATTGAAAGTGCAACAAGATGATGGAGCTTAGTGGAAAGGAGTCGCCTTCACTAAGTGGGCCCGCATGCTATTTTTGGCGCAAAGTCTATTTTTAGACTATGTCTATTTTTAGACATATGGATCATGGTCTATGAGTTGCAGGATGCTGTTTATGGATGATTGGTCATGTTGGGAAAAATAGATGGACTTCTATTTTTGGTTCACAGCGGAGTGATCAGAGTCTATTTTTAGACTGCCAGGCTAAAAATAGAACAGTCGAATATTATTAGCTCTTAATAATATTTGGACTATAAACATTATCTTATTCTCTTGGAGCACTTCAGTTTGAGCTACGGATGTGGCACATGCAGCTGACAGAAGGAATCACGTGGTTTCTTATGTGTTAGTTGAGCTATTGCATGGAGGACTTCAGTTAGAACTCATGCATGTGAGTTCTGTGGAGTTGGATGTGGAGTTGATGGAGTTGTGTTCAGTTTGACTTAGTTGAACTAGTTGTATTTAGTCTAACTAAAGAATACACTAGTGATGAGTTGTGTGAATTAAATATTAATTAATTCACTAATTATTAACTCATAAAGCAACTAAAGAATACATCAGTTAACTCAGTGCATGGACAGTTCAACAGAGACAAGTGTTAGAGGTAAGTGAAAGGGTGAGTTGTGACTATCAGTTGTGCATGAGATTGTGCACATGCATGGATTGAGTTATGCCAATGAGGATTGCGCAGTGTGGGCCAATACCAAGGGAAATATAGCTTGTGCTCACGTGATTTCTAGTGTGGGTGATCCATTTCTCTTGCAGGATTGTGCAGTGGAGGCAGGCAAACAGTGGAGGAGATTTGAGGCTTCAGATCTGAGCTAGTTTGTGTGTAACAGGTGGAGATAGTACTGAGTACTTGCGAGGATTATTGTACTATGTATTGTTACATGTTCTCAATCATTATAATATACAGATAATGTGGGGTTTTCAGCTGTATGCTTTCCCCGGGTTACATATTGTGTTAATGTGTGCATGCGATTGATGTTTCATTGTTTTTAATTCCGCAAAATTGATGATCAACGTAGAGGAGGTTATGTATTATGCATGTATTCCGCAATAGTGTATAATCAAGATAATCTTTGTGAATAAGTGTCATATTATTCAAAATTTCTACAGAAACCATGAGAAAGGGAAGAATTCTTCAAAAGTAAAATTTAGAGGAAGTTTTGAAAACAAGAGAAGCTTCTACGCACACGAAGATAGCGATGGTATTTCAAATGGCGAAGAAGGTGAGTCTGATCAAGAATATCAATTACTTATTGCATTTGAAGATAAATGCATTGATGAGTCTGATGATGTTTTTATGGATGCCCTAGAAGAAAAATATAACCTCATTGAAGAAATAACTCAGCTTAAAATTTGTCTAAATGAAGCTAAATTAGCAAAAAAATCACTGAAGAAACAAATTCTAGAAAAGGAGAAGCATAATAAAAAGTTAGAACTATAAGTAGTAAGTCTAAGAAAAGAAATTGAGAAAACAAAAGGTCTAAATCTTAGATTTTCTAAAGGATCTGAGACCCTAGAATAAATCATCAAAGTACAGTTCTAACCTCTAATAAAAACATGTCCCTGATATAGTGGAGAATCATCAAAGACTATAAAATATTCTGAAACAGGTATAGGAAGCTATCTAAATGCAGTAAAAGGAAGTGGTCAACAAAATTCCAACTCTCAACAAAGGAATAAATGATCAAATGTTTTTGAGGTAAATGATTCTTACCACAATCAAACAAAAAAAATACAAGAAGAGGTACTATACTCCCAGGAACTTCTACTTTAATGGTCAATGCTTCACTTTTCATGATTTTGGTCATAAGGCTACTCAATGTGTCACTTATAAAACTATCATGACTAGGGAAACAAGTAAACAAAAGAATGAGGTTGGGTTAAAGAAATACTCTTACAATACCTTCTCACCTCTTCAAGATGAAATTGAATGTTCTTTTTGCAATAACTTTGGGCATAGAGAAATTGAATGCAGAAGCTAAATGAAATCAACTCTTCAAAATGAACAAAAGGCAACAACATCCAAGGTATGGAAAAATAAAACCGTAAAATCTGAGAATTGTGGTTTAGCTTTGTATGCAGGAGATCAAGAAAATTTGTGGTACATTGGCAGTGGATTCTCAAAGCATATGACAGATGATAAAGATAAGTTTATGTCCTTTAATGAAATAAATAAATAAAAGAATGTAACCTTTGGAAATAATTCACTTGTTGCTATCAAAGGAAAAGGAACTATTTTGCTAAAAGACAAAGTAAAGATGGAAATGTTTTGTTTGTTGATGGATTAAAACATAACTTTTTTAGTGTTAGTCAAATGTGTAACCAAGGGCATGAGGTTGTTTTCAGATCAAAGAATTGTGTGGTACGGAATCGCGATACAGGTAAGATCATAATAAAGGGAACGAGAACTCTAGGTAATGTCTATGTCTTGGAAGACAGTCTAGGGCATTGCTACTTAAGAAAATCAGAAGAAAGATGTCTTTGGCACAAAATGTTGGGTCATCTAAGCTTCACTCAATTACGTAAGTTAAGAAGAACGGGAGCAGTTCATGACTTGCCTAACATCTCTCAACCAAAAAGTACCATATGCAAATCATGCCAATTCAGTAAGAAAACCAGGGTGCATTTAAATGCCAAGGAAGGTACTTCAAGTAAGCCACTTGAACTTATTCATATTGATTTGTGTGGTACCGTGAGAAAGAAGTCTCCTCGGGTTGAACAATACTTCATATTATTCATTGATGATTTTACTCAAATGTGTTGGATTGGCTTATTGAAACATAAAGATGAAGCATTTGATAAATTTGAAGTCTTCAAATCTCTAGTAGAGAATGAGTTAGATTTGAAAATAAAAAGTCTTAGATCTAATAGATCAGGAGGAGAATTTATATCATATGAGGTTTTTGACTTTTGTGAACAACATGGCATCAAGAGGCAATTTTCTATAACCAAAACTCCTCAACAAAACAGAGTGGCAGAAAGAATGAACAGAACAATCTAGGAAATGGCATGATTCATGCTTGATGAGTCTGGAACACCTCATACCTTGTGGGGGGGAGTAGCACATACAACCATGAATATCCTCAATAAATCTCATATTCAGATAAACAATGATAAAACTCCTCGTGAACTATGGTTTGGTAAGCCTCCAACTGTCAAACATTTTAGAGTCTATGGAAGAAAATTTTACATAAAGAATAATGATGATAATCTTGGAAAGTTTGAATTTAAAGTTTATGAAGGAATTCTCCTTGGATACTCCTCTAGAATCAAAGGATATAAATGTTGCAATAAAGGACTTCAAAATATTGTTGAATGCATTGATGTTGTGATTGATGAATCACCCATAGGTACAAAAAAGGAAGCACCAGCAGATGACAAATTTATTCCTACAACAAGCCAAAAGGTTAATAGAGTTCAGGCTTCTGTGATCCATATCGATTTAGAGAGAATTTTTTTCGGCGAAAATCACAAAGAAAGTCATTTGTCGACGCGTTTCGAACCAACCAGTGTGGTTCATCGTCAGGACAAGTTGAAGAACAGATCCAGCTTATCATCTATAAATCACCAGAGCAGAGACACCAACGGTAACAAGGGTAAGAGGTTGACTCAAGGCTCAAGGTCAAATCAGGTAAAATAAGGTAAAAGATAATAAAAAAATAATTATATAACTAAATAGAAATGAAGATATATATCAATTCAGTTACATTAGGGGCAAGAACAATAATATTAAATAACCTAAATAATTCCAAACCACTCATCCCCAGATTAAATAAATAAATTTTTATATATGGATCTAGTTATAACGGGAGTAAGAAAAACAATAAATTATTTAATTAATATAAAGGGGACAATAATAAACCCCTTATTTATAAGGGAAAACATATAAAATAATAAAAAGTAAACCTTAATATAAATTTAGTTCTATAATAGTAAATCATAATATATAAAGAATAAAAATAAACTACTACCCCATTAAATAAATAAATAAATGAAAGGCTAAAAAACATATATTAAAATAAATAAATGATTTAAATTAAGAAAAATAAAAATATAATTACAATAGGGGTAAGAAAAATAAAAAACACCTAATATGAAAATAATAATAACTACGAAAAATATAAAAATATTATTAATAATACAACAGTTAAAAATAAATAAATAATTAAATAGTACTATATAATACTAATAATAGTATAACAAATCAATAGATAATAATAATAAAATAATAATAATAACAGAACTAATAATAATAATAAATTTATGAAGAAACATGAATATAGTTAAATTAGGGGTAAGAACAGGGAATCAATGAAGCATCAAAGGAAGAAATTGAAAGCACAGAAGAATCAGAGAAGAATCCTTCAAGGTATGTTCAAAAAAATCATCTGGAATCTCAAATTATCAGAGAAAAGGAAGTAGGAGTACAAACTAGAAGAACTCTTATTGGAACTTCAAATTATTTACCATTACTATCCATAATTGAACCTCAAAATGTGAATCAAGCAAGCAAAGATAAAAGTTGGGTTAAGGAAATGGATGAAGAACGTGATCAAATAGAAAAGAACCATACATGGGAATTAGTACCAAGGCCTCATGATAAAAATGTTATTGGGAAAAAATGGGTATTCAAAAATTAACTCAATGAAAATGGAAAGGTAATTAGAAACTAAGCTAGACTTGTATGCAAAGGCTATGCTCAATAAGAAGAAATAGAATTTGAAGAAACATTTGCACCCATAGCCAGACTTGAAGGAATAAGAATGTCCCTTGCACTTCCAAACTTTCATAATTTTAAAGTATATCAAATGGATGTTAAACCTGCATTTCTAAATGGGGACCTAGAAGAAGAAGTTTATATTGAAAAACCTAAAGGGTTCATTCTAGGAAATAATAAAAATCTTGTTTTCAAACCCAAGAAGGCACTATATGGGCTAAAACAAGCTCCTCGTGCATGGTATTATCCCCTTGACAGATATCTTCAACAACAAGGCTTCACTAAGGGGTCTACATATAGCAATCTATAAATAAAGATGGATGATGGTAAACTTTTGATAGTTGTTGTTTATGTAGATGACATCATATTTGGAAGCAATGAAGAATCTATGAGTCAAGGATTTTCTTTAGTTATGCAACAAGAATTTGAAATGTCCTTACTTGGTGAACTAACATACTTTCTTGGTATTCAAGTTCAACAATAAAAGAATGCAATGAGTGCTAAGTGAACTATTCAAAAATCATGAGAAATTAGTCAGTTATGACTACCTCTCATGGAAATGGTCATACGTGAATGACTTAATTAACGCAGTTGAATCCCAAAATGATATCTAATGTAATGCACTGCGTAAACCCCCATACTTAGAATGTATCTTTCTCTCACAAACCAAGTACCTCAAGCAGATTTTGAAGAAATATGGAATGGAAGACCGCAACCCTGTATGCATACCGATGGTAACAGGATGTAATCATAGTTCAGATAATGATTATGCCTCAGTGAATCAACCAAAATACAGATCTATGATCGGGATCTTGCTCTACCTTATAGGTACAAGACCAGATATTATGCATGCAGTTGCGATTGTTGGATGATTTCAAGAAAATCCTAAAGAGACTCATCTCCATGCAGTCAAGAGAATATTCAAATATTTACAAGGAACTCGAGATTATGGTCTATGATATCCCAAAGATGCATATTTTTCACTCCATGCTTACACAGATGCAGATTGGGCAAGTATTATTGATGATCGAAAGAGTACTAGTGGAGGAGCATTTTATTTGGGGCCTCGCTTGGTATCATGGTTCAGCAAAAAACAAAGCTCCATTGCTTTATCTACTGCTAAGGTAGAATATGTTGTTGTTGCATCTTGTTGTACTCAACTTCTATGGAGGATGCAAATATTCCAAGACATTCAAATCACTTGTCCTTAACC
Organism: Pinus tabuliformis; assembly: GCA_031772625.1. NCBI lineage: Eukaryota > Viridiplantae > Streptophyta > Pinopsida > Pinales > Pinaceae > Pinus > Pinus tabuliformis. Next base: position 591,979,466 of record CM062806.1, read on the forward strand.
TATACCTATTTTGTGTTATAACACTAGTTCCATAAGTATTTATAAAAATTTTGTTGTGTACTCAAAAACCAAGCATACTCTAATCAAATATCACTTTTTGAGAGAACAGATGCTTGAACAAAAGGTCTAACTAGAATATGTTCCCTCAAAGGAAAAAGTTGTGGATATATTTAAAAAACATATTCCACATGATTCCTTTGAATATCTCAGACAGAAACTTGGAGTGGTCTTTGCCTCATCACTACATTAATTATTCTAACATATATTTCATGTTCAGGGGGAGTTATGACTGAAAATTATTGCAGTTTACTTTATGTACGCAGATATTATGAAGGACAATCACGTATATACACGTGTTTTTATCCAGAAAATTGTGTATATTTCACAGAGATGAAGAAACAGTGAGACAGACTCAGGGAGAGGTTCTGATATGCTTCAAACAGTTATTATTTGGCTTTCTAGTCCTCATGTTGATTGGTTACAGCCTTTTATTGCTCAAATAATACTTAGATGTGATATTCACTTATGATTATGACATTGTTGTTTTGATGGCCTTATTGGTTGATGAAGTTGCTTTAGTAGATGACTTGGATATAATCAGACCTGACAATGAACAATTGTGACAGGTTCAGGGGGAGTATTTTCTATATTAGTACATTGTTGGCATTATGATTTCTTTAGCCTACCTTGCTGCATATTGGGTTCATGATAAATATTTCAGCGATGTTGTTGAAAACTCACATGTTACTTAAGTTTTGAATTATGACTATATGTTAAAGAAGAATTCAGATTATCCACAGTAGTTGTCATAGTTTGTCGACGTTTCGAATCCCAAAGTGGATCCATCATCACGACGATGCTTGACAGAAAAGCTAGAGCGAAAAGAGTATGAATAAATACATCCTAATAATAAAATAAAACAGAAAATGAAAATAAAATCATAAGGGTCAGCTGGCGCTGCTAGGGTTTGCAGGCGGCGCACCAGACGGAGCTGATTGAGAACAACGCGGGAGGGAGGCAGAAGGAAGCTGAAGAGGACTGTTTGGGAAGGCGGATTTAGCAATACCCGCCTCTCAACGAACCAGTTTTCAACAGTAAGGGCAGGGTAAATAATCAGAGGCAAGAGCTGAGGGATTAATGGAAAACCCAACGGGGAGGGGAGAGATCCCCTCCTTCAAGAATGTGGTAGCCGGGGAGACCAGTGCAAGTGGAAGGCAGCAGAACCAGAAGGAAAGCTATGCCCCAGTGATGGGTAACCTATGGCAGAAACGGATGGCAGGAAAATGCCTACCTAGGGCACAAAAACAACCAAGATACGTCATTCCCTGCAACAAACTCGAGGAATATAACTGTTACATGAAGGACCATGCCCTGATATGCAAGTTTATAGGCTACTGGCCATCTGAGAAAGAGCTATACAAATGGATTGATCAAAGGTGGAGACCAAAAGGCCATATAGATCTGAAATTGGGAGCAAAGGGGTTTTTCACAGCCATCTTCACGAATCTGGAGGATAAAAATAGGATCTTCGAAGAAGGGCCATACTTCATGAACAATGCAGGCCTGTTCATGAAATACTGGGAAGAAAGATACAACCCAGAAAAGGAGAAAATGCTGGACGCTCCAATATGGGTTAGACTGTTCGGGCTCCCAGACGAATTCTGGGACCCTGAAATCTTAGAAGGAATCGGGAATTCAATCGGGGGTTTCGTTAAAATTGCAGAAGTCACAAAAAGAGGTAAATATACTTCATATGCTAGAATCTGTGTCTACATGAATTTGGCAGAACCTCTCCCAGAAAGTATTGAGCTGGAATATCATGATGAAGTCTGGCAACAGCCAATAGACTATGAACATATCCCGTTTAGATGCCGCAAATGCCATGAATACGGCCATCTATATCGGCAATGCCCGCTGAATAAGGAGGAAGAATCAAGAAGAAATCAAGAAGAATATCAGAGAAAATTAGAAAAATCGGAAGAGACTGACAGGGGTTTTCAACAGGTCTCAAGGAGACGAAAACAGAATAAGGAGGGACCGAAATCTCAATCTCAGGAAAAACCCAGCCAGACAATAAGTCAAAACAAGTTTCAAGTGCTGCAGAGCGAGAACGAGGATTATGAAGTAAATCTGGAGGACGACGAAGATCCTGGAAACACACCAATGGACATTGTAAGTGAAGATAAAGGAAAAGGAGCAACTTTAAGAAAAAACATTGAGGTTCAGTCAGAAGGAAAGGAAGAAAATACAGCAATGCAATCACAGATGGATGTGGAAAACCAAGTAGAAAGTGAGGTGGAAGAGGAAAGAATCATGAAGCAGCTAATCCAGGAATGGAAATATCTGGATAGTAGATTCATACCTGAAAAGCAGAAACAGTTATACAAGGAAGCATTCCAGAAGTACAAGGAAAAACAAGGGGAGAACATGAATAAACAGGTAATGACAGGAAATGAACAGGGGAATGGACAGGCGGGAATGGACGGCTCTGGCAAAAATAGTAGAAAGAGAGGTCGGAAAACGATGAGTGAAACTATCCAGACCGTGGGAGAAACGTTGATAAACTCAGGTAAAGTGATACCTCTGTCAGAGGTATTCTTCCCCTCCTACCAAAAGTTCTAAATGATTGTTATTAGCTGGAATATTAGGGGCCTTAATAGCAAGGGTAAACAGAGATATATGAAGGATAAATTGAAAAAAGAGAAACCTAGTATTATGATTTTACAGGAGACTAAAATTACAGTTCAACAGCTTGAAAGTATAATTGATAAAACTAATCTACAATATAAAGTTATGGGGCAAGATGCTATCGGCTCTGCAGGAGGTATTGCAATTTTGTGGAACCCAAACGAGATCATTTTAGAAAGTTGGACCAGCATGAGTAGAGTCCTTACTGGCCTGGGTAGGATTGTAGGAACAAAGGAACAGGTTGTGATCTCAGGGGTTTATGGCCCCCCTTCTCCAGGGGAAAAAGAAAATTTTATAAATAGTATGAAAATCATCCGCAGATTATATCCAGAAGCTGCTTGGATCATAGGAGGTGACTTCAATCTAATAAGATCCTTAGAAGAGAAAAAAGGTGGGATAAGGAAGGTGGACCACTTCATGGACAAGTTCAATGAAATGATAGAGGATTTAAGATTGGTAGACATCCAGACTATTAATGGGGTATGCACCTGGAACAACAGGAGAGGGGGCAAAAATCAAATTGCATCAAGACTTGATCGCTTCCTCGTATCAGAAGCTATCATGAACAAGGATGTTTTCGTCGAAGCAAAGATTATACCATCCCTAGGTTCTGACCATTGGCCGATAAGACTAGAGGTGGATATCAAAAGGAATCGTGGAAAAAGACCTTTCCGATTTGAAGCCTTCTGGTTAAGAGACCCAGGATTCATAAAGAAAGTGGAAGAATGGTGGCTACAGAGTACAGTGCAGGGCAAAGGAAAAATGCATACATTCCAGTTGAAACTGAAAGAGCTAAAAGGGAAAATCAAGAAATGGAATAAGGAGGAATTTGGCAATATTATGGAAGACAAACAAAAACTAGAGGGGGAAATGGAATCTATTCAACAAAAGATGATAATGGAAGGCAGAACAGAGGAAAGCATTAGAGAAGAAGGGGTAATTCTTGGAAAACTAGAAGAAAGGAGAAAGCAGGAAGAAGTCCTCTGGCGGCAAAAATCAAGAATAAAATGGTTAAGGGAGGGGGAAAGGAACACTAAATTCTTTCATCAGGCTATGATCAAACATAGACAGAGCAACAGGATTCTTTCCATCAAAGATAAAAATGGGATTAGAGTGGTTGAGCAAGCTGAGATTGAACAAGTACTGACAGATCACCATAAAGGAATCCTAACTGAACCTCAAGTTGATCGATCGAGAGCAATCCAGGAAATCTGCTCAGCCATTCCCCGTTTAGTCACAGAGGACCAAAATAAGGCATTGATGAGAGCTGTTACCTTAGAAGAGATAGAGGAGACTGTGAAAGCAATGAAGAAAGGTACTGCTCCAGGCCCGGATGGCTTCACAGTTGATTTCTACCAGGCAGGATGGCACTTCCTGGGAAATGAGATCCTTGATCTGGTAGAAGAATCCCGGATGAACCAAAAGGTATGGCCGGCCATCAACTCTACTTTCTATGCTTTAATTCCTAAGGGGGATAATTTAGAAGATGCCAATGGTTTTAGACCCATAGCTCTGTGTAATGTTATCTACAAGATTATTACATCCCTGATAGCTAAGAGATTAAAACCCCTGCTGGACAAGTTAATTTCTGCTGAACAAACAGGTTTTGTTGAAGGTAGACAGATCCTTGATGGTCTGGTAGTAACTCAAGAAGTTATTCACTCTCTTAAGACAAAAAAGCAAAAAGGTATGATGATCAAATTAGACTTGTCGAAGGCTTATGACAGGCTTAACTGGGATTATTTGGAAGAAGTCCTGAGAAGTTTTGGTTTTAGTAGAAGATGGATCAAATGGATTCATAGCTTGATTTCTTCTCCAAATTTCTCTATCCTTGTTAATGGAACCCCCTCGGAAACTTTTAATGCTTCTAGAGGAATTAGACAAGGAGATCCATTATCTCCGTTTCTTTTCATTCTAGCAGCTGAGGGTCTGGGTCGATTTATTAAAAAAGAAAGAGAAGCAAATAGAATCAAAGGTCTTCAGCTCTGGGGAAATAATTTGCCCCTAACTCATCAGCAATTCGTTGATGATATCATGTTATTTGGGGAACCAACTGTCAAAGAAGTAAGACATCTTAAAAGAATTCTGGATCTATTTGCTGAGGCCTCTGGTCTGGAAATAAATAGAGAAAAATCCTGTGTTTTCATTTTTAATACAGTGGAGCAGGTCAAAACCCACCTTATAAGATTATTGGGCTTCAAGAGAGGAGAACTGCCTACGAAATACTTGGGTAATCTATTGGACTTTACCTCCAAAAAAATGAAAAATTGGCAAGGAGTCCTGGATAAGTTGAGAAATAAAGTAGCTAATTGGGCCTTTAGAGTTTTAAATATAGCAGGAAGGATAGTTCTGGCAAAATCAGTCCTTCAAGCTATACCCATTTACCCCTTGTCAATAATGGCTGCCCCTTTAGGAGTATGTGCAAAGATTAGAGAGATCATCAGAACTTTTATATGGGGAGGGACTAATCAGAAGAAAAAATGGGCCCTTGTTTCTTGGAGTCAGTTAACAGAGAGAAAAGAAAAAGGGGGTTTGGGGCTGAGGGACCCTGAAATTCTCAACAGAGTTCTGGGAGCAAAGCTCTGGTGGCGTTGGCTTAGAAAGGGCAATGATCTTTGGAAAGCCATATGGAAAACAAAATACAATATGCCTGACTCCACTGTTGAGATCTTAAGACAGAGAGAAACCCCTAAAGGGTCAACAATATGGGACCTAGCTCGTCAGAACAGAGACTTGGTTGAAAAGCATACCTTTTGGGAGATTCGAGGAGGAGAAGAAGCCAAATTCTGGGAAGATAAGTGGCAACAGAAAGAAAGAATGAGCAGAATTCAGAGGCTTCAACAGATTCGGGATAGAATAGAAGGAGATAGAATTTGTGTCAAGGACTATTGGAAAGCTAATGACCTGGAGGAAAGTTGGAGAATATGGACTGATCCGACAGAATGGGACAGGGAGCTCAGTCAAGACCATCAAGAAGCCTATAGGAAAGAGGTAGAATCCAGAAAAATCAGAGTTCGCACTGGGAAGGATATCCTCAGGTGGGGGAATTCTATGAAAGGCTCCTTCACTACCAAGGAGGCTTATTACTTAACTGATACCCAAACCAGAAGTGAAGAGAATTTAGACTGGAAACTTATATGGGGAAGTAACTGGTGGCCGAAAGTTTCCATATTTATGTGGCTTGCAACCAAAAATAAGATTTTAACCTGGGATCGAATCCAGAAAAAAGGCTTCAATGGCCCTTCGAGGTGCTACCTCTGTAATACTGAGGTGGAGACTAGAAATCACCTTCTGATTAATTGTCCGTTCGCAAAGAAGCTGTGGATGCACACTAAGCGAATATTTGGCAAATCTGAGATAATCCCTAGTGAATTCACTGAAATGGTTTTTCAATGGAACAAGGAAGTTTTTCAATGTAAAGTGGTCAGAAGAGCGTGGAATCTCATCTCAGGGTTTGTACTCTGGATGATTTGGAAGGAGAGGAATCGCAGAGTATTCCAGAACATTTCAAAAGAACCGGAAATAATCTGGGAAAGAGCAGTTAAGTTAATGCGGGAAACAATCCTGATTGAAAAGTGGGATGGGGAGGATTGGAAGGCAAACCAGGTCGAGGAGAGAATCCTGAATAAGTTAAATCTGAAGTTTGAGATGGTCCATCATAAGCAGAACTCCAGACAGGATATGAGGACCCAAAGCCCGGATAAATTCAGCTATCCTAGAGAAAATTTCATTAAATTAAACTTCGATGGGGCCTCGAAGGGGAACCCGGGCGAAGCTGGCTATGGAGGCATTTTCCGAGACAGTAACAAGCAGGTTAGATGGATATTCGCAGACTGGGGTGGAGAAATGACAAACAATGAGGCTGAGTTTTGGGCTCTTCACCAGGGACTGCGAATCGCTGTAAGAAATGGTTACACCAATTTAGAAATTGCTGGTGACTCTCAGATCGCGGTAGAAACGCTGAAGAAGCTCAGTAATGGTCGAGATTGGGAGAAGGTCACAAACAGCTGGCGTACGGCTGGAATTGTCCAGGAAATCGCAGTTCTACTGAAAAGAATTGAATACAAAATAATAAATCATGTTAGAAGAAAAGGAAATCAGGCGGCCGATTTCATGGCAAATTGGGGATGCAGAGGTCGTGGCAACACGGTGGATAAGCAGTGGAAAGCGGTGTGCGAGAACAGGGAGTGGAGGGACCTGGCAGCAATAATTAATGCAGATCATAACCAAGCCACAAGCGGAAACACAAGGATCAATGAGCTGGCGCAATGAGAGGACGTGGAGGTCCCGAACAATGAGCCGAAATCAACCGGAGACGAGAAGAGGTATGATCACAGGACACAGGATAGTACAGTGGCGGCGTATGGGAAGAACGGCCCAGAATCATACCCAAGGTGAAACAATAAATGAACGAGATCTTAGAGGAGGGTGGAACGGTCTGTCAGACCTCTTGACAGCAAGTATCAATCAAGGAATGATGGCCAAAGGAAACATCACCCCGGAAAGTAACCGGCGGCAAATGAATTTCGAGCTAACGGCGTATGGTGAGGACAGAAATTCGATAAATACCCAAATTGGGAAGGAAGCTCAGCCATTGTGTTGTTTCCTAATTTGGAGAGGTGCGGACATTGCTGCTGAGAGACAGAAGGCTTACGGTCACCAGGGATTTCTCTGTAACAGATTCGCGGGCAACATGGAAACAAGGCAGAAAGCCAGGGAGGTTGAGGATCAGTATAACTTAATCGGAGAGAATCAGAGTCGCAAAGGTAAAGGAATTATGAATGAAGACCAACCAAAGGAGATCTGGGAGGTCGAGGACGAATCTGAGGAGGAGCTGCCCCGAGGCGAGGAGATCAAGCGGTCCTTTTCCCAGGACAGGTTAACAGACGACGAGCAGCAGCAGGTGGAAACAGATTACCTTGCCCCGCAGGAGGGGAAGGTTCGTCGGTATGGCATGAGGAAACGTGGGAGAGGCACCGGCAGAGGAGCGGACTCGAGCAGGAAAAGGGGTCGGGGACAGCGTAGGTCAACGAGGGAGGAAGGGAGGAACTCCAGGCAGGATGCGAATCCTGTTAAAAAGGCAAGAAGGACAGTGAATCAGAGATTCCGACGGGCAGAAAGAGCCTATCAGCGCAACACCAACCCAGCAGTTAGAAGAATTATGCAGCACCTAGAGGAGGAGTCTCTCCAGGACCAATCTGAAGGTGAAATGGAGGACTGGGAGTTCCTGCTTCATGATCCAGGACATACTAGGGGAAGAATGTCATTGTTTAAACAGTCTCTGCACATATACTGGGTCATGAAGAGACTGCTGGCAAAGGCTTTAGAGTAAGTTGCTAAGGAGATGGTGGAGATGGCCCAGGGAAACCCTGAAATGCGCAGAGAATTAAGTTTCATCCGCATGACTATGGAGAGGCAAGAGGAAAAGATGGACGCAATTCATCAGCTGCTGAAGGGAGACCAACCAGACGCAGAGAAAGGAGCAAATCAGCAACCAGCAATGGACAATGTCTGATATGAGATATGTTTAGGAAAACTCATAGCCTTTCTAGCTTCAGTTTTTTGCATGATATAGATAGAGATATATATTTCCTGCAGACCAGTAGTATTAGAAAATCTCAAGACTGCCTTGTCTATTTGGCTAAGATTATAAGGCTCTGGGCCTTTTACTTTTGGGCGGCAATCAAAAACTATAGATGGACTAATTACCCGGTTTCCCCATGTGGGTGGGTCTTCAAAAATTTTGCTATGATGTAAGGTTTTATTTTCTATACAGTAATATAAAGGGTTCCACCTCAGCTTACAAAAAAAAAAATCATAAGGGTCAGCTAAAAATTATACTAATTTTACCTTAATAATATTAATATTAATAATATAATTATTAATATTTAATAATACTAATAGTATAAGAACCAAATAAACCTAGCATGATAATATGACTATTAATATTATTAATATCATTAAATTTAATTTAATAAAATTATTATTAATATTATTAAACTTTATTATTAAAATATTAGATTTATTTAGTTAAAACGTTTTAGTAACTACTTCAAAATAAACATTAAATTAACCCTATGAATATTGAAATTAATTGGATTAAAAATTGATGAAAGTTATTTAATGGAACCTATATTAATGAAATTAATTGGATTAAAAATTGATGAAAGTTATTTAATGGAACCTATATTAATGAAATTAATGATGTCACTATTAATTATTGTTATATTTTTTTATTTCATTTTTATTTTATTTTAATATTATATTGTAGTTATTTATGGTGTGACCATTCTTCTTTCATGAAGATTATGGTCTAAGACAATGATACTACTTCCTATGAATTATAACTTTTCATATATAAGGAAAAGGCATGTTACATGGAGATAAGATAATGGTTATTGATATGTTGTTGCTATAACTGCTGGGTGATGTTTGAAATCATTACATATTTGGTCACAAGTTGATGTTGATGAAGATTGATGTTACATTGTCCCGTCTTACCTCATAATGATGATGTTCATGTTGCAGGATCCTATATGGTGTATGATATTTGATGATAACTGTTAGAGTCGGTCTAGTAGCCCTCTATCAGCGATCAAAGCTCTTTGCATTTGCATAAGTAGGTGTCTCATCAGTGTCATCTCATTGCATTCCATTAGGCATGCCAAACCCTGATGGAGGAGCTGGTGTCTTTATTCCCCTCTTGGCACTGCTGGATCAAGTTGTTTCAGTCAATAAACTCTTTCAAGGTTACTTGTCTTGTCTTGAGGTCAAAAGTCCTAGGTCTAGGGTTTAGGTCCAATTTGTCTTTGAGGTCATGTCTTTAAAAGTCAATAAATGCCCAGCAAGCCAGAGGGATAACTATCAAAGTTTTTCTTCAAAAGATTTCATCTTGTACAGCTAAATTTTTACCTTGGATTTAAAAACCATGTTTTTAAAGACAAGGTCATTTTCTCATTTTTGTAAAAAGTTGTAAAAATTCAAAATCCTTTGAAAGTCAGCATACAACCCTGGTACTCTTTGCCAAGATTCCTCAGAAGCCATCCCTGCAGAAATTTTCAAGAAAAAGCATCAGTTCAACCAATTTCAGGACAAAAGGAAACCATAAAGTCAGCAGCATTTAAATTTTGAAAAAGTGTCAAATTAAAAACATTAGAAAGAGGGTTTGAGGGGAAATTAATTTGAATCAAGCCTATAAAGCCCCTTTCTCCCTCCATTTGATCATCATTTGCCTCAAAGCAATAGTGAAAAATGATTTGGAGAGAAATTGGGTGAAATTGTAGACAGAGCCCGCGCGCGACCTGTCAAGACCAGCTCGCGACGTGTTGGGCAGGTGCGACGTGTCAGGGGGGTCTTAGCAGTTAGGAAAATACACTGGCACGACGTGTTGGGTGCGCACGACCTGTCAAGACCAGCTCGCGACGTGTTGGGAATTCATCCACAAAAAATCACCTGTAAACTGCCAAACGACCCCAAAATTCTTCAAGATTGCAGGTAGGCCTCTGATCATCAAAGTATTTTGCTTGATAAAGAAAAATGAGCATGGGAAATGTGTTTTAATGCCATCAAGTTGAAATGAGAGGTTCATGTATATTTGCTTTAAAAATGTCAAAATGCAAGTAGAGATAGGGTTTTGTTTTGCTGCTCTCAAGGTCATCCCTTGCACTCCCATTTTTTCCCCCACATCCCAACCATCTCCCTTATCATTTTTACCTAATCTCCCTACCAAAAAATATCAAAGGCCCAACACCCTACCCATATCCCTAAAATCCAATAATATAACCTTAAACCCTACTTCCCATAAAATCTTTGCAAATGATAATGGTATGATGTTGTATATGTCATGATTCCTTCCCTTAATTCCCTTTTTCATGTATTTTCCCTAATTCCCCTTAGAAGTCTCCCCTCCCTAACATCTCCCTTGTGTTATTTGTCCCCTTGAAGCAGCATTTCAAACAGGGAAAAACAGCAAGTCATTTGAGCAGAAGCAGCAGTACATTTCAGCCACTTTGCTCTTGAAACCATGTCAGAAACCAAAACCGACTATGAGCAAAGTGATGACCGTGAGTCAACACCAGAAGTTGAGGTACAAAGGAGGCCTCACAGGGGTGGTAAGAGTGGTCACCATGTGAGAGAGGAGCCCACCTCTTTGACCTATTTGCAGGCTTGTCCACTTGCAGTCACATGTTTCCGCTACCTCTCATGTTATGAATTTTGCGAGAGGATTTCTCAAATTCAGCACCATAGGGAATTGGTCTGCTTGTTTGTTTTGCATCTGCATGATGGGCATGTAAATCTTGCAGGGGTGGATTTTATATTGTCATCTGAAATTATTTCTCAAGAAACAGGGATACCCAATGTGGGAGAAGAGTGGAACAAGCGCAAACTATTGGACAGATTTCAGTATGAGCCCTACATTAAACCTGCCTACATGAGGTACATAACTGGTATGTTTCCCTTCAGATTTTTAAGGGATGAGTATGCTCCCTTGATGAGGCTCATCATGCGCTATTTCACCTGTGAGGGCAGATTTTCATATTTGTATTCGTACCATATTCGCTTGTTGATGCATTTCACACGGGTACGGATGATGAACATACCATTTTTCATGTGCCGGAATATTGAGAAGATGGTGCCCTTGGTGCAGAGAAAGAGCCCAGCACAGCAACACAAGAGTGTCTATCATTATGGTTTGATCCAGCTTGTGGTCATACATCAGTTGGCTCAGCAGGGTATCACATGGGAGGATTTTATCTCTCGAGATTTTTTCACAGCATCAGCATCATCACCCCCCGAGGTTGTTCATGAGGAGGGAGGGCCTTCACAACAGCATGATATTCCTGAGACCAGACATGTCGGCTCCCCTCTATTGGTCACATATCAGAGAGGCCACAGGGCCTTATTTGCATCAGCTAGGCGAGTATTATCTCCACACCAGGTGGAAGGGGTCTCGCCTTCTTCATCAGCACCACGAGTGTTATCTCCACACCAAGTGGAAGGGGCCTCGTCTCCAACAGCAGCACAGGTACCAGAGAGAGGCAAGCAGCCCAAGATTGATGAGGGGCCATCAGGTGTTCCAGGCATAGAGGTTGTTGACCTTGATATCAGTTCTCCTAGCTTAGAGTCAAAGGAGATCATTCAGCACCTAAGGGCTGAAAATGACTCATTGCAGCAAAGACTGGAAATGGAAAATTGGACAATCACCTACTTAGAGCAGCGCAACAAGCAACTTGAGGAGGAGCACACTCTTGATGAGTAGCGGAGGATCCATGAAGACCGCAACTTGGCTCGTAAGAGACCCGGTGATTTGGTACCCGTTGAGCGAGAGGCTATGCTTCTCCAGGTCAATGCTCATTTGGAGAGGTTGCTGGCCAAGGCCAACAAAGATAAGGACTTGCTCCAGAACATGAAGAACCACTATTGGGCCCGAATGCACGTATGCAAAGCAAGAATGAAGGTGCTCCAAAGACGATTGGCCAAAGCACTAAAATGACGGAAAAGGCCCGATCCCCTCCACATCTTGGCTGAGGCTTCCTTGAAGGAGCATGATACTAAATGAATTAACTTTAGCACAAATTTCAAAAAAAATTGAGCATTTTTGGTCACTTGTGAATATTTTGGCAAAAAACAGGTTTTCTCCACCAACACGTCGCGCGCCGCGCGCGACCTTTTCGATGGGCAACTCCATTTCGGGAAAACTCAGCATTTTTGGATTTGTCATGCAAAGATACACCTGCTCAGCAATTACCAAGAGATTTCATCAAATTTTGAGCCTCTAGAAGGTCAAAAAACAAGCAAAAAATGACTTTCTGCCACCTTTTTGACACACAGGAAGCAGTTTTGGGAGATTGCAATTTTGGAGGGGCAAATGGCCACCAAATTCAGAAATTCCACTTGGGTTGGAAAGTAGACATCTAGAACTTTCCAACAAGCCCACTTTTGCCTCATTTGGACACCTGGAAGTGCCTCAAAAACAGCTCCAAAGGCGCGCGACGTGTTCAGGATCAGGGCGCGACGTATTGGGCAGTTTTCACATAAATTCACCTACAGCTCAGCAAAACGCAGTTTTGACTAGGTTTGACTTTTTGGAGTGGATTTTGATCCTCCTTGTTGTAAATGATGTAATTTTATGATACTTTGACACTCATTTATCTCTTCTAGAAGACTCATTCATGAGATAGGCAAAAATTTAATGAATGAATTGGTTTCCTAGCTTATAGAGGCAAGTTGTTTTTACTGCCTAGTTTTCAGTGCTCAGTTTAGAATTGGTTGAAACAGCTCCTAGGATAGTGATCTCGACCCCTAGAGGCAAGGAAAGATGTTAGATTGCCTATATTATGTACTTTCTTGGTCATTTTCATGGTTGGACTCTTGAGGGAGAAAGCTCTATTGTATTACTCATTGTATCTCTGCAATTTTGGCAAAGGAAGAAAGACCAGGGTTTTGCAGTCCTTTTTGGGATTCCTGTGGTTACATGTATTGATGGTGTGTTTCTCTTTGTACTTGTAAGTTTGTTATGTGAATCATCTCCTTACTTTTCCTTCTGCAAATTAGGCAAATGAAGTGTTAAAGTAGAATTCATGATTGCCATGCTCTGCTTTTAAGTTTGCTTAGTATTTATGTTTTCATCTGTCTAAAGAGAACTCTTGAAGGTTTCTTGCTCTCTTTAGCCCCTCACCGGTCATTCCTATCCATTCACTTAATTCAAAGGCATCAATACAGTCTCCTACCTTGCCCCAAAGAATCCCCTGCAAAAACTGTGTCCAATCCCCACACCCAAAATTGCCTTTCCCCGATTTTCCACCAAAATCCTAAAACTTCCCAATTCAAACTTTTTATCAGTTTACTAGCCTAAAATCAGTGTTTCCTTATTGGTTATCTCGCCCGTTGAAGATCTTTACCGAGATAGACCGGAGAGAGCCCTCTCCTGCCCCGTAGGGCTAGCTACGAGGCTAAGTGGTTTGATGTTGCCTTGGAGTTTACCTTTCTCAGCCTGAGGTGAAATTTCAAGCGCTAACAATAACTATCATGGCCTTGTTACCTCACTATTGAGGTCTTTGGTGTTGATTATAAATTTCATAATTGTTTCTTGATGCAAAGGTCGTGTAAACACCCATGATGTAAACATTATAATATTTAGTTATGTTTGGGCTATTGAAGTCAAGTCAATTATGTATGTAGTCCCAATATTTTTGGTGTTTGATGTAATGATTACATCACAATATGTAACCCCATTGTGTTGGGTGATTAATGAAAACATGAGTCCTTGGTTGAGTCATAGAGTCATGTATTTCAAAAGATTCAAAACATGCTCAGGGGGAGCATGATTAGTGTACATTATCCACATTCAATAGATGAGATCTACTATTCCCAACTCTATAAAGGAAGAAATAAGTCTTCATTCAGCATTGGGTAGCCCTTTGCCCTTGATGTCAAAGGGGGGGAGAAGCTTGGTGTTTGGAGAATGATTGGGAGAGAAGCTGGGTATATCTACATATGTGTTTACAAATATCTACAGGTGGTGGTGACCAAACACCAAAATAGTCCATCAATTCCAAAGGGGGAGATTGTTGGAATTATGAAAAATGTGTTGTGATTGATGGAAACCTACTTGAAAAAAATGTCAACATGATGGTAGTAAGATGAGTATACAAGCCAGTAAAAATTTGACAGAGAGATTAAACAAAGAAAAATCAGTTCAGAGACAAAGGAATGATGAAGGTAAAGTTTGAGGAAGTATACACGGTTTCTATGAATAAAAGTCACGTACATACGTAGGAATTGTGAAGAAAAGTCGTGTATAGTTTTGGCACCATGGTATTCTAAATACTGGGGGTATTTACCATGGTATTGGTCCATAGTAATGAGCGCGACAATGGATATTTCATCCCGCCAAAGAATACCATCGACACTACTAAGGGTTTGACTCAAGGTATTGGTTAAGGCCTAAGCTATATAAGGAGATGGATATCAAAGTGTTAAGTGTGCAAGTTTTGTATTTTTTATGAATGATTCTTTGTATTTTCTATGACTAATTCGATATGAAACAGGTGTGCACCAAGGATCAAAGAAAACTCACATATCTAAAAATCTAAAGTATGGTATCATATGTACTTGCTTTTTTTTCTTATTGAAAATATCTAACAATGATAGATATGTGGTGTTAATGATATTCCGAGATGAATTTGAGACAGTAAGGGTTGCGAAGTATATTTTGTGGTGCAGTGAGAGCATGACTCAGTGATTTCATATTAATACATTGGATTTCTTCTGAGAGATACATACACATATCCTCTTCTAACTTGTCGTGTATATATTATGCAGTATGGACATATTTGTATATGGGTTCTATTCATAAAAAACACGTACATACGTGGAATTTCTTTATAAAAGGCATGTACATATGCTAGGGTTTTACAGTAAGAGTTGCATATGGTCTTTAATCAATTATTTTATGCTTTCTATTGTTTGTTGATGATGTCTCTCTTATATTAATATATGTTTGAAAGTACTAGTTGGGTTTTGATTTGTGATGATGCTACTATATTTGGCTCAGTGATTTATGTTAGCTTCAGTATCTGTTTAGGTGATTGATTCAGTGGTAAAATGACTGAGATTTTTTTATCAATACTCTGAGATCTGTACGCGGGTATTCTTCAGGAGAAACGGATACATACGTAGGTACGATTAAGAACAGTAGCATATACAATCTTATGCATGTTTGATCAGGGTTTGTAGTGACAATAGTTGCTTTTTGTGTTTGGAAATTGGGGTTTGTTAAATTGATGAATGGCTATGCATCAGTGTGATGTGTATGTATCTAGTTTGATCTAGTTGTATAGGTTACATTAGAAGACTTGATGATTCAATATTTGAGTATTTGATTTCAGAGTTGTTGGGAATGGATCTGTTAGGTCCCTATACTACTAGTGTAACCCCTTATTGTTATTAGTGAAACCCCCTTATTATATTGTTGTTCCCATGTAGTCCCCATATTGTTATTATTGTGCCCCATAGAAGCCCACTATTGTTATTATTGTGCCCTTACATTATTATTGTTATGTTGGCTCTAATTATATTATGACCCCTTAGACTCCTATATATAGAAAGGAGGTCTTGTCATTTGTATCATCCAAGAATTTTTCATTTGTGTAATGTAAATGAGGTTGCCCCCTCGAAGATGCTGATTTCTAAGGCGTTGATCTATCTTTTCTATCTTTTTGTGAGCTAGTTTCATAACATTTGGTATCAGAGGTTTGGATTCTAGGGTTTAGCTGCTCCAAACAGGTCTTCGTGACATTTTCGCTATAATTTTTTTCTGCGACATTTCAAAATATTAAAAAAAAAACCATTTGAGACGAAATCATTCTGAACCTCAGGTCCGAATTTCAGATCTTGTCTCGCTATATTTTCGGAGATTTTATATGAGGAAGTTAGGGTTTTTGCAAGCTCCAAAATTCAATCTCAAACAGGTAATCGTGGAATTTTCGCTATAATTTGTTTTCCACGAAGGTTCAGACTCTAAAATTAAAACCCATTTGAGAAGAAATCGTGGGGAAGATCGAGCCCAAATTTCAGATCTTGTTTCTCTATATTTTCGAAGATACAGTCCAAGACATTTAGGGTTTCCGCAGGCTCCCAAATTACATCCCAAACAAGTGACCTGGGGAGAATCATCATAACTGTCTCTCTTAGCATCATATTGAAATTTCATAAGAAGTTACAAAAAGAGGATGGACGGTAGTTTTCTGTGTATCTTTTTTAGATCTGAAGGTTGAAATGGTGACACGTGGAACTTCATACAAGTTCGCTCTTCTAAAAAGGTATATAATCAGGTCGCCTTTGGAGATTGTGCATAACTCTTTCTTGGAGAATCCAATTTCGATCAAACTGGTGCCATTGGAAAGAGGGTGCCAAGGGCTACTGCAAATTATAAGTTTAGAACTGGGAGATCTGAAATTTCAGAGTTATATTCGTTTCAATATCGAGCTCCTAAAATCAAGAAAAAGCAATATGAGGAAGTTTGATGGCAAGGATCCGGTAAATTGGATACTACAGATGGAGCAATATTTTGATCTACATGAGGTGCAACTGTTACAAAAGGTACATATTGTATCTTTATATTTAGAACTGAATCAATTTTTATGGTATGAAGGACTTTGTTCTCGTAAACCACTTGTCACGTGGTCGATTTTCACGGACGAAATGATAGCACATTATGAGGATACAAAGAGAAACACCTTCTTTAGCTAATTGATAAATCTCAAACAAAAGGGTTCAATGGCAGAGAACATTGAGGAATTTCAAAAATTGAATATAAAGGTAAATGATATTCCACAGAAGCAAAGGATTGATGTCTTCATAGGGACTTTAAAGGATAACATTCAACATGAGGTTCGTCTTTGGGAACCTGATTCATTGGAGAAGGCATTTAGGTTAGCATGAAAAATTGAAAGTAGAATTATGGAAACAAGGAATCCCACCACTCACAACTATAAATATGGAATTGATTTTTCTCCTAGCCTTCCACAACCTATAAGGTTTACACCACAACAATTGGAAGAAAAAAGAGAAAAAGGGATTTGTTACATTTGTGATAGGAAATACACTAAAGGTCATAAGTGTGTTGAGAAGAAATTATTTTACATAGATTGTGAAGAGGAGGAAGAAAAGGATCAAGAAACATCAAAAAAAGAGGATATACACTAGGTACCAACCCCAAAGAAACAAGAAATGAATCCGACCATATCTTGTAAAGAATTGGGAAGAATTACCACTCAAACTCTCAAGATAGAAGGACATATAAAGAAGAAAAAGGTTCAAGAAGTGAAAGATCACATCAAGAAAGAAGAAATGAATCCGACCATATCTTGTAATGCATTGATCAGAATTACCACTCCTCAAACTATCAAGATAGAAGGACATATCAAGAAGAAAAAGGTAAGAGTTTTGATTGATTCGGGCAGTACCCATAATTTTATTCATTGTAAGATAGCCAAGGAATCGAATTGCTTCCTATATCTAGCACCAGAGTGCCAAGTGATGGTTGCAAGTGGAGGAACCATAAATTGCTCTGTAAAGTGCCATAATATCAAGTTATCCATGGGAGGATATGTATTTAATAGCTCAATGATTTCCATTCCAATGGGTGGTGCTAGTGTTGTACTAGAAGTCCATTGGCTACAATCCTTGCGTACAATAGCTTTTAATTTTCAAGAAATTTTCATGAAATTTTCTTCGGAAGGAAAGGAAGTTGAATTAAGGGGTATCATAGGGAAACATGGAAATATAATCAGCTCTAACGGAATGAAAAAGCTTCTAAAGAAAAAAAAATGAGGTGTAATTGCACAATTGTGTTCGTAAGAGGTTCCCACATCGAAATCATTTATTTCTCCAGATCTCCAAAAAGTCTTGGATAATCATTCCAAGGTATTTGATACTCCCAAATGCCTCCCACCTATTCGTGATCATGATCATTCTATCCATTTGATTCTAGGAAGTGTTCCTCCAAACATCAAGCCTTACAGATATCCCTATGCCCAAAAGAGTGAAATTGAACGTATGGTTGCAGAAATGCTAGCGGCAGGTATAATTCAACCTAGTCAAAGTTCTGTCTCTACTCCAGTAGTATTGATACACAAGAAGGATGGGTCATGGTGCATGTGTCCGGATTATAGAGAGATCAACAAAATCACTATTAAAGATAAAATTCCCATTCCTGTCATTAATGAATTATTGGATGAATTGCATGGATTAATTTACTTCACCAAGTTGGATATTCGTTCAGGATATCATCAAATAAGAGTGAAGACTGAAGACATTCTGAAAACAACATTATTGAAGAAAGATGCATTTTCATGGACTCCAGAAGAAACAAAGGCCTTTGAACATCTTAAAGAGGCAATGTGCCAAGCACCAATCTTAGCTATGCCAGACTTGACAAAAACCTTTATTGTGGAATATGATGCATCAAGAAATGGAATTGGTGATGTTTTAATGCAAGAAGAAAGACCCATTGCTTTCGAAAGTCGTCCAATCAAAGGAAAGTATTTACACAAAGATATTTATGAGAAGGAAATGTTGGCAAGACTACATGCACTTAAGAAATGGCGACCTTACATAATGAGAAGATCCCAGTTCAAACAATATTTCCAGAACTTAACAAGGAAGGAAAAATCATATTGGAACCTGAAGCAGCCATAGAAACAAGAACTTGATAGCTACGAAATCAATCAATTTCAGAGTATCTCATTAAGTGGAAGAACTTACCCACTAAAGATTCCACATGGGAGGACAATAATTTTATACAAAAGCATCCATAACTACTCAAGCATTGAAGACAACACTTTTTGAAGGAGAGGGGCATGTTAGGTCCCTATACTACTAGTGTAACCCTTTATTGTTATTAATGCAACCCCCTTATTATACTTTTGTTCCCATGTAGTCCCCATATTATTATTATTGTGCCCCGTAGAAACCCACTATTGTTGTTATTGTGACCTTAAATTATTATTGTTATGTTGGCTCTGATTATATTATGACCCCTTAGACTCCTATATATATAAAGGAGGTCTTGTCATTTGTATCATCCAAGAATTGTTCATTTGTGTAATGTAAAGGAGGTTGACCCCTCGAAGAGGCTGATTTCTAAGGCGTTGATCTATCTTTTCTATATTTTTGTGAGATGGTTTCATAACAGGATCTAGTTTGAAACATTATGAAAAGTGATCCACAAATAATTGAGTTTAGCAATCTTCAAAAAAGGGGGTTGTAGCTCCCTTCTAGTAGAAGCTGGAAAACAAGAGAAGGTTGTAGCCTTCTCCAAGTGGGTGCTTGTGCACTGGTATGAGTCTGCACTAGTACAGGATTGTAAGAATTTTCTTTTTATAATAAAAGAAGAAGACAAAGATCACAAGAGTGGCGGTTTTCTCCCACATTGGGTTTCCACCTAAAAATCCTAGTGTTCATGTGTGTTGATGTGTTTTCTATGTGTTGATGATCTATTTTCTCCTTACTTCTCATAGTTTATTCTTAATACATGTTTAACGAAGAATTGATGCATTGGTTAAAGAGAAAAAGATGATGAATTATATGAAAAGTTAGTTCACTGGATATATGCATGTTTCTTTCATCATAGTAGCGTACATACGAGGGTTCATTGAATAGCATTCATGTATAAAAATTGGAATAAGAAAATAAAATTGAAGTAAGTGTTTAAAATATTGATTCACTCACCCCCCCTCTCAGTATTTTTCCTAACATGGTGGTGACCATCAAATCGGAGTATGTAGAGTTGAACGTTTAGTTCAAGAGTAACCAGGTGAGGATCGTTGATCATGGTAGCTTTCAGTGGATGATAGTCTGTAGATCCATGAGAGAAACAATTTCCAATCTGATAGTTCTAGCATATTGTTTAAGGATGTCAAATCTTCAAGGCTCATCAGAGTGGGTTGATCCATGTGTAATTTTTTCAACAATTAATAGAAGAATTGAACAACGCAACAGCAGCAGGGTGGTTTTTTGCCCAGGATGGGTTTTCCACCAGAAGCACATGTTTCCTTTCTATTGATTATTTTTATGGTTGCATGTTTATTATGATGCTTTGATCTATGTTTATGTGTTTCAATTCATGCATGGTAAAAATATTAATAATTGGAGGAAACGTTTATATGTGCTCTCACTATTGATTCATCCCCCCTCTCAGTAGTGATATAGTTTCCAAAAATTGGTATCAGAGCAATGCTCTCATGTACATCTTGATTGTTCGAGAGTGGGTCTTGGAGATTCTCATAGAAATTTGCATTTTTTTTTTTCGAAATGAGTTATCCAAAGAAATTGGTTCTTAATGCTGCAAATTTCATAACATGGAAAGGCAATGTGAAAAAAAAAAAAATTGTGGTTCTAACATTTGGAGTTTGGTTTGTGAAGGAAATGACGGAGATTTTCCTGCATCTAAAATTCGGAAGCAAAATCTCAAGCAAGGCAAATTATTTTTGAAAATCTCCATAGTACAGATTTAGAGAAAATTGGAGATTTATATCTACAAAGGAAATTTGGGATATATTGTTAGAAAATTATATATTATAGAGAAATAGAACACATAAAATATATTCTAGAAATATAAACACAGAAAACGCATAAAACAAGAGAGACACAGATATATGTGGTTCACCCAATTAGGGCTACATCCATGGAGAAACAGCCAGTCCTTCCTTATATATTATCCAGCAAAATGAAGAGATACAACCTACTACAGATCCATTGTAATTCCCTCTTCGCTCTCACACAATATCCTCTCTCTTTCTCGTTCAGAATACACATCTACATAGCCGCAAGACAATTCCCTCATATATAGCGAGGGGTTGCCTTCTAGGGCAAAAAACCTTAAATTAAACATAACTTCTACAGTCAGATTTCCGCCTAATGAACGGCCCAGATTGACTATGAAATTACAACATTTTACAAGTCAATTTTACATCTATTTTTAGCCTCAAGGTCGCTACCCCTGATCCCTTGCCGGGGGGGCTCTAAAGAATCATCATCGCCTCCCCTGGACCCCCATGGTGGCACACATAAATGGGCACGTTTCTGCCACATTACGAAATGGGGTCCAATGTGGCAATACCTCTAAATAAAGAAGATAATCGGGCTACACACCCAACAATCTCCCATTTGGAGACTGATCATAGCAACTCTATTGTTGCTTCATTTGTTGGACAATGACTCCACTTTGGACCTGGTTGTTTCTCATCTTCATCATCATACTAGAAGACCAATTGAAACCAAGTAGAATCTCAGTTTCTCCCTCGTTACAACTTTTGTTAACATATCTGCAGGATTTTGGCTAGTGTGTATCTTTTCCAACTTCAACTGTCCATCTTCCAACATTGTCCGTATAAAATGGTATTTGAGTTATATATGTTTAGTCTTGGAATGAAATGCAGAGTTCTTTGCAAGATGTATGACACTCTGGTTGTCATTTTATAACCTTCTCAACTCCTTCTTCTTACCCAATTCATCCTAAAACCTTTGTAACCAAATCATTTATTTACTAACCTCTGTAGCAGCAACATACTCTACTTCTATCATTGAGAGTGCAACAACACTTTGCAGTTTTGAAACCCAACTAACAGTTTTTCCACCTATAGTAAACACATACCCTGTGGTGCTCCTAGTATTATCTCTATCACCCACCGTATCTGCATCAACAAATCCCTGTAGAGCAATGTTTGAACCACCAAAGCATAATGCTTGATTTGTGGTACCTCTCAAATACCTGAGAATCCACTTCACTTCCATCCAATTTTCTTTTCCTGGATTGTTCGTGTACCTTCTTACAACTCCCACTGCATGTGCAATATCATGCATTGTGCAGACTATTGCATACATAAAGCTTCCAACTGTTGATGCATATGGAATTTTAGACATATAAGTCATTTCTTCCTAAGTCTTGGGACACACCTCCTTACTTAGTTTAAAATGGTTAGCCAAAGGTGTAGTAACTGGTTTTTCATTCTGCATATTAAATCCTTTCAACACCTTTTATATGTACTCACTCTGAGACAATTTTAATTTTCGATTCTTCCCATCTCTAGTTATTCTCATACCAAGGATTTGTTTTGCAGCACCCAAATCCTTCATTGCAAATGAGTTTGCCAATTTTCTTTTAGCACATTTATTTCCTTCATATTAGAACCTGCAACAAGCATGTCATATATATATATATATATATATATATATATATATATATATATATATCTTCCTCCAAATCCCCATGGAGAAAGGTTTTCTTTACATCTAACTGCTCAAGATGAAAAGCTTCAGCTGCTACTAGAATTAAAATAGTTTTGATTGAAGTCATTTTAACAACAGGAGAAAATATCTCATCAAAGTCCATACCCTTTTTATGTGCAAACCCCTTCACCACAAGTCTAGCTTTATACCTTTTTCTACCTCCATCTTCTTTCTTCAACCTGTAAACCCATTTATTATGCAATGTTGTTTTACCTGTAGGCAACTTGACTAAGTCCCAAGTCTGGTTTTGTACTAAGGATTCCATCTCTCCTTTCAAGGCTTGCTCCCACTTCTTCCTGGTTTCTACCTGCATTGCTTGTTCATAACATTTTGGTTCACCAAAATCAGTCAACAATACATAATATAATGAAGGAGAGTATCGTTCAAGGGTCGTTCAAGGGGTCTAGTTATCCTGGTAGATCTTCTAACACCACTTTCAGGTGTTTGATGTGCTTATTGTTATTGTGGTTGTTGTTGTTGTTCTGGCTGTTGATCATTATGATTTTCAGGCACCTTCACTTTTTCTGTGATCTCATCAAGCACTGTGTATTCTTTGTTTTCTTTTTCCTATTTCTTTTCCTGCATCTGATCCTTATACAAAACCTTTTCATTGAATATGACATCTCTTCTCCTAATTATTTTATGTTTTTCATAATCATAAAAGCATAACCAAAATCATTAACACCATATCCAATAAAGGTACATTTCTTTGATTTTGCCTCAAGCTTTGTTCTATTTTCTTTATTAATGTGGACAAAGGCTTCATAACCAAAAGTCTTTAAAAATGAGTAGTTTACCTTTTTACTTGTCCATGCCTTCTCTAGAATACCACCATCCAAGGAAATTGAAGGCCCTCTGTTTATTAGATAAATATCAGTATCTACAGCATCTGCCCAAAATTGTAAAGGCAATCCTGCATGCAATCTCATGCACCTTGCACGCTCCATGATTGTCATGTTCATCCTTTCTGACACACCATTTTCTTGTGGTGTTCCTGGAACTATTTTCTCTCTGCGAATTCCATTCTCTAAATAGTACCTATCAAACTCTTTGTTGCTATATTCACCTCCATTTTCTGATCTGAAACACTTCAACCTTTTTCCTGTCTCATTTTCAACCAAAGCTTTACATTTCTTGAAAGTATCAAATACATCAGATTTATTTTGAATACAATAAATCCAGGTTTTTCTGGTTACATCATCAATAAAAGTAACATAATAACGAGAGCCACTGAGAGATGATACCTGAGCAGGTCCCCATACATCTATATGCACATGCTCTAATTTTTCTCTCTTCTTTCTTTCCCAACTCTGAGGAATCTAACTCTCTTATGTTTTCCATAAACACAATTCTCACAGAATTCCAAATCAACATGCTTCAAACCTGGCAACAAATTTCTTGAGTCAAGAATTTGCATCCCCTTCTCACTCGTGTGCCCAAGCCTATGATGCCACAATGTTGTATCTTCTCTTGTAGAGGTTAAAGCATTAACAGAATTAGAAATACCATTGCATAAATACAATGTACCAACCTTTTCTCCTTTCTCTATTACCAGGGCTCCTTTAGTGACATTCTAGGTTTTATCTGTGAAAGTAGTTACACAACCTTCACCTCCCAACTGCCCTATTGAAATTAGATTTTTCTTTAGATCTGGAACATGCCTTACCTCCTTCAATATCCATTGATTTCCATTCTGTTGTTTTATGAAAATTGTACCCATTCCAATGATTTTACAAGGTTTATCATCACCCAATCGAACCTGTCCAAAATCTCCTTGAACATAATCATGAAAATGTTTCCTATCATGTGTGGCATGGAATGAGGCCCTGAATCTACCACCTAGGCACCAATAATATTTGCTAATGAAAGAATCAAATCATCTTGCAACACATGACCTGTCACATTCGCTTCATGATTGTTTTCTTATTGCGTGTCTCCTTCTTTTCCCTTCCGAGACTTGCAATATTTCTTTAGGTGTCCTTTCTTCCCACATTTCCATCACACTATCCCGATCTGGACTAGGATCTGCCTTTCCTTGACTTACTGTGATATCCCGGGCTCTTTCCTCTTTCCATTTTTCTTCCCCTAGTATTTGCAGTCAAAACATTACCTGATTTCTTACTGGAGCTTTTCCGTCACATTTACTCACTAAGGATTGCACCGACAACATCATCAAACTTTAAAGTACTAGATCCAGAGACAGAGTTACTAATGTCCATAACTAAACCATTTCAACTTTCTAGCAATGAGCACAGAAATAACAGAGCCCTAACTTCATCATCAAAAGCTACCCCTACAGAACTTAGCTGACTGGTAACTGTATTAAATTCATTTAAATGATAAGCAACAAATCCATCTTCTGACATCTTCATATTAAATAAACACTTTGTAAGAAATACCTTATTTGAGGCCGAGGGTTTTTCATATAGTTTGGCCAATGCTGACATTAATCCCTATGTTGTCATTTCCTTTGAAATATTAAAGGCTACCAACACTGCTAGGTGCAACAGTATTGTTCCAAGTGCCTTTCTGTCGAGAATATCCCATTCTGTGTCTGTCATACTCGTCGGCTTATTTGTCTTTCTCCTCAATGGTAGGTACAAATCTTTCTAGTACAAATAATCTTCCATCTGCATCTTCCACAGCTAGTAGTTTTGGCCGTTAAATTTTTTGACCCTAGACCTACCATCTTCCACCATTGCTCCCACTCAAACCAGGAACCCTTCTCTCCTGCGAGTTTATCAACCAAATAGACCTTCGACTCTTATACCAGTTGTTAGAAAATTATATATTACAGAGAAATGGAACACATAAAATATATTGCAGAAATATAAACACAGAGAACGCATAAAACAAGAGAGACATAGATATATGTGGTTCACCCAATTAGGGCTACATCCACGGAGAAACGGCTAGTCCTTCCTTTTATATTATCCAGCAAAATGAAGAGATACAACCTACATTAGATCTGATGTAGTTCCCTCTTTGCTCTCACACAATCTCCTCTCTCTTTCTCGTTCAGAATACACATCTACATACCTGCAATACAATTCCCTCATATATAGTGAGGGGTTGCCTTCTAGGGAAAAAACCCTAAATTAAACATAACTTCTACCGTCACATTTCCGCCTAATGAACGACCCAGATTGACTACGAAATTACAACATTTTACAAGGAAATTTTACATATTTTTAACTTCGGAGGCGCTGCCCTCGATCCCCCACCAGGGGGGTCTCTAAAGAATCGTCGTCGCCCCCCCCCCCCCCAAGACCCCCCTGGCGGCATGCATAAATGGGCGGCGTTGATGACACATTACGTAATGGGGTCCAATGCGGCAATACCTCTGAATAAAGAAAATAATCAGGCTCCACACCCAACATATATTACATATCCTATATGAATAAATCAGCAACAATAATGATGTAGAGATTGAGAAGAGCATCAAAATTAAGAAAGAAGCTCCACTTGAACCAGTTGTGGAAAAGGACAACAAATCTGAAGGTATAAGCCATAATTATATACTTTTGAGTTATATTTCAGATAGCAGTAATGACAATGGTTTAGATTTGTTTAGTGATAGAGATGATGATCATAGTTATATTCTTCTTAAGGCTCAATATGAATATGCCATGGTTGTTATTAAAGAATTTTCTGTTGAAATTGGTAAACTAACAAATGCATGCAAAGAGCATAAGAAGAAATTACATGATTGTGATCAAAAGGAGAAAAATCTCAAGGAAGAAATTAATATCTTGATAAAACAATTGGAAAAATCAAAAAGATTAGAAGAAGTCAATTGCAGCAAGCAAAAAAATAGGAAGGATTATGTTGAAGCACTTGAATATGTGATTGAAAATTTGAGAAAGGAGCTTGAGGAAAAGAACTAGCAGATGGAGAAAGTGAAGATCACCATACTAGTGAGAAAAATTGGCAACAATCTTCGAAAGGGTGAGACAAGTTTGCATGCAGGAAAGAATGAAAAAGTAGAGCCAAAGAAGCCTGTAGCAAAGAATGTGATCCACAAGTAGCAAAAAAATAGAAAACCAAAAGGAGCTTTCACATCTAGAAGATCATTCGCTCCTACAATTTGAGGTAGCAATTTTCAAAGGAGAAGTCAAAACTCCTTTGCCCCTTTGATGGACGAGATTGAGTGTTTCAATTGTCACGATTTTGGTCATGTGGTAGTTGATTGTAGGATGATAATGCACTCATCCATGCAGCAATATGATCAGCCAAGCGGAGGACCTACTTTCAGGTATAAAATTCCTTTCAATGGTCATTGTTTTTCTTGTAACATGTTTGGGCATAAATCCAATGATTACAGATATAGCATAAGAATATGGAGGTCTAGTATGAGAAGCAAAAGATTAGATCCTTTGGCTACACATCTTGGTCACATAAAGTGTTAGGTGTTCCATAATTTTGGGAACATGGCCAAGGATTGTAAAATTCCTAAACCTTTGAGGCCATTTGTTCAAAAGCAGCATTCAAGGGAATATGTGCAACCAAGGAACACTTGGAAGAAGAAGCAACTAGGAAGATGTGGCATTACATTTTTTTTCTCATGATGAGGATGATATGTGGTATATAGATAGCAGAGGCTCACACCATATGACAGAAGATAGGAGAAAAATTCATTTTCTCAATAAAACCAAGGATGGCTATGTTGTGTTTGAAGGTAGTGAAACCGCTAGAGTGTTGGGAAGCGGTAAAGCCAATCTTTGTGAGAAGATGATAAATGCAAAATATTTTTGGGTCATTAAAGGTCTAAAGCATATTATGTTGAGTGTGAGCCCAATGGTTGATGGAGGAAAAGAAGTGATCTTCAATTCCAAAGGTTGCATCATTCGTAAGGAAGGTTCAAAGAAAGTGTTTGCTAGAGGAGTCAAGACACCGGATAACGTGTATGTGTTGAAGGGAAGAGAGAAGAGTAAGAAGAGACCAAGGGAGTACTCTTCCTCATCATATTCAGATTAGATGAGATCATTCCCTATTGCAGTCCATTCTTGCATGTTAGATCTACTTGACTATAGCAATATGCATGAGACTTGCATGGTCTCAAGGGGAGTGTTGGAAGCTTGATTTAGTTCTTTCGTGTGTTATCATATCAATTGGATCACTTCAAATGAGGTATATCATGCTCGAGGCGAGTCATGTTTTTGCAAGGCTTGATTCTTTATGTTTATTCTTTTTCACTCATTATTTTTCCTGCTAGTGTATTTATTATATATGAGTGTAAAAGACATGTCTATTAGCCTTGTTGCAGCATTCATTTATTATTTTTCATCTATATTATTACTGATGTTTTTTGGAGCAACTATATTTTGAGTTTTTGTGATGGTATTGTATATTTGATAGCCACATGGTTGTCTCATGCACATGGTTAAGGTGTGATGGAGGATCACACATTCAACGGGAGCTTATGTGCTTCCTAATGGATTTGAAGAATGTTGACATTGTTTATGCAGGATGATTTTTATAGCTGCTATCACATTTTGCTAGATGGATCATCTAGAATTTATGTACTTCCTTGCTTATGTTTTCTACTTCTAGATGAATCATGTATGAAGTTGATATAGTTTATATGGTTGAATTATATGTGTCAAGTGCATGGAGAGAGGGAGCATGATGTTGCTTTATGATGTGTTGATTACTCATTTGATTGAGTGATGTTGATTCATATGGCTTATTGTGTATGGAAAGAATTGGTGTTGCTCATGATGAGGATATGTCCTTATTGCTACTACTAGCAAATGTTTTGGTTAGTGCTCATATTTTTTGCAGCTACATATGGTGGTTATATTGTTTCTCATGGAGGGAAAGTATCTTGATGATTATTCCATGTAATGCATTGTATTGATGCTTCCATGTGGAGCATATGTTGATGCTCATTGATGCCATGTACTCATGTATTCAATGTTTTGGGCATGTTTTGATGAGAGCACCTTTGTGTGCAATTGTAAAATCCATGTATTGTCATTATGTCATCTTTTGGGTACATTGCTTATGGAGATACCCATGGTGTCTAGTATGGACTGGTCATTATCTATGTATGGGTCAATGGATGTCCAAGTCATTTTCTACTTTGTATATCTTTGATGTACTCCCACTTCGTTGGGTGCATAATGTAAACTTGGATCCATAGAGTCATGGTTGGTGATAGGTGTAGAGGAGTCATATGTACTTGTCACAACTATGTACTTGCTCCATGAAGCATCATATGTATTGTAATGTATTGTATATCATGTCCAAAGTTAATTAGAGTAATGGTTCATGAGGAGTAGTCTCTTGCACTTAGAAAGGAGGCTCATTGCAACAGGCACATGTGTTTATTCAATAGGCATTGTATGTTTCCAACTCCATTACATGCTTAGGGGGAGCATGGTTGGTTTAGAGATTGCATTGGTTAGAGACATGTTGGCAGTTGAGTTTATTTGTCTACGTCAGCCTTGCATAAATATGGTGTTGAGTATGACAATGGGAGCACTCTTCTCTTCCAATACATCATTGGCATTGTACTTCAGATTTGACGGCCTTTTGCCATTGATGTCAAAGGGGGGGATATTTTGGATTGATGAGTCAGCCTCACATATTGTATTGAGGTTGACATCAATGCCAAAGGGGGAGCTTGTTGGAATTATAGTTTTCGCATTGATGTCAACAATCTCTTGGCGTTGTTGTTCATATGCATGAGTGATGAATGCTTGTGATTGGTGATGTTCTTGTTAGTTGGAATTGATGTCAACATCCTATGACTAGACCTAGTGGCTGCTTGAGGAGATGGACTCCAGACATGTTGTGCTGGTTGGAAATGGTGTTGTTGTAGGAGGTTGGAGAGTTTCTCATGGTGTGTTTCTTGGATATGTTGTTGTTACAAATGGATGGAGTGTTGCTCTAGATGTTGCATATGTCTCTACATGTCTTGGAGACATTGCATATGCTGCTTCATGTGTTTATTTGTATGTTACTTGTGTTGGAGATGCCTCTATTAGTGATGGGGGAAGTTAGATGACTTGAGGTTTCTACTACAGGAGATGGATATGATGTTACAGGTGATGTTGATGTTGTTACAAGTGTTGGAGATGTTTCATTATTGCTTGAGGAGCTAGAGGTGTTGGTCCTAAAGGTAAGTGGGTGTGGATGGTCTTTAGATCTTGCATTGTCTCCTGATCATAGTGTAAGTGATACTAGTTATAAATTGTTGTGCAATATGGATTGGAATGCTTTAGTTCTTCTGTTCCTATTCATTGAAGTAGTTCAGTATGTTCCTTAGAGCCTCTGGCAAAATAGGTCTAGCATGTCATAGACTTGTTCTTAGCCTATTTCATCAGTTTCAGACCTATTGTAGAGGCTTGGAGGAGTTTTCAAACACTAGAAAATATGTTCCATCAGATGGTCGAGGTTCTGGACTAAAGAACAGATGTTTTACTTCAGTTTTAGGCCCAGTTGTTTAGTATGGTATTTGGATAACAGAGACATTTTTGCATTGGATTTTCTCAACAAATCAGGATGGATCTCAAAATTCATAGACATGGATTTTGTATAGAACATGCCAAATTAGCTTTTCTTTTTTTCAAAATTTGGTCTAGATTAAGAGAAACGAAAGGTTCTTCGAAGGTTCCTCTATGTAGTCGCATGCTTGTTGAGTCAAGGGAGCAGTTTTACGGCCATGGTTGCATGGAGAGCATCCTAAGGGAGCGACTATAGCTCCAGGAGGATAAATTTGCATGGATGAATTTGTTAAGGGTGTGAATATGGGTTTGGATGAGATTTTCTCTGCATTCCTTGCATTTTTGAGTTAATTTTTGGCTTGTGGAGACTTCCTCAATCATAACTTTTCAGTTTATGGTCAAAAAAGTTCGTGGGACCTCCAGAAGTTGATTAAAGTTGAAAGGATAAAAAAGGATAGTGGGATTAGTGGTTGATTGAGTCAATGAGCTGAATCTGAACCCACTCAAGCATATGAATAGGATTGAGCTTAGTAGTTCTGAGTAATTATTGAGTTGAGAACTTGAGTTCATCTTTATATTAGAGATAGCTCCTTGTTAGGATGGTTGATTGCACTAGTGTATGGAGAGTGTGTGAGTTTGGAGAAGAACCTACAAATTGTGTAAGCTTCATTATGTATATTTATTGAATCAGTTTGCAATTTTAGAAATAGTAAGTTGAAGTATGATTTAGCCTTATGTTTATGTAGTGTGTGTGGTGTAGATGTTGGATTGAGTAGAGTTTGAGGAGATTATGTGGTTCCTTGTGTTGGAGTTTTTGTATGGAGTTTTTTATGGTAGTTGTTGCTGCAAAATTTATTTGATCTTTGATGCTATGTTGTTGCAGTGCCCATGTTGAGAAATTTTTCAGAGTCTAGTCTAAAAATATATGAAACGAGGCTCACATGCAAGTAGTGAAGACGTGGGGGCTTTGAGTATATAGTGATTGGAAAATTCAGAAGATGGAATATATTTCTCCATCCAATGGTGGTTGGATAGTTCGATAGAAATTGGGTGAGGCTCATTGGTCATGGTGGTGACTAGCAGATTAGATTTTGTAGAGTCGAATGTTTAGTTCAGGAGTAACTGGGCAAGGATCGTTGATAGTGGTGGATTTCAGCAAATGGTAGTCAGTAGATCTGTGAGAGAAACAGTTTCCAGTTTGATAGTTTCAGCATACTGTTGAAAGAATTCAAGTCTTCAAGGCTCATCGGAGTGAGCTAATCCATGTGTAATTTGTTCAACAATTAATAGAAGAATTGAGAGGCACAGCAGCAGCAAGGTGATTTTTTGCTTGGGATGGGTTTTCCACCAAAAACATGTGTCCTTTGTGTTGATTATTTCTATGGTTCCATGTTTATTATGATGGTCTGATCTATGTTTACGTGTTTTAGTTCATGCATGGTAAAAAGATTAATAATTAGAGAAAAATTGTATATATGCTATCATTATTGATTCACCCCCCTAGTAGTGATCTAGTTTCCAACATATCACTACATGAACAGAGGTTATTCGAATAGCCCCTTCAATTTGAGGATCCAACTTCTCTCCTTGCAATTATTTTTAGTCTAGAAAAACAACTAATCCAAGTTATTTAAGGGGATGGTAGATATGTCTAGCGAGTCCTTTCTTGACATCAGGACCGTGATGATTTAGAAACACATCACAGGGATAGATGTTGGTATTTCCATGGGAGGGGGTTGTGGTCGAGGTAAAGTTAATGTATGAAATGTTGGTAATTGATGCATGATAATTTAATATAAAATAACAATTAGTTTTTGCTTAGTTGTAGTTTTATTTTACGTAAAGTTTGGTATAAAAACCACATGTTAGTTTTTAACTACCAAACGGATTTTAATGGCTAAATGTAAGAATAAATCATGTAAAAACTCTCTAAAAGTGAATAATAATAATAAATGATTATTATTTTGCAGAATTCACTGGAGATTTGTGTTTGGATACTCGCGATGTGATATAAGGGTGTCTCGTTTTTTTATTTTCTCTACAATTATATTTTTTCTATGTTTAAAAAAGTTGTCTGAGTTTTTTAGAATCTTCATGCCATTAGATACAGAATAAAAGAAAAATAAGATTGAATATATTTTGCAGAGATTGAGAAAGCACGCTTAGCCTCAATATTTGCGTCTGAATGATTAAGGAGTGTAGAGAACTTACTAGTTACATATTTTCTATTCTTTTCTATGTGTAGAGACCTCAATAGTTGGGCACACGATGTGGTTGATTATTGAGCTTCTTTCTTCATTGAGAAAACCAAGTGGTGATATATATTGAACTGTTACCATAATTGAATGGTGGAAGCATGAAGTTTAATGGAAATTTATCCTTCATCCTGTCACAGCAAGCATGAATTTTCCTACCAATTTTCCCTTCTTCCTGTCACAACATGCATTAAGTTTCTACCAATTTCATCACATCCAACATTAAATTTCCCCTTCGTCCTATCACAGTATTATTGACCATTGCCATCGATCAGTTCCTATATGCATAAAGCGTATGGAAGATGGGTGTTGATTTCCCAACGATCTAATTTACAACAGATATGATTCCTTTAGTTGGGAGCAGGGATAGAATTTGATAGTAATTGTGTCTGTTATGGGGCATTTTTCCCTTATTTGACACCAGAAATTTTATTATGCCCTCTTTTCTTGGTGTTTGAAATTGGGTAAAACGTATTTTTGACGGACAACAATTTTTTGAAAACGTTATTAATGCTTATTTATTTTCACTTTATTTTCCACCTACCGCTAAACATTACCTTATGAAGCTCCACACTGGCCACTATCCAACTCAGCTCAACTTTCTCAAGAGTAGAGCTGATATGAGGTCTATATTCACTCGCTTTAAATTCTAGATAATGACCCTATAGTGCCATTAAATATGTAAACAGTGATCCTTTAATGGAATTATGACATACTTATAATCATTGAATGACGTGTTGCCCAAGGAAAATAGGTTTCACCCTATTGGTTCGAAATATTATATATACATTATATATTCCCGCATACATAACAAGAAATAAGAAACAAATAATCTGAAATGAAGCTGGGAGGTTGGAGTAGTTTAGTTGAGCACATATAGAATGACAGAGAGGGTGATTATGCTTTCAACTCCACTCATAGGCTTCAAATCTACGAATATGGGTTTTAGGACCCTCTAGATAGTAGAGGCTCAGAGAGTCAAGAGTCAAGACTGATTCGCCTCCCTCATCGATCAATTTATCATTAGGTAACATCCACAACATTACTCAATTCTTATAATTTTCAAACTGAAAATAGAGGCATACAATTTTACAAGTAAAATACCACTAAATCGTTGTCTGCAGATTCAACTTTTGCACTCTACTTTCTGTGTCCACTTACAGCAAGTCTCCTCTTGATGCTCACTTCAACACTTCCTCTGCACTTTGCATTCACTGCCAAGGGCTCTTCACTGATTACACACCAACACTACCCTCACCATAATCTGTGTTGCACACTTACTTCTCTCATTGTACTCTCAGACCAAGTCCACTCAGATGCTCAACTATGCTTTCACTGCAAACTCAATATAGTCACACATCTTCTCAACTCCCCATCATCTCAATGGAAGTTCAATGTTTTGTTCCTCTGTTGCACTAATCTCGATGAGGCCTCTGTCGCCATCCAAACTACCCAAGAGTGTACCCCTGGCATGGCCCTCCATTCTTCTGTTGCTTCACGCAATTCTAGTTCTGTCGCTGCATTAATTCATAAGAATGGGCTCTAATCACTTCTCTATCTCTCAGTGTGACTCTCCATGCTTGTGCATTTAATTTTAGTTCCCTTACACATTTCACAGAGACTCTCCATCCTTATTCATGACTCATAGAGATCAGTTGTACCTCCACATGGCGTCACTATTCTTCATTTACATCTACCAAGCATGCATGGGAAGTCTTTGGCCGCCAACATTATTGTTCTACATTAAAAACTACAGCTTCCAACCCATACGCCTTTAATGGCTCTTTGTAACATTATATCGGCTTTCTTGCATCGCAATGTTGTGTAGTGGTGTAACACTATGAAACTACCAATTGCTGACCTCTGATTATGTCTAGCCCCTTTTGTATTAGCCCCTGCTAGAATTCCATCATAGGACTAGGGGCCATGACCTAAGGTTTAGTCTTAAGGCGTTAAGCTCTTTTGCATTGTGATGGGGGCCTCTTCTCCTTTGTATTTTTCTTCATCAGAGATTTTTCATTGCAATGATGTATTGGGACTTCATTCGCAAACACACATAAGAAAATAGTGAACAACGAATTCTGATTTACCTTGTCCCTTTTTGTTTAGCCCCCTTTTTGCATTTTTCTCCACAGGACCGAGGGTTGTGATCAGGGGCTTAGCCTTAAGGCGCTAAGTCTTTCAATGCTTTGTTGGGGGCTTTTTTCCTTATGTTAAAGCTCTGCGCCCTCAGTTCCATGACCAAGCGCTTAAACACTCGTGACCATGCGTTTAACACATCATAGCCTCGCTCATTGGCCTTTTTAAATTGTAACCAAGTGCCAACAACCAAAAACCTTTGATTGTTGACCTTCGATATGACGTCACACTGACATGTGATACTTTCTGAGTGGTGACACATGTCAGTGAAATATGGCCCATTAGGCCACCCAATATGGTCAAAAATGCCTGCCACGTGTTCTCATCAGAGCTCACCTAAAGCTTCCATGTGTTTGCCAGAGGAGAGAAAAAAAGGGACCCCATCAACCTTGTTTTTTCATGTATTCCTTTGTTAATTATATTTTGGCCTACCTGGTGTCTTTCATCGCAATCAACATTTTAACACTTATTGCAACATTTCAAAGAGTTGCACTCTGAAAGTTCTGATCTTCAGACTTCTGATATGCGCTACAACTTGTCTTCCTGGCCTCTGATTTCTGATGCAATGATATACTTAAGTTTTGACCTCCTATTGTGATCGCCAATATAGCTTGATCCTGATTGTGATTACTGATATTCTTGCCTTCTCAAGGCCTCAAAAACCATTAAATTTTAACAGGTCATAACTTTCGAACCGAGAGTCCATTTTTGGACTTCCTCATACTAATGGAAATCTTATTCAAAGCACTTTCCAATGGGGAGGGTCTGATATGGAGTTTGAGTCCTTCTACTGCAAGGAAGGTGAGTCCAAACATCTCTTCCTGTAGTCCAAACACCCAATCATCATTTTGACCCTTGTTTGGCATCAATGCCAATACTTACACAACCACTTATACACAACCAACCATCAATTTTCCAACAATCTCCCCCTTTGGCATTTATGGAAACACAATAAGCTCCCCCTCACGCTTGGCAAGGTTTGCTCTGATGCCAATATTCTCCCCCTTTGACATCAGTGGAAAAGAATAATTCACAAGCACTCCCCCTGAACCATTACAGTCTACTCTCCCATGAATTCCACCTTCTGAGTAGTTGCCACCACCTATCAAAATGAATTTATTTGGAGGGAGGAGTCACAACTCCTATCTTTTCCCTCAGATACTCAAATGGTTCCCTTGCCAGTGGCTTGGTAAAGATATATGTTAGTTTCTCTTTAATGGGTACATATACAAGTTTGACAATGTTGGTTGCAACTTGTTCCCTCAAGAAATGATGCTTGATAGGAATATGTTTGGTCTCTGAATGCATGACTGGAATTTTTGAGATGATGATTGCACTTGTGTTGTCACACATTATTGGAACGAGATCAGACAACTCTACCTGTATATCCTTCAAGGTTTTCTTCATCCATATAATTTGTGTACAATAGGTAGCAGCAGTAATATAATATGCTTCAACAGTCGATAGAGAGATAGAGCCTTATTTCTTACTAACCCACGACGCCAAGCATTCACCTACAAAGAAGGTTGCACTAGAAGTACTCTTCTTGTCATCAATAATTCCAGCCTAATATGCACTTTTGTAGACCTTCAAATTAAAATATTCACTCTTATCATACCACAATCCATACTCTATTGTACCTTGAAGATATTTGAAGATCCTCTTGACAGCAATAACATGGCTTTCTCATGGAAAAGATTGAAATCTATTCATAATCCCTACTGCTTGCATGATGTCTTGCCTTGAAGCTGTCAGATACAATAAGCTTCCTATCATTGGCTTGTGTTCGGTCTGATTTACTGGCAGTGTCCCATCTTCTTTGTACAATTTGCAACCTGTAGTCATGGGTGTGCTGGTAGGTTTGCAATCTTCCATCCCAAATTTCATCAGAGTTTCCTTGAGATATTTGGATTGGGATATAAACACTCCTTGTGGAGACTGGGTAATCTCTAGACCCAAAAATAAGGACATTTCTCCAATCATGGACATTTCAATATTTGTTTGCATACAATTTGCAAATCGATGCCCCAACTATTCCTCATCGCTGCCAAATATTATGTCATCCACATACACAACTACTATCAGGAGATGATCACCTTCATATTTTACATAAAGATTTTTGTCAATTGAGCCTTTCTTAAACCCCTGTTGTTGAAGATACTTATCGAGCCTTTCATACCAAGCTTTGGGGGCTTGTTTCAAACCATACAGGGCCTTCTTCAGTTTTCATATGAGCCCTTCATCAGAGGAGAGAAGAAATAATTCATGCTTCTCAATGAAAACCTCCTCTTCTAAATCTCCATTGAGAAAGGCAGACTTCACATCCATCTGATAAACCTTGATATTCTTATGGATGGAAAGAGCAAGAAATATTCTTATAGCTTCTAGTCGAGCTATTGGTGCAAAGGTTTCTTTGAAATCTACCCCTTCTATTTGGGCATACCCTTTACAGACCAATCAAGCTTTATTCTCGATTACTTGACCTTCTTCATTCAGCTTGTTCTTAAAAACCCACTTGGTTCCAATAACATTTTTCTCTCTCAGCCTTGGAAAAATCTCACATGTTTCATTCTTTTCAATCTGGTCCAATTCTTCATTCATGGATTTCACCCATAACTTATCTTCATTTGCTTGATAGAGGTTCTTGGGTTTTATCTGTGATAGTATAGCCAAATTTTCATGACTTGTACCGCCCACAAGTTTCCTTCTGGTCTGGACACCCAATCTTTGATCTCCAAGAATCTGATTCTCAGGATATTCCTTCTTTACATACCTGGAGGGTGTCTTTGGACTTGAAGGTGTGCCTACTTCTTCACCTTCACTGTCTAGATCTATTTCATTCAGATCGACGAACCTCAAATCTGAGATTTCTTCATCATCTGAGTTCATTTTGTTGTTAGAGGATTCCGGTTGTGATCCTATTTCATATATTATTACATCGATGCAGTCCTCAATCTTCCTTGTTCACTTGTTATAACACTTATATCCCTTGCTTCAAATACAGTATCCGAGCAATATTCCTTCGTCAGCATGTGAGCCAAACTTCCCAAGGTTCTTTTCATTCCTTTTGATGAAGCACTTGCTCCCAAACACCTTCATATGTTTAACTGATGCAGGTCTTCCCTTCGATAACTCATAGGGAGTTTTATCACTATTAGGCCTGAGTTGAGCTCTGTTAGACAGATAAACTACTGCCTAGGTTGCCTCTCCCTAGAAATTGTGAGACACTCCTGCTTCATCTAACATTGCTCTGGCCATTTCTTGGATTGTTCTGTTTTTTCTCTCTACTAATCCATTTTGTTGAGGAGTTCTATCCATTGAGTATTGCCTCCTAATGTCGTGCTCTTCACAAAATTCCTCAAACTCTCTTGAGGTGAACTCTTTGCATCTGTCAGATCTTAAGCTTTTTATCTTCAAATCTTTCTTGTTTTCTACCTGAGCTTTAAACTTCTTGATATGCACAAATGCCTCTGGTTTTCCTTTTAAGAGAACAATTTAAGTAGCCCTAGTGAAATCATCATTGAGCAGCATGAAACACCTTTCTCCTTTCAAGGTATTTGCTCTAGTTGGGCCACAAATATCTATGTGAATGAGCTCCAAAGGTTTGGATGAGGCAAACTCTCTCAATTTGAAATGAGTTCTAGTATGCTTGCCAAACTGACATGACTTGTAGATTGTGTTATCGGACTTCGACAATCTTGGTAATCCTTTCAATGCTCCCAACTTGCTGACTTTTATCAAACTGTAAAAAAATCAAATGCCCAAGCCTCTTGTGCCACAACCATGCTTCACTAGTTTTGCTTAAGTAGCAATTAACCCTGGAATCGTCAAACACATATACATTATTGTGGGTTCTAATTTCTTTCCCCACCAGGTTTCCATTCATTATGTTGTGGATCTCACAGTGTTTAGATTGACAGGTCACATCATAACCATTATCACACATTTGGCTAACATTGAGCAGATTGTGCTTGAGACCTTCTACATATAGCACATTATGTGCTTCTGTTTTTTTACCAAGACCCACTACAGCTTTACCCTTGATTCTTGCTGGGGAATTGTTTCCAAAGGTGACATTTCTTCCTTTGTCTTTTCCTTAAGCGTAAGAAATATCTTTTGTCTCTAGTCATATAATTTGAACAACCACTATCCACATACCATTTGTTTCCTTGGTTATGAGTTGATAAGGCAAGACCACACCGAATACCTTCTTTAATCTTTCATTTCCAACCCCCGTTATCCTTTTGTATAGCTAAATGTTTATCATATTGGGACTTAGATAGGTGTTCAAACCTGCATATGCACTCACTTACTTTGTGCCCAAAATTATTAAATTTGAAGCATTCTACTTCACTTAGTAAGGGAGTGAATACATTCTGATTTCTAAGAGAGGAATCTTGAGACTCAAAAATCCTGTGTGTATTATATCTTATATTTCCATCTCTTTCAACTTTAATTCTTTTGCAATAAATGGATTTATGTCCAAATATATGACACTTATAAAAGTGACCATAAAACAAATAGGCATGCATGTTGTTAAGATCAGTATGAGATTGAACAGGAAAATACTTTGTTCATCTGATTGATTGGTTTGTTCTCCATTGATGATATCCTCTTTGTCTGGATCTTCTTTATTCTTCATTAATTCTTTCATGATGCTTCTTCCTGTGACTCTGTGGTTCTTCAAATCCTGTAGACCTGAAGTTTATCTTCCTAATATAATATTCTTGTGTCTTAGAGTATCCCAAACCAATTTTGATTCCTAAAGGCCTTTGATTGCTCAAGATCTGATCTAGTTTCATTGACCCTTCAACAAAATTTTAATTTATAACCTTCTCGGTCATTGTTTTCTCAAGATCCATTCTCAAAGAGACAACCTCTGCTTCAAGAAACTAACAGTTCTCTTCCCATTCTTGAATCAGGTCTTGAAGAACTTCTTCCTTTCATTTTGCCTCCTCCAACTCAATTTTTAAAGACAAAATATCATATCTGCATACTTGTGATCTCATATCCTTTTTTAACTTAAGTACCTCCAATTGTTGGCATTATGATACAGGTATGACACAAGTGTTGTCCTTGATGTCAACTCACTCAGATGACAGATCACAGTTTAGACTCACAGAATGAAGAAAGAAAGGTATACGCAAGTTCACTTTATACCAAGTCGCGCATATGCGCAGGTTCACTATATACCAAGTCGTGTACACACGCAGGTTCACTATATACCAAGTCGCATATATACACAGGTTCACTATATACCAAGTAGTGTATACACGCAGGTTCACTATATACAAGGGCACGTATAACGTACACACGCACTTTCACAGAAGGAAAGGCGCGTACATGTCAGAAAACTAAGTTTTGGTCCGTGGTATTTGATCCATGGTATTTTGGTATTTGGTCCATGTTATTTGGTCCGAGGTATTGACCCCAGGTATTGGGTCCAAGGTATTGATCCTACGTGGTTTTGGACCATGGTATTGAGAGAGGCCTAAACCTACATAAGGAGAAGAAGATCATTAGGCCAAAGTGCAAATGTGCAAGGATTGAATCTCTGATGAAGTGTGAGATCTAGTATGTCGGTTATGGGTTTGTGATGCTTTGCTTGATCTAAACCAAGGATGCACCTATGCGGTTGATGATGGATGATGGATTGGGTTCATAAGGCTTGGAATGCATTATCATTATGTGGTTTGATCATGGATAGACTAGATCTGAATTATTGACGCATGTTTTATTGTATAAATGTTATGATCTAGGTATGACTGATGTTTGGAATAGCTGCAAAGTTATGAGTAAATATTTGCAGATCTGTACGTAGGTTGGCTTTGGTAAAAGCGTGTATACACACTGGTTTGACATAGCCAAGTAGCGTATACATTATAAGATTTGATATTTGAAGTTGCAGTTGGATCTAGTTGTTGTTGCAGAGTTCTGTGTTCTGCTCTGTGTTCTGGTGACTATGTTTTGTTGACAGGGTTTCAGTGATTCAGTATTGGGTGATTCAGAGATTGATGATTGGTTGATGCAATAGTTGTATTGCAATGGTGATTGATTTTGTGCTTCAATGTTGTTGATGGGTCTAGTATGAAAATTGGATGAAACGTGGCCTTTAGATTATGGTGGTGTGCTTCAGGAGTA
Organism: Pinus tabuliformis; assembly: GCA_031772625.1. Classification (NCBI taxonomy): domain Eukaryota; kingdom Viridiplantae; phylum Streptophyta; class Pinopsida; order Pinales; family Pinaceae; genus Pinus; species Pinus tabuliformis. The sequence continues at coordinate 592,019,934 of CM062806.1, forward strand.
TCCAGTATGAAAATTTATGAAACGTGGTCCCTGGAGGAAGAGAGAAGGTCGTAGCCTTCTGTAGGCTGGTGCCTACATACTGGTAAACATATCGGTCAGTACAAGAGCCAAGGGGTTGGAGCTCCCTTCTAGTAGCAGCTGGAAAACGAGTGAAGGTTGGAGCCTTCAGTAGGTCAGCGCCTACGTACTAGTAAACAGCTCGGCTAGTACAAGAGCGAGGGGGTTGTAGCTCCCTTCCAGTAGTAGCTGGAGAACGAGAGAAGGTTGTAGCCTTCTGCAGATGGGTGCTTGCGTACTAGTATGAGTCTGCGCCAGTACAAGATTGTAAACATGTTTTTCTTATCTTAAAGAAAACAGCAGCAGGTGGTTTTTGTCCCGCATTGGGTTTCCACCTTATATCATGGTGTTCATGTGTGCTTCTTATGTGTGATGATCTGTTCTGGTTTACTACACCTATTTACTGTTTATATGGTTAATAATGTTCTGATGCACTCATTAAAGATCAACTAACTGAATCATAAGTTTGTTGGATATACGCTAGTTGCATTAAACACAGTTGTGTATACACACAGGTTGCCTTAACTGAAGCAGCGTATATGAATCTAAGTATGGAATTGTAAAAAGGTTATTTATTTAATAATACTGATTCACCCCCCCCCCCCCCTTCTCAGTATTATTTCCAACAATTGGTATCAAAGAAAGTCCTTTGGTAGAAGCTTGATCGCTTGAAGGAGATTCATAGAACAATGGGAAAGAAAGCGCGTCAGAAGAAGAAGACAGCTCAAAGGAACAGTGACAACCTGCCATTAGGTGGAAGCAAGTATTCAAATTCTGAATCACCTCAAATTGAAGATGAGCAAGCAAATGAAGCATCAAATAAACTCATAGATCAATAAGATCTGTTTAACAAAAGGGAGAGTGCCCTCAAAGAAGAAGTTATCAGCTTAAAAGCTCAGTTGAAATGTGCCTTCAGAGGTCAAATGTTGCAGGAGCAGAATGAAGATCAAGAAAATAAGATTCTCAAACTAAGGCAACAAGTGGAAGAAGGAAGAAATTCTGAAGAAATCTTGAAGAAGCAATATCTGGAAAAGGAAGAACAACATCAGGTCGAGGTAAATATCTTGAAAGGTAAATTAGAAGAAAAGGATAAACTATTACGATTTCAAGACAGTACTAAGATTTTGGATGATATTCTTAGTAGTCAAAGGTCTCCTGCTATCAAAATTGGTCTTGGTTTTCATGAATCTGTTGAAGGTGAATCCAGTTCACAAGGTGAGGCAAGGAATTCTAATGCAAAATCTGAAATGATCAACAAGGAGATAAGTGGTCAACCCCAGCAGCAACCAAGGAAAGAAAATCTTCAAAGAAAATATTTTGCTCCTAACTGTGGAAGTGATAGACGATTATTTCCTCCGATGAGTAATGTTGAATCTTATGAATGTCATAATCTTGGACATGTTGCAGTCAGATGTAGAAGAAGAATGCTTCAAGACCATCACACAGAAAGATCATCACGTTCGAGGTACTTTAAGGGGTATTGTTTTTCTTGCAATATGTTTGGTCACAAAGCTGTTGATTGCTACAGAAGGAATATGAAACATGTAAGATGTTATGCATGTAACAAGCTTGGACATATAGCAAAGGAATGCAGGAGAAGACTTTGGTCACCATACCAAAAGGAGAAAACATCATCACAGTCGAAGATATGGAAGAAAAAGGAAGTACAGTCAGAAAGATGTGGCATAGCAGAGTATACAAACATGACAGACTCAGAGGGAGCTAAAGGTGAGGAACCTCAGTGTTCTAAATCTCATATGCAAGTTTCATGAAGACAAGTCACATGTATACGCAAGTTAGAAGCTGCACAGTCGCGTATATGTTAGTTTGAAGAAAAGTTGTGGGACAGACTCAGGAAAAAGGATCTAATTCAGTCAATTATTTGCTCTGTTTGATGATGGTTACAATCTGTTGATGATGTGTGGAAATGTGGTGGTACTCATAAGATGTTGTTTAGAAGTGATTTTCATCCTAACTTGATGATGATGATGCCTTGATACTTCTTAATGATATATGCATGATCAGATCTACAGATGGCACAGGTTCAGGGGGAGCATATGCTTCGAATAATGCATTGTTGGCATTATGGTTAGAAGTCTTTGGTGATGATGCTTATGATACATCTTGATACTTATTGTTGGTTGGTCAAGAGAATGGTATTGCAGGTTATAGGTTGCTGATGTTGATGAGAGATGCTTATGGTGTAGAGCATATGGTGTATGATAGTTGTTGATGACTATCATGGTCTTGTTTAAGTCGTTGGTCTTTGTTAAAAATGTCATGTATTTCTTTTGAAGACCCATGAGTCATATGATGTAATTTGTAACCCCATTTTGCATGGGAAGGATGATGTAATAATGTCTATTTCAATCATGTATAAATATTTGGTATATCCCCACTTGGTTGGGTGGATGAGTCAAAATGGTGTATCCCCACTTGGTTGGGAGATTGATGTATGTATGAGTCATTGGTGATAGGAAGGTCATACTCACTTAGTTGAGTTGTAGAGTCATGTTATTCTTTTGAAAAATATCTTTGCAGACTCTGCATGTGCTCAGGGGGAGCATGGACAGATTGGTACATCTTGGCATGTACAAAGGGGGAGCTCAATCAAAGATTTCAGCATGTACTCAGGGGGAGTATGGACAACATAATATATATCAAGGGAGAGAATATCTTGGTTCGCCCTTTGCCCTTGATGTCAAAGGGGGAGAGTGACTTGGTGTGGTTGTTGCCATCAAGTCCAAAGGGGGAGATTGTTGGCATTATGATACAGGTATGACACAAGTGTTGTCCTTGATGTCAACTCACTCAGATGACAGATCACAGTTTAGACTCACAGAATGATGCACCTATGCGGTTGATGATGGATGATGGATTGGGATCATAAGGCTTGGAATGCATTATCATTATGTGGTTTGATCATGGATAGACTAGATCTGAATTATTGACGCATGTTTTATTGTATAAATGTTATGATCTGGGTATGACTGATGTTTGGAATAGCTGCAAAGTTATGAGTAAATATTTGCATATCTGTACGCAGGTTGGCTTTGGTAAAAGCGTGTATACATGCTGGTTTGACATATCCAAGTAGCGTATACATTATAAGATTTGATATTTGAAGTTGCAGTTGGATCTGGTTGTTGTTGCAGAGTTCTGTGTTCTGCTCTGTGTTCTAGTGACTGTGTTTTGTTGACAGGGTTTCAGTGATTCAGTATTGGGTGATTCAGATATTGATGATTGGTTGATGCAATAGTTGTATTGCAGTGGTGATTGATTTTGTGCTTCAATGTTGTTGAAGGGTCCAGTATGAAAATTGGATGTAACGTGGCCTTCAGATTATGGTGGTGTGCTTCAGGAGTATCCAGTATGAAAATTTATGAAACGTGGTCCTTGGAGGAAGAGAGAAGGTTGTAGCCTTCTGTAGGCCGACGCCTACATACTGGTAAACATATTGGCCATTACAAGAGCTAGGGGGTTGGAGCTCCCTTCCAGTAGCAGCTGGAAAATGAGTGAAGGTTGGATCCTTTAGTAGGCCGACGCCTACGTACTAGTAAACGGATTGGCTAGTACAAGAGTGTTTAGTCAATTTAGTGTTGTCTAAATTGCTATCATAAATTGTCAACCAGGAGCTCGTAAGCTGATGAAGTGAAGGTGTACTATATGTACTTAAGCAACCTCTTAGATCTTTTTGTCGTTTGGGGGTGTTGTTTGTGGTCAATTTAACTTCCTAAGATGGAGTGATGATTTTATAAACAGATGAGTGATAGTGTGTGTAAGGTGATTTCTAAATGAGTGAGTGTGTGTAACTGGTGTTTCCTAACTACCTTCTAAACTTTGCAAAGAAAGAGATTGAAAGAAATAAATAAATTGAAATGAACTGAAAGCAAAGAACCACTTTCTAATGGCACTAGTCACTACTCATGTTGCTGCAAATAAAAAGGTAAGAAAAACCACTTCAAAGACCAATGATAATGTTCATCTCTTCCTAACACTCTGCTTCCAACATATAGTACTATGTAAAACACGATTAGGAAGTAGTTAGAGATAAGTCTAAAAAGTGATAAAGCTCTAAATGACAAATTATAACACCACTGTGCCTTTCTCCAGCATTCTGCTTCCAACATACATTGTTATGTGTAACAAGTGAAGAAGGAGTTAGTGATATAAGCCAAAACTACTCAAAGCAAGCTATAATTTATTAGTATTTTGATCTCTTAAAGATGAACAACTTACGATAAGGAGACCATCAATGTGTTAGCATACAGCTTGAGAAACTAAACTAGAAATTAAGCTAGAAAAACAGAGTAAAGGCAGCAACTATGAATATGACAACTGAAAATACCATCAGAGATAAAGCAAATACACAAAGACACACAATCCCGGGTTAAAACCTACAGAAAACAATACTGATCAGTTTAAAATAAATGCTGGAAATGAAATGACATGAAATCAAACTGTACACTATTATACATGATGAAAGAAATAAAAATGGTTGAAGGCAGGAAAATGAAATCAAACACTATGTACACAGGCTGTCATAGATGGGGGCCCTCCATCCACGCAACCAGCTAAAGATCAGCTACGAAAAGGTGAACAGAAACAGTCTTCTTTTATAAAACCAGCATGTCAAAATACAGTGAAAAAGTGTTGTAGAAACAGCCTTCTAAAACAGAGTTTTGATAACAAAATAAGCGCAGCACTTACAATATTCAAAAAGCTAATATATAAGCGTTGGCACACGCTTTATTTATAGGCGCAGGGACAAACTACCCTCTGCGTGAACTAAGCAACTACAGCCTAACTAATTAACTACGCAGCAACACGCAGTCTTAACTAATTAACTTATGCAGCAACACGCAGGCAACTCCGTGCACATTTGGAGGAAACGGTCATCATGGAAAGTAAATCTATGTTTGGATCCTGTCTTTTGCTGTCTTCGTGGCGTGGAGGAAGTGCCAGCTACGGTTCCGTGTCTCAGCTGCTCACGGCTCCCGTGCCACCGTTTAGAACTTGACTGTTTGACCGAGGGAACACCTGCGTTGACCAAGGGCATACGTGACTGGTTTGGCTCAACCAATAGCATACAATCCATGTGTACATCCATCCCAACGTGCCCATGTGGCCCGTTCCTTGAGAAGACACGTGGAGTATATCAAACAACAAAAAGGCTGCGGAATCTCTGAATAGCTGCGGAATTGCCGATCAGTTGCGGAATTGTTGTATATGTTCCAAAATTCTAATCAAACAGTCAAACATTAGTATACTTAACAAACCATGATAAAAAGACATGTAATGCAATAATTTGAACAAGTTAATGGAGGAAAAGATGGAAAAAGGAAGAAGTGAATGGGAAAAAGCTGTTGGGAAGATAGCTAAGTGAGTGCAAGGTTGAGGCTCAACAAAGAGCTAGGGGGTTGTAGCTCCCTTCCAGTAGTAGCTGGAGAATGAGAGAAGGTTTTAGCCTTCTACAGGTGGGTGCCTGCGTACTGGTATGAGTCTGCGCCAGTACAAGATTGTAAACAGGTTTTTCTTATCTTAAAAAAAACAGCAGCAGATGGTTTTTGTCCCATATTGGGTTTCCACCTTATATCATGGTGTTCATGTGTGCTTCTTATGTGTGATGATCTTTTCTGGTTTACTGCACCTGTTTATATGGTTAATAATTTTCTAATGCACTCATTAAAGATCAACTAACTGAATCATAAGTTTGTTGGATATACGCTAGTTGCATTAAACACAATTGCGTATACACGCGGGTTGCCTTAACTGAAGTAGCGTATATGAATCTAAGTATGGAATTGTAAAAAGGTTATTTATTTAATAATATTGATTCCACCCCCCCCCCCCCCCCCCCCCCCCCAGTATTATTTCCAACACCAATTTCAACTGCTTGCTCTCATTTTCCAATCTCTCATAGTTTCCTTGATTTTCTTTCAATAAAAGGACTAGATTGTCCTTTCTCTTGATAACTTCTTCAAGCTTTTCCTTTTTATAGGCATACTCCTCATTGTCAGAGTTATACATACCTTCCTCTGCAAGATGTAATTGTTCCTTCAAATGCTTGTTCTTCTTCCTTGCCTTTTTTAATTCATCGAGGGTAGTCATAAGTTCCCCTTCAAGGTCTACTACTCCTTGTTCTTCTTCCTCTTCAGATTCCATAATACCTTGTTTCTTGGAGTCTATTTCAATGGCCATAAAAAGGTACTTACTTAACTCATTCTCTGATGAGTCTTCACAGTCTGAATCTGATGTTGATTTGTCTTCTTTGGAGTAGAACCCCTTCTTCTTATAGGGCATTTTCTTCTGATGTATCTGAGACTTGTTGCCAAATTTCAGATCCTCTTCCCTTATAGCCTTCTCTTTATAAGGGCAGCTGGAAGATAAATGTCCAACTTTACCATAGTCAAAACACTTAAAGGGAAACTTCCCTTTATAGTTTCCTGAACCACGCTTCAGTTTTCTAGCTATTTGAGCCAGCTCCTGATCAGATTCATAGCTGGATCAATCTTGTGATCTTTTTCCCCTTTACCTTTCTCGATACTTTGAACGCTTCTTCCTTTGGTTCAGAATTTTCTATTCCTACTTTCATCTCATAAGTTGTGAGAGTACCATGCAGTTGATCCATCTTGATATCCTTTAAAATAACCATTTCCTTAATAGTTGATATTTTGGCATTAAATCTCATGGGTAGAGATCTTAAAATCTTTTGAACGATCATCTCTTCCATGACTTCTACACCAAGTCCTCTAATCATATTCACCACTTCATCAACTCTGAGGATTTATGCTACTATGATTTCATTCTCATTCATCTTCAAGCTTTCAAACCTCATTCTGAAAGTTTGAAGTTTCTCCTGCTTGACTTTGTCATCTCCTTCATGACACTAGTTAAGTTTTTCCCATATTTCATAAGCCAACTTAAAATGCATAACTTTTACAAGTTATTCTTGACTAAGACCAACAAGAATGGCATACTTGGCTTTACCATTGCTCAGATATAATTTATTTCATCTTCATCAATGGGAGGAATGTCAGGGACATTGTAGTTTACTAGTACGGAAGTCCAAACATTTACTCTCAAGGACATAAGATATGCTTCCATTCTCACTTTCCAAAAGGCGTAGTTGGCCCCATCAAAGATTGGTACTCTACTTGAGTAAAATTCCTAACTCTCTTTCCTAGACATAATTCCTCATAGATCTACCTTCCAATGTTTAAACTATTGTTGAAGGAACTTGACTCTGATACCAATTGTTCGAATAAGGAATTGCTGACAGGGGGGGTGAATAAGTAATTTAAGAAACTCTTATTTATTTTCTTTACTATGCTTATAGTCCCTTCTTATGTTCATTCAATTGTGAGAGCATTCATTCATGAAACAGTGAATCAACAATATTTCAAACACACATATTCAAATATAAATCTCATGAGCAGCACACATTTGACACAGTGTTTTCATGTGGAAACCCCGATGGAAAAAAACCACCAATTTGTTGTTTGTTATATGATGTAAATTAAGAACCCACTTAATTACACATGTTTGTTTGTGAGAACCCACTCACAGGAGGCACCAACCTCTTCAGAATGCAAGCACCAACCTTCCCTTGCCATTGTCCTACTATTTCATACAATTTTCAAACTGAAAATAGAGGCATACAATTTTACAAGTAAAATACCACTAAATGGTTGTCTACAGATTCAACTTTTGCACTCTGGTTTTTATTTCTGATTACAGCAGGTCTCCTCTTGTTGCTAAGTGCAACACTTCCTCTGCACTCTGCATTCACTGCCAAGGGATCTTCACTGATTGCGCACTAGCACTACCCTCACCATACTCCATGTTGCACACTTACTGCTCTCGTTGCACTGTCAGACTAAGTCCACTCAGATGCTCAACTCATATTTCACTGCAAACTCAATACAATCACACATCTTCTCAACTCCCCATCAGCTCAATGGAAGCTCGGTGTTTTGTTCCTCTGTTGCACTGATCTCGATGAGGCCTCTATCGCCATCCACATTACCCAAGAGTGTACCTCTAGCATGGCTCTCCATTTTTGCTTCACGCATTTCCAGTTTTGCCGCTGCATTAATTCATAAGAATGGGCTCTGATCACTTCTTTGTCTCTCAGTGTGGTTCTCCATGCTTGTGCATTTAATTTTAGTCCCCCTTTCACATTTCACAAAGACTCCCCATCCTTATTCATGGTTCACAGATATCATTTGCACCTCCCATGGTGCCACTATTCTTCATTTACATCTACCAAGCGTGCACGAAGGTCTTGAGCCACCAACATTATTTCTTTGTATTAAAAACTACAGTTGTCAACCCATACACCTTTAATGGCTTTCTGTACGATTATATTTGTGTTCTTCCATCGTAATGTTTTGTAGTGGTGCAACACTGTGAAACTGTCGATTGTTGACCTTTGATTATGTCTAGTCCCTTTTGTATTAGCCCCTGCTAGAATTCCATCATAGGACTAGTGATCCAAGTCCGGGTATGACAAAGGACCCTTCCAAGACCTTTTACTTTTGTGATGTGTTAAATTTCATTTTTAAAAGAACATAAATGAATACATCTACATGTTGTAAAGAAGAAGAACATGACAATCATCAACACATGAAAACATAAGCCATTGATAACAGAGTTCGTCCAGGAGGGACTACGTCTCTGAGCCCCGGTGTCAAGATGGTGTAGGCTGCTACATTAAGTGTTGTCAATAGTGATGATGTACATAAGAGGTGATGTCACTATCATACAAGGGAAATGCCCTCATGCGGGAGTGGCTCCAAGAGATGTTCCACTAAAGGAACTCTCAGTCAAAAGACTCCTATCAGTATGACACAAAACTCACGCATGATGATCATCCTGCCAACATGGCATAAAAGGGATCTCAATGCAAACATGCATGGCGAAACATGAGTATCCCATCAACATATGACAAAGGGATCTCAAAACACAACATGATGAATCATGACAACAAGTACATCACACAGATGATTCCGCGTCACATCAAGTAGGAATCATGAAAACGAGTAAGAAACAAGATCCCACATCAAGCATCAAATAGGGATCTATGCAGCACAATGCATAGCAAAAGAAGTACATGAACACACTGCATATACCTCACATCTAAGGGCCATCTAAAGAAGCGAATGTCAAATTGTTGAAGTTGTTCGTACCATCGATCTCACAGCATCGAATCTCATGGAAATGGTTGCTCACACATGAATGCTGACAACCTGCACTCCACTTAGAAAAGTGGCTGAAAAATAGAATGAGAAAATGGAAAATTTGAACACACCATCAGATTTGTGGCATCGAAGAGTGCAAAATCGATTGTCAAATTTCTGAATTCTGAGAAAATGAAAATCTAGGGCTTAAGGAATCTTTTAGATTCCCCCTAGATTCCTCAAAGATTCCCTCCTCTGGGTCCTTTGCAAATCGGCTGCTCAGATTAGGAAACTGACCGCACCATCGGGTTCGTGTCGTCGAGAGGTGTAGGATCAACATAAAAATTGTCCAATTTGGACACTGCAAAAATTTCACCCTCTTGGAAATTTTGCTCAGTGATGGTTCCACCTGCATAAAAATTAATTAAAAATTAACTCTGCCTCATTTTCCATGCCCGCCCCTGGTTCCTCCATTTGCCTGGGTGCACTGAAAAATGAGGTTTATATAAGTTTGTTGGCGGAGTTTACAAGAAACCCGGTTGGCGTGATGGTAGAAATAGCGTTTGTTGAGGAGGGGTCGGGTGGTCAAACCCCACCCCTCCCTTTTTTATACATTATAGTTTTTTTTCAAAACCACATTTGCCTTGGTTTGGGGGGGTTGGGTCCACATTGGGCGGCCTACCCCATACCTTCTGTAACCCAAAACGGCGTGTTAACTGGCAGAGGTACCGTGTCATATGGGAGGCGCGAGTATGGTGTACCGTGAGTTATGGAGGAGGTGCATTGGTGTGGGTGCCTGAGTGGTGGGCCAGCCTTTCCGGCCGGGCGAGTTTGAACCCCGCTGCCCACAGCTTAATATGGTACAAGGTCTGGGGCTATGGGTCGAGTCCACCAGAGGTGGCCCGTGCCCACCCCATTTAATATTATGTGTTAATATGGTGGTGCGGTGATGGTTGGAGGGCTCGGCGGGGTGATGGCCATCGAGCCATGTTTAATGTATTTTTAAGGTTGTGATTAGGCTGGCGGGGGTCATGGCCCATCGGCCTTTTAACAATAAAATTTTTGTTATGTAGTTTGGGGGGGTGGCAGGGGTGGTGGCCCGCCACCTCATTCATATATATATATATCTATATATATATATATATATATATATATATATATATATATATATATATATATATATATATATATATTAAAAATGGGGCCTTTTTAAAATTTGTCTAACATAAGGGTTATTAGACAAATTAAAGAGGCAACAATTTTTCCCGCTTCGGGAGCTAAGTTTCATGCCCTGGGGTCGGTCAAATTGTAGGACACTTAAACCTAGCCCACAGCCCAACTTTGACCAGAACTTTGACTGGCTCATTCTCCCTCATACGAGCTCGGATTGATGAATCGTTCGCACCTTCACGATCAGGACGACGAGATCTACGCTCTAGTCCTGGTTTGAAATCATTCTGATCACTTTGATTTTCGAGCTTTCATAAGCCCTCTTTGTCCTGTGTGTGTCTCTAGAGCCACCTAGATCAATCCTCCCCACTGAGGAGCTTTTGTTCCTCCAAAAGCATGAAAAATAATCTGCAACTTCTCTATACCTTGTCTACATCACAAGCGTCCTAAAAGGTCTCGCTTCCATCTCCTTCACCTTCGTTCTTCGGAGCCTTAAGTGATGAGCCGACACCTGCAACCTCGCGACCTATAGTACATTGTTTTTGCAAATTACATGCTTGACTTACATGACCAACTAATGACCCAAGCATCCCACACTTGCCACAAGTTTATACCACATACTCAGTGGTCAAGTTTACATCAAAATGGAAACAATATCCCAACTACGAAAACAAGGCCAAAATATCATTGTTGCTTCAACAAGTGATGGAAAAACACATCATCACTGCAACACATGATTTAAAAAGATAAGGCCAAACACTATTTTCTTTGACAAGTGATGGAAACATGACATCACTTTCAGAGTTTAAAATGCAACTCAAAATAAGACCAGACATCATTGTTGCCTAACAAGTGATGGAAAACACATCATCACTTTTACATTTTAAAATGCAACAAATGATTTACAAAAGCACAACCATGACAAGCTAACATATCTAGAAACCATTTTTCACTTATCGTTGTGAATGGGTCATCCCCCTGTGGTGGTTTTGCTTGTCGAACAATTGTTTCACCTGGTTCATGCATTGACACTTTGTCTTTAAAGCGCTGCTCTGGATGGAGCCTCCAACAAGTGGCTCTTTGATGGCCACTTCTGCCGCAATGACTGCAATACATCTTCTTTCTCTAGATTTGTTTAACCTGTTGTTGAGAGGGTCCTGCACGCCTCATCCTTTTGTGTGTTGCCATTCTTTTCCAACACTTCGAAAATGTATGGTTATGTAATCCACAAAAGGTACATGTTTTTCGATGCCATGTTTTACACTCATCATTAACAACATGATTATAATCGAAATTAACATTTGAATGTCGAGAGTGCTTATACCTTTCCTTTCTATCTCTCGTGTAAGTATGGCGATGAGAGCTTGTCTCAGCTCTTTCCCTGCAATGGAAACTGCCATGGGATGATGGAGATGTTTTCCCATCATTCTCTTTCCTCGAAGATTTCGACGATGTCTCAGAAGAATTTGACACCTTCGAACATTCTCCTTTGGTATATCTCAAGCCTAGAAATTGAGGTCTTTGCACAACCTCCAATGGTTGAGTTTTTCCTTGGTTATTAACACCAAGTTTTTCTTCCTCCTCGTGCCTCGTCCTTGTAAGGAGCCTCATGTTTGTCCCTATAATTTGGATCTCCACATCTCCAACAGAAATCATACTATGTGAAGACGAAACTGAAAGAAAATCAACATCTTTTACCTCCTCTGTCGATTTGGAAAGAACTGATGAGGGTTTCTCATCATCTGTTTTTGGTGGTTCACTAGTTGTCTTGGCGCATTCCCCAACATCCTTTTTGACATACCCAAGTCCTATTCGATAGGGTAATTCTTCTACTTTGATGGGGTTGACAATGCCTTAGCTATTAACGCCCAAGCCCTTTCCTTCATACCCCATTTTCTTCAACAGTTTGGAGCCAATTCCTGTGGTATGATTTTCGAAAACAACGAAATCATCATCAGGAAACATACATGAATTTAGAGAATTACTTTTTACCTCACATGGGTCACGCTGCATCTTTTCCAAGGCCTCGTCCTTTGCTTGCAGCTGTCATAGAAAACTATGTTTCTCCTCTTTCTCTTCTTGTAGACGCATCTTCAATTCAACGTTCTCTGTTTGAAGATTTTGGTTGTTGTGCTTCAGTTCTTCCAGGGCCTCTTTTGTGGCTTGCAATTGAAGCTACAATTGCTCCTTTTCCTCTGTCTCTTTCTGTAGAGTTTCATACATTATTTCCACCATCTTGGAAATTTTGAGCATGGTCTCGTACATTGCTTTTTCATCCTCTGTCGCTGCACGTTCCATTGTTCACGCTTGCAATTCACATCCACGCAAAGACCGCTCTAATACCACTTGATCCAGGTCTAGGTGTGACAAAGGACCCTTCCAAGACCTTTTACTTTCGTGATGTGTTAAATTCGATTTTTAAAATAACATAAATGAATACATCTGTGTGTTGTAAAGAAGAGAAACATGACAATCATCAACACATGAAAACATAAGCCGTTGATAATGGAGTTCGTCCAGGAGGGACTACGTCTCCAGGCCCCAGTGTCAAGATGGTGTAGGCTGCTGCATTAAGTGTTGTCAATAGTGATGATGTACATAAGAGGTGATGTCACTATTATACAAGGAAAATTCCCTCACACAGGAGTGGCTCCAAGAGATGTTCCACTACAAGAACTCTCAGTCAAAAGACTCCTATCAATATGACACAAAACTCATGCATGATGATAATCCCACCAACATTGCATAAAAGGGATCTCAATGCAAACATGCATGGCGACACATGAGTATCCCATCAACATACGGCAAAGGGATTTCAAAACACAACATGACAAATCATGACAACAAGTACATCACACAGATGATTCCACGTCACATCAAGCAGGAATCATGAAAATGAGTAAGAAACAAGATCCCACATCAAGCATCAAATATGGATTTTTGCAGCACAATGCATAGCAAAAGAAGTACATGAACACACTACATATACCTCACATCCAGGGGCCATCTGAAGAAGCAGATGTCAAACTACTGAAGCTGTTCATACCATCGATCTCACGGCGTCGAATCTCATGGAAATGGTTGCTCGCACATGAATGCTGACACCTGCACTCCACTTATAAAAGTGGATGAAAAATAGAATGAGAAAATGGAAAATCTGAACACACCATCAGATTTGTGGCATCGAATAGTGCAAAATCGATTGTCAAATTTCTGAATTCTGAGAAAATGAAAATCTGGGGCTTAAGGAATCTTTTAGATTCCCCTTAGATTCCTCAAAGATTCCCTCCTCTGGGGCCTTTGAAAATCGGCTGCTCAGATCAGGAAACTGACTGCGCCATCAGGTTCGTGTCGCCGAGAGGTGTAGCATCGACATAAAATTTGTCCAATTTGGACACTGCAAAAATTTCACCCTCTTGGAAATTTTGCTCAATCATGGTTCCACCTGCATAAAATTAATTAAAAATTAACTCTGCCTTGTTTTTTGTGCCTATTCTTAGTTCCTCCATCTGCCTAGGTGCATTGAAAAATGAGGTTTATATAAGTTTGTTGGCAGAGTTTACAAGAAACCCGGTTGGCGTGATGGTAGAAATAGCTGTTTGTTGAGGAGGGGTCGGGTGGTCAAACCCCGCACCTCCCTTTTTTATACATTATAGTTTTTTTTCAACGCAGAGTTTTCCTTGGTTTGGGGGGGTCGGGTCCGCATTGGGCGGCCCGCCCCATACCTTCCGTAACCCAAAACGGCGTGTTAATTGGCAGAGGTACCGTGTCATATGGGAGGCGCGAGTATGGTGTACCGTGAGTTATGGAGGAGGTGCGTTGGTGTGGGCGCTCAAGTGGTGGGTCGGCCTTTCCGGCCGAGTGGGTTTGAACCCCGCTGCCCACAACTTAATATGGTACAAGGTCTGGGGGTGTGGACCAGGTCCACCGGAGGTGGCCTGTGCCCACCCCATTTAATATTATGTGTCAATATGGTTGTGCGATGATGGTTGGAGGGCTCGGCGGGGTGATGGCCGCCAAGCCATGTATAATGTATTTTTATGGTTGTGGTTAGGCCGGCGGGGGTCATGGCCCATCGGCCTTTTAACAATAAAATTTTTGTCATGTAGTTTGGGGGGGTGGCGGGGATGATGGCCCGCAACCTCATTCATATTTTTTTATTTTAATATTAAAAATGAGACCTTTTTAAAAAAATTCTAACATAAGGGTTATTAGACAAATTAAAGAGGCAACAACTTCGCCCACTTCGGGAGCTAAGTTTCATGCCCCAGGGTCAGTCAAATTGTAGGACACTTAAACCTGGCCCAAAGACCAACTTTGACCAGAACTTTGACTAGCTCGTTCTCCCTCATACGAGCTCGGATTGACGAACTGTTCATACCGCCACGATCAGGACAACGAGATCTACACTCTGGGCCTGGTTCGAAATCATTCTGATCACTTTGATTTTCAAGCTTTCATAAGCCCTCTGTCCTGTGTGTGTCTCTAGAGCCACCTGGATCAACTAGGGGTCATGCCCTGAGGCTTAGCCTTAAGACGCTAAGCCCTTTTGGGTTGTGTTGGGGGCCTCTTCTCCTTTATATTTTGATTCATCAGATATTTTTCATCGCAATGCTATATCGGGACTTCATTCGCAAACACACATAAGAAAATAGCGAACAATGAATTCTAATTTACCTTAGCCCTTTTGTTTAGCCCCCTTTTGCATTTTTCTCCATAGGACCGAGGGTTGTGACTGGGGGCTTATCCTTAAGGCGTTAAGTCTTTCGACGCTCTGTCAGGGGCCTTTTCCCTTATGTTAAATATTTGCACCCTTAGTTCTGTGACCAAGCACTTAAACACTCATGACCATGCATTTAACACATCGAATCCCTGCTCATCGGCCTTTTGCAATTGTAACCAAGTGCCAACAACCACAAACCTCCGATCATCTACCTTTGATATCATGTCACACTACCACATGGCACTTTCTGAGTGGTGACACGTGTCACTCATATATGGCCCATTAGGTCACCCAATATGGTTGAAACTACCTGCCACGTGTCCTCTTCTGAGCTCAGCTGAAGCTGCCACATGTCCACCAAAGGAGAGAGAAAAAAGGGACCCCATCAACCTTGTTTTTCGGTGAATTCCTTTGTTAATTTTATTTTTTCCTACCTAGTGGCTTTCATATCAATCAACATTTTAACACTTATCGCAACATTTCAAAGAGTTTCACTCGAAAAGTTTTGATCTCTGAACTTTCGATATGAGCTACAGCCTATCTTCCCAACCTCTAATTACCGATGCGCCGATACAATTAAGTGTCAACCTCCAATTGAAATTGCCGATATAGCTTGATCACTGACCTTTGATTGTGATCGTCGATATTCTTGCATTCTCAAGGCCTCAAAAAGCCTGAACTTTTAGCAGGTCATAACTTTCGAACCAGGAATCCATTTTTGGACTTCCTCATATCAATGGAAAGCTTATTTAGAGAACTTTTCAATGAGGGGGGGCTCTGATATGGATTTTGAGTCTTTTTGCTACAAGGAAAGTGACTCCAAACATCTTTGACTATATTCCAAACACCCAATCATCATTCTGACCCTTGTTTGACATCAATGCCAATACTTACACAACCACCTATACACAGCTAGCCATCAATTGTCCAACACTATAAATGAATTTAAATTTTCATAAATTTATTTTTATTATTGAGTTTATTTAGATGAATTTAAATTCTAAGAAATTTACTGAGTTAATGTTTTCAACTATTATTATATAATTTGTCTTTTTAACTTTTACATATACTTTGAATGTTTTTTTCTTTTTTTTTGCTTTGAATATCAATTTAAATGTCTTATAGATTATAAATAGAAATGTGGTAACTAACAAGTTCCATTTCTCCAGTGCCAATTGTAATTTTTTGTTTTTTTTAATAAAATTTAAATTTTCATAAACTTCTTACTTTATCAAATTTTTTAACATAAATAAACCCAAGAAAAGAGTCTCATTCTTTTGACTCAATTTAAGTGCTTTGTAAATTATAAACCATGAAATATGGAGATGTATCTTGTGACTTGCAAGTTCCATTTATACGGTGCCAAATATGTTGATTGTCCATACATAAGTCATAAAATGGAGAATCCAAAGTCAAAGAGAAGCTCATATGCCTTCATACTGTTATTTTTGTTGGTTTCTGAGAATAGCATAAGAGTCTTGGATTTGCCCTATGGGAGTCTGGGTTTCATTCTTTACCTCTTCGTGAACAACAGTTCTAAGTGGTGTGATTTAATGGGTTTTTGTTGTTACCTGCCTATTAACCCTTTTAAGAGATCCACAATCTTCAATCGTTGCATTCATGAACTTTTGTTTTTTCTCAATGGTTGCAAATGGGGAGAGGTTATTGATTAGAATCATCTATGTCTTGCCCTTTTAATGGTTACGAAGGTGGTTTTGTAGTAGCAAATCTTATTGTATTGTGTTGAGGTTTGGTGGAGTAGGTTTCCCTTTTATTGCAAGGCTATTTTATTTTAATTTGATGTTTACAACTTCTATTTCAAATTTAATAATATAATTATATAATTTAATAATTTAATTTAATTTGGAATTTGTTGTAATTTTATCGTTTACAAATTCCACTTGAAATTTAATAATATAATTTTCTATTAAGATTTGTAAGTTCTTATTATTAAAATTGTATTTTTTAATATGAAACTAATTTTTAATGTTTCGAAATTTTTTGGAGTATTTGAATTTTTTTAATTTATCAATTATTTTTGTAATTGTAGTAAATTTTAACTAGATTTTGGAAAAATTGAATTAGAAAATATACTTAGAAAAAAATCATAACATATAACATTTATTATGACATATTTAAATTTATTTTTTGAATTATTGCTATAATTTTACAAGATTGTATCCTTGTTGTAGGTGAAAAAAAATATGGTTGACCAATATTAATTAATTGTAATGATGGCACATAGAGAAAAAGAACATTAGTCAATTCAATTACACACTAAAGAAATGTGAATGAACTCCATGTTTTTATCTCTAATACATGGCTCTTTTATTTTATTTTATTTTATGTATTATCTATTGTAATTATGTAGCCATATATGTTATTCAAGTTAGGGTTTTGATATGGTTAAAGATGCAGATGGGTAAAAAAATTCTACAAAGCCTTCAAATGTTAGGAAAAAATGGTTGATTAATCAAGTATTAGCTCATAGTTCTAGATTGCCTTGAGTTGTTGTAGATTTATTCTTGTATGGGAAACCCATTGGTACGATTGTAAGAGAGATAATGTATTTGTTGGTTGTTTTGCTCTTCTCCCTATCGTTTATAGATGATTTTGATGTTAGCTTGAATGCATAATATGTATATGTTTCTTAAGGAATGTTATCGTAATAAAGGATTGAATATATATTAGTGGATTGTACATTTTAGAAATGTTCTTAAGGTGAGCTCTTATGTCACAAACCTAAGAGTCTTGCTTGAAATTTTTCTTTTTGTCATGCTTGATCATGTGGCACTTCCCCACCTTGGTGATAGTGGCTTGAACAACCTTCACTTACTACAACCAAACTACGCCCTTTTGGTTAAAATATGACCATACCACATTTAATACTTATAAGTGTTTTCTCTCTAAGAATGTAATAATGGAAGAAATTATAATCCTATAACATGATGTTAAGAGATCCACAATGTCCATTTATTATAGGTTTAGTCTTTTAATTTTTAAATAGTTTGATAGATACCATGCATTCAATCTTGTTAATAGAAATGTATATCCCATGATCCAAAAGAATGCTAAAATAAATATGGTAAAATGTATAATTTATCTTTAGATCCAGTAATATATATTAGATTATGTAAATCATAACATAAACCATATTAACTCCCGGATGCGGGTGTTTAGGGGTGTTGGTACTATGCAACGACCTTGGGTTGGCAAGTGGCGAGGCCACCTGGCCACCCACGCTTCCACCCAGAAGGTCACCGCCGAAATTAATGGCATATTAGTGCACTGCACGGGTCGAGGCTGCATCAAAATGGTTATAAAGATGGCCTCTTCAGACCGTCTTCCCCTTGCTCTGCCTTCTCTGAACTGCAATTGTCTCCTTGCTGCTGCAGAGCCGAGCTCGCGCACGACAACGGGGAGACGTTACCAAATTCTATGCTGCATTGAGATGGTGGATGATGCACATTTCTCGCAGAGTCTTCTATGTTGCCTTCGGACTGGTTCGTCGGTCTTGAATCTCGGCTCTGAACCGCTGATTACAGGTCCTTTTGTTCCCATTGACCACTCACTCTTTGGCACTGCTCCTCCTCGTCCTCATCCACTCAATTTTTCCCAGGTGAGCATGCCTCGTCTGCGTCATCGGATGCGCTGCAGGAGGGGCAGTAGCAGAGGAAGAGAAATTCACCCCCCCTCCTTGTCCCTCTCTGACTCGTCCCCTTCTAACTCTTCCTCCCCTTCAAAGGCTCATTTCACGGGTCATTACCCAGCCACATGCAGCAGTCGGGGGGCGAACTCAGACTGCAGGTCCTCGGTCTGTTGATGTTGCTCCCCAGCCTCCTGTTGCCTCTGTCTCGTCTCTGCAACCCAGTCATTCTGCTCAATTTCAATTTCGTTGCACGCTAGAACGTCCCTGCATAATAGCGACTATTTCGGTGGCATTTAGAGAGGAGCCACAAAACTCTGAAGACCCAGCCCGCAATACTCAGGCGTGGACCACCACCAGCAAGAGAAAAGCCCCTGGAAGCAGCTCAGGGACGCACAAAAGCAGCGAAGCAGCTCAGGACGCACTAATCCAGGCCGCTTCAAGAACATGGAAGCAATTCCGAGAGATAAACAGCATATAGAAGATGACATGGAGGCATACAGATGTCTGATAATGGAAGAACCTCCTCCTCCTAGCGACACCTAGTTGGTCAAAGTTTTTCAGGTTCTGGGTTCCCAGCTCCCAATATTATGGGTCTATTCTGGTGTTTCTTTTATGCAATGTTGTTAATTTTGATGACTGTTCAAAAAATTGTTCCACTCTGGCATTACAGGCTGTTACCCTTGCGTGGGCAGCAAACACTTATAGTTTTGGACTGGTTTCCCCGGTGGGGGCAGTCTCTTTCCAGTATTTTGTGGTTTTAAAACATGGCATAATTTGGGGCTTGCTCTGCAGAGGTCGGTGCCTCCTTGTACTATTTTTGTTACATTAATAGAATTAGTCAAATTTAGAAAAAACAAAAAAACATAAACCATATTAAATAATCTAATTTTGAGTTTTTATTAATAAAATTCAATAATTTTACTTCTTTGGTCATCTTATATGTCCCATAAGATCTCCTTAAGCATATCTCATATATACAAATTCTATGGCATTTTTGGGTCCATGACATTTGGTTTTAGGTTCCAAAGATTTTATTATGAGTGGTCCACGTAATTTCATACCAAAATTCAAGAATTAATAAGTCATTTGTGTGTTATGGTCATTTTGTTTTTTTCTTTATGATAAATATGTAAGCTATTGAAGGGTATTTTTTATTCAAGACTTTATTAATGAAGGATTAATTTATTATGAGAACATAACTCTTGAAGGGAAAAAAAATTAAACATAACATTTCCTGATAGGAGGCCTAAGGACCCAAAACGCACAAAAAAACTTGTATGACGGGTTAAAAGAGAAATCCAAATTCCAACCCTGGTTAGGAGTCTTGGGACCCAATCCTTTATGCAAATAAGCATGAATCCATCACCATATTTGTGATGATACATTAAGTCTCCAACCATCCACCAACATGAAAAGCAAGTGGGAGTGGACGTCCACGCATGGCAATTTGTGGTGCATCCATCCTACATTTTACGCGCCTCCCCGTTGAACAAATGTTTTGAATAGACCATTCATTTCTTTTGATTGTGACAAGATCTTTTGTGTTCGATTCATTATGTACAACAGTTGGTCGGTTTCTCGTGGCTAGAAGCATGATAAGCAATTCTAATCTACAAAAGGAGTTGTGGGCAAAAGCAGTATCCACTGCTAGTTATTTAGTTAACATATCAACTTCAGTAGCAATTAATTGTAAAATTCCTAAAGAAGTTTGGTCAGGTCAGTCTTGTGATTATTTACATTTAAGGATATTTGGTTGTGATGCCTATGCTCTTATTCCTAAAAATCAGTGTTCAAAATTAGATCCAAAATCAAAATGTTATGTCTTTGTTGGGTATGACTATGCGGTGAAAGGATACAGATTGTGGGATCCTACGTCGTGGAAGATAATCATTAGTAGAGATGTAACATTTGATGAATCTTCTCTTTTAAAATCAAATGTTGAAAGAATTAAATAGGAACAGGTATCTCCAAATCAACAAATTTAGTTGGATTCTAGACCTTTTTTCAAAAGTCGAAAGGAATGAGAAACTTCTAGAGGAAAAGTTGATGAAGATACAAAGGAAACTGTTGAAGTTTCTAAACCAGTTCAGCAACCAGTCACTTTAAGAAGGTCTACAAGGGAAAGAAAAACTCCCAAAAGGCATGAAGATTATGCTTTGTCTTTTGCTTTGATTACTGAAGATGGGGAACCTTCTTGTTATTAGGAAGCAGTGGATGATATAGATAGCAAAAAATGGAAAACGGATATGGAAGAAGAAATTGATTCCTTAGCCAAGAACAATACCTGGGAACTTGTAGAACTTCCTGAAGGGAGAAGTGTTGTTGGATGCAAATGGGTCTTCAAATTGAAACAGAAAGTTGATGGAAGTAATGAAAGGTATAAGGCAAGAATGGTAGAAAAAGGGTATTCCCAGGTTGAATATATTGACTTTCATGAGATTTTTTCAATAGTTGTAAAACTTGTTTCTATTCGTACTATGTTGGCACTAACTACATTACTTAACCTTGAGTTAGAACAAATAGATGTTAAAACAACCTTTCTACATGGTGATTTGGATGAAGAAGTATATATGGAACAGCCATAAGGTTTTGTACAAAATCGCAGCAGAAGATTAGTTTGCAAGCTCATGAAATCATTGTATGGCCTTAGGCAGTCTCCCAGGCAATGGTGCAAGAAATTTGACTCCTTCATGGTGAGTCAGAACTTTATTAGAAGTGAGTATGATCATTGTGTATACTTCAAGAGTTTCAGTGGCATATTCGTTATCTTAGTTTTGTATGTTGACGATATGCTTATTGCAAGAAAAAGCATGGAATAGATCAACAAGTTAAAGGCTCAGCTCTCTAGGACGTTTGATATGAAGGATCTTGGAGCATCAAAACATATCTTGGGCATGGAGATACACAGAGACAGGAAAAATGGTAAGCTTTGGTTATCATAGCAAAAGTATGTGGAAAGAGTACTTGAAAAGTTCGGTATGAACAGTGTGAAACCTGTTAATGTTCCATTAGCTTCCCACTTTAAGCTTTCTTCAGTATTGAGTCCTAGAACAGATGAATAAAAGCAGTATATGTCTCGTGTACCATATGCTAATGTTGTAGGCAATTTAATGTATGTGATGGTATCTACAAGACCTGACGTTTCACATGCAATTGGAGTTGTCAGCAAGTTCATGGCAAATCCAAGTGAAGAACATTGGCGAGCAGTGAAATGGGTGCTTCGGTATTTAAGAGGCACAAGTGATCATTGCATCATCTTTAATGGTAGTGAAGGATCAGTCTGAGGATATGTGGATGTTGATTATGCAGGTGATTTGGACAAAAGGAGATCCACTGCAGGTTATGTCTTTACTCTTGCAGGTAGAGCAATTAGTTGGATGTCAAAGCTTCAAGAAACAGTTGTGTTGTCCACTACCGAAGCAGAGTATATAGCTGCTTCAGATGCCAGTAAAGAAGCAATCTGGTTAAAGGGTCTACTTGATGAGATTGGAAGGACACGGGAGAGAGTGAATGTATTTTGTGACAATTAGAATGCTATTCACTTGGATACAAATCCAGCTTATCATAGTAAGACCAAGCACATTGATGTAAGGTATCATTTTCTGAGACATGTGATCGATGATGGAAAAGTAGCTCTCAAGAAGGTCCATACACAGACATATTCACGAAGCCAGAAGATGCGATGGTGTCTGGCTTCTCTTGGCTTCCAGAAGAGATGATGAATGGGCATGGGCAAGGGATTAGGAAAAATTTTGTCAAGGTGGAGTTTGTTGAAATGTGACAACAATTTATGTAATTATGAGTAAAAAACTTATTAGTTATTGTAAATTAGTTTACTAAACAGCAATTATGTAACCAAGGAGGCTCTTATAAAACTAGTGAATGCCCAAGAAAATGTAATAAGGAAAATCATTCTTGATTAAATAAAGATCCAATCCCTTGCCTCGTGGATGTTTTCTTGACACAATGTCAAAATTTTACCATGTAAAAATTTGTGTTTGCTTAAATATATATTTCAGTTTCTTTACCTTTCTTTCTTGTTCAATAAATTGATGAGACCAACCATACAAATTGTGTTTGCTTAAATATATATTTTAGTTTCTTTACCTTTCTTTCTTGTTCAATAAATTGATGAGACCAACCATACATTATTAAAGTGGGTTTGAGCCTCTACAGCCTTTTGGCATTATGGTATACCAAAACAAAATAAAGGTAAATAGATTGGTTGAAAAAGCTAAAACTAACACGATTACATGAGATTTCTGTAGCCAGAGTGTTTTCAGTCGTCGCCCCTTTATATGTAACACTCTTAAATGTTTTAATGGAGTCGAGATAGGTAAGGAGAAGTTCGGTGACTACTTCCAGCAGAGATAAATTAGTGGTGGTACCTGCCCGCTGTTGAATACTTCTTCAACAGAATGACTTTAAACACTAAGTAGCTGCAACCTGGTTAGGTCTATCCAATTGTTTCTAGTCCAGAAAAAATGCTAATCCAAGATATTTAAGGCGATAGTAGATATGGGTAGCCAGTCCTGTTGGCATCAGGACGACGGTGATTTAGAAAGACATCATACACATAGCTGCTGGCTGCTGGTATTGCCATTGGAGGGGGTTCGCGTTGTTGAGGTGGATGCCGAGGATGCACCTTCATGGGATGGCGTAAAGTCTGCCATTAGATACATAATAACAAAGAAGCAACATCAAATATAATTTGCAGATGTCCATGCATGGCAATTTCATGAGGCGTGGAGCTCCATGCGTGGCAATTGAAGCTTTTTAATTGGCAACCAAATACATCGTATGGAACATTCATTCCTTTTTTACTGCGACTGGATCTTTTGTCCCACTCTCTTCATGGGGAACAATTGGCATTTTTGGACGTAAATGTTACGACAGCTTCACGTGATTAGATGTCATATTCATCAAAATTTAGAGTACGCAAGTGAGCAAATATCAAGCATCATGCATTAGTATTAGGTTTGGTTGCTTTAGTTTTTAGCTTTAGGTTTATCATGCATTAATATTAGGTTTGGTTGTTTTAGTTTTTAGGTTTAGGTTTTTGTTGGTTTAGCTTTTAGGTTTAAATTTTGTTGTTTTAGTTTTTAGGTTTATAATAATATTAGGTTTTTAAGTATTGAGGAGATTTCGCAGTGCATTATATTAGATATCATTTTGGGATTCAATTGTGTTAAGTAAGTCAATCATCTATGACCATTTCCATGAGAGGTAGTGGTAATTGATTAATTTCTCATGATTTTTGAATAATTCACTTAGCACTCATTGCATCGGGTGATGCTCACACGGGTGAAGAAGTGGGATTGAAACTAGTGAAATGAATCACATAACGTCAATCATCACTTCCGAGGCTTGCACCCGGTAACCAGGACTTCCTGGGAGGTCACCCATCCCAGATGCGATGAGTGTTAAGTGAACTATTCAAAAATCATGAGAAATTAATCGTTTACGACTACCTCTCATGGAAATGGTCATAGAGGATTGACTTACTTAACGCAGTTGAATCCCAAAATGATATCTAATATTAGGTTTTATTATTTTTAGGTTTTAGGTTTTATTTTTATTTTTATAATAAAGGTGTGGTTTATATTGGAATTGGGTTTGGGGAATTTATATTTTCAATAAAATGAATGATTGAGATTGCAAGTTAAGAAAATAGTTTTCATTTAATAGATGATCTAGTGAACAATATGAAAAATTTTCCAAGTGTTTTATAGTGTTTTAAATTTCTTCCTTTCTTTAATTTATTAAAAAAACATTTGTGAAAAATGGGCAAGTGAGCAAATATTAAGTATCATATTAAGTATCATGTATTAATATGAAGTTTTGTTGCTTTAGCTTTTAGGTTTAGGTTTTGTTGTTTTAGCTTTTAGGTTAATAATAATATTAGGTTTTATTATTTTTACATCAAAAGTGTGGTCTATATTGGAATTGGGTTTGACGAATTTACATTTTCAATAAAGTGAATGGTTGAGATTGCTAGTCAAACTAATATTCTTCATCTAATATGAACAATATGAAAAAATTGCTAATTGTTTTACAGTCTCTTAAATTTGCTCCTCCCTTTAATTTATAAAAAAAACATCTGTGAAAAGTGGCTATCCTTATAATTTAGTAAAAATAAATTATGAGAGGTGCCATTGGCATTGACATTTGATGTAGATCCTATTCATTGGGTGTGGTTATTGAAACTTGGGTTGGATCACTACTTTTAATAATATTAGTTTTATATTATTTTAGGTTTATAACAATATTATTATTAGTAGTAGTTGATAATAAACATTAAATTTAATATTAATATTATTAAATATTGATTTTGATATTAGTATGAAAATTTATGTTAATATTAATATGAAATTATTAATATTATTAATGAAATTAATGTTTTTAATATAAATAATATTAATATTAATACTAATATTAGTATTAATAAATATATTAAATTATGTTGATTGGCCTTATTTATAAAAGTTGATTGACATATAAATGATGGAAAATGATGTCTTCACAATATATCAACCACATTTAGTAATGCGGTTGTGCTAGTAGCTTTTATTATTTTGAATTATTAATTTTAGGTTTTATTAAAGTGGTAGGTTTATAACAATATTAAAATAAATAGGTTTTTGTACTTTTATTTTAAAATAAGTTAGTTTTATAATGACTTTAGTTTTATATCAGTTTTTTTTTTGTCAATGAAAATTTTATATTAATTCATCAAAATTTTACAATGGATAGACGTGATAGCCCTCGCTCTCCCAGCCTCACTTCAAACAGATTTGTTGGCCAAGAGAGAAAAACAAAAGCTAAGAACAATATGCCAAGCTTTACAAAGTAGACAAAAACAAAAAGACCATAAGGCCTAAAATAAAAAGAGAACGAGAAGACAACCAATATCCAACAAAGGACATGAGGGAAATAGGGCACAATTATGAACACCTAATCACAACAAATATGAACACCTAGTCACAAGCATACAATAACATATTAGCTTTGACCAACAGTGTTGTTACACCTCGAGCAGCCTCACCCAGCCAAGCAAAAAGTTATTAAGAAAAATAACCAAAATTTCCTTCATATTCCCCCGATCGGGGTGAGAGCTGATGAAAGGACACCGGTGGGATCTGTGCCATGGTCAGAGGAATGATGAGAAGGGATAGTGGGTGGACGGATGGCGACCCTCCCACGCATTCTACCATGCATAAGGTGGCAAAACAAGTTAAGGAAATTAAAGCATCATGTTGGTTTTGATTAGGAAGAATGCACTCAGGGTTTCATGTAAAGACTTTAGTTCGGCTAACAAGTATTGAAACCGGTCTTGTGGAATCCTCCAGGGTGACAAAGAAGGGGATTCAGCAAGCCAAAATCCCAGGTGCATATGACATTACCGCTCAATGTGTAAGCGACTGTCATGGGTATGTTACATTTGTTTGCTTTGTGCACACCCTTGTCACTGTGTTCATATGTTACTAAATATGTGGATGGATGTTTCTAAGATGGCGTCATGGGATAGTAATGATACCTCTTAGGATGTATGGGCAATAAGAAACTTTTATATTATTGGTCTGCATGAATATTGTCGAATTCTCTCTGTCTCTTATGGATTTTTTTTTTTCCTTAATGTGCATGCATTCTTGGAATGGGCATTAGATTTCAGTATGCTACTCTTTTTTTCCGTGGAAAATAGAGTTCGTAATTTCTATTAAGAAGTTGTTAATAGTTATTACATGTTGTAGATGCCGAGGCATATGCTGTAGGGTGGCAAGAGCCACGTTACAAAGTAGAAACTGGATATAGAAATCCAAAAGTGTCTAGGTAATTACATGAGCTGTATTCACCAGTACATAGTCCCCAAAATTTCAAAAATAAAGTAATGTCCCAAGGCCATATAGGAAAATACATCTATATGTCCATACATTAAATAACCGAATACAGATTCTGCTATACAAAAAGAAGCTCCCAAGTAGCCGCTATAAGAGAACTAGTGAGGGGGAGAACCCCCTATCCGAAGGCCGTCGATGTAGGGACGATGATAGAACCTGTGTATCCCAGCTGGTGAATGTTCGTCAATCTGCCAGTCACCTATAGGGCGATCCGCCGCCTCTTTCGAAAGCTGGTCAGCAATCGCATTTCTTTCCCTGTAGATATGAGAAACAGTGATCTGGTCAAAATGTGTTTTTAGAAAAACAATTTCTTCCAAGATATGTTCCAAAGAATATGCATGACAGATAGTTTTATTGTTTATCCAATCAATCACAATCTTTGAGTCCCCAAAAATTTGAATTTGTCTGCAATGTTTAGTGAGGGCAAAATAGAGAAGGTGTCTCAAAGTGATAAGCTCCGCAAAATTATTCGATCCCGACCCCAGTCCCAGTCTCAGGTGAAAATAATGTGTCTCAGTTAGATAAAAAACAATCCCTCCACCGCATCCTTGTGGCGGAGCTGCCCCGTCAAAATATGCCCAAGGCATATCCTTATTAATATTTTCAGGCTGAATAAGTCTAGGTCGGATGGGTGTGCTCTCAAAGGGAATTTCATTATATGCGGCACAGATGGATGCCGAGAGGAGCTGATAGTCGACTCTACGGTTCTCAAATATATAGACGTTCCTGCTCTGCCAAATGAAACTTGAAATCACAGCTGGGAGATTTTGAGCCTTTTCTGTGGCATACGCAGCCCACCAATTTGCCCAAGCAGACGGTATGTCCTCGCCCTGCCAAATCATTCTGATATTCAGAACCTGTGTGACCTGTTGCCATATTCCTTTAGTTGTCTCACAGTGTAGGAAGAGATGGTTCGAGGATTCTTCATTAGATTGGCAAAGTACGCACCAGGATGGTCCTGCAATGGCCCGCTTCTTGAGGGCATCCCCTGTAGGCAATTTGTTTGCAATTATGTTCCACAGGAGAAGCCTGTTCCTGGGCTGCGCCTGTAGCATCCACACGATTTTCCACCAGCCAAGCAAGTTAGCAGGTTTTCTGGCTTCCATAAGCCTGATATATCCCAGCTTGGGTGAGTATATCCCAGATTTAGCAGGGGCCCATATAAGCTGATCATCCTCATCCCGAAGTTTGATGTGAGTTTCAATTAGTGCACGAATATATCCATTCCACTGTTCTGTCCATGCCTCCGGGATCAGACCATGCCCGTCATTAATCCAAGCTTGGGAAAAAATAGTGGAGCGCTCCCGATCTCCAATCTGAGCTAAGAATTTGATGCCTCTGTGATTTAGGTGTTGAATCAGTTCTCTGGGCAATATGTGTGCATTCCCCGAACCAGGCCAAGGGTCGAGTCCAATACGAACCTGTGCCCCATTTCCCACCCTCCAGAGTAGATTATCTCTAATAAGGGGCATCGCCTTGAGAGTGGCACGCCAGATCGCTGAAATACCCTGTTGATTCCAAGAAGGTCTGCGTAGCCACTCCGTGAAGCAGGAAGGCCAAAAGTATTTGTGGTGAATAACCTTAGCCCATAGACTGTCCATCTTGGTGAGGGACCAGCCCTGTTTGGCCGTGAGGGCAAGTGCAAATTCCTGTAGGGACTTTAATCCCCAACCACCCCATTGCTTTGGCAGTGCAACAGTGGTCCATTTGGTCCAGGCAAATACCCTTCCTTTTTTGTTTCCATTCCAAAGAAAGCGGGTGCAAATTTGTTGAATCCTGTTCATAATGCCTTTAGGGATCCAGGTCAGAGACATCCAATAAACAGGGGTGGCCTCAAGGACTGTCTTGATCAGTAGGAGTCTGCCAGCTTTAGACAATAGACGGTGTTGCCAACCCATTATCCTTCTTTCAATTTTGTTAATAAGCCATAACCAGTGAGTATTTTTATACCCATCCGGCTTCAATCTAAATCCCAGATATTTAAAGCCATCTATCATCTGGCATTCTAAGAATGGGAAGAATTGGCCAGCAAGTAGGGCTTCCTGCTGTGAGCAGTTCATCATGGACCTGGTGGACTTCTGTTCGTTTATTTCCATGCCCGTGGCTTTACAAAAGAGGAGTAGGATGTCATTGAGGGCAGTGTTGTCCCTGATACTGCCATTCAGGAAAATTAATATGTCATCCACAAACAATAGGTGGGTGAGAACAAACTGCTCCGTGATTTTGAGGCCACTTATGTCTCCTGTCCTTCTAGCTTCCGCAATGAGCCTGCTCAAACCTTCCATTACAATGAGGAAAAGTAAAGGGGATAGCGGACATCCTTGCCTGATCCCCCTGGAGATATGAAAGCGTTCCGAGGCCGCACCATTGATAAGTATAGCAAAGGATACCGAAGTAACACAGCCCATGATCCAATTAATGAGGATATGAGGGAAACCTAAGTGAGTAAGTATCATCTTCAAATATAGCCAATTAACTTTATCAAAGGCCTTGGCAAGGTCAATTTTTAATGAGATGCCTTTCAGGTTCTTTTGCTTGATAGAGTGTAAGGCTTCTTGGGCGGTGCCAATAGCCTCATGAATATGTCGGTTCCTGAGGAAGGCAAATTGCTCAGCAGATATATGAGTGGATAGGATTGGCTTTATGCGGTTGGCGATGATTTTGGCTATAATTTTATAGAGACAGTTGCAGAGGGAAATAGGCCGGAAGTCATTGAAGGATGAAGGCTCGTCAGATTTGGGGATCAAGGCTATGAAGGTCTGGTTCATGGGTGGGTGAATATGACCCGAGATCCTGCTTTCCTCCACCACTGCCAAAAGGTCGACCTTCATCATCTCATAGAAAGCCAGGTAGAATTCCACAGGCCATCCGTCTGGTCCTGGGCTCTTGTCCTTTTTAAACCACTTAAGCGTGCTTTCAAGCTCTTGTTCGCTGACCGGTTGGCATAGATCCTCAGTGTCCTCCTGTGACACAAACCTTGGAAAATTGCCAGCGAGTCTGATGATCTCTGGGAGGTTTACTGAATTTGGGGCCGTATAGAGACCTTTGAAGTGAGCGATCCCCAGTCTGGCCAATTGTTGATGGGTGGTTGCCCAACCATCAGGCTCCATAGGAAGCTGCCATATAGTGTTGGCTGCCTTCCTGCCATTGGCAATATTATGAAAAAATTTGGTATTGTTGTCCCCTGCTTTAAGCCAAATGGCGCGACTCTTTAGACGCCAGAGTTCTTCTCTTTCCTTAAGGATCTTCGATTTTTCCTCAATCAGATGACAGAGTTCAGCTTTTGTTTCATCCGATTGATAACCTATTCCCCTTTCGTCAGTTAATTGGCCAATTCTATCTTCCATATCCTTCAGGTTCTGTTCCTCTCTGTTTCGCTTCAGTCGAGCCCAGGTTTCAGACAATTTGTTGAGCTTCTTAAGCCTGTCACAGAAATCCGAAGCTTTCCTCCCTTCCCTCAACTGTGGCTGAGTGGTCCAGAAATCCGTGACCAGCTTGTTGTAATCTGGGTCTTGTAGATGGCCAGCAAAAAATTTGTAGGGGGATCGCGGTTTTGGTATGTTGCCACTAATTTGTAGAAGGATGGGGTGATGGTCGGACAAGCCCCCGTTGCTGACCCACTGTCTGTATAATGGGAATTTCTGTATCAGCGTCTCATGCATCATGTACCTGTCCAGCCTCCTTCCTAAAGCTGCCTCTCCAGTACGCTGGTTGTGCCAAGTAGGTAGTTTTTTATTCATGGGTATGTCCACTAGCTGCTGGCCTTCGAGTAGCATAGACATTTGTTCCGCGATAGGATCCCCTTGAGATGATGACCCCCAAGTCTCCCCAGCACCCAAAGAGAAATTAAAATCACCCCCAATAATAGTGTTCTGTGTAATATGTCCTTCTGAGAGAAAGTTTTGCCAAAAATCAAGCCTGTTCTGATTGGGTCCATAGATGTTGAGAATTCTGATGGGTATGCCCAATTCACCCATAGTGATGTCCATGCCAAGGAATCCTCTTCCTCCCCAAACCGAGAGAGGTCTGTGTAATCTAGGATTGATACCAATGAGTAGGCCACCAGATCTACCACAGGCGTCCACCCCATGCAGGAGCCATCCAGGAAGGTAGGAGAGAAGACATCGGACTGCTAGTTCAGAGGAGCATAGGGTTTCTTGAAGAAAAATAATATCACATCTAGATTCAAGTATCAGTCTCTTGAGAGCCAAACGTTTTTTAGGGCTGGCGAGACCCCGACAGTTAAAGGAGAGGCAAATCATGGGGTCACCCTGTTCTGGGGCTCATTCGCTCTAAGTGCCCTCTCAATAGTTTTCTGTCGACCCGATGCCACATCTGCCACCGCAGATAATTTCGCAGAAGAAATTTGGGATGGCCGGCCTCTCTTATGTTTACGATGCCGACCTGGGGAGGAGCCCAGCCCAAGTATTTTAGGCCGAGTTCTGGATCTCAAAAGATAATGGTGCCCACCAGATGCCATCAAGGAGGTCGGGGAAACCGGATCTCCACTCTCCGGGAAAAAGGAAGGGGGGGTAGTGGAGATAGTGGGGAGGGGGGGATCGATGGGACAATGGATGGAGGGTAAGGATACACTTTCAGAAAGGGAGGTTCTGAATGCAGAGTGCATATTGGATTGCAAATCATTCAAATTAGAAGGATGACAAAAAGGAGAGGAGTTAGCACCTGAATGTGAAGATGCCGGCTCCATCGGCTTTGCTGCGGCTTCAGCTGTCTTGGATCTGGTACGCGGCGGCTCAGTTGAAGGCACAGCAAATTTCCTGGATGTTCTCTTTTTCCCACCTTCGCCCGGCCCCTTTGTAGGCGGATCCTGTTGCCTCGGGTCATTCTCCATTGCATTGACATCTACCTTTGGATTGACAGAAGGTTGATTCCTGGGACCATGCGAACTCTCCTTACCCCCCCCTGTAATCAATGGGCAGTCCTTATAGAGATGTCCAGTCTTGTGGCATCTGTGGCATCGAAAGGGTACTCCTTCATAGTCCAGTAACTGCTTCCTGGTGACATGATTATGATAGATTTCGATAACCTCCTCCAGACCCGGCCTAGTATCCATGTGAACCAAAATTCGAGCCATGGAACGCTTACCCGACTTCTCATATGTGCGGTCATGCTCCAGGTAGGTGCCTAGGGTGTCGCCGATCCTTTTAAATACATAGGGGCTCCAAAATTGCCAAGGCAAGCCTGGTAAGCGCACCCAGACAGGGCCAGCTCCAAGTTGTTCGCGTTCAGGATCAAATAAGGGGTCCCAGCGTTTCAGAAGTACAGGCATAAGCTCAATGTGCCAATATTTGCCCAGAATCCATTCGGCGAATTGTTGGTGGCAGAAATGGAGAGCGAACCATCCTTTTGAAAGAACCATCACCTCCGGTAATTCTTTGAGCAGCGGTCCCCATATCTCCTCCACCCACGACTTAAGCCTCTCCGCCGTGTAATTACGTCCACGAACACGGCCAACAAGAACCTTTCGCGCAGCATCCATAATGTCCGGCAGCGGAGCTTCAGGTCCCAAGTTTACCTTAAAACCAGAATTATTAGCTTTAAGGCATCTTCCTTTTGTAAACTTCTCCGAGCGTTTTCCCGCAAGTGTCTCTCGGAGTAACCTGCGACATGGGTCCGAGGAACTTTGTTGAGCTGAGTGAACCGACTGTGCAGGGGTAGGCGTAGTAAAGCATCCAGAGCGTATAGGGGATCGAGGGGCCGAGGTACCAATACCCAGTGGGTTCGGGCCGGAAGAAGGGGGGGGCAAACGCTGATTCAGCGGCATAAAAGAGACCGAGAGGGAGTGGGAGCTAGATGGAGGAGGAGGGGTCGGGGGAGTAGGGAGGGGAGGTCGGATGGGTTGATGGAGAGGAGCATCCAGAGATGGCGAAGCGAGGAAGCTTGGACCCAAAAGCTGAAGAGTCGTCGGAGAGAGAGGAGGGCAGTCAAGAGCGACGTCTAGAGGGGGATATACCGATTCCTTGTCTTTCCCAGTTGGCAGCTGTTGCTGAGGCCGTGAAGAAGTGCCAGCCGTTACCCCAAGAGCCACGCTACGCGGAAGCATCAACGGTCTGGTGGAATGAGCCCAAATTTCTTGGTTGGGCATGGGGTCCTCCCCATAGTCTAACAGGTCCTCTTCG
Source organism: Pinus tabuliformis (assembly GCA_031772625.1). Lineage (NCBI taxonomy): Eukaryota > Viridiplantae > Streptophyta > Pinopsida > Pinales > Pinaceae > Pinus > Pinus tabuliformis. The sequence goes on from CM062806.1 coordinate 592,052,753, forward strand.
AGCATATTGACTGTCGGTGGGAGCATAGAAGAACTCGTGATCGAGTCCGGCGGATGCGGAAAACGGAAACCGGCAGAGGATGGTTCGATACCGGGTCGGCAGCAACAGAATGGATGGCGACCGCAGGTGAAAACGAGGAGGGAGGGAACCCCAGGGGAGAAAGTAGATAACCCCAAAACCGTAGCCGCGAACCCCGAGCGAAACGAGAATGAAAATGTTCTGACGGTCGGCCCTGCCCTATGGCAGTGGCCCCATCTGTGAAACCAAGGAGGGCCCAAGTGTCAGTTACAGTGTCGTCTAGCGCGCCAGCAGCACGGGGACTGCAGGTCCCAAGCTAGGGTTCCAGTTCCGCCATCGCCAGTATGCTACTCTTACAATGGGGGCTTCGTCTCAATATTTTGTCTTTGTGATTAATCTTTTGCATAGTGTGATATGGGATGACTCGGGAAAGAAAAACCCTGAATTGGTTACAGCCCCAGTTTTAAGGAGGTTATCTGACGTGTCGGAGGATGTTGAGGGCTTGCTTCATCAAGTCCTAATCACTGTAGTGAGGAATTATTTTCCCTCTCAGTCTAATGCTTATTACCATACTGTATTATGTTGTTTCACTTTTACATGTCTGAATCTCTCTCGAAACCGTCAAGACCCTTCGCTAGGTCGTCCCCCTACGAGCTTGTCTCCATTTTGGACGAGGTCCTCGACGGCAATGGTCGAGGCATCTGAGCATTGGTTTCTTTTTCACCATTGTGGTTTGCAGCATAACCTTATGGTGTGACCTTCCTCGATCAAAGGGAACACAACAAGAGGAGGTCGTCGTTGAAGTCGGGGCAGTGGTCAAGGGCATGGGGGCCGCTCATCCCAGCCACGAGCGACCAGGGGTCAGGGTCGTCGAAACACCACAGGACTAATTCAGGAGGCAACCCAAGCCTTTCAGGCCAATGGGCCTCCTCAAATTCGCCAGTTAATTTCAAGGTGGGAGTCTAAATTAAATCAGCAGCTTGAAACTACAAAGTTGGATATGGAGGAATGGTAGATTACAAAAGAGAGCTTTCACTTAGCACACAACTCAAAGATCGGATCCTCTCAACTGACAACGGACCTCCTATTTAAAGATAAATCTTCCAACGGCTAGTTCGAGTGATCCTTGTCAAAGCGATCTCGACCGTCGATGAGAATTAAAATTTCTTTTAATCTCATCCCATTGAAATATTAAATTCTTGAGGAAATTCGAATTTTTCATTTAAATGCATTTTAATTAATTCAAAAATAAAAAATTTGAGTTAATTTCCTTAAAAATTTGACTTTGACTTAAACTTCAGGGACCAAAGGCTTAAAATTTAGCAAATTAATTAATTTAACTTAGTCCTGGGACCTTTTAAAATTTGAATTTTAAGGACCCATGAATTTTGCCTTTGGAAGACTTAAATTTACCTAGGACCTATAATTAATTAAATTTCTCGCTTAGGATTTTAATTAATTTCTTGGCCATAAAATTTAATTAATTAACCTATGAGGGGATAAATTATTTTTCCAACCCTCAAGACACTTTACATCATCATTTTCATATCTTTTACATCACAAGGGGGAAAACCCATCTGAAATAGACCCTCACAGACTACCCATTTCTACGACACAAATATAATCCAGCAGACTAAACAATTTGTAATAAAATAACCTAACCAAATAGTTAGGATTATTCCCAAATCACTTTTACATAGAATCGATCTATAACAATAGGACTCACCTAAGATCCCAGTGACAAAATTCATTCCGACTTTGGGGTAAGGCTGAAGAAAAACTCTGCCTATCATCCGAGAATGGATCGGTGAGACAAAAAACCTCCCAAAATGTAGATAATCACCAGAAAAATAGGTTTACCTAGGCAATTATATACATGACACGGATCTGCTAAGATTATTTACATCATATACATGCAGAATGGGTTTACATTATAACATGACAATCAGGTTGATGATGAAAGCTGGACGGCAGGGACACATCGATCAGGTGCAATCCCTTTTGTGAAAAAAGGGGGTGTACTGCTATGGGTCATTGACACATAGTGGTCAACAGGAGGCTTGGGGTCAGTTGGAGAAGACACACAAAGAGATTGAGGAAATCAATTTTCTAAGGTGAGAATTTCTCAAGAGGGAAATCGATTAGGGAGATCATGTAGGTGAGGGGCAGTGATAGTTCGGTAATACAGACAGAGAGGCAGAGAGAAACTTGTGGAGGCAACATAGTAGCAGGGATAACTGACACTAGGCCTATCTGGGCCCACGCAGTCTTGATGCAGAGCCAGGAGGGCTAGCGTAGAGGAAGAGTTGCCTTCCACAGAAAGTCGGGGAGCTACCAGAAACTGTTGGAATAGCCGGGAAAGCTGAAGTAGTGGGTCGTAGTGCTAATGTAGAGCTCCACATAGTTACTGCGAAGGGGCAACGCAATTGTAACCAGGGCCAGCCAGATTTGTTGCTGAATCAGCCGAAATATGCCGGTTAAATGAGGTAAAATTCACTCAGGTTCTCCGCCATTGTATTTCCCTGTCACTGGTTTTGCTAGGAGGGCAAGCAACATTTGTATTCAGAATTTCTGCTTAATAATAGAAAACCCTCAAAGCTGCTGCATCGGTTTTCTCGCATTGGGTTTTTCCGAGGACGTTTAGTCCAAAAATAAGTGTGTCCTTTGCATGATTGTCTCATTTATTTTTCAGTACTTGATCTGTATAATGGTGTAGGCTGCAGTGTATTTACATTAATATTTTCTGAAAATAACTTGTTAAATGAATAATCAAGTAGGTGATGTAAATCAGTTTTCTGCAGTAGGATTTATGGTTTGTTAGATTCAGAAATTTTCACATGGTATCAGAGTAATTACAGATCAAGGAGGACTGAAGCCATTGACGAAAGGACAGAGGAAAATCTGTGCTGAAGACAGTTGTCCCGAGAGACAGCGCAGTTTTTGGCTGAGAGAGTAGAGGAGGGGTAACGCAGTCACCAAGGGAGGCTCACATAGAGCCTGCGTTAGCCTGATTGGGTGATGTTGTTGCTACAGAGGGCAGCGCAGTGATTACTGGGCCAACACAGAGACTGTTGAGTCTCGTTTTTTCGATTGTCGTGGCTAGAGGTGCAACACAAATTTCATCTGGAGTTGTTGGTAGGGTGTTGATTCTGTTGGTGTAGAACAGTACCTAGTGGGGCAGAAGTAAAGTAGAGGGAATCAGTTCCTCAGAAGATATCTTGCCAAGAAATCTAGATCCAGTGTTGAGCAACAACAAAGAGAGATCAGAGAGGAGTGGTTCGACAATGGTTGGCAGAAGGATTTCTGTGAAGGAAATCGAAATTCATAGGGATCTTGTTCCTTAGAGGATTTCTAGCGCCAAAGAAATCCAAATCCGAGTTTTGCTGGGGCAGCAACAAAAGAGAGAGAAGAGAACCAGTTCGACATTCATTTGGCAGAGATGGCAACCGCATCTCCAGGAGGGAGGTGGGGAGATTTAACGTTGTAGTTCGAAAGAGCTACAGAAAAGGGGCAGGATCCTTGAGGTGCCCAAACTCTTGGATCACTTACAGCTACAGGAGCCCTTAATGATAGTAGCAGAATGACGAGAGTCAGTTGGTGCGAGGGATGATGGAGAAACATTGGCAGAGCTAGATTGATCAAAGACTGAAGCAACGCAATAGAGTGTTGGAGCAGTGAGGGAGGCAAAGAGCAGATACAACAGCAGCGCAGTAGCATCAGACGGTCAACACAGATTAGTAGCAGAGGTAGCTTCAGCATCAAGGGGCATCCAGACTGACCAGCATGTCCGCTTTTGGGTGGCTTTTCAGCTGCTTACTTCTCAGCAACTGAGTTGCAGTGCAACAGTTAGCAGTGGCAGTGTTATGGGTAGCATGAGGCAGCATATTGAGAGGGAGTTGCAGTACAGATGTAGCAGTGACAGTGGCAGTGTCATGGGCAACAGTACAGATTGCAGCAACACAGTGGATGAAGGGTAGCAGGCCAAGCATCAGCAGCGTAGAGGACCGATGCCATGGATCAATGTGATACTTCTGTTGGGAAGTATTGCTATAGCACATTCCTCTCTAAGAGGGAGTGTTGATTTTTGGGTAGCATCGGATCTGCTCTAGATCCAAAATTTTGTGGAGGGGCTAGAACACATGAGATCTCCAAGACCCAGAAATCGTTTGGTGAAATTCCACTCGAATAGTATTTTATTAAAATAATTAATATTTTTAATGGGGTTCCTAAGTCTAAACTTAGTTAAATTAAAATATTAATGAGTATTAATGAAAATATGGGTGAGAAGCTTCTAAGAGATGAGGATCAAGTCTAATTTAATCTTAGCCATTGATTAGAGACTTAATCTCGGTTGTTGATTTCTCAATAGGAAAAGTATAAATGGAGGCTTAGGGTCAGTTAGAGAAGGCACACAAAGAGATTGAGGAAATCAATTTTCTCAGGTGAGAAGTTCTCAGGAGGGAAATCAATTGGGGAGATCTTGCAGCTGAGAGGCAGTGATAGTTCGAGAATACAGACAGAGAGGCGGAGAGAAACTTGTGGAGGCAACGTAGTAGCCGAGAGATCTGACACTAGGCCAGTCTGGGCCCACGTAGTCTTGATGCAGAGCCAGGAGGGCGAGCGCAAAGGAAGAGATGCCTTCCACGCAGAAAGCCAGGGAGCTGCCGGAAACTACCGGGAAAGCTAAAGCAGTGGGCAGTAGTGCTGACGTAGAGCTCTGCGCAGGCCCACGGAGTTACTGCAAAAGGGCAGTGCAGTTGTAGCCGGGGCCAGCTAGATTTGTTGCTGGATCAGCCGGAATCTACTGGGTGAAGTGAGGTAAAACTCACTCAGGCTTTCCGCCATTGTATTTCTCTGTCACTGATATTCCGGGAGGGCAACCAACATTTGTATTCAGAACTTCTGCGTAATAATAGAAAACCCTTAGAGTTGTTGAACCAGTTTTCCCGCATTGGGTTTTTCCGATGACATTTAGTCCAAAAATAAGTGTGTCCTTTGCATGATTGTCTCATTTATTTTTCAGTACTTGATCTGTATAGTGGTGTAGGTTGTAGTGTATTTACATTAATATTTTCTAAATTTTCTGAAAATAACTTGTTAAATGAAGAATACAAGTAGGTGATGTAAATCAATTTTCTGTAGTAGGATTTCTGGTTTGTTAGATTCATAAATTTTCACAATAGAGAGGGTTATTCATGAGTTGTTGGCACTTGGGCACTTCAGACCTATCTCCAACCCTTTTGCTTCATCGATTGTTCTAGCGAAGAAGAAGGATGGGTCCCTACAGATGTGCATTGACTACAGGGACCTTAACAAGGAGACCACGAAGAACCGATACCCTATCCCACGCATAGATGAGCTGATGGACGAGCTGAGGGGGGCAAAATTCCTCACCAAGATTGATCTACGCTCAGGGTACCACCAGATCAAGATGAAGGACTAGGATGCCCCTAAGGCTGCTTTCAGGTGCCACTATGGGCACTTCGAGTTCTTGGTTATGCCTTTTGGTCTAAAAGACGCATCAGCCACTTTCCAATCTTGCATTAACCACGTGTTTCGTGGAAAGTTGCGGAAGTTTGTGTTGGTGTTCTTTGATGACATCTTGATCTACAACCGGACATGGGAGGATCACATACAACACTTAGAGATAGTGTTGCGCATTTTGGAGGTGCAATAGTTCTATGTGAAACTATCTAAGTGCGAGTTCGGATAGTGAATGGTTGAGATTGATAGCAGAAATAATATTCTTCATCTAATATGAACAATATGAAAAAATTTCTAATTGTTTTACAGTCTCTTAAATTTGCTCCTCCCTTTAATTTATTAAAAAAAACATCTGTGAAAAGTGGCTAGCCTTATCTCGGATCCAGGCCACTCCAGAGGTTGGTATAGCCAGTTTTAGTAGATTGTGTACTTATAATGGATGATGAAAAACATTGTGGCAAAAGCTTTGATGACCTCTCTTGTAGGAGCACCTAAGCCAGAAATTCATAGGGAATTTCAACTTATCTAGTGGCAAATTCAACAACAAAATGCCTGCCTTTGTTGTATAGAGAAGTATATCCTTGTCATCCTCAAACTGAACTGTCGGGGTCCAATGCAAAAGACCTAATGCCCATAAACTCGTCTAATGAGTAACCATTTGATTGGCACAGTTTATTTTTCCTATTTTTATATGTATAAATGAGTGGTTTGCAGGCTCCATTATTTTGCTATAGATATTTAGTTGATAGGATATTTAAAAACAATTGGACCTATATAGCATTGTTAGACAGTCTTAAAATCTTCAGATTTTGGATGACATATAATACGGTTAGATAGCCAACATACTTGATTTCCTAATGGGCAAGTTGAGGCCATCAGATCATATTTTATATGGATGTAAAACGTGTCTATTTTTTAAATGAAATAGAAAAAACTTGCCAAAAAAAATCCTTCATATTAAAAGTAAAATATATTTATTTATACAATTTATATAAAAATTCATAAAATATTAACCTAAAATTTGGAATTTCAATATTTTATTATCTTAATTTTAATTAAAGTTATAATTAATTATTTTAAAATTATAATGACTTTGTAACTTTTTATATATAAAAAATTAAATCAATTTTATAAATTTAATTGTCAAGTAATTATAATTATTTTTTTTAGCTTGGTAATAGTGAGGTTAGTTATATATATATATATATATATATATATATATATAATTGTCAAGAAACTATAATTGTTTTTTTAAGCTCAAGAGTGGTGATAAATAGAATTGTCAAGAAATTATAATTGTTTTTTTAAGCTCAAGAGTGGTGATAAATAGAAATGTATTTTATATTAAATTAAATCATTTTTATAAATTTAATTATTAAGTAATTATAAATTATTATTTTTAAGCTTGGTAGTGGTGAGGTTACATCGTGGTCATGTCTAAAAATAACACTTAAATGTCCACCCCACCAGCTCGTAGATTTTGTACTACTTGACTGACCATTGTAAGGCGTCGTGTGATTCCCCGCCACTCTGGGGGAAGACTTGTGCACTCATCTGTGTATCGATCCTCTAGATCATGCCATTCACGCTCTGTCACCCCAGTCAGTAGTATGTCGTATCTGTGCCAGAGGTCCTCCAACAAAGCCCTGTCATCCAACCACTGTCGTGATGAAGTTCCACCCTGATCTGCAGCCCTAGGTGCTGCAGCTCGTCCTACATATTCTGTCAGTCTCACCGTTGCTATATCCGCATTCCACAAAATTTAGAAATCAGTACCATATACATATATTTCTTAAAGAGAATTGAACCAAAAACTTAACATTTAGGAGTACTTTATCAAGACCTCATAGATTTAATAACTATAATTGTTATGAAAAAAAATAATTTTAATAGTAATATTTTTAATAATAATAAATTAATAAATTAATGCGAAAAAACATGTTTCTGTGAATAATCGATATATACTTTAAGTTTGAATGGACGATTTTTAATTTTTTTTTTATAATATTAATTATATATATGAGAAATAAAATAAATATATATATATATATATAATTATAATTATAATTATAATTATAAAATATTAAGTTAATTTTATATTTAATTTTTAATAAAATATTAATAAAAACTCAATAAAGAGATGTGTTTTTTTTTAATCATTTAATTATTAAAAAAATATGAAAAAAAATAAAAATAACCTACTACATTTATATAAAACGAATTAATTCATATTCATAAGTTTCCTAATAAAAAAATATAAATTACTAATATATATTTATGCACTATCATATCCGTGAGATGTTTTGAGAAAAATTATTAGAAAAATGATTTATTTAATTAAATAAAAACATTTGGTCTCATTCCATCACTTTCTTGCCTCTCTAGTTAGAGATTCTCACATAATCTTTAGTTAGAGATTCTCACATAAATTTGATTAGTGTTTATGTTAAAATTTTCAAATATATATCAAAAAATATATTTTAAATTTTAAATTTCAACTGAAAAATTATTAAAATATGAAACTCCCACTCATGGCATTATGTCTCATAAAAATTGAGACAAGCATTACCACATTCTCATTACATCCATTAATATATATAGAAAGTGACCTCGAAAAGTTGTCAAAAACCAAGCATTACCACATTCTCATTACATCCATTAATATATATAGAAAGTGACCTCGAAAAGTTGTCAAAAACCATGCATTTTCATATGAATCCATTAATCTTTAAAAATTGAGACAAGCATTACCACATTCTCATTACATCCATTAATATATATAGAAAGTGACCTCGAAAAGTTATCAAAAACCATGCATTTTAATATGAATCCATTAATTTTTAAAGATATAAATGGAAAAAATAAAAATACGTTGAAATTTAAAGATATAAATGGAAAAAATAAAAATACGTTGAAATTTGAGAATGAAATAGAGGGAAAATGACTTTCTATTATTAAAAAAAAAAAAATCATTATTTTTATTAAGCTATGAATCCATTAATCTTTAAAGATATAAATGGAAAAAATAAAAATACGTTGAAATTTGAGAATGAAATAGAGGGAAAATGACTTTTTATTATTAAAAAAAAAAAAAAAATCATTATTTTTATTAAGCTTTTTCATGCTTTTAGACTCGTCATTCACATTTTTAGAATTGTTTTCATGCCTCTGTATACTAGTTTATTATTATATTAATCACATTTTCCATTTTCAATAAATTAATAAATTTTTATATGTATATATTTAATGTTCTTCTAATAAATATATTTTTTCTAAGTTTGGAAATTTTGTGGTTAATAATAATTTAAATTTGAAAATATTTGTGGTTAATAATAATTTAAATTTGAAAATTACATATTTTCAAATTACAATTTGTAATACATGGCAGGTAGGCAAGTATGAATTTTTTTTATTAAAGAAATTTTGTGACTAATAATAATTTAAGTTTGAAAGTTATATATTTTCAAATTACAATTTGTAGGCCGAGAGCTGGGAAAGGACCGGGGAAACAGTAGGCAAGTATGAATTTTTTTTTATTAAAGAAATTTTGTGATTAATAATAATTTAAGTTTGAAAATTACAATTTGTAGGCCGAGAGCTGGGAAAGGACCAGGGAAAGGACCAGGGAAATAGTAGGCAAGTATGAATTTTTTTTATTAAAGAAATTTTGTGATTAATAATAATTTAAGTTTGAAAATTACATATTTTCAAATTACAATTTGTAACCAGAAAGGCTACATAGCAACTTGTCCATTCCTTGTAGTTAGTCCCTTCCTTCCTTGTAGTTAGTCCCTTCCTTGTGCCGGGAGCTGGGAAAGGAACGGGGAAACAGTAGGCAAATACGGTGGTGGTTGGAGGTGCCAAACAGAGAAGACTTTCAGTTCGAATCATTGGTTGTTGGCTCCACAAACTGGAGATTTCAGATTGCAGCAAACAGTGCAAATATAATGTTGTTTGACCATATCTTGTTTGACCATTGTCTCTCAGAACTGTGAGTTATTCCGTGACTATACTTGTAAATCCCAATCTCTTGTCAAAGCTATTTTGTGACTATACTTGTAAATCCCAATCTCTTGTCAAGGCTAATGATGGCAGCAACCATGCATTGGATGCCATTCAATCTTCCTTTTCACCCTCAATGTTGATACCAGAAACTACCTCAGTGACATAGCAAAATGAAAATAGGGATTTGAAAATTTAAAGGAACTCGTGACTATACTTGTAAATCCCAATCTCTTTTCAAGGCTATTTTGTGCCTATACTTGTAAATCCCAATCTCTTGTCAAGGCTAATAATGGCAGCAACTATGCATTGGATGCCATTCAATCTTCCTGTTCACCCTCAATGTTGATACCAGAAACTACCTCAGTGACAGAGCAAACTACCTCAGTGACAGAGCAAAATGAATATAGGGATTTGAAAATTTAAAGGAAAATGTTGTAGATGAAGATCTTAAAAAGTGTGAGCAGAAAACATAAATCGAATTGCAGCATTGCACAATTTTTCGTTCTATTTTTAAGAGCTGAAGCCTTCAAGGATTTCATAAATTTTCTGTTTCAAATTTCGTTCAGGGTCAGCTCTTCAAGGATTTCATGGATTTTCTGTTTCAAATTTCGTTCAGGATCACCAAACAGCACTTCTTTTTCGGATGGACAGTTCAGTATCATAGTTTCCTAGATGATGAGCAGTTAAGTGGCAGCATTCTTCAAGTGCATTATTGGGTCCTGTTACCCCTCAAAATGCAGATGCTCAAAATGCAGATGTGTTTTGATATTTGCAGAGGCATTCTTTCCAGCACACAATAACTTCATATACAGGGTCATATTGGAAAATTTAGTAGTGGTATTCCCGAGTAGCAGATGGACACAATAAGAGAAATCCAATGATTTTATAAGTCCATATCCAATGATTTTATAAGTCCATATGTCTGAGATGTTTTGTTCAGCATAGGAAGGTACCTTGAAGATTTTGGAAGTAGCGCGCACCTGTTAGTTCAGAGTTTCAGTAAGCCATCATTATAGCAGACCAAGTCGCTGCACCATGTTGAGGAAAGCACGACTATTTTCACATCCCCTTGATTCGATTAGAGTGGGCGAAAAAGAAAAAGAAAAAACAGAAAAGAAATGTTTGATTTCCCTTTTCATGTTGAAAAGGGAAGGAATATCCCAAAAGAAATGTTTGATTTCTCTTTTCATGTTGAAAAGGGAAGGAATATCCCAAAAGAATAGATATGAATATATTTTAATTACCCCTTGATTCGATTAGAATGGGCGAAAAAGAAAAAGAAAAAACAGAAAAGAAATGTTTGATTTCCCTTTTCATGTTGAAAAGGGAAGGAATATCCCAAAAGAATAGATATGAATATATTTTAATTAATCATAAAATATAAAAAGAATAGATATGAATATATTTTAATCAATCATAAAACTAAAACGCATGGGAATCAATGAAAATAGTTTGAAAGTTATGCAGACAACATGTAGCATTTCCAGTCCTTTGCAAGGAGTTAATCACTGTATAGAGCAGTGCTAAATGGGGCTGTCTACCTAATATTCGTTTTGAAAATCTTAACTCGAATCCGACGAACCCAATTGCCCAGAAGGCAGAAACTTGACCATAAATATTTCCACAAACATAATATACAATGCAAGGTTTCTACCATGACAGTCGCCATCTATCCTACATGTGGCCTGTAGCCACCGGAGTAGTCACAAAAGCTAGAGTGTACCCATCAAGTGATTTGTCATCATCTTCATTATAAGTCCAGTGATGGATTTTAGTCGCAAACCCATATATTTTGGGAGATCCGGCCCCAAATTATAAAATAAATAGAATAGGAGCCTTGCATTGCATGGTCGCCACTTATGGCTTTTCCTTCTCTTACGGGGTATTCTAAGAAATATTTTCACTGCGTGTTTATACAATTCTCTTAATGCCAAATCAAGGACGAAAACACCATGTTGCGTTCAGGCGGACCGTCGGGGGCGGAGGAAAAAGCCTCAGTAGCTCCCCCTGGTTCCATTTCTGCGGACTGCCTAGTAAATACAGTCGCCTAAATTCATACGATCGTGGGTTCCCTCGAGCCTATTTTTAACAGGAATTGCGGAGCTTTTTGTATGAGATATCTCTAGTTCAATTTTTCATCATTTGAAGTCGTATTTCCTCTTTTCAAGCTTGAATTTCTTCTTGGATTGCCGGAGAAGGGAATCATGGAATTTCTCCGAAGAAAAAGCTTGAAAAATGGAGCAGTACGACTGTAATATGAGGTTCTGCGTTTTTTTTTCAAATCTCATTTAGTACTTGAACTGGCTTCCAGGGTTTCTTAAGTTTAGGTTTTTAATTTGTGTTCGAAGTGCCTTGGATTGGAACATTAGTTTTTATTTGCATTATCAAACCCTCAAAAATCCTTTACGACTGAATCTGGGGATTTGGCATAGCAGTATAATGTTCTGAGTAGGATTTGGTGTTTGATCCGTTTCTGCTGCGACTGGCTGATACAGAGTTGGTCGTAGCAGAATTTTTGTTTTTATTCAGTCTTAGAGTTATTTGAATCATTTGCGGAGTCTTGGATTGGACGCTGGTTATAAGGTTATATCATTATAAAAATTAGAGCGTATATGAACTGAGGGCATGTCTGAGGCAGCTGAGGTTTGTCTACATAGAATCCATTGCCCGACGACTCAGCAGCTCCCCCGCTCCCCCTGGTTCGATACCTGCGGAGTACCTAATAAATGCAGTAGACATCTGCCAATCGGGTTGCTCTGGTAGACATCTGCTAATCGGGTTGCTCCTAGTATACATCTGATAATCGGGTTGCTCCTCGCAATGAAGGATGTGACGTGATATTGCTCGTGAAGGTAATGAAGTGATCCGCTCCTGAAGGTAATGAAGTGATCAGTGAAGCTTGTAAATGGAGTCCTGAACTAACCGTCGTCGTTGCTTGTGAAGTATGGAAGTAGATCAAATTTGAATCCTGAAGTTCAGTAAGTATCCATAACCAAAAAAATTAAAATGTGTTTATTAATTTGAAATTTTGATTTTTCTTGTTTTGAAATTTTATCAATCCTGTAAAATCATAAATGAAAATTGAAAATTGCAGAATTTGAAAATTGATATATCAATACTGTAAAATCATAAATGAAAAGTGTAGAATTTGAAAATTAATCATTCTGCAAGGAAAATACTCTTGATAATTCTACAGAGGAAAAACTCATAAACGAAAATTAATGAAAATTGATAATTGATTTCACAGTGGGAACTTCCAGAACTTCCAAAAGCAAAAGCAGAGGTCCAAAAGCAAAAAGCAAAAGCAGCCCTCTAGAGAATCAGGGCCAGAGGTCCAAAAGCAATAGCAGACCTCTAGAGAATCAGGGCGGTGCCTTAATTTCCTGCCAAAATGCTACATGGGACTCAATCGCCTCAGCAGAAATGTGAAGTCAGAGGAGACCGACTTGATGAACAATTCTGATAATGTGAAGCCGTGATTGATGAACAAGTCTGATAACGTGAAGCGAGTGGAGACGGCGCATAGGAGACTAGGTTGATGAACAGTAGTGTTGATATTGTGAAGCCAGCGAAGATAGGGCTGATGAACAATTTATACCTCAGCGCGCCACTTGTATCAATTTATACATCAATGCGCCACTTGTATGCTATACCTCAGCGCGCCACTTGTATCATAATGCTGGCCATTTGCATTGTTCTGCTTGTGACACCTGGAGAATTAGTTTAGTTATTTATTCATATATTTCAATTACCGTAAAATAGTTGCCTCCCTGCACTCCTCCGCTTTAGGTTAGGCAATTCATTCACTATAATATTTAATGTTTTCAATTAATGTCGGTATTAGTTCACTTTGCCAAGCGAAGTTTCGAAATGACAAGTGAAAAGATGAATATAACTCATGATTTTATTCGCCGCGGGCTTTGAGAAGAGGCCAAATAAGACAACCAAACTCATAATTTTATCCTAGGCTTCGAGAAAAGGTCAAATAAGATTACCAAACCTAACATTTTATCCTGAGGTTTCGAAAAGAAGCCAAATAAGACCATCAAACTGATTCATTTTAAAAAAATTAGTTATTGATAAAAGTAACTAATTATTTGTCATAATAAGTAGGTTATATAAATGTTAAAATATACCATATCGATTACTATAGTGCCTGTCATCCCTGCAGCAAGGACTAATAAATATTTTTTTTAATATGATTGTCATATTTTTTAATTATTCATTTTTATTTATTTTCTTTTTTATTTGTTTTTGTTTTCTATATCGTTTAGTTAAAAATAATAAAAAATATACCAATTCGATAATTTTTATTAATTGATTAAATTGTAAATCAAATTAAATATGAATAAATATCACCTAAAAAATATGAACCCTACGAAATTGTATGATATTTTTTATTATTCTAATTTAAATCAAAGTAATAATGAATGTTTTTTATTCTTTTGTTATAATTTATTATTTTTTTAATTTCATTTTATCTTTATTTTATTTTATTTATTAAATATTGGCTTTTTATTTTATTTATTAGAAATCATATAATTTCTAATTATCTTCTTTATGTATTAAATGTATTTTTATTTATCATTACCAAGATCTTTTTATGTTTACTCATTTATTTTAGGATTTTAATTACTCACTTACATATTTAGAAATTGTTTTCACTTCTGTGTTTACAAGTTTAATATTTTCTATAACGACATTTTCAATTGAATCAATAAACCTATATGTACATGTAGGTTTTTTTAGATAAACATATGGTGAATTTTAGCTCGAAATTATGAAATTTTGTGGTTAATAACAATTTAAGTTTCAAAATTATATATTTTTAAACTGTACCATTTAAATTGATGGTTATATTTTTAATATTATAATTTAATTTATAAATAAAATGACATTTTTTGGGTTAGTTTTGTCAAAATTTAGTAGAAATTTTTTAGAATCATAAGTTTAAGTTTATTAAATTGCAAAGTTCAAGTGCTTTATTTTTTCAGAGTGTTGAATCTATTCATGGATTTTTAAATAACAAGAAATCACAATTTCCCCATAAATTCTATTGACTATTCCAGATAAGAAGAAACAAAAAACATTTTGTCTATTAGTTTAACTATGTCATTTTTAATCCTTTACTTTTTCTTCCTTTTTTTTAATTATTTTTGTTTTCTTTCTCATTTATTGGATACAAATTAAAATTAAGTCACACAAATTCAAAATATATTTTATGATATTTTTCTATTATTTAATAAACTATATATCAAATTAAATGAAAATAATAATGAATATTCTCATTATTTTATATAACTATGTTAAAGATGAACCACACTTTTTAAAAAGTCAACAATATACCACTTATTCATGAAACAAAATATTTCCTTATACCACCGCTTGTCATGAAACAATGAGCCCCAGTGATACCTAGATCCTCCACCCCTTTCTCGGTGTTTTTATATTATATTAGTTTTAATTTTTATATTAAAATAATATTTAAAATATTATTATTAATATTAGTAATTGCCCCAAAAAATGTAAGGTGAGGCCAATAAAATTGTTAAATTGAAAAAATTGTATCTAATTTCCATAATCAAGCAATTAATAACTAATATATTAAATTAAGTTTTTTTTAGTGTTCTTTAAAAAAAAAATTAAATATATATATATATGGATTGGTAAAGTCGATATGTTTTGTAATATCTACAAGTAAGAAGAGTGGTTTTGTGATGTCTATAAGCAAGAAAAGTTTTAAGAAATATCTATGCAGAAAGAGACCATGTAAAAATATTCAAGAAACCAAATTAACACCTTTTGTTTAAATCTCTAGATTGGAGATTGAATATCAAGTCCACAAATTTCCATCTTCTATCACTACCCCTCTTCAAAACATACCTTATGTGATATATGTTGTATTGGCCCAAAACATAAATGGCTACAAATCCTATAAGGCTAAAGCTCAAACTATTAATGTCATTTTGTATCTTGATGACTCCTACAATACAATACACTAACATATCGTAATTTGGATTTTTGAGCTGAAATTCGTCAACAAATTCAGCCGCTTCTTCTAGTATTGCATCCCCTTCTGCAATTTCCCAACCAATGTTATTGGATGAAATTTCAGCATGCATTATATGATAATGAAGGAGCAAAAATATCCAAAAGCATGAACTTGATTTGGTTGATTTTTTCCTAGCTTGCCATTGCGACATCATAAATGCCCAAATTACAAAGTTGTAAGAAAAAACTAGAACAAAATAATGGTTCGATTACTAAAAAGATGAAGGAACAGAAGAAGACCCTATGGACCATGGAAGTTGAATACCATCGCATGTGGTTGGAAGTGGAAAAATCAAAATGATTACTTTTTTTCCCAAGAAGGGGAGGATGATGCAAGAACATCCAATTAGAGAAAAAAAAGAGAGTAATTAGAGTGTATGTAGAATTGAAATTTAATAAGGAAGAATTGAAGGACTTTATACTTTTGTTTTGAAAAAAGATAAAAGTTGCATATTTCAGCAATATTGGGGACAAAATAAATTGATCATTCCTTCTATTTCTGGATATATTGTTGTACATTTGGTTGTTTCTTTGGACAACCCTTGATTCAACATCACATATAACAATAATGTAGATTGTTTCTTTGCATCAAATTAAAATTAAATAAAAGCAACCTTACCTGTGCATGTCACCTAGCCTGCATAATTCTTTCAACAACCAAATAAATCTCTTCCTATCTTTCAAGGAACCATGGAATGTGTACACAACGGAGAAGGTCTAAAACAAATGTTGAAATGGTTTTACAATGTCAACCCTTAAAAAAGGAAAAATATACCCAATGGCCAATAGGTAGTTAGTTTATTCTAACAAGTTATCCTTCAAGAGTTGTAGATCTTTAAACATTTTCTTAATATAGAAAGAGTTGGTAAACATTAACATTAAAAAGTAGTCACTACATTTGCATTAAAGAAACTGGATAGCAATTCCATTATCTAGGGGCACTGTAAATTTTATTTTTTTCAATTATGGTTGTTTATTGGCGTAGCTTGCATTTGTTTTCTTTTAAGCCTCAATATTTCCACGTAGCCACGAAACTAGATTTTTCAAAATCAAACCTAGAAAAAATTGGCTTTGTTATATTGGCTCTTTTGTTAACCATGTGGTCATACATACCATGATGATGTTTCCTTGTTTTCTCCATTGGCTCTTTTGTTAACCATGTGGTCATACATACCATGATGATGTTTCCTTGTTTTCTCCAAAGTTAGAGAGTTGTGCCATATTTCAACATTACTTTTCTATTATCACTAAAAAAACCACCTCCCGCTGTGATAAAAATGCTCCCTGCTGCATTCGTTGTTTTTTTCTTTAACCTCTCATTAACTATTATTTTTGTTTTTATATCTCAACAATTTGTGCTTTCAAATAATTTATCCAAGGTTAATGTTCTTGGTAAAGTCAAGAAATCTGTTTTTTAAATTTTAACTAAAATGATTTCCAAAGTTTTTTGCAACATCTAAAGCATTTTCAGCCATCAAGGAGAATATTATTCCAGGAAACTAGGAATAATTCAAAATGGAACATGTATTCGAGATTGACCGAAAAAACATTCATGTATTCAAGATTGATGGAAAATATTTTATGGGGTTTATAGTTCTAAGCAATATAACGTGTCAAATGTATTTGATAAAAATTCATCCAGATCAATCCAATAAATTATAGAAAACAAACCAACAATTGATTGTGTTCATCATCAAAAAAATTGTAACTTATTAAACAATCCCAAAAAATAGTTTTCCAAAGTTGTTATGCAAAAAAAGAACAATTCATATTCCTAGTGGCTTCCAATCTCAAGTTGAAAAGAAAATTCAGAAAATTTCAGGTAATTTTGTATATAAAATGCGTAGCTTAAATTTGTAATTTTCACATACATATTTCATCATTTCTCCTTGCAATAACTTAACTAAATATAGAAGCGATATTCTAGATGGGTATTGCCCACTAAAGTTATACAACAATGTCTTCTCGTGTAGTAATAACAAAAAAATGGGAAAACTTGTTTCTTCTCCTAAAACCCTGGTAAAGAATGTAACAAAAGTACCAATGAGATGTTTCATAATGGCCATTATTTGATGTGGAGACATTTGTGGTAATGCGTTAAAATAAAACCTACAAAATCTCTAAGATCTAAATAACAAGCCTTGCTTTCTCAAAAACGTCTATGAGTTATCCATTAAACCTTCAACATCAAAGTTAGGATCTTTCTTAGTTAACCGGACCACTTACTGATATTAGCTCTTCTAGACCATTTGTGATGATTGTCGTCCAATTGAATAACCATCTGAGGTTAACATCAGTTACAAAAAGGCTTTTTGTTGTGTTGTCTAAAAACTATGCTACACAACAACAACAACAACAGCAAAATATCGTAATGTAAGAAATCATGTAAGATTACCAATTTTTCACTTTCAAGTGCAGAGATTAGCAATAAAAATAATTTTGATTATCAAAATGAGTTATTTCTTCCAAAGAACTAATTGTGTCCCTGTAGAGCCTCTATTCTACACCTACTTGTCTACCATTTGCCTCAGTTTTTCCTTATCTTTCCTTCACTTTTGCCTCATTTTCACCATAAAACCTCTCAGATCATTACATTAAGTGTCAATAAGCATGATCAAGCAAGTTTTGCTAATGGGTGACTATTTGTTTAGATTTTGACTTACTTGCAGGAATCCCGCAGCTATCTGATGATCCCGCAGCTATCTGAAGATCCTGCAGCCTTTTTGTTAAACACTATGATCCACGTGTCGGTTTGCTAGACGAGCCACATGGGCACTCAGGTATCAACGTGCTCGAGGTTCCTGTCCCATTGTTCCAGCCATCCACGTCATCTTCACCCATGGTCAAAGCTGGTTAAGCTACGGTCAACTCAAGGTGGTTTAAACGGTGATTGTGAGCTGCTTGGTCACGTCATCTTAAACGGTGATTTGTCCATGATCTACAGGTGGCAGGGGACATGATCCAACATGGGATTCATGACCCATGACGACAGAACCACTAAACTCGTCCACACAGCCGTGATGTGTCAAGGGACCATTAATACGCATGACTGTTTATTGTTTTTCTGTTAATTAGCTGTACGAGTAGGCTATCTTAGGAACCTCTATAAATTGTTGCGTCTGCGTACGCTCAAAGAACTTTGGATTAGTTGTAATTTCCTGCACTTGTGTTGAATTTAGAAGCATTGTGAACTCTGTTTTCTAGTGCTATTCCAGCACTCTGTTTTGTATACTTTTTGCAAATGGAGGAATAGATATAGCACCGTTTTGAAGTTTCCAGATCTCTGAGTTTTCTTGTGGCTGAATGAACAGAGGGCCCCTGCTCATCTCAGCCTTTGTAAAGTATTTTATGTGCAGTATTTCATTACTTTCTTATTTATTTCCTTAAGCATGTATAGTTTCATTTACTTGTTTTCCTTTCTTTTAAGCTGATCAGTGTTATTTCTTTGCAGGTTTCTTTTAGCCCGGGATTTATTTTTATATGTGTGTGTTTGCTTTACAAGCTAATGGTATTTGAAGTTGACAATTCAAGTGCTGCCTTTGTCTTTATAGTTGATTTTTAATCTTATTTCTCAAAGAGCTGTTAACATATATGAATGATCTTCATCATAAACTATTATCTTTTAAGATCAAAATATCACTAATTTGCAGCTAGTTTGGGTGCTTTTTGGACTGTTCTTTCACTACTTTCTTTCCGTGCTTTACACAGTACATGTGCTTTGAAGCATCGAGTTAGAAAGAGCAAATCATTACCACTAGTCTTTAAAGTAGAAGTTTTGATTTTAAAGTGCTTCCTAGACTATTTCCTCACTACTTTCTAATCATGCTTTCCATAGTACATATGGTTGAAGTAGAGAATTAGAAATAGCAAATCATTATCATTAGTCTTTCAAGCATATTTTTCTCACTTTTCTAATTCCACTTAAGCTACTTTCTTTCCGTGCTTTACACAGTACATGTGCTTTGAAGCATCGAGTTAGAGAGAGATAATCTTTATTTTTGGGTTTTAAAAGTGACTCTCTTTTCTTTTATTAGCAGCAACTTGGACGGTGTCTAGTGCCATTGGTAGTGGTCATTTGCTTTCAAGTTTATTTCAAGTCATTTCAATTCATTTATTCTTTTCAAGCATTTCCTTTCAAGCAATTAGTTAGAGATCACTCAACACACACTTCCACTCATTTAGGATTCACTCTACACACACACCATCACTCACTTGTTTATAAATTCTCATTCCATCTTAGGAACATAATCAACCACAACAACACCCCCCAACGATAAGAAAAACTCTAAGAGGTTACTTAAGTACATATAGTACACCTTCACTTCATCAGCTTACGAGCCCCGGGTTGACAATAAATACTAGCAATTTAGATAACACTAAATTGACTAAACATTTTGGCGCCGTTGCCGGGGAAGTGAAATTAAGTAGCCATATTCTTAGAAAAAAAATATAAAAAAAAAAAAAAAAAACTTCAAGAAAAGAAGTTAATAACCTATCTAAGTATGCTCTCCTCTTGCACTTTGAAGTGATCTGGAGGATCAGAAAGGAGAAAGTTATTGATTTAATAAGTTTCTTGAGTATGCTCTCTTCTTGCACCTAGAGTGAACTGGAAGATCAGAAAAAGAACTATTTAACTTGACTTGAAGATAAAATAAAAATGACATGCATAGAGCTAGAGATTCTAGGGGAAGGTTTTTAGCTAGAGCTCGAAGTTCAATTTTTACAAGTCCATCTGCTTCAAGAGATAGACAAGAGACACCTCCCTTATCTCCAACCGAAACTCCTAGTCCTGAAATTCAAGAGCCAAGAGTTGACTCTCCTATACCTTCTATTGAGTTTGAACTAGGAAGAGGCTCTTCTTTTTCTCCTACCAGAAAACCAATTGTAATTGAGGAAATAGACTCACCTGAAGAGGAAGGAGAAATCTCTTCTCATTCACCCTTTGTGGAAGAACCAGAAGATTTTGAAATCCCTAGGAAAATCATCATGGCAGAGGAAGAAGGAGGCGATAGAGGTAGAGGTAGAGGAGGAGGAGGAAATAACAATAACAATGGAGGAGGTAGAGTTCCCATTGGAGGAAATAGAGATGGGGATAACACATTTGGGTTTCCCATTGTTGATGAGGACTCCCGAGCCACCATGAAAAACATATCACCATCCGTTCTCCCAAATTTTCATGGATTAAGAACTGAGGACCCTGAAACATTCTTGTTTGAATTTGAAGTTGTGTGTCGAACTTATGACTATCTGGATGATACTCAGAAACTCAAACTGTTCCCATCAACATTAAAAGATCAAGCTTTGAAATGGTTCATGGGGTTACTTACTCAGTCCATTAGGACCTGGGATGAAATGAAACAAACCTTTTTGGATAGGTATTTGGACTATTGTATGCCTACTAATCATAAGGATGAGGTTTTTAAAATGATGCAAAAAGAAGATGAGAGCTTAGAAGATTTACTTGAGAGATTTCAATATAATTTAAAAAGAGCAAAAATGAGTACCTTGGATGAAGAGACCTTAAAAGCCCTCTTATTAAAAGCCATTAGGGATGAATGGATAGATATCTTAAACATGATGGGGAAAGGGGATATTTCTCAACTTCCTCTCAGTGATATAGCAGAACTTTGTACCCATCTCTCAAGGGGCAAA
This sequence comes from Pinus tabuliformis, assembly GCA_031772625.1. Classification (NCBI taxonomy): domain Eukaryota; kingdom Viridiplantae; phylum Streptophyta; class Pinopsida; order Pinales; family Pinaceae; genus Pinus; species Pinus tabuliformis. Next base: position 592,073,963 of record CM062806.1, read on the forward strand.
TCAAAAACTCAAAAAGGGCCTAGAGATCCTTCTCTCCTTAGGGCAAATAAATCTGCAACAGGATCAGTGAGTAGGGCTGAAATCGGTAATATGCTAGATGAATTTAAAACTGACATCTTAGGGAGTCTTAGTGAACAAATTGATACCCTTAAGATTCAAAATAAACAAAAAGCAGAAGCCGAGGCTATGACCATTTTTTGCCTGAAGTGTAGAAAGAAGCATGCTTTAAGGGAATGTCCCTTGGAAGCACAAGTTGTGGAAACCTGTGTAATTTGCTCAGAAACCCATGAGACCAAGGAATGTCCTTCAATCCCTGGCCTCAAAGCAGTCTTTCAAGAAGATCCAAGTACGCTTGAATCTCTTTGTTTTGTTGCAAGAAGACCTTGGCAGGGGCAGCAAAATCAAGGGTTTAATAACTCTATGAATTTCCAGCCCCCACCAAATTGGAATCCTTGGCAACAACCTTGGTCACAACCACAAAATCCTTTCCAAGCATGGTTGCAAAGCATGCAAATGCAAAATCCTTATGGGAGATTTGCCCAATTCTATCAATATCCTCAATCCTTTCAGAATCAGCAAGCTCCCCAACTCCCAAATCAAGGTCAACAATTGTCATTACCATTCCCTCAACAACAACAACCTCTTCCACAAAATCAAAATTCTCAACTCTTGTTACAATCTCAGCAGAGGCCAAATCAACTTCCCTCTCAACCTCAACCAAACCCCAATAATAGGAATCCTCAAAGTGCTTATGTGATGGAAGGTCAACCACTTATGGAAGGTCAACCATTCCCTACCTATATGGTTGTCCCTCTCAATGAGGTCCAACTCAGATCAGGTAGAATCCTAGACCAACCTTCTACAAGTGCTCAACAACCAAGCATTTCTGAGGAAGAATCTCTCAAAGCCAATAAGGGTTCTGAAGTATCCCTTCAAAACCCAAGCATTAAAGAAAAAGAAAAAGAATCAACTCCCTTAGTAGAGCAACCCACATCTTCAGCTATTCCTCCTTTTCCTGAAAGATTGCAAATTGATAAAGGAGTGGAGAAGCAGATTTGGTTGCCTGACTATAGCTTTCTAGATGAATTGAAAAATGTTTGTATCAAGATTCCCTTGTTAACAGCCATTAAGGAGATTCCCATTCTAGCAAAGACAATAAAGGAGATGAGTTTGAAAAAAACAATAAAAAGAACCAGAGACACCAAAAGGATACATCTAGTTGGAAAAATTGCAGACATTATGATGGGTAAAATTACCATGCAAAAATATGTAGATCCCGGTAGCCCTATTGTTAAAACTCATATTAATGGGGTTGAAATCCCAAATACTTTGATTGACTTAGGAGCCGCTATCAACATTATGAGTAGACAGACCATGGATCAGTTAAAACTTCCTAACCTTCTCTTTACACCTACTCTGTTGCAACTTGCAGATAGATCAATCATTAAACCTGATGGTGTATTGGAAGACATTCCAGTCTCACTAGACTCTTGGGAATATCCAGTTGATTTTATGATTTTAACTCCCAAGAACAATCTAGGAGGACATCCTCTTATTCTAGGAAGACCTTGGCTGGCCACAGCTGATGCTTTCATAAGTTGTAGGTCGGGAGACATGTATATATCAGATGGTAATTCTACCAAGAAATTCAACTTGTATCCTCCCGCAAAGGCAATAACAGAAATAGGAGAAGATGAGTGGATTGATGATGAGGATACTCTTCAACCTGTTCTAACCATCTCTGAAATCAGTGAGGACAGTCAAATTCTAAATACATTAGAAAATTTTGAGGCACCTTTAGAATATGACTCTTCACAATTCCAGTTAGATGCAGATATTGAATATCTCTCCTCTAGACAGATGTCTCTCTTCTCAATGGAAGAGTTTGGTAGTTCTACAATTGAAATCTTTCCAGGAAAAACATTAAACATCAACAAGAACTTGGAAAGACTACAACAAGAAGAATTAACTAAACTGTTGCAAAAACATTCCACTGCCTTTGCATGGGAATATACTGACATGAAAGGAATCGACCCTAAGACTTGTATTCATCATATTTACATTGAAGAAAACAGCAGACCTATTAGGCAGCCACAAAGACGGATGAACCCAAATCTTAGGGAAATTGTGAAAGAAGAACTTCAGAAATTGCTCAAGGTAAACTTCATTTACCCCATTTCAGATAGCCAATGGGTTTCTCCCTTGGTTATAGTGCCCAAAAAGAATGGTAAATGGAGAGTTTGCATTGACTATCGAGAATTGAACAAGGCAACCTTAAAGGATCATTTTCCTCTACCTTTTATTGATCAGGTATTAGACACTTTAGCAGGTAAAAAGTATTTCTCATTCTTGGATGGTTTTAGTGGTTACAATCAGATTCAGGTAGCACCTGAAGATCAAGACAAAACCACCTTTACTTGTCCTTGGGGGAATTTTGCCTATCGAGTACTCCCTTTTGGTTTGTGCAATGCACCTGCTACATTTCAAAGGGCTGTACTAGGAATCTTCTCAGATCTGATTCATGATTGTGTAGAGGTATACATGGACGATTTCACAGTCTATGGTAATACATTTGAAGAAGCTTTGGCAAATTTGGAAAAAGTACTGGTAAGATGTAAGGAAACAAATCTTTCTTTAAGTCATGAAAAGTGTTTTATGATGTTTACTGAAGGGATTGTTTTAGGACATCATATTTCAGGAGATGGAATCAAAGTTGATAGATCTAAAGTAGAAGTCATCTCTAAGTTACCTGTTCCAAATTGCCAAAGAGATGTTAGAAGTTTTCTTGGGTTTACTGGTTATTACAGAAGATTTATTGAAAACTTCACTAAAATAGCATCCCCTCTTTTCAAACTACTTACTAAAGATTGTGAATTTAAGTGGGATCCTGAATGTCAATCTGCCTTTGAAGCTTTAAAGACTAGAATATCTGAAGCACCCATTTTAAGGGGTCCAAATTGGAAACTCCCTTTCCACATTTCTACTGATGCTTCAGATACAGCTTTAGGAGCTGTTTTGGGACAAAAGGATTTGATCCCTTATGCCATTTATTACACGAGTAAGAATTTGACTCCTACTGAGTTAAATTATACTGTTACTGAAAAGGAGTTTCTAGCTGTTGTGCATGCTATAAACAAGTTTAGACACTATATAACCAGCTATGAAACCTTTGTCCACACTGATCACTCTGCCATTAGATACCTCATGAACAAACTAGTCACTAATGGTAGAGTTACAAGATGGCTTTTGCTCTTACAGGAATTCAACATAACTTTGTTAGAACGACCAGGTAAACAGAACACAGTAGCTGACTTCTTGTCCAGAATCCAAAACACTAATGAGGACTCTCCTGTAGAGGATAAATTTCCAGATGAATATTTGTTTGCAGTAACCACCAAAACCCCTTGGTATGCTGATATTGCTAATTATTTAGTTACTGGAAAATTACCTTTACATTTATTTCCTAATGAGAAAAGGAAAATCATTCAGGATAGTTCACTTTATTCTTGGATTTCTAATGAATTGTTCAGAACAGGGCCAGATTTGATGATCAGAAGATGTGTACGGGAGGATGAGATGCCTGACATCCTTAAGGCATGTCATGACGAACCTTGTGGCGGACATTTTTCTGATAAGAGGACTGCCTATAAAATCCTTTCATCAGGATATTATTGGCCTTCTCTCTTTAAGGATGCAAAGCAATATGTTAAAAGGTGTGACAGTTGTCAAAGAACTAGGAGACCAACTCTTTCAAGTGAAATGCCATTACAGCCACAGGTATGCATCGAACCTTTCAAGAAATGGGCTCTAGATTTTGTTGGACCAATTAATCCGCCATCCAAGCAAAATAGATATATACTGGTTTGTACTGATTATGTTACCAAGTGGGTAGAAGCTATAGCATTAACTTCTGCTACTGAAAATTCAGTTGTTCAATTTCTTTTCAAGGATATTTTCACTCGTTTTGGTGTCCCAAGGGAAATTGTAACAGATCAGGGAAGCCAATTTACATCAAGGATGGTGGAAAAGCTGATGGAAGAATATAAGATTAAGCATAGAACATCTACTCCATACCATCCGCAAGCGAATGGTCAAGTAGAATCTACAAATAAAGTTCTTGAAAGCATCATCACAAAGACTGTTCATCTTCATAGAAGAGATTGGGCAGAAAGGCTTCCTGAAGCCTTATGGGCCTATAGAACTACATGGAGGAACACCACAGGACATTCTCCCTATGAACTTGTTTATGGGAAGGAAGTCCTGTTCCCCATTGAGTTCCAAATCAAGACCTTCAAGACAGCAGTTCAATTGGGGATGAGCTTATCAGAAGCCCAGAAGCACAGAATGGACCAGTTAAATGAACTAGATGAAATGAGACAAGATGCAATTCTAAGGACCGATCTAGTTCAGCACCAAAGAAGCAAATGGCATGATCGACATATCAAAGAAAAGAAGTTTCAAAAGGGTGATTGGACACTCTTGTTTGATTCAAAATTTAAGGACTTCAAAGGAAAATTTCAAACTCATTGGCTTGGGCCATATGAGATTGATGAAGTCTTTAATAATGGAGCAGTTAGAGTGAAGACTATTGATGAACTTCAAACTCCCTTTATTGTGAATGGCCACCGGTTAAAAGTCTACCACAAGCCACTCTCAAAAGAGGAGTTTGTTAAGTTATTCCAAGGCGATTCTGAAATGAGGCTGGTGGAGAAGAATTCTTCTCCTCCATCAGCCTAATCTCTGTTTCTTTCAATTTCAATAAAAAAAAAAAAAAATTGAATAAAAGTATGAGCCTGAAAACCAATCTCTGATTGGCAGTCTCATGCAGAAAACATGAGGTGAAAATCAGGGTCACCTGACACCTCATGTTTTCCAAAAAAAAAAAAAAATCTCTCTCTTTCATTTTCATTTCATTTATTTCATCTCACCATTTTCTTCCATCTTACCATCTTCACTTCACCTCACTGCTTTCCACTCACTCATTCATTCATCCCTTCATTCCATTTCACTTCATTAATAAATTTTTTTTGGACAACTAAAGTATTTTATGCAGCTGGAAGACTTCATTACAGTTCCTGCAGCTATTTGACAATTCTGCAGCCGTTTAGCCTTTCTGCAGCCTTTTGCACCTGCACAAGAAACACAGTTTGTCTGAAGAAAATATTTACAGTTCAAAATCATCAAAGACAAGGAGGAAAGATCATGTGCTAGCAATAAAGTTAACAAAAGGTTAGTACCAAATCATCAGAAGCCAAATCAAATGTGAATCCGAGGTATGTTCAAAACTCTAAACCTATGGTTATTTCATTATGCGGAATTTTCTGGGTTATGTCTTGTTGGCCACTAAACGTAATGATTACCCATTTTCTTTTCCCATGCGACCACAAATCTACGAATCCTCCACGTCTACCAGCTCATAATAACCATGATTTTTGAAATTACATATGGCTGTTTCGGTCATTAAGGTCTCGTACCCTAATGACGTAACCTACCGTATTACGTCTCTCAGTTCTCGTCCCGCAGCCATGTGTCAATCCATAGCCGAAATTGGAGAATGTAGCCGTTCCATTCATCATTTCAAAACCCTCTGTGCTCATAACACCCTATTCCTCGCTATCATCTCCCTTATTCCGTTTCACTCACTACGATTACCTCCATAAACCATCCTCTGTTTTCCCTCTGCCGTATAGCCCGTAAACCTGTGATACAGTCGTATTACGACTGTTAGTCACCGTTTTCACTGTGTCCACGCTGTTATCCACCGCTTAACTCTAATTCAAGCCGTGAATTCTCGGTGTCTGAGGCTGTTGATGCACCGTATACCCTCTGTTCCACAAAGTCTGAACAGGAACCGAGGAGTTACTGTGTGAAGTTACGGAGTTACTGTGTAAGGTCACCATCAAATTTGTGTTTTAAACAGAGCTGAGGAGTCGATGGGAAAGCTTTTAAGGGCTGAACCGGAAGGTTCGAAATTCTTGGAGGCATATCCTCAGGTTGAGGAGGCACTACAAAAAGCCAATTGGTTACAATGTATCAGAAAGTTTAAGGGCTACCATAAAGAAGTAACCAAAGCCTTTGCAAGATCATTTAAGGATAAAGACAGTCAGGCAGAGGTGGGTGATTTAACATTTACAGTCAGCGAAGGAAGCATAGCAAGGGCTACCTCTCTTCCACAAACCGGTGAACGTTGGTTCAAAAACCGGGCAGTCCAGGATCAACAATGGAAGCGGATTTTTAAAAACCCAGGTATGGACACAAGTGTTTTCACCAAAGGAATTCCAATCTCCCATGTTAAAGAAGAATGGAAAATTCTATTGTTATTAGTACAAAAAATTTTCACCTGTGAAGGGAGATTTGGAGTGTTGTATGTTTATCATGGTAAAATTATGCTGCAATTTCAAGGAGAACATGATATAAATCTTCCTTATTTCCTATTTCAAAGCCTTAGGAAAATGTGTTCCATGGCTCAACGAAATCCACGAAATGTAGAAGCTTACCTCTGCCACCATAGTCTTGTGAAGTTATTGATAGAAGAACAGTTAAAAGAAAAACAAGACACATGGGAGAAATTCCTTGTAAGGAATCATTTTGCAGAACCTGGAGAGTCTTCTATACCTAGAAAAAGCAGAAGGAAGAGAAAAGAAAGTATCTCTGAGACTGATATCTTAGAGGAAACTGTTCAAGGACAAACTGTAGAAGAAATAGAAGTCCATCATCCTGAACCTGAGATTGAACCCACTGAAGACAGTGCTCAAGAGGTCATCTCAGAAACCCTCGCTGAACTTGCCAAGGAAGCTGCCAAAAAGAGAAAAGAAGACAAAAAGAAACAAAAACAAGATAAGGGGAAATCCATAATCCAAGAAACTGACCAGACCCCAGAGCATTCTAGTGGTGAAGAAAGAGATAACCAGCCTTTAGCACAAAGGGTAGCTAAACTCCATGAGAAAATTGCCCTCTCTGAGAAAGTAAAAGTACAAAAACCAAAGGAAAAGGCACAAAAAGAAACACAAAGTGCTACCACTGTAAGAAGGAGTAGTAGATTGCAGAATAAAGGGAAAGCCACAAGGACACTCTTCGTTGATCTTAGCACACCTAAGAAGGGTGCTACAAAAGCAGACCTTGAGGATAGTCCATCACGTGAGGCAGCTACTCCTCCAAGAGAAGACAGTCCATTTCAGCCGGAGTTTGAAACTGAAATTGAGCATGAATATAGTCCAAGGAAGTCACCAATTGTTGACCCAATTCAACAAGAGGTGTACAACTATTTTGAAACATTGGAGCAAAACACTGCTGGCCCAAGTAATGTCATACCTCATGAGCAGCAAATAGATTTACTTAAACAAGAAATCTATGAACTTGAAGTGCTAAACCGTCACATTAAACAGAGAAATGAAGAAATGAAGCAGCAAGCTGATATTGCCAAAGCAATCCAAGATAACACTTTTCTTCACATGAGCATGTGGCAGAAGAAACACAGCAGACTCAAGAAGAGATGTAGAAGGCTGAACAGAGCCTTAATCAATTTGAAATTCAGATGCATGTTCAAGAGGCCAAAGGTTAATGTTTCTACACAAAGGAAGAGAAGGAGATTGGATGTCCTAGCTGAGGCATCCCAGCAGATGGACTGAATTGTGTTTTCATTGCATGAGGACATGCAATACCCTCGAAGTGGGGGTATGTAGAGCCTCTATTCTACACCTACTTGTCTACCATTTGCCTCAGTTTTTCCTTATCTTTCCTTCACTTTTGCCTCATTTTCACCATAAAACCTCTCAGATCATTACATTAAGTGTCAATAAGCATGATCAAGCAAGTTTTGCTAATGGATGACTATTTGTTTAGATTTTGACTTACTTGCAGGAATCCCGCAGCTATCTGATGATCCCGCAGCTATCTGAAGATCCTGCAGCCTTTTTGTTAAACACTATGATCCACGTGTCGGTTTGCTAGACGAGCCACATGGGCACTCAGGTATCAACGTGCTCGAGGTTCCTGTCCCATTGTTCCAGCCATCCACGTCATCTTCACCCATGGTCAAAGCTGGTTAAGCTACGGTCAACTCAAGGTGGTTTAAACGGTGATTGTGAGCTGCTTGGTCACGTCATCTTAAACGGTGATTTGTCCATGATCTACAGGTGGCAGGGGACATGATCCAACATGGGATTCATGACCCATGACGACAGAACCACTAAACTCGTCCACACAGCCGTGATGTGTCAAGGGACCATTAATACGCATGACTGTTTATTGTTTTTCTGTTAATTAGCTGTACGAGTAGGCTATCTTAGGAACCTCTATAAATTGCTGCGTCTGCGTACGCTCAAAGAACTTTGGATTAGTTGTAATTTTCTGCACTTGTGTTGAATTTAGAAGCATTGTGAACTCTGTTTTCTAGTGCTATTCCAGCACTCTGTTTTGTATACTTTTTGCAAATGGAGGAATAGATATAGCACCGTTTTGAAGTTTCCAGATCTCTGAGTTTTCTTGTGGCTGAATGAACAGAGGGCCCCTGCTCATCTCAGCCTTTGTAAAGTATTTTATGTGCAGTATTTCATTACTTTCTTATTTATTTCCTTAAGCATGTATAGTTTCATTTACTTGTTTTCCTTTCTTTTAAGCTGATCAGTGTTATTTCTTTGCAGGTTTCTTTTAGCCCGGGATTTATTTTTATATGTGTGTGTTTGCTTTACAAGCTAATGGTATTTGAAGTTGACAATTCAAGTGCTGCCTTTGTCTTTATAGTTGATTTTTAATCTTATTTCTCAAAGAGCTGTTAACATATATGAATGATCTTCATCATAAACTATTATCTTTTAAGATCAAAATATCACTAATTTGCAGCTAGTTTGGGTGCTTTTTGGACTGTTCTTTCACTACTTTCTTTCCGTGCTTTACACAGTACATGTGCTTTGAAGCATCGAGTTAGAAAGAGCAAATCATTACCACTAGTCTTTAAAGTAGAAGTTTTGATTTTAAAGTGCTTCCTAGACTATTTCCTCACTACTTTCTAATCATGCTTTCCATAGTACATATGGTTGAAGTAGAGAATTAGAAATAGCAAATCATTATCATTAGTCTTTCAAGCATATTTTTCTCACTTTTCTAATTCCACTTAAGCTACTTTCTTTCCGTGCTTTACACAGTACATGTGCTTTGAAGCATCGAGTTAGAGAGAGATAATCTTTATTTTTGGGTTTTAAAAGTGACTCTCTTTTCTTTTATTAGCAGCAACTTGGACGGTGTCTAGTGCCATTGGTAGTGGTCATTTGCTTTCAAGTTTATTTCAAGTCATTTCAATTCATTTATTCTTTTCAAGCATTTCCTTTCAAGCAATTAGTTAGAGATCACTCAACACACACTTCCACTCATTTAGGATTCACTCTACACACACACCATCACTCACTTGTTTATAAATTCTCATTCCATCTTAGGAACATAATCAACCACAACAACACCCCCCAACGATAAGAAAAACTCTAAGAGGTTACTTAAGTACATATAGTACACCTTCATTTCATCAGCTTACGAGCCCCGGGTTGACAATAAATACTAGCAATTTAGATAACACTAAATTGACTAAACAGTCCCCTAGTTAAAACAAGGAGATCACAAGCTCACAATACTTATTAAATCTATGTATCTGCATAAGTCACATTTGTTGAAATTTGGGGTAGCTATGGGATAAATTTCCCCATGAGAACCCCAATTTCCCCCAAGGAAAATTCATCTTTCTCAAAAGAGAATTCAAATTGGAAAAAAGAAATATTATTATTTGATGTGTCAATTTTACTTGGGCAAGTAATCATCAAAGCATGTGGAAAATATATTTAAAGCAAATTTGAATCTATGTTTTCCCTCCATTTATAAATCAATCCCATAATATTCAAGTCGGTCTGCCCCAAAGGTTGTGACCTTTTGCATATGGAAACAACTATAAATTGGAATGTATCCTTCTTCATTTTGGCACTGAAAATTCGGACATCTATATGGAATCTTTTGTGGCCTAGAAAGGGTATATTTTGCTACCTAGTATGGCATCTAATGAGGCCTATAGTGGCACACGTATGCGGCCTTTTTTGTCCATCATTTGTGACCTAACAGAGGCTATCTCTACAACTTTATGGAGGCTTTCTCTGTGGCATAATGGAGGCAATATATGTGGCATATTCTTTGTCTCTATTATGACCTATCCTTGTGGATCTAATGTGGCTACCTCTATCTTATTTGTGACCTATTCTCTATGGCATATGTGGCCTATTCTATGTAGTTTCTGTGGGAAATATCTATGGATATAATGTGGCCTATCTTAGTCTTTACCACTCAAACCAACATGGACCTAAAGGGGTTCCTAAGAGGGAAATTGCTAAGCTAAGGGAAACTGTGGAGGCTTAGCCCACTGTCACCGCAACTAAGTCTCCCTGCTCTTTACAGACTTTCACCAATGGGAGGAGTGTCGTTAGTGTAGGTATTCACTTGTAAAGTATATGTCAATGGATAGGTGAGAAGTGACCCTGAAAACCCTTTCCCACGGATGGAGTGAAGAATGGATCTTGCTTGCTCTTTAAGCAAGGGACTTGGTCCACCAGGGATAAGGGTTGCGGCTTGGAGGGTTGAGGGAGAAAGAATAGGCTTATGAACAAGTTTCTCGATCCCTATAATCCTTGGGAAACTTGGACTCGCAAATGGTCCTTGACATATAGTATTGAGAAGTGGAACCACACGGGACCAAGTGGACCTAACCCAGGTTCAGGGATGGAATGTAGCAACCAATGATGTTCCTATCCTGGACAAGGTGAAGGGAAAGGACCAAACAAGAATACTTTCTTCAAAAGGTTGAATTGATGCTATTGAGGTCTAGCCTTGGGGATGCCTGGGCATAATACGATCCTAAAGATAAGGCTTGACATTACTAGAGATTCTACCATTAGAATTGCCTCAAATTTGGAGGATAGGGAGGGGAACCACCAGTGTAGTATCCTATTGGAGATCAAATTTTTTCCTTGGGTCAATTCCTGGGAAATTGGTGCCCTCAGTGACCTAATGTGGCTAGACTTGGGGAGAAGGGGGAAAATGGTTAAAAGAGGTTTGAAATTATCACCCTTTTTGAGGGATCAGTGCCTAGTTCACCTGGGGATATGGAGTCAAGGATAATGATGAGTAAGAACTTGGTTTCTTGATCAAGGAGGCCCAGAAAGTCAACTTCATCCAATGCTGAGAGAAAGTTAATAAAAGAGACCTTCAAGAATCTATACTTCAAAGAAAATGATGCAAACTTCTCAAGATAAATAAATCTCTAGGACATTTCATTCATATAACATTGACCCATACATTAAATTAGCTAAAATATGCTCAATTCCACATTTCGATAATGCAACAACTAGCCCTAATTTTAGCAGTATGCAACAACAAGAATAATGGCATCAAAATTTACTTACAACATTATAGAGTATATCCAACCATCATTTCGTTTTCTTAATAAAGCTCTAAGATAAGAGAAATATCCCAAATCCATATATCAAAATTCATCCATCTCCAAAAATAACCACCAAGGAAAAAGTGTGAAAATTTTCTATGATTAGAGAGATCCCAAGTCAAGTGATGATATAAATGAATGTATCTAACATCAATATATAGCCTCCTAAGGAGTTCAAATTAGCCTATAGGCCCCTAATAATGTGCAAATAATAACCCCTAATGGTGACAAGCCCACCATACTAGCTCTTAATGTAAAAACAAGCCTCGCAGGGGGCGAAATAATGATGTGTGTATTTTGTAGGACCCTCCAAAGGCTCAATAACATCCTGAAGTTCCATATTGAGGAATAAATTCCTCGGAATATGATGGACAAGGGGGTGACCCCTTGTTCTCCAAGTAATAGACCTATGGTGCTCTCAGTGGATCTAAGGGCACATCAATGACCCCATGGGTCTCCATATGAATCGAAGACATTTGTAGATCCTCTGCAATGGTCCAGGTGGTGGAATGAATGTTGCCATGACATCGGACAAGTGTTGGGACACCTGCCAAGAGTGTGGAGCTCCTGTGGGGGCCTGTTGGGCATAGTGTACCAATCATGTCACCATATTCCCAAAAGTGGATTACTAGTAGTCTCTAAAAATCCATAAAGATCTATGGAGTGTTGTCTATTGTTGTGGAGGCCCATGGATCTCTATGCACAACCTACATGTGTCAATTTGGACCTCTGGGGGTCAAGATCACATATAGGGAAGCCAAACCCAAATGGAAACCATCTGCAATCATGCATAAGATCTAATGTGTCCCCTAGGCTTCCAGTACAACTAGTCATTAAAATAATTGAGTAAAGGAGCTGACAAATCATGGATAACAAAGTGGGATTTTGTGTGTGCTAACGACATGCCCTTTCATAGTGGGATTTGGTGTGTGCTAGTGTCTCTAGGCTCCAAAGGGGGTTAGCCAAGTACCTTATTAGGTTTTCCAACCCTTAAAGGGGATAGTATGTTCAAGGTAGATCCTTCTAATGGGGGTGGAAAGTGACAAATAGGTGAGATGGAATAGGGAATGAGAGGGGCAGCCCTGGGCCACATAATGGGGCATAAGGGTAGCTAGATAAGGGTAATCCCACACATGGGTATATAATGTATAGGAGGGAGAAGTCGTGGTACATGAGGTGCCTCAGCCTTGATTTTTCCACCCTTCTTTATATGCCTTTTTCATTTTATGAATTTTCTTTAATTAACTACTCTGGGTTGAAAGGACAAGAGCATGATGTGTATAATATAGAAGTGATTACCCCTTTTGAGGTAGGGTAGTTCATTTCCCTCTAGGGGTTGGGACAATCATGGGTTCCTAAATAATAGAGGAGGCTCATCTAGGGCCTATGGAACCAGGGTGATGGCCAATTATTGGGGTAGAGCTCATGTAATGGCTTTTACCCCTGTGCTAATTATTTTTGTCCCAACCATCTTTTTCATTTTGTGGTACAATTTCCTACTAAATGTGGTCAATTATGCTTTTCACCTTTTCTTTTAATTGTTTCAACCTTCGGGGCATCATTCTAGGCCTAGCCCAAGGTGTGGGCAAGGGGATAGGGAGGCTAGCCCTTTGTGGACCCAGAATGGGAATGTGGACCAGGTGGGAGAAAATATGTATGGGGGTATAGTGAGTGGAAAGGGAGTAATATGTGTGGGTAAAGGAGTGGGACCATCCACCCAAAGTCAGGGTTTCCCAAGTAGTACCACCCTAGAACCGAATGGTCAATAAAGGAGATCCCAAGGGACTAAGATCTAAGGGTAACAATCAAAATAGATCAAGGGGACAGGAGCACAAACTAAGCCCACTCTTTCTGCCAAATCCCCCATCAATCCATACCCAGAAGTATCCATGATAAGTAAACCCAATACTCAATTACAAAATGACAAGATATACCTTTAGATTTGGGAGGCCCACCTTCAAACATACGATCAACACAGGTGGGTGAGGGACCACATGGTTGGCTTAGGTGGTAGAGAAATGGCAAAACGAGTTAGTAGGAGGCATCAAGGAGTTGTTAGCTACCGGTTGAGGCTCATTACAGAGAAAAAAATCTCCTGGGGATATCACCCACAAAGTGGTGGGTAACATCTGGATCCAACTGGGACATGATCTCTCGAAGAAGTGGAAAAGGCTACTCAAACAGGAGGTCATGAGAACTCCAGCAATCTCTTGGTCACCGTAGACCTGTTATCTGCACATAGCAATGGCCAAAGCCACATGGCAGCATGCTTTTCATGGTGTCTTATGATCACCCATGCTTAATGTTAGCCCATAAACCACCAAGAAATAAAATATGCTATATATATATATATATATATATATATATATATATATATGAAATGCAATCTAATCTATCATGAGAAACATCATATGTGGTAAGTTCTGATGCAAAAATTATCATGCAATGGATCCTACCCTAACATGCATATGATAATGCTAATGCTAAGTGTAATTATAAATCCAGTGCAACCAACATATCATTGTATCAATATACATATGCCTACTAGTATGATTACTCATGAAACAAAACCCAAAGTGAATGCAGACATAATTAGATGGAGGGTGACGTGGGTGGGAGGTGGGAAAACATCTCCATTCGAGGTAAAAGGAATCTATAGGAGAAGGAGAATAGGTCAATCTAAAAGTGTGGGGGTTTCCATCTAAGTACACAATGGTGGAATAAAATATCACTCTCAAGAACTACCTATCACAATCATTGCTTACAATCTTATGCTTTGTAGATGCCACAAGGTCGTGATGAAGGGGGAATGAAGGGTGAGGGAAGGGAGGAGTGCAACAAATAGGTTTCTCATGGTGATGGTCACATTAGAGAGGGAGGTTGTGGGGTGATCATAATCCTGAGGGTGTGTCAAAGGAGATAAAGTATATTCAATGAGGGGTTCTTCCTTGACATCATGCTCATAAGGGGGAAAGGGCTCATGGTCACTCGGGATCATTTGAAAAGGGGCGAGGGAATCACTTGTGGAATACTTGAAGTGATGAAGAAGAGGATAAGGGGAGGGTGGAGTATTATCTTCAATAAGTTTTCCCTCCTCAAGGTCATCCTTTTCATGTAAGGGAAAATAATGATTCTTCTTCTCAAGGGTATCAATGGATATGTCATCATAAATAATGCCTGAGAGAAAGGGGAGACCACTCTCAACCTCATCTTCCTTGTCGGTGTCATAAATGGGATGACAACCAAATTGAGGACCAAAAATTTCCCATTTACCTTTTTCAATGTCGAAGTAATCTTCAATGTCATCTTCCAAGGGGCTAATGGGATCACCTTCCTCAAGGTTCTCAAAAGGATATTCATCAAGAGTAATATCCTTGAGAAAGGTAAGGTTAGACTCAACTTAACTTTCCATGGATTCATCCTTCCCAACATATGTGTTCTCTAAATCATCATTTTCATCATGTGGGCCCAAGGAGGACTCATCTTCACATTCATTACTTAGATTCTTAGGGTCTTGATGATTCTCGATGAAGGCTTCCTCTTGAATGCTCAATGTGAGGCATGCTTGAAAATGTGTAAGAAAGTCATCAACGAACTCCTCAATAGATGAGATGCTCCTAGGTTTGTGATTTTGCAACCATGAGTTATGACCATAGAGAGAACTAAAGAATAACAACATAAGGACATCCTGGTGGACCATTTTCTCCTTTGAAGTATGCACATTCATTTTTTCCACGTGGTCAATTGTAGAGCTTGGGTCACCATCAAATACGGGCATCCCACGTAACATCCTTCCCGCAACATGATTAGGATGTCTAGGGATGTTAGCAATGTCCAAAGCAAGAAATTTATGAAAGAAGGAAAACTTATTTGAGGTATACATGAAACATATGTAGGAGTCGCCACGGTGAAATTAAATATGCCTAGAAAAATTCTTGCTATGACCTACAAGCATCGACCTTAAAGTTTAATGAAGAACTAGGGCTTCGTTCTTCCAATGGAGTTGCCAATAATGATATGTCGTACAAGGAACAAAATGCACATCTCGTGTCCCTGGCAACAGCGCCAGAAATGTTACCACTCAACCCAGCAGGGGACCTTAAGGGGTTCCTAAGATGGCAATTGTGGAGGCTTAGCCCACTATCACCACAGCTAAGTCTCCCTGCTCTTTACGGACTTTCACTGATGGGAGGAGTCCTAGTAGTGTAGGGATTCACTCATAAAGTATATGTCAATGGATAGGTGAGAAGTGACCCTGAAAACCGTTTCTCAAGGATGGAGTGAATAAAGGAACTTGCTTTCTCTTTAAGTAAGGGACTTGGTCCACCATGGATAAGGGGTGAGGATTGGAGCGTTGAGGGAGAAAGGATAGGCTTATGAACAAGTTTCTCAATCCCTATAATCCTTGGGAAACTTGGATTCCCAAATGGTCCTTGAAAAATAGTCTTTATTGAGAAGTGGGACCACACAGGGCCAAGTGGACCTAGCCGAGGTTCGGGGATGGAATGTAGCAATCAATGATGTTCTTATCATAGACAAGGTGAAGGGAAAGGACAAAACAAGAATACTTTCTTCAAAAGGTTGAATTTATCTTATTGAGATCTAGCCCTGGGGATGCCTAGGCACAAAACTTACAAAAAGGAAGCACGCTCATCCTCCATGAACAACTAAAGGTTTTTGCTTTGAAGCATGAGATCGACTGCTTCCAAGTTGAAATCAGAAGCATATCCCAATTTAATCATGTCACATAGTCCCCCAACCAAATCTGGAAATTTCACTAGCAGACCATGTGAGATTAGCTCAACAAAAGTAGTGGTTGTTGAAGAATGTATCTATTGTTGGTCATTATAATTGTATTTGAGTCATGACGTAATGTGTTTATCAAAAGATAGAAAAATAAATTTTATTACTAAAGAAATTGACTTATCAAAGAATGGGTTTCATGCTTGGGTCAATTGTTTATAGGTAAAAGCCTCCATTGTAGGCTTCTAGGGTTTATGTCAAGTGTCTTTGTCCATGTCATAATGTAAAGAACCCTTATTGGGATTTATTTGTCAAGAAAGAAATTTATTTTATTGTAAAATAGGTCTTATAGGCCTCCTCCACCAAGTCAGCCTCAACAAGGGAATTCGGCCTCACAAACTTACTATATATTGGAGCAACTCAACTTCATTTGGAGGACACACTCAACAAGTTCAAAATGCAGTAGATGGAAGCAGAAAAAGTTTGAAATTCAAGAAGGAATAAGGAAAGGGATAGCGAAGGAGAAGAAGGTCATTATCTAGCTAAGAAAATTGAAATTACCTCTCTTGTTTCACACATGCAAAGTATCTGGGTTGCAAGAAAGATCGAAGTTGCAGCCTTGAAGTTGGGCCAAAATTTTGTAGCTAGAGGTCGAAGTTTTGTAGCTAGAAAGTCGAAATTCTGGGATATTACTAGGTTGAATCTGCTAGATAAAAAGAGACTACTAAATCATCTTAGAAGGCTGACTTGGTGGAGGAGGAAGATATTTTGGTCTACAGTGTTTGTCCATCTCATTTTGAATTTACTGAAGGAAGGGTTCTGACTGATTTTTCCCCTATACAGGGGTTTTAGCCTTGGTTGAGTGCCTACTTCTAGTGTCCCTGATCTTCATATTTTTGCTTTGATGATTGCTTGATGAGAAGAAGATAAACAAAGAACATAAAGAAGTTAATAAGAACATAATAATATCACAAGTAATTATCGACATAAGAAAATCTTTCTACCTTTACAATTTTCTAACAGTGGTGAACAACATCTTTACCTTTTGATTGTCACAACCAGGGGTATGTACCAAAAGGCACTTGGGGTTTTTCTCCAATCTTACCACAATTTTTCTTTCTATATTTTTAATCTCATATGTGAATAAATGGTATTCCATCTTGAGTGGTTCATCTGCTCTATAGACTAGGCAACCAATCAGAGCCTTGACAAGCTAATGTTTCCTATTAGCAAACAATTTAAAGGAAGGTAAATTTGCAAGATATGCAAGAAGAATTCTAAACAATCCCATCCCTGACAACCCTTCCCCTGACTGAAGCTTCTGAAAATACATCGTTTGAGACATGCAAATCACGGTTTTTTTAACAACTTGAGATATATTTTGAACCCCCATATGGTTATAAAATGAGAACAAAATGTCCAAAGGTATTTGAGGATGAGAAGGGTTTGGGTGCAAAGTAAATTTTTTTAACTCCATTGAATAACTCCTTGAATTGCAAGTTGTTGGGAACAAATGCTTAGCCTATGCTACTTACCTAAATATCTCCATTATTTATGCAAACTGGGACTTTACAGTTGGTTCCAAGATATCGTTTCACTAGGGAAGTGGAGGAGCTTGAACAATTTTGTACAATGTGCTTCCAAACCAAACAAAATTTTAATGTAGTTATTTCATGGTAGTCGTTCTCTGCCAAATAATGCCACAACCAACAGTAGTCCTTAATTCATGGATGGATAAGTACACCAAGAGAATTTGAAGAGAACTCGAGCAATTGATCATCGTACCAATCTTCCATGACCTTTAGCCTTAGTTTAAAAATCCCTTCTACATAATGAATTATACAAGATTCGCTCGACATCCATTTTCGTTCAGATGGAATCCAAATTGGCAACTCCATATTTCCATGAAGCTCTCAGTTTGAAGCCTAGAGATACTTATACAACCTGGTTATGGCTTTGAAATTTGTTTGCACTTGAATATGATGATTAACTTTAACTTGACATCCTTCTCCAACCTTCATGATCACTCCCACCTGCTCAAGAACATCTTTGAAATCATGAATGGATTTTCCATAGAACACCTTGTCAATACAAGGAACATCATCTTTTACTAGGGGGAGAAATCCACTCATAATCAATCAAAAAGTACTTAGCTGGAGAATCAAAACCCTTAAGTGTGTTAATCCATTTGCCTTCTGATACACTATGTGTAAGAGAACGAGGAAACTACCAGTTGAAATACAAATACCTTAGCCACACCAACAGATCCAATGCATTCTCCTTGGCTAAGGGAGAGGAAGTAACAAAAAAATAGACACTTGGAGGGATTATATGCAAAATATCTAATGTTAGAAGTTGTTGTTTAATGAACAAAACCATAAAATATTGACTTTCACCCATCAAATTCCTTGCACATGGAGGTAATGTAGCATAAGCTTTAGAAACAGCAACAAAACCTTGCCCGATCCACATATTAGTTCCCATTATTTTATCCCACTTATTCACTGATGCAGAGAGTAGTAGATTCTTTACAACATCATGTTGTCTCACGTTAGCACGATAGGAACCTTCGATCAGAGATCAAATAGTTCTCCAGAATTAATGAACTTATTGAAACATGAAAAATGCTGAAAAAGTGTGTCATTTACAACAAGCTTACTATTTATTGAAGCTAGTACGACCTCTAGGAGTTGTTTGGAGAAGCTTGAGATAGAAAGTTTTGTAATTTTAGGATACTTTTTAGCCACTGAAGCAACTTCTCACCTTTGTTATCATCCAAATCTATTATGGCTTTGTGAGTAGATTCAAGCATAAAATAGTATTGGTCTACATTTTGAAGCTCTCCTAACCAATTTGACAGCCACGACATGTGCGACTGCTTCTAAGAAAAAATATTCTTGTGCTCATTTCATCGTTTCATACACTTGTGAAATTTGTGTGGTTGACAGGGTTTTTGAACTTCAAAAACAGAATATTTTGCAGGTGACTACCTAGTTTTGACTCCCATTTTTTAGCGATAAAACAAATAACTTCTGCGTATAAATTTTCAAACAAAATTTTCATCCAACCATATGATTTAATGCAACTATCATACCAATATTTTGACGCGTATTGTAATGACCCACTTAGAGTTATTTGGAACATAGAAATATTAGCATAATGTAATGACCCACTTCGAGTGATTTGGAACATAGAAATATTAGCATGCATACGAGATATGTATATGATAACTCCATATGCATGTATTACATGTACTGCACTAGTATTTATACTAGCTAATATTGAAAAATGTCTAAATTTGAGGGTAATGAATCGAATATGGAAGTAAATTCGTTTCTCACCATAATATAATGAATATATCGAGTAGGGTACTTGATATGTATACCACTATTATATATATAATTAATGCATTAATCCAAAAATAAATAAATAGAATGGGTTATGAATTAAATTTATTTAATTCATATTTTAATTTAATTAAGTAAATAAAGTAATTTAATTAAGTAAATAAAGTAATTTATTTAACTTTTACATAAAGCGATTTATTTAAACTTATAAATAAAGTGATTTAATTAAATTATAAATTAAATTAAATAAGACAATATAGTTCATAAACTAAACACGCAATTATAAGCAACGCTCAATTATATTTGATAAATATAACCGCCTTTAAACAAAGGAAAAAGGTGATTCTAGAATGTAGGAGACCGACAACAGAAGAATGGGAGACGATGATAAGTTTTGACAATGGATTTTGGGGCATATAAGGGAGTTGAGGAGACCATGAAAAGGGGGGACAGAGACGAAGAGCACAGAAGGAGGGTTTTATTTCTTAATTGTGGGAGAATCAAAGACTGTGGGGAGAAATAGAGAGTCTTGAGAAATTGTTCTTGGGGTTTTGGCCACGGGGGCCAGAAGATCTCTATTTTGAAGTCTTCTGGATCCGGGAACTAGTCAAGTTAATTCCAGATAGGCTGGGAGGAAAAAATCGGTTTGGTAGTATAAGCGGGAGCAACAACACACCATAAACACCTTCAAAAGAGATTTTTAGGTAAGTACTTGCAAATGAATTGTTAATTTTAGTTTCATTGGTTAGATTGTAAAATTAGGCATCATAATTTGGTGTTAATTGTCGAATTTTAGTTTCTCTGGTTAAATTTCAAAAATTAGGGCTTTACATTATGGTATCAGAGCTTTAAACTTTGTTGGACATGACGAGTTTCTCTTTAATTATTTTGTGATTTTATCGGCTTGTATTGCCTCCACTGCTCACGAAAGTACCTGTAAAATTTTATAAATATTTTACCAACTGCCTTTCAAAGTTTGTGGATCTTAGGGCCTCTCTTGAATCATCTTTGTGAGTTTCCAAGCTCATATTACATCCTCTATAATGAAGTAACTCAACGTTATATATACTATTGATATGATCTAGTGTTAGATTCAATGATCAACATGAACAACTAAATGAGCCCCCTAATAAATCGTTATGCAGTGTATTGGTAAAAGGAAAAGAAGTATGTTTTGTGCAGAACTTCACGTTAGCTTACAATTCAATATTCACTACAAACTCATAAACGTTGAATGGTGTTGACCTCATGTTGTTGGATGAGTTTTATTTCACCCTTGTAAACCATTCAATGTGGATTAATATTTTTGTTTAAAAAAAGTCACACACCCAATTTTCGTTTACGGAGTTTGACAACAAATAGTTTACTTTTCTCATTAACCTCTACAAAAAAGGATTTGCTTAATATAAATCAGTTGTAGTTTTAATAATAAATCTTATGTCGTAGAGCCTAGGTCAGATTGTTTTTCTCTTGTGAGGGGAGGTTTTTTAATTGGTTTCCATAACGAAGTCCATGTCGTTCGTTTATTTCAAAAAGGGTTTTTTTTTTTACTTTACTATTGGATCTTCTAGGAAGATGTTGTTCGAGGTTTTGAGAATGACCACCTTTTGGTACTTCACCATGTAGATGTTCTCTTCAAAGAATCCATCGATCCCTTCATTAGATGTCAACTCAGTTCTTTAAGGGCGAAAACCTTGTTAGTACATCTTGCAAGTAAAATAATATTAATAATAAAATTTTACAAATTAATTTTGTTGTATTTCAGTTACTTATTTGTTAGTCCCAGATAAAAGAGTAGTAAACCAAAAATTATATGCCAATCTAAATAAAAATCGCTAGGTAAATTTTGCAAGTAACAAATCACTAAGGTAAATGCTTTTTAAGGTGACAATGTTGAGTTAAATTGTTGACTTAACATAAGGTGACGATGTTGGGTTAAAGCATTCACATGACCAACTAAGTGTGTGATTCCCTCACTAGTAACACACTTTTTCATACTAGTGAAAAGACAATCCACACTAAATAAAAGATGAAATGATTGGGCTAAAGAATCATTGAGTTCAAATGCGCAGTCACATGGATGATCATATTTCAATTTGAGCTTGGTCTTTTTTTTTAACTAGGGAAAACTGTAACAACCCCTAGTTGATTTTCAATGTAAAAATATAAGACAAAGGTCATGGGACATGTATTCCAAGTTGAATGGTGGGAAAAACATCCTAGTGGGTGTCACTTTTAGTTTATTATGGCTATGGAAATTAACAAAGACATTAGTAAAGACAAAGTGACAATAATTGGCATTTTGTTTATGAAATAAAGGAAAATAGGAGGAAAGGGAGATAAAGGGTCACAAATTTGCATGAGAACAAAATTGAAGGAAAAATAAAGGAAAATGAAGAAAATAGAGTCCTCAATGATAAAAAAAATCTTATGAGGATAAGTTCACAAACTTTTTTTCAATTCATTTTCAGAGCTCTATTCTATTCTCTCACACTTAGAGCATTATTGGAGCATGCTTGGAGCACTCTAGTATTCACTTGGATTTGGAGAAAGAAGGAAAATGAAAACTTGAAAGTGTAAGGGAACAGTTGGATCAGCAGCTACAACTAGATTGCTTTGCAGGTATCAAGTTGCATGTATGATTTTCTTACTAGTTTTGGCTTGCATGGTATATGCATGTCGTTTCTTGGTTATGTGTTGTCATTGACATGAATATTTGTCTAGATTGACAATGGTTTTAGTCTTTCCTTGCCATTTCTTGGATAGTCACAGTATTGTGAGTTTTTCCACTTGTTGTTTTATGATTTGTGCTTAGGTTCCTTATGGATGTGGCTTGAGTTACTAGTTCCTGGAGCCATTGGTTGGGACAAACACTCTGGAAACCCTAGAACAACTTGGGTTGAGTTACTAGTCCTGAAGCCTAGGTTGGGAAAAACACTTTAGATCCCTTGGTGGGTTGAGATACTTGTCCCTGGAGCTGGATTGAACAAATGCCCTAGAGCCCTAGAAGGTTATGGGTAGCCACGATTGGAACAAACACTCTAGAGCCCTAGAAAACTTGGGTAGAGACTGATCTGGTTGGGTTTAGTGATTTCCGACCGTGAGGTGGAATCATTTGTTGAGGGTTGAGGTGGTTTTACCTATGGAAACCTTGGTTTGGTTTTGTTTGGTTTATTCCATGATATCACACATTCATGCTTGGAATATGATGTGAGGGTGATTGGCTGAAAGAAAGATTTGGTTCAGCCCAACCTATGCTCAGGTGGTATGTGGAAGTCCTTGACTTGGTTGACATTTTCATATGATAATAAGAGGTATTTTCTATTGTGATCTATAATCATATGCATTGATTATGATGGTGATATTATGGCTAAGTTTCCATGGTTTATACATTGGTTATTAGTTGGTTTCTATGTTGGTTATTTGTTGGTTATGTGATGTATATTACTTATGGCTCTTGACATGTTTTGGTGACTGTATGAATGGTTGATGAATGCATGGACTAACAAATTTTATTAGAGCTATTGTGATAGGGCATTATACCTTCTTGGTGATTAAGTTTCAGACTCCTATGTTCAGATATACATTCATGACCTATAGATTACATGTTCACCATATGTTAGACAAAATGATTGTCATGGTTAGGTATGGTTAGGTCAAGTTCTTGATCAAGTTTTGTATTAATGGCCTCATCCTAATGTTATTTAACATTCAAGAAAGTCTCAATGAGTTTTGGGTAGTGGTCTAGAGGCTATTCTAAAATGGTGGCTCAAAATTCGAGACCAGACCCTCTGAACTGGAAGTTTTGGACTATAACCACACCCTTACAGGCTTATACATGCGGTTGGAGGCCTATAACTGCAAGGAAGCCTTGCCATGCATGCAGTTGTGGGCCCATATCATTAAAACAACAATCTAGCTTACGGTTTAGGCACTTGGGTTGGTTGTTTAGCTCCTGGGTGTCCTGTAAGCCGTATAGGATGTCAATTTGTGGTTGATAAGTTCCAGTTGTTGACCCCACTTCCTTAATTGGATCTAGGAGGTCGGGTCATGTCATAGTAACTATTCGTCTCATATTTAACCTTTCAAATCAATTAAAGTTGGTAAATGTGGGAGGGGTGGTTACAAAAAAAAATCGTTGTTTATAAAGTGTTGTTCATCATGATGAGTTCTGTTGAAAAGTGTGCAACAAGAAATGCTTGTTGAGAATGCAACAAGATGATGGAGCTTAGTGGAAAGGAGTCGCCTTCACTAAGTGGGCCTGCAGGCTATTTTTGGCGCAAGTCTATTTTTAGACTATGTCTATTTTTAGACATATGGATCATGTCTATGAGTTGCAGGATGTTGTTTATGGATGATTGGTCATGTTGGGAAAAATAGATGGACTTCTATTTTTAGATCATAGCGGAGTGACTGTCAGTCTAAATATAGAACAGTTGAATATTATTAGCCCTTAATAATATTTGGACTATAAACATTATCTTATTCTCTTGGAGCACTTTAGGATGAGCTACGGATGTGGCACATGCAGATCCCAGAAGGAATCACGTGGTAACCTATGGGATGACTGATCTATTGCATGAAGGACTTCAGTTAGAACTTCAGTGATTGAGTTCTGTGGAGTTGGAGGAGCAGTTGATGGAGTTGTGTTCAGTTTGACTTAGTTGAACTAGTTGTATTTAGTCTAATTGATCAATAGACTAGAGATGAGTTGGGTGAATTAGTTATTAATTAATTCACAAATTATTAACTCATAATGCAACTGAAGAATACATCAGTTAACTCAGTGCATGGACAGTTCAGTGAAGACAGGTGGTAGAGATAAGTGAAAGGGTGAGTTGTAGCTGTCAGTTGTGCATGAGATTTGCACAAGATTGAGTATGCCCAGTAGATAGCCTATGCTCACGTGATTTCCAGTGTGAGTGACTTTTCCAAGGTAAATAAGAACTTGGAACGAGTTTGGATTCATTCATTCTCTTGCAGGTATTGTGCAGTGGAGGCAGGCAAAGCAGCGGGGGAGATTTGGAGATCAGATCTGAGCTGTATTGTGTGTAACAGGTGGAGATAGTACTGAGTACTTGTGAGGAGTATTGTACTATGTATTGTTACATGTTCTCAATCAATATAATATACAAATAGTTGGGGTTTTTAGCGAGATGCTTTCCCCAGGAAAATATTGTGTTGATATGTGTGATTGATGCTTCTATGTGCGCATGTTATTGTTTCTGCTTCTGTAAATTGATGATCAACGTAGAGGAGGTTATGTATTATGCATGTATTCCGCAATAGTGTATAATCAAGATAATCTATGTGAATATGTGTCATATTATTCAAAATTTCTGCATGGTATCAAAGCGAGGTGATTTGTAGAAGAAGTTCTACATGATATCAGAGCTGTATTGATCATCAAATCTATTATTCAGGAAGTGTTTACATTTTATTTCTTCAGGCAGAGTCTGTAATCGGGCCAAGTAGCCTCTGGATTCATCCTTCTTTTGGAAGGTGAGATATCCGGTGAATGCCCGTACAGTCGATCTCTGTACAAGAAATACTTTGTTCTCACGAATTTTAGATTGGAAGTAGTTGAGTTTTGAGTTGGTGGAATTCGAATTTAATTCCAAAGCAAGAGATAAACTCAGAAACATTAAGTGTGAGAATGGAGACAGTATGCCCCAGTATCTCACGAAGTTCACCCAATGCCAGGATGAGCTGGGAAGTGTGGGGGTGACTGTCGGATGAGTATGGTGAGTCTAGCAGTCCTTGGCCTTCCTAAGAGTTGGCATAGCTACCAGGACTCGGTGAATGGAAGAGAGAAATTGCAAGGATGGGAGATACTTTGGTCAGATCTTGTGCAAGAGGAGATTAGACGGCGCACCAGAGACAATTCGTCATCTATGCATGATGAGGAGAACTGTGCCTTAGCGAGTAAGGCAAAGAAGGGGAAGGGAAAGGTTTCTCTTTCCGAATCCAGTTCTTCCAATGATGGGAAGAAGGTTGACAAGTAGAAGGTGAGATGATTTCGTTGTCATGAGTTGGGCCATTATGCTACTAACTGCCCAAAGAAGAAGTCCAAGAAGGGATCTGGGGAAGGATCTGAAGGTGAGGCACTTGCTTCACAGTTTGAGTTGGATTTCACACTCTTTGCATGCATGGTTTCATCCACGATGGGAAGTGGTTGGTTTCTTGATAGTGGAGCTTCTTTCCACATGACCAGTGACAAAAGTTTGTTCAGTACTTTGGAGGAGAAAGATCTCCAAATACTCATAGGGATGGGTAATGATGAGAAGTATAGTGTCTCAGGTGTAGGCATAGTTATTTTTCAGAGGGAGCATGGAGCTCGCCTTAACTTGACAGATGTCAAGTATGTACCAAGACTGAAGAGAAACTTGGTGTCGATCATGATTCTGGAAGACAGAGGCTATGATGTAGTCTTCAATAAGGGAAAGGTTTTCCTTAGACACATCATCACTAGACAGGTGAAGCAGATTGGTTCACGGGTCAAGAACCTGTATGCTCTTGAGGTTCAAGATGCATGCGAAGACTTGAGCAGCGAGGCAACTGATGGAGACTTGGTGGTTGAGAGGGAGCGTATATTACCTCTCAACATGCAGAGCCAGAAGAAGTCTCAGACGATTGTGGAGGAGCCACGATTGGTGCAGCAGCTTCAAGAGGTTATGGAGCAACCACAACAGGGGAAGCTGAGTGGAGATCGAGTAGAGACATCTACTCGTGCAGAGACCTCCAGTAGGGGGAAACTATGAGCCAAGTGGGCTGAGGGATCACATGCAGCCATACCTCCAGGTAGGAAGTGGGGCGATATAGAGTGATCGTCCCAAGGAGGAGGGGCAGGATCCTTGAGGTACGTAACCTCTTGGATGAGACCTTGCTACGGGAGCCCCTGATGTGTAGTAGCATGAACTGACTGATTGGGTAGAGACAGATGCGGATGGAGCGGCAGAGAAAGCAACAGTGCAGGGAATCCCAGGACAACGCATAGCATGCAAGCTACAGCAATGCGAGAGGCACAAGTGTTTTGCACAGTGCTAGGTGGCACAGAGAGGTGTGCAATGGTGCGAGATGCATGGAGATGTTGCAGTAGCACAAATGTCAGAGAGGGAGCACTTGTCAACAGCAAGTAGATCTTCATCATCTGAGTATGTTCCTAGCCCAACAGGGAGGTCAATTGGGAGGTGCAGTGCGGATGCAATGCTGGGAGATAGAACCAGCAGCAGCACGGATGCAGTCAGATATCAAAGTGACAGAGGCTAGAGCAGTCAGATACTGAAGAGCACAGAGATGCAGAGTTTTTAGTCAACAAAGGCAATAACATTCAGAGACTTTGATGACAGCGCAAGTGGACCGGCCAGATGTGTTGCATGGAGAACATTCCATAGTTACAGGATCGGGTTTGAGAGGAAGCCTTTCTTGTTGAGAGGGAGTGTTGAAAAGTGTGCAACAAGAAATGCTTGTTGAGAATTCAACAAGATGATGGAGCTTAGTGGAAAGGAGTCACCTTCACTAAGTGGGCCCGCAGGCTATTTTTGGTGCAAGTCTATTTTTAGACTATGTCTATTTTTAGACATATGGATCATGTCTATGAGTTGCAGGATGCTGTTTATGGATGATTGGTCATGTTGGGAAAAATAGATGGACTTCTATTTTTATATCACAGCGGAGTGACTGTCAGTCTAAATATAGAACAGTCGAATATTATTAGCCCTTAATAATATTTGGACTATAAACATTATCTTATTCTCTTGGAGCACTTCAGGATGAGCTACGGATGTGGCACATGCAGATCCCAGAAGGAATCACGTGGTAACCTATGGGATGACTGATCTATTGCATGAAGGACTTTAGTTAGAACTTCAGTGATTGAGTTCTGTGGAGTTGGAGGAGCAGTTGATGGAGTTGTGTTCAGTTTGACTTAGTTGAACTAGTTGTATTTAGTCTAACTGATCAATAGACTAGAGATGAGTTGGGTGAATTAGTTATTAATTAATTCACAAATTATTAACTCATAATACAACTAAAGAATACATCAGTTAACTCAGTGCATGGACAGTTCAGTGAAGATAGGTGGTAGAGATAAGTGAAAGGGTGAGTTGTAGCTGTCAGTTGTGCATGAGATTTGCACAAGATTGAGTATGCCCAGTAGATAGCCTGTGCTCACGTGATTTACAATGTGAGTGACTTTTCCAAGGTAAATAAGAACTTGGAACAAGTTTGGATTCATTCATTCTCTTGCAGGCATTGTGCAGTGGAGGTAGGCAAAGCAGCGGGGGAGATTTGGAGATCAGATCTGAGTTGTATTGTGTGTAATAGGTGGAGATAGTACTGAGTACTTGTGAGGAGTATTATACTATGTATTGTTACATGTTCTCAATCAATATAATATACAGATAGTTGGGATTTTTAGCGAGATGCTTTCCCCGAGAAAATATTGTGTTGATATGTGTGATTGATGCTTCTATGTGCACATGTTATTGTTTCTGCTTCTGTAAATTGATGATCAATGTAGAGGAGGTTATGTATTATGCATGTATTCTGCAATAGTGTATAATCGAGATAATCTCTGTGAATATGTGTCATATTATTCAAAATTTCTACAAGTTCCACACAAGGTTGATTACCAAAACAATCCACAAAAAGCTCATTGGTAAAATTATTTCCAGTTTTCCTTCATACCTTTATTATATTCACGGCAGAAAAGAGTTCATTGACAATAACTTTTAAGAGTATTTTAGTAAATCTTATTTTATTACATAGGTATGTAAAGTGAAAATCAAGTCCATCTCTGATTTGGTTCCTGCCTTTTGGGTTTGGCAGCCAGTGGTAGTCTTTTGTTTTACATACTATCATCTACTTTTAAGTATGTTACTCGTTGTTAGATTGTAAAATTTGTTATGTCAGTGCACTATGGATATTTTGTCTTGTTGGAAATCCACTAAGTCAAGTATTATTTTTCCATTATAGGGATTACCCACTAATTTTACTTCTTGGAATGTATCAATGTTAACAACTGGGTTGTTGCTCTTTTATAGAATAAGTGTGAGCTATGTGGGACTTGGGTTGAATTTGTACAAATGGTAAATTAATATCTTATATTGAAGTTGGATATGTGGTTTTTGATTGGTCATCTTTTCATTAATAAGGATTTTTTATTATTATTATCTTGTCGTTGGTAGTATAACATATTGGATATATTGTTGACCCCAATTAATCTTAGTTTGACTAAAAAATTAAACACTTTTTTGTAAAGTTAACATTAGAAATTAATTAAATTTATTTTAAAAATATTTTAATTTTTTTTTTACTGCATTTTGATTGGTTAAACAAGTTTATGTCTTATTGTGTAATGATGCTAGTGTACCAACCATTGTGAGTTCATAAACGTTGTTAAAGGTACTTATCATTTAAATCTAACCAAAATTGTCGTATACTATGCATACCTTACAAGTGTTTACAGTGCTCTTTTTTCGGGTTTCTATATTTAGCTACCTTAACTCGTTTCTATATCTATCAGGTACGCAGAGGCAATATTCCTCTCCCATAAATTGTTTGCAATGCAAGGAGATGAGATAAGATGCGGGAAGAGAGAGAAGTTGAATACACCCTGTCTTTTCTTATTATTATTTTGTGTGGACATATACAAGTTTGATTGATTGCTAAGATCATTTGTATATGTCATTGCATACTTACTTTTAAAAGTGTTTTGAGTGCTTATAATCTCTGAGATTTTGATTTTTAGATCAAATTGCTGATCTTAGGCAAGATGGCGTGCCGTGGGAGGAGCAAGAGGACACTACGATGGTAATACATTAAAAACAGACCTAAGTTTTGAGGTTGATTTACATTCATCTCAGCTCTTTCATTGTTTACAAGGTCATGTTTGACACTTGTTAAGGTCATTGACTAATGATGTATAGTTATTGAGTTACATTAATACATTCATCTCCTTTGGAGAAAAGAATAGTATCCTCATTGCTAGTACATTCATGTACATAATTTACATAATGCATAAGTTTTTGGATATTGTTTTTGGTACTAGTTTTTTTTTTTTGGTTACTATGAGATTACTCTAAAGTATAAGTTTGATCCTTAGTTTTTCATGAAGGTATTTTGTAATTTCTTATGGGATTTTTCACTATTTACTTATTTTAAGTGTTTCACACTTTGGAAGGTTATAAAGTACATAATTTAATCACTATAAATGGAGGATATTTTGTTCTCATAGTTTAAGCCAATATTTAATATTGGCATGTTAAGAAATAAATAATAAAATAAAAGGACACAAATTTTTAAGTGCATTTCTTTGTCATTCATTAAATGGAAATCGTAAGTGGAAAGGGGTTATATTTTAGAAGGACCTAAAAATAGTATATGTTATGTTCTCATATTTTCACCCAAAATTTTACATTCTAGAAAGCAAGTAAACTAGAAAAGCGCATTCAAAGCTGGCCAGGGACATGGTAATGCCATATCTAGTGAAAGGAAAAAATGGTTGTGAATGTAAACAACACTATTGAATTGTTAGCTTTCTCTCTATAATCAAATAAGTGTGAGATTAAACTATTTTCCTTGCTTTTTGGAAACCCATCTTTTCAAAAATATTATGATCACAATTTTCCTTGCTTTTTGGAAACCTATCTTTTCAAGAATATTATGATCACAATTTTCCTTGCTTTTTGGGAACCCATCTTTTCAAAAATATTATGAAAATCCAATTAATAAAATTATAAAACAAGCTATTCATTTCTTTGTGATTTTTCTTAGTCTATATACTAGTAAATAGTAATAATCATAATAGTTGTCGTCGTCAATATTCATATAATTAGTATAATCTTGAAATAGGTAAAGGGAAGATTGAAGTGAATTGAGGATGCACATGTAAGTCGATTTGAGAAATAG
Source organism: Pinus tabuliformis (assembly GCA_031772625.1). Classification (NCBI taxonomy): domain Eukaryota; kingdom Viridiplantae; phylum Streptophyta; class Pinopsida; order Pinales; family Pinaceae; genus Pinus; species Pinus tabuliformis. Next base: position 592,104,437 of record CM062806.1, read on the forward strand.
ATTTTGTTATTTTCACTTGTATAAGATTGCAAATTAATGACTAAATTCTTATTTGTGGTTATTGGAGCAATTCACTAGTTATCATTGAAGACCTCATCCTTAGTTGCATTTAATGAGTTAGGACTTGAATTTGCTAGAGTAAAATGCAACCCCTTTCTTTGCTATCAACGTCTACTTAAATAAACATTAACATGACACTTGAGAGATTGTTTCCTTTTCTCCTAGGAAAGGAGTGATGAAGAGGAATTTTTATAGTCAATAATGGCATATATTACACCATGGAGAGTGAGGGTGACAAGGGCCCATGTGGTCTCACTTATTCTTAATTTTGTTCATTCATCAAAATATATGCATTTTCCACTTGTGACATGTTCAAAAGGTAGTGAAGTAAAACATGACTTACTAACAAATATCATCTACTGTGATTCTTCAACACATATACAACAAGTAGCATGTTTTTAGAGGGGAAATGTGGCATATGTTCTTCCCTAAGTCAAATGACTCAATGCTTGAAACCGAGTCAAAACAACCCACTAACTCAACATTGCATTACATGGTATCTTATTTCAATTCTCTTTTTGTTTTGGACAACACTTTATTATACATATACAAGGAACTTATAATTGAGAGAAAATTCAAAATTGAAATGTCTCAATATTATCCAAATACTTCGTCATTCAAGTAAAAAATAATGTCTCCCGGATCCGGGTGTTTGATTATGGTACAGGTACATGGGCAGCAGCTTCGGCGGGCGCGTGACTCATCTCCACTGTCTCTTGATCTCCCACGACACCAGTCATTAATTCCCCTGCATTTAAGATTAATGATGCATTAATGCAGCCTGTCCCTCCTCCTCCGCTGGTTTATCTCCTGAGCATGGTGCCCTCAATTTGCCACATTCATGTTTCTCCTCTTCGCTTAAGACCCTCCTTTGCTGCAGCCGAGGTTCGTCCTCGAACCTTTCCAGGGATACTCTGGGCCCTGGTTCGTTGGGCGAATTGTTGGCTGCATCCACAGGCTCCTCCCTGCCTCATCTGCAATCTTGCTAGCCTCTTAGTCTCTGCTCTCCATCTCGGCCTTCTGGATGATGATGCCAAGCCTGCGCTAAACCTTTTCTGCCTCCATAGTTTTTCAAACTGCCCGGAACATCCTGGTCTGCCGGCTATGCCGAAGCTTCGTCAGAGGATGAGCAGCAGGAGAGGTAGCTCCAAGGGGAAAACGAGCCGCCAGGCATCCTCCTCCACGACGAATTCTTCGACTTTCTGTTCGGACTTTAGCATGGATCGATATCCGGCTACAAGAAGTGGACGGGGCAGGGGTAGAGGCCTGCACAATTTGGCAACGAGCTCCCTCAATTCTAACTCCGCTCGGCTTCAGTTCCCTTGCAGTCACGGAAATCTCTCCTCCATGGCCTCTGTTACCATAGAGCTCAAAGAGATCAATTCGGGTCAGGTTGCAGGTTCCCTTAGGGCGACGACGGAAAGGCTGGTGGAAGACAGACATGGCACAATCCAGATGAACTATGAGCCGAGCAAGGCTTCAGGCTCAGGCAAAAGCACGGCTTCCCAAATCATGAAGGATTAGGCAGGCCCGAGCGTATCTATAGGTGGAGGCTCTACATGCAGAGAGGGCCACCCCTCTGAGGACGAAGATGATTACCAGTTTGGATGCCGCATCATCGAAGAGCATCCTGATCCCTCCCATGGTGTTTAAACAGGTATGTGCTCTTTGGTTTCTTGGAAATTCAGTGTGCTTGAGGATTTTCACTTACCACCTACCTTACAGTCACGATAAGTTCTCCAGTTCTAATCGCCAGTTTCTACCGCAAGGGAGGCACTCTGCTAGCTTCTGGTCTCTAGCCTCGATTGCAGTCTCAGTTGCTTTTGAAGTTAGTACTCAGATTTGTGTTCCAAGCAGTGTTTCTTGGTACATTCGTCATGGTCTAGTTTTCCTGTTACTGTTGTCATATAACCCCTGTTTAATTTTCAGTTCCATGTACAACATTGGGGTTTTTCTGATTTTTTGCATTAGTCATGGTCAGGTTCTTGGCAGTCCTTCAGGGCAACACTCAGCTGGGTTTTCACTGAGTACTGATAAGTTATGCTTGTAAACATGCCGATTCTCCAGGCTAGCTTTCATGAGGCCATGACCTCGGTGTAAAATATTTTTGTATTAATATAGGAGTAGACATATTCAAAATATATATATATATATATATATATATATATATATATATATATATATATATATATATATATATATATATATATAATAATAATAATAATGTTATTTAAAACTAATTTATTTTACTCTAATCAAAAGTTTAGATATTTTACATTTTAAATTTACATATGAATAAAAATAATTAAATAACAATCACAATTAACCAATAATAAACCATTTAATCAATTAATATATTAAATTAAAGTAAAATAATAGACCATTTTTATTTTATAAATATATAAGTGAAATTAGTCAATCTCAATTTAAAAGAAAAAAATGCAAAACAATTCCATATTTTAATTATTCTAGTTTAATTGTCCAAGCAGTCTTGGATAGACGAGAATTAAGTGTCTTGTTAAAGCATTCCTACATGTTAAGTCACTAGTTCAATTCCCCACCCTATTTGAGTTGGATGTTATATGATAGTTATGTAGCTTCACTGTTGTTAAACTCATATATATATATATATATATATATATATATATATATATATATATATATATATATATATATATATATATATATCATATTCCTAAATTATTAATATGAAGAGGTGAATAAAAATTTTACACTTCAAATATTCACCGGCATTAAAGACCTTAAGCCGTGAGTGCTCATCATAACCGCATGAGGTGCCTTCAGAACTTCAAATGTGAAAAATAGTAATGAAGATTGGTAAATGGTGATATTTAGTATTCATTTAAATTGATTTTTTTAAAAATTAAATTATTAAAATAGAATACTTAAATTATTAAATAAAATTGTGATGTTTCAATATGGATTTTGTACATAAACATGAAGCTTGAGGGTAGACGTAGACCTTTAGTTAAGTATCAGGTTGCTTTTCAATGGTGGAGCGAGCAAAAGCACTCTTGGCGATCTTTGTTTATTATTGCTTGTTGGTGTTTATGGAAATGGAGGAATGCCAAGATCTTCCAAGACTCAAAGGAGCCTCTTAAGTCAACTTTGCAGCGTATAATGGCCTTTCAAGACTTGATGCCTTTGAAAAAAGCCAAGATGAAAAAGGATTGCAAAAATGTGATGGATGATATTTCCATTGCTGCTCCCTGTGCTTTCTTTGATGGGACCGAGCAGAATAACATTTGTGGATGTGGAGTCCACATTATTACGGACGACAAGCTGCAATACTTTCTATCCTGGAATGGTGGGATTGGCTCAAACAGCTTGGCCGAGGCTAGGGCTCTTGCAGGTCTGCTTGCCTTCTGCGTTTTTTTTGACATCCAAAGCATTTCAATTTATGGTGATTCGAAATCAATGATTGATCATGTCAGGGGAGCATGCCATATCAGCTGTCCTCATCTGTCTGGATGGTTAAACAGAATCATGTATTTTTGGAGCAATATGAAATAGCGCTCAATTCACCATATCCCTCGCTCCCTTAATGATCAAGCTAACCATCTGTCGAAGAAGGGTCTATCAATGGCGCCGGGTTCTTGGTCTATGATGATCTCTGATGATGATTATTCCTATCTCATCCAGGACTTCTTCATCCCAGGAATATGACCCTTCTTCTTCCATCCATTTATCTACCTGGATTGCATATAGTCTCTTTTTGTTATATATGTATAAGACAGCCTGCTGATCTTGCCTTTTGATACCTTATTGCACTGATTTTGAATGTTAGTGTTGATCCTTTTTGGGATATCCTATGACTGTAAGATTTTGATTCATATGCATGCAAGGTTTTCTGATCCTTGCCATATCTTATGTACTTTTTATATTGTCTCAATATAATTCTATGAAGATTTTCTCTTTGCAAAAAGAAAGAAGAAAAAAAGTAGCAAATGAGTGTCAAATATTTTATTTATTGAAATGGGTGGTAATATTTTTTAATTAAAAATTGTATAATAAGAATATAAAAATAAAAATTGATGAAAGTAAACTTTATATATAATAATATAAAAAAAATTTGATCATTAATTTATATAAATTTTAATATTTATAATTTCTATAAAAATTGATATATAAATATAATTTCTATAAAATTTGATATATAATTTTATATAAAATCATAAATCATAAATTTGAAAAATAAATTATAATTCTCAATTTTTTTTTATTTAAGACAAAGTAAATATAAAATTCCAAATACAATATCTATAATTTTTTAAATTTGACTTTTTAATGTGATATCTATAACAAAGATTGTATATTCACATATTTATTAACTATATTTTAAAATAAAGTTTTGAAATAATATAATTAAGATTATTATCATTAAATTTATTTTAATGTAATATGTATATTATGATTGAGTTTGAGGCATTAATGTATCTTTTGTTTGATTTTATTTACAATATCATTCAACACTAGTAGCCTAAGGTGATTGCTCTAAAAGTTCCTCTCCATCCATGCATAATCTTTCATTCACATGCATTCATGGGGTTTGTCTAAAAACTTATAGATTTTCCATACTGAAGCAACTTCTCACCTTTGTTATCATCCAAATCTATTATGGCTTTGTGAGTAGATTCAGGCATAAAATAGTATTGGTCTACATTTTGAAGCTCTCCTAACCAGTTTGACAGCCACAACGTGTGCAACTGCTTCTAAGAAAAAATATTCTTGTGCCCATTTCATCGTTTCATACACTTGTGAAAGTTGTGTGGTTGACAGGGTTTTTGAACTTCAAAAACAGAATATTTTGCAGGTGACTACCTAGTTTTGACTCCCATTTTTTAGCGATAAAACAAATAACTTCTGCATATAAATTTTCAAACAAACTTTTCATCCAAACATATGATTTAATGCATCTAGCATACCAATATTTTGAGGCATATTGTAATGACCCACTTAGAGTTATTTGGAACATAGAAATATTAGCATATTGTAATTACCCACTTCGAGTGATTTGGAACATAGAAATATTAGCATGCATACGAGATATGTATATGATAACTACATATGCATGTATTACATGTACTGCACTAGTATTGATACTAGCTAATATTGGAAAATGTCTAAATTGAGGGTAATGAATTGATTATCGAAGTAAATTCGTTTCTCACCATAATATAATGAATATATCGAGTAGGGTATTTGATATGTATACCACTATTATATATATAATTAATGCATTAATCCAAAAATAAATAAATAGAATGGGTTATGAATTAAATTTTTTTTAATTCATATTTTAATTTAATTAAGTAAATAACATAATTTATTTAACTTTTAAGTAAAGTGATTTATTTAAAATTATAAATAAAGTGATTTAATTAAATTATAAATTAAATTAAATAAGACAATATAGTTCATAAACTAAACACACAATTATAAGCAACACTCAATTATATTTGATAAATATAATCGCCTTTAAACAAAGGAAAAAGTGATTCTGGAATGTAGGAGACCGACAACAGAAGAATGGGAGACGATGATAAGTTTTGACAACGGATTTTTGGGGCATATAAGGGAGTTGTGGAGACCATGAAAAGGGGGGATAGAGATGAAGAGCATGAAAGGAGGGTTTTATTTCTTAATTGTGGGAGAATCAGAGATTGTGGGGAGAAATAGAGAATCTTGAGAAATTGTTCTTGGGGTTTTAGCCACAGGGGCTAGAAGATCTCTATTTCGAAGTCTTCTGGATCCGGGAACCAATCAGGTTAATCCCAAATAGGTTGGGAGGAAACAATCGGTTTGGTAGCAGAAGCAAGAGCAACAACACACTAGAAACACCTTCAACAGAGATTTTTAGGTAAGTACTTGCAAATGAATTGTTAATTTTAGTTTCATTGGTTAAATTGTAAAATTAGGCATCATAATTTGGTGTTAATTGTCGAATTTTAGTTTCTCTCGTTAATTTTCAAAAATTAGGGCTTTACATTATGGTATCAGAGCTTTAAACTCTATTGGAAATGACGAGTTTCTCTTTAATTATTTTGTGATTTTATCGGCTTGTATTGCCTCCACTGCTCATGAAAGTAGCTGTAAAATTTTATAAATATTTTACCAACTGCGTTTCAAAGTTTATGGATCTTAGGGCCTCTATTGAATCATCTTTGTGAGTTTCCAAGCTCATATTACATCCTCTCTAATGAAGTAACTCAACGTTATATATACTATTGATATGATCTGGTGTTAGATTCAACGATCAACATGGACAACTAAATGAGCCCCCTAATAAATCGTTTTGCAGTGTATTGGTAAAAGGAAAAGAAGTATGTTCTGTGCAGAACTTCACATTAGCTTACAATTCAATATTCACTACAAACTCATAAACGTTGAATGGTGTTGACCTCATGTTCTTGGATGAGTTTTATTTCGCCCTTGTAAACCATTCAATGTGGATTAATATTTTTGTTTAAAAAAAGTCACACACCCAATTTTCGTTTACGGAGTTTGACAACAAATAGTTTACTTTTCTCATTAACCTCTGCAGAAAAAGCTTTGCTTAATATAAATCAGTTGTAGTTTTAATAATAAATCCTATGTCGTAGAGCCTAGGTCAGATTGTTTTTCTCTTGTGAGGGGAGGTTTTTTAATTGGTTTCCATAACGAAGTCCATGTAGTTCGTTTATTTCAAAAAGGGTTTTTTTTTTACTTTACTATTGGATGTTATAGGAAGATGTTGTTCGAGGTTTTGAGAATGACCACCTTTTGGTACTTCACCATGCAGATGTTCTCTTCGAAGAATCCATCGATCCCTGCATTAGATGTCAACTCAGTTCTTTAAGGGCGAAAACCTTGTTAGTACATCTTGCAAGTAAAATAATAATAATAATAAAATTTTACAAATTAATTTTGTTGTATTTCAGTTACTTATTTATTAGTCCCAGATTAAAGAGTAGTAAACCCAAAATTATATGCCAATCTAAATAAAATCACTAGGTAAATTTTGCAAGTAACAAATCACTAAGGTAAATGCTTTTCAAGGTGACAATGTTGAGTTAAATTGTTGACTTAACATAAGGTGACGATGTTGGGTTAAAGCATTCACATGACCGACTAAGTGTGTGATTCCCTCACTAGTAACACACTTTTTCATAACAGTGAAAAGACAATCCACGCTAAATAAAAGATGAAATGATTGGGCTAAAGAATCATTGAGTTCAAATGCGCAGTCACATGGATGATCATATTTCAATTCGAGCTTGGTCGTTTTTTTAACTAGGGAAAACTGTAACAACCCCTAGTTGATTTTCAATGTAAAAATATAAGACAAAGGTCATGGGACACGTATTCCAAGTTGAATGGTGGGAAAAACATCCTAGTGGGTGTCACTTTTAGTTTATTATGGCTATGGAAATTGGCAAAGGCATTAGCAAAGACAAAGTGACAATAATTGACATTTTATTTATGAAATAAAGGAAAATAGGAGAAAAGGGAGATAAAGGGTCACAAATTTGCATGAGAACAAAATTGAAGGAAAAATAAAGGAAAATGAAGAAAATAGAGTCCTCAATGATAAAAAATCTTATGAGGATCAGTTCACAAACTTTTTTTCAATTCATTTTCAGAGCTCTATTCTATTCTCTCATTCTCTCACACTTAGAGCATTATTGGAGCATGCTTGGAGCACTCTAGTATTCACTTGGATTTGGAGAAAGAAGGAAAATGAAAACTTGAAAGTGTAAGGGAACAGTTGGATCTGTAGCTACAACTAGATTGCTTTGCAGGTATCAAGTTGCATGTATGATTTTCTTACTAGTTTTGGCTTGCATGGTATATGCATGTCATTTCTTGGTTATGTGTTGTCATTGACATGGAGATTTGTCTAGATTGACAATGGTTTTAGTCTTTCCTTGCCATTTCCTAGATAGTCATGGTATTGTGAGTTTTTCCACTTGTTGTTTTATGATTTGTGCTTAGGTTCCTTATGGATGTGGCTTGAGTTTCTAGATCCTAGAGCCATTGGTTGCGAAAAACACTCTGGAAATAGAACAACTTGGGTTGAGTTACTAGTCCTGAACCCTAGGTGTGGACAAACACTTTAGATCCCTTGGTGGGTTGAGATACTTGTCCCTAGAGATAGGTTGAACAAATGCTCTAGAGCCCTAGAAGGTTATGGGTTGAGTTATTAGTTCCTGGAGCCGTGATTGGAACAAACACTCTAGAGCCCTAGACAACTTGGGTAGAGACCGATCTGGTTGGGTTTAGTGATGTCCAACCGTGAGGTGGAATCATTTGTTGAGGGTTGAGGTGGTTTTACCTATAGAAACCCTGGTTTGGTTTTGTTTGGTTTATTCCATGATATCACACATTCATACATTATGGCTGGGATTCCATGGTTTATACATTGGTTATTAGTTGGTTATTTGTTGGTTATGTGATGTATATTACTTATGGCTCTTGACATGTTTTGGTGAATGTATGAATGGTTGATGAATGCATGGACTAAAAAATTTTATTGGAGCTATTGTGAGAGGGCATTATACCTTCTTGGTGATTAAGTTTCAGACTCTTATGTTCAGATATACATTCATGACCTATAGATTACATGTTCACCATATGTTAGACAAAATGATTGTCATGGTTAGGTCTGGTTAGGTCAAGTTCTTGATCAAGTTTTGTATTAATGGCCTCGTCCTAATGTTATTTATCATTCAAGAAAGTCTCAATGAGTTTTGGGCAGTGGTCTAGAGGCTATTCTGAAATGGTGGCTCAAAATTCGAGACCAGACCCTCTGAACTGGAAGTTTTGGACTATAACCACACCCTTACAGGCTTATACATGCGGTTGGAGGCCTATAACTGCAAGGAGGCCTTGCCACGCATGCGGTTGTGGGCCCATATCATTAAAACAACAATATAGCTTACGGTCTGGCCTCTTGGAGTGGTTGTTTAGCTCTTGGGTGTCCTGTAAGCCGCACAGGATGTCAGTTTGTGGTTGATAATTTCTAGTTGTTGACCCCACTTCCTTAATTGGATCTAGGAGGTTGGGTCATGTCATAGTAACTATTCGTATCATATTTAACCTTACCAACCAATTAAAGTGGGTAAATGTTGGGGTCGATTACCTAAACAATCCACAAAAAACTCGTTGGTGAAATTATTTCCAGTTTTCCTTCATACCTTTTATTATATTCACGGCGGAAAAGAGTTCATTGATAATAACTTTTAAGAGTATTTTAGTAAATCTTATTTTATTACATAGGTATGTAAAGTGAAAATCATGTCCATCTCTGATTTGCTTCCTGCCTTTGGGTTTGGCAACCAGTGGTAGTTTTTTGTTTTAGATACTATCATCTACTTTTAAGTATGTTACTCGTTGTTAGATTGTAAAATTTGTTATGTCAGTACACTATGGATATTTTGTCTTGTTTTACCCACTAATTTTACTCCTTGGAATGTATCAATGTTAACAACTGGGTTGTTGCTCTTTTGTAGAATAAGTGTGAGTCATGTGGGACTTGGCTTGAATTTGTACAAATGGTAAATTAATATCTTATATTGAAGTTGGATATGTGGTTTTTGATTGGTCATCTTTTCATTAATAAGGATTTTTTATTATTATTATCCTGTCGCTGGTAGTATAACGTATTGTATATATCATTGCCCCCAATTAATCTTAGTTTGACCAAAAAATTAAACACTTTTTTGTAAAGTTAACATTAGAAATTAATTAAATTTATTTTAAAAACATTTTAATTTTTTTTTTTACTGCATTTTGATTGGTTAAACAAGTTTATGTCTTATTGTGTAATGATGCTAGTGTACCAACCATTGTGAGTTCATAAATGTTGTTAAAGGTACTTATCATTTAAATCTAACCAAAATGGTCGTATACTATGCATACCTTACAAGTGTTTACAGTGCTCTTTTGTCGGGTTTCTATATTTAGCTACCTTAACTTGTTTCTATATCTGTCAAGTACGTAGAGGCAATATTCCTCTCCCATAAATTGTTTGCAACGCAAGGAGATGAGATAAGATGCGGGAAGAGAGAGAAGTTGAATACACCCTGCGTTTTCTTATTATTATTTTGTGTGGACATATACAGGTTTGATTGATTGCTGAGATCATTTGTATATGCCATTGCATACTTACTTTTAAAAGTGTTTTGAGTGCTTATAATCTCTGAGATTTTGATTCTTACTGATCTCTGAGATTTTGATTTTTAGATCAAATTGTTGATCGTAGACAAGATGGCGTGCCCCAGGAGGAGCAAGAGGACACTATGATGGTAATACAGTAAAAACAGACCTAAGTTTTGAGGTTGATTTACATTCATCTCAGCTTTTTCATTGTTTACGAAGTCATGTTTGACACTTGTTAAGGTCATTGACTAATGATGTATAGTTATTGAGTTTACATTAATACATTCATCTCTTTTGGAGAAAGGACTAGTATCCTCATTGCTAGTACATTCATGTACATAATTTACATAATGCATAAGTTTTTGGATATTGTTTTTGGTATTAGTTTTTTTTTTTTTACTATGAGAATACTCTAAAGTATAAGTTTGATCCTTAGTTTTTCATGATGGTATTTTGTAATTTCTAATGGGATTTTTCACTATTTACTTATTTTAAGTGTTTCACACTTTGGAAGGTTATAAAGTACATAATTTAATCACTATAAATGGAGGATATTTTGTTCTCATAGTTTAAGCCAATATTTAATATTGGCATGTTAAGAAATAAATAATAAAATAAAAGGACACAAATTTTTAAGTGCATTTCTTTGCCATTCATTAAATGGAAATCGTAAGTGGAAAGGGGTTATACTTTAGAAGGACCTAAAAGTAGTATATATTATGTTCTCATATTTTCAGCCAAAATTTTACATTCTAGAAAGCAAGTAAACGAGAAAAGCGCATTCAAAGCTACTAGGGACATGGTAATGCCATATCTAGTGAAAGGAAAAAATGGTTGTGAATGTAAACAACACTATTGGATTGCTAGCTCTTTCTCTCTATCATCAGATAAGTGTGAGATTAAACTATTTTCCTTACTTTTTGGAAACCCATCTTTTCAAAAATATTATGATCACAATTTTCCTTGCTTTTTGGAAACCTGTCTTTTCAAAAATATTATGATCATAATTTTCCTTGCTTTTTGGAAACCCACCTTTTCAAAAATATTATGAAAAGCCAATTAATAAAATTAGAAAACAAGTTATTCTTTTCTTTGTGAGTTTTCTTAAAGTCTATACACCAGTAAATAGTAATAATCATAACAGTTGTCGTCGTCAATATTCATATAATTAGTATAATCTTGAAATAGGTAAAGGGAAGATTGAAGTGAATTGAGGATGCACATGTAAGTTGAGTTGAGAAATAGATTTTGTTATTTTCACTTGTATAAGATTGCAAATTAATGACTAAATTCTTATTTGTGGTTATTGGAGCAATTGACTAGTTATCATTGAAGACCTCATCCTTAGTTACATTTAATGAGTTAGGACTTGAATTTGCTAGAGTAAAATGCAACTCCTTTCTTTGCTATCAACGTCTACTTAAATAAACATTAACATGACACTTGAGAGATTGTTGCCTTTTCTCCTAGAAAAGAAGTGATGAAGAGGAATTTTTATAGTCAATAATGGCATATATTACACCATGGAGAGTGAGGGTGACAAGGGCCCATGTGGTCTCACTTATTCTTAATTTCGTTCATTCATCAAAATATATGCATTTTCCACTTGTGACATGTTCAAAAGGTAGTGAAGTAAAACATGACTTACTAACAAATATCATCTACCATGATTCTTCAACACATATACAACAAGTAGCATGTTTTTAGAGGGGAAATGTGGCATATGTTCTTCCCTAAGTCAAATGACTCAATGCTTGAAACCGAGTCAAAACAACATTATACATATACGAGGACAACATGGTATCTTATTTCAATTCTCTTTTTGTTTTGGACAACACTTTATTATACATATAATTGAGAGAAAATTCAAAATTGAAACGTCTCAATATTATCCAAATACTTCGTCATTCAAGAAAAAAATAATACTATTTAAAACTAATTTATTTTACTCTAATCAAAAGTTTAGATCTTTTACATTTTAAATTTACATATGAATAAAATTAATTAAATAACAATCACAATTAACCAATAATAAACCATTTAACCAATTAATATATTAAATTAAAGTAAAATAATAGACCATTTTTATTTTATAAATATATACGTGAAATTAATCAATCTCAATTAAAAAAAAAAGAAAAAAAAAGTGCAAAACAATTCTATATTTTAATTATTCTAGTTTAATTGTCCAAGCGGTCTTGGATAGACGAGAATTAATTGTCTTGTTAAAGCATTCCTACATATTAAGTCACTAGTTCAATTCCCCACCCTATTTGGGTTGGATGTTATTCTTGGATATGATAGTTATGTAACTTCACTGTTGTTGAACTCATATACATATATATATATATTATGCGTCCTAAATTATTAATATGGTGAGGTGAATAAAAAATTTACACTTCAAATATTCACCGGCATTAAAGACCTTAAGCCATGAGTGCTCATCATAACCGCATCAGGTGCCTTCAGAACTTCAAATGTGAAAAATAGTAATGAAGATTGGTAAATGGTGATATTTAGTATTCATTTAAATTGATTTTCTTAAGAATTAAATTATTAAATATTTCACATTAATATATATAATGAATTAATATTAATATAGAATACATAAATTATTAAATAAAATTGTGATGTTTCAATAGGGATTTTCTACATAAACATGAAGCTTGAGGGTAGATGTAGACCTTTAGTTAAGTATAAAGTAGCAAATGAGTGTCAAGTATTTTACTTATATTTTTATTTCATTATTGAAATGGGTTGTAATATTATAAAAATAAAAAATTATGAAAGTAAAATTTATATATCATAATAAAAAAAAAATTATAATCATTAATTTATGTAAATTTTAATATTTATAATTTCTATAAAAATTGATATATAAATATAATTTCTATAAAATTTGATATATAACTTTATATAAAATCTAAAATCATAAATTTGAAAAATAAATTTTCATTTTCATTTTTTTTATTTAAGACAAAGTAAATATAACATTCCAAATACAATATCTATATTTTTTAAATTTGACTTTTTAATGTGATATCTGTAACAAAGATTGTATTTTCACATATTTATTAATTATATTTTAAAATAAAGTTTTGAAATAATATAATTAAGATTATTATCATTTAAATTTATTTTAATGTAATATGTATATTATAATTGAGTTTGAGGCATTAATGTATCTTTTTTTTTTTTTATTTACAATATCATTCAACACCAGTAGCCTAGGGTGATTGCTCTAAAAGTTCCTCTCCATCCATGCATAATCTTTCATTCACATGCATGGATGGGGTTTGTCTAAAAACTTATAGATTTTCCATACAAATCTATACAAATAATAGATTTGAATAAACAAATATGGTATTAAATTCTATTCAAAAAATCATCCACAAATAGAGTTATTATTATCTCCTCTCCATCCATGCATAATTTTCCATTCACATGCATAGATGGGGTTTGTCTCTTTTTTTTATAAATTTGCATACAAATCTATACAAATAATAAATTAAGATAAACAAATATGGTATTAAAGTTTATTAAAAAAAATCATCTACAAATAGAGTTATTATTATCTCTACGTGCCCAAAGATAATGCAATCATCAATTATCTTGTTATTTTAACTATAATTTTTATTAATATAAAGTTGTATGTTTTTGTTGTTTTTTACTCTAATTTAACCTTGTTCAAATGTGAGACCCTGTTCATACCTTTCATAGTTCAATAATTAAACTAAACAACACGAACGCTAGCTATATGGCATTGTTAATATTCATTATAATATAATGTTAAATGTGTTTATTATTATATTAAAAAATATAAATTAATAACATATTAGGATTTTGTTGTATGTAAAAGAATATATATTGGAAGGAAAATAAACTTTCTTAGTGTAAGTTAACTTGATAATACATTTTATATAATAAATTTGAAAAAAAAAATTATAATAATAATAAAAAGTTGTACATTTAATTACGTTGTAAGGCGTTTCCCTTTGAAAACAACTCCCCTGTAATCATTCGTGGATCTGTTATTCACCGTCAGATGGCTTGTTAGACGATTAAATCCCTATCCACCGTTTGATGTAACCATGTTATTGTCCGTTATTCAATTTCAATGTCATTCAGCTTTCATAACTCCTTCGTGGGTCTCTGAAGAAATTTCCTGCCATGAGGCTCGCGCTTCTCTGAAGAAATTTCATTTGTTGAAGGGTTGCACACATCAAATGGTTTCTGGGTGTTGCAAAGAATCCTCCGTCAAGCTCGGTTCTCGGTTTTGTACCTTAATGTGTAGCTGCAGTTTTAAGAAAAATGGTCAAATGATATTCTTCCTACTGTTACACATGCCTCCTCTTTGATGGATGGAACGGGGTTTCTTTGATGGATGGGGATTGCTAAAATATATTTAATTCTTTGTTTGTTTTACAGGGTGCATTGCGGTTGAAGCGACAAGGGTTCTTCCTCTCCTCTGTGAGACTTATACCCTTCTATTATTATTGTTTTCCTTTTCCATGCCTATTGCATCATTGCAGCCTAAATTAAAAGGAGTGGTCATAATTTCCTTGGCACCCTCTAGACAACCCAAATGAAGGAAAAACTTTGTGCAGCTTCTACGGTTAGAGGAGGTGGGGTTCAGTTCAGCAGCACCAACAATAGCAGATACCTAATCCAAATCCTAGGAGGTCCTTTCTCAGCAGGAGGAGGGTGCGTTTGAGGAAGAACACTGTTATTTTGTTAGTGGCTTTATTAAATAAGATACCTAATCCAAATCCCAGGAGGCCCTTTCTCAGCAAGAGGAGGGCACGTTTGAGGAAGGCCACTGCTATATTGTTTGTGGCTGCACTGGCCCTGGCAATCTGGCATTGGACGCCTTATTCTGGATTTGATAACAGTCCCAACGAGGATGATGGTGATAGTAAAGGGGGCGTGTATACTCTGTATCCAAAGTATGGGAATAATTATAATGGGCATGTGGAGGACAAACCGCTCTGAAATTGGGGGCATTTGTGGACAGAGACACCACCAGAAATAATGTGTCACATGCAACGTCTACCAATTCTTATACTGCTTTTACAATCCCAGGCAATGTCTATCCAGATGGGTATGCAGAAGATCCAACCCAAATGAAGGAAAAACTATGTGTAGCTTTTACAGTTAGAGGAGCAGGAGGATGAGGGGGTGCAGTTCAAAGATCCAACCCAAATGAAGGAAAAACTATGTGTAGCTTTTACAGTTAGAGGAGCAGGAGGATGAGCAGGAGGATGAGGGGGTGCAGTTCAACAGCAATAGCTCTGTTGTTATATGTAGTTGATATTACATGATATGATTCAAAAGTTCATATGAGTTTAGGAGAAGAAACTAATCAAAAGATTTTGATTGCTTCCTCAGAGTTCTGTATCAAATTTAAAGTGTTGGCATAGTCATTTTGTTATGCACATAGAGTAAAATTTTCCATTTTGTTGGATACTCAAATAGAAACTGAAAAATTTATGGCAAAATTAGTTGAGGAGCTAGGGAAGCAGAAGGTTTGATGTTCTCTCTTACCTTGTACAATACTTGAGAAAGTGGCATACTGTAATGATCTATGTGGGATGCCATTTATTGGTTAAGAGTTAGAACAACATATGTTTGATGCACTCTAGTAGTCTAGGGATCTAAGCCTCCAATATTTTCAAGACCTTGAGATTCTACCATGGCCTTGATTTTAGAGTTGTTTTTATTGAACTAAATAAGTTTGTATATAATCTAACAAATCTAGATTCTTGTATGATATTCTAGCAAAAGTATCATAACATTAACGATTGTTCTGTTTTGCAGAAGGGACATACACAACTCAGAAATTAGACAGTGTGTGTCATTTTTTGGGTTATCAATATCATGACTCTTTACCATCTAATTTTGATTGCAACATTTCATTTGTAAGTGCAAATACCATTATAATTACACGAACCATTCAAATGTCTTTAAAGTATAATGAGCTAATAAATTGGGTACTTGGGAAGCTAATCAAGCGTTTCAAAGTAATGTGTACCTTGAACAGGTTGATGCTTATTTCTTACAAACTCTAGGTCAATTAGCATTATGTCTTGTCATACTACAGTTACATGGCTACCGTCACAAACCTAATTCAACCAATATCCAAGTGGAGGTGTGGGGCAGTTCCATTCATTGTATGTCACACTATCTTTCAGATTAGACAAAGTAATATTTCCTTTTATATAGATTGTTCTTGTTAGCATAATTTCGAAATAGGCTTCTCTCCTGGTGCATATAGACCATGATGACAGGTGTGGGGTAGTTCCATTCGTTGTATGTCACACTATCTTTCAAATTAGACACAATAATATTTCCTTTTATTCAGATTGTTCTTGTTAGCATAATTCTGAAATAGGCTTCTCTCCTGATGCATATAGACCATGATGTCTCATCACACACAATGTTGTTATGACTGGAGAGCTTTCCATCCATTCAGAGAAGGTAAATCTTAAGGAGAATCCAATTAGGTATAGACACACTCTTCAGCCTTGTATCACTTGTTTTGGAAATAATACATTTTATATTTCACTACTGCACATGAAAAATGCAAATCATGAATGATAAATTATGAACCCAAAAGACAGTGACCACATACTAGGTTCACCCTCCTTACATAAGCAAGGAGAGTTAGCATGTCCATTTTGTATCTGATCTCAATGCATCTACATCATCCCTAAAAATTTCAATCATCTTAGAGATTTGCATAAAGCTAATCAAGCGTTTCAGAGTAATGTGTACCTTGAACAGGTTGATGCTTATTTCTTACAAACTCTAGGTCAATTAGCATTATGTTTTGTCATACTACAGTTACATGGCTACCGTCACAAACCTAATTCAATCAATATCCAAGAGGAGGTGTGGGGCAGTTCCATTCATTGTATGTCACACTATCTTTCATATTAGACAAAGTAATATTTCCTTTTATATAGATTGTTCTTGTTAGCATAATTTTGAAATAGGCTTCTCTCCTGGTGCATAGAGGCCATGATGACAGGTGTGGGGAAGTTCCATTCATTGTATGTCACACTATCTTTCAGATTAGACACAATAATATTTCCTTTTATACAAATTGTTCTTGTTAGCATAATTCTGAAATAGGCTTCTCTCCTCGTGCATATAGGCCATGATGACTCATCACACACAACATAAAGTATGCAATGTTGTTATAACTGGAGAGCCTGCCATCCATTCAGAGAAGGTAAATCTTAAGGAGAATCCAATTAGGTATGGCCACACTCTTCAGCCTTGTATCACTTGTTTTGGGAATAATACATTTGATATTTCACTACTGCACAAGAAAAATGCAAATCAAGAATGATACATTATGAACCCAAAAGACAGTGACCACATACTAGGTTCACCCTCCCTACATAAGCAAGGAGAGTTAGCATGTCCATTTTGTATCTGATCCCAATGCATCTACATCATCCCTAAAAATTTCAATCATCTTAGAGATTTGCATAAAGCTAATCAAGCATTTCAGAGTAATGTGTACCTTGAACAGGTTGATGCTTATTTCTTACAGACTCTAGGTCAATTAGCATTATGTCTTGTCATACTACAGTTACATGGCTACCGTCACAAACCTAATTCAACCAATATCCAAGTGGAGGTGTGGGGCAGTTCCATTCATTGTATGTCACACTATCTTTCAGATTAGACAAAGTAATATTTCATTTTATATAGATTGTTCTTGTTAGCATAATCTCGAAATAGGCTTCTCTCTTGGTGCATATAGGCCATGATGACAGGTGTGGGGTAGTTCCATTCATTGTATGTCACACTATCTTTCATATTAGACACAGTAATATTTCCTTTTATACAGATTGTTCTTGTTAGCATAATTCTGAAATAGGCTTCTCTCCTTGTGCATATAGGCCATGATGACTCGTCACACACAACATAATGTATGCAATGTTCTTACAACTGGAGAGCCTGCCATCCATTCAGAGAAGGTAAATCTTAAGGAGAATCCAATTAGGTATGGCCACACTCTTCAGCCTTGTATCACTTGTTTTGGGAACAATACATTTGATATTTCACTACTGCACAAGAAAAATGCAAATTAAGAATGATACATTATGAACCCAAAATACAGTGACCACATACTAGGTTCACCCTCCCTACATAAGCAAGGAGAGTTAGTATGTCCATTTTGTTTCTGATCTCAATGCATCTACATCATCCCTAAAAATTTCAATCATCTTAGAGATTTGCATAGCCAACTCCATTCTATTAATTGAAACTTCTCCAAAATGGACTAGATTAGAAGGTTGTTCTGCACCGTTGTTTCCATAAGGAGCTGTATGTTAGTCTAATTTGGTTTCCCATGGTTTTCGTTATGGTTAGAAGAGCAGGAGGAGGAGGGGGTGTAGGTCAGCAGCAACAACACTGACAGTTCAGTTGTTATATGTAGTTGATATTACATGATATGATTCAAAAGTTCATATGAGTTTAGGAGAAAAAACTAATCAAAAGATTTTGATTGCTTCCTCAGAGTTCTGTATCAAATTTAAAGTGTTGGCATAGTCATTTTGTTATGCACATAAACTAAAATTTTCCCTTTTGCTGGATACTCAAATAGAAACCGAAAAATTGCTGGCAAAATTAGTTGTGGAGCTAGGGAAGCAGAAGGTTTGATGTTCTCTCTTACCTTGTACAATACTTGAGAAAGTGGCATACTGTAATGATCTATGTGGGATGCCATTTATTGTTTAAGAGTTAGAACAACATATGTTTGATGCACTCCAGTAGTCTAGGGATCTAAGCCTCCAATATTTTCAGGACCTTGGGCTTTTATCATGGTCTCGATTTTAGAGTTGTTTTTATTG
Organism: Pinus tabuliformis; assembly: GCA_031772625.1. Taxonomy (NCBI): domain Eukaryota; kingdom Viridiplantae; phylum Streptophyta; class Pinopsida; order Pinales; family Pinaceae; genus Pinus; species Pinus tabuliformis. The sequence continues at coordinate 592,123,525 of CM062806.1, forward strand.
AACTAAATAAGTTTGTATATAATCTAACAAATCTAGATTCTTGTATGATATTCTAGCAAAAGTATCATAACATTAACGATTGTTCTGTTTTGCAGAAGGGACATACACAACTCAGAAATTAGACAGTGCGTGTCATTTTTTGGGTTATCAATATCATGACTCTTTACCATCTAATTTTGATTGCAACAATGCATTTGTAAGTGCAAATACCATTATAATTACACGAACCATTCAAATGTGTTGAAAGTATAATGAGCTAATAAACCGGGTACTTGGGAAGCTAATCAAGTGTTTCAGAGAAGGTAAATCTTAAGGAGAATTCAATTAGGTATGGCCACACTCTTCAGCCTTGTATCACTTGTTTTGGGAATAATACATTTGATATTTCACTACTGCACAAGAAAAATGCAAATCAAGAATGACATTATGAACCCAAAAGACAGTGACCACATACTAGGTTCACCCTCCCTACATAAGCAAGGAGAGTTAGCATGTCCATTTTGTATATGATCTCAATGCATCTACATCATCCCTAAAAATTTCAATCATCTTAGAGATTTGCATAAAGTTAATCAAGCATTTCAAAGTAATGTGTACCTTGAACAGGTTGATGCTTATTTCTTACAGACTCTAGGTCAATTAGCATTATGTCTTGTCATACTATAGTTACATGGCTACCGTCACAAACCTAATTCAACCAATATCCAAGTGGAGGTGTGGGGCAGTTCCATTCATTGTATGTCACACTATCTTTCAGATTAGACAAAGTAATATTTCCTTTTATATAGATTGTTCTTGTTAGCATAATCTCGAAATAGGCTTCTCTCCTAGTGCATATAGGCCATGATGACAGGTGTGGGGCAGTTCCATTCATTGTATGTCACACTATCTTTCATATTAGACACAATAATATTTCCTTTTATACAGATTGTTCTTGTTAGCATAATTCTGAAATAGGCTTCTCTCCTCGTGCATATAGGCCATGATGACTCGTCACACATAACATAATGTATGCAATGTTGTTGCAACTGGTGAGCCTGCCATCCATTCAGAGAAGGTAAATCTTAAGGAGAATCCAATTAGGTATGGCCACACTCTTCAGCCTTGTATCACTTGTTTTGGGAATAATACATTTGATATTTCACTATTGCACAAGAAAAATTCAAATCAAGAATGATACATTATGAACCCAAAAGACAGTGACGACATACTAGGTTCACCCTCCCTACATAAGCAAGGAGAGTTAGCATGTCCATTTTGTATCTGATCTCAATGCATCTACATCATCCCTAAAAATTTCAATCATCTTAGAGATTTTCATAGCCAACTCCATTCTATTAATTGAAACTTCTCCAAAATGGACTAGATTAGAAGGTTGTTCTGCACCGTTGTTTCCATAAGGAGCTGTATGTTAGTCTGATTTGGTTTCCCATGGTTTTCGTTATGGTTAGAGGAGCAGGAGGAGGAGGGGGTGTAGTTCAGCAGCAACAACACCAACAATTCAGTTGTTATATGTAGTTGATATTACATGATATGATTCAAAAGTTCATATGAGTTTAGGAGAAGAAACTAATCAAAAGAGTTTGATTGCTTCCTCAGAGTTCTATATCAAATTTAAAGTGTTGGCATAGTCATTTTGTTATGCACATAGACTAAAATTTTCCTTTTTGCTGGATACTCAAATAGAAACTTAAAAATTGCTGGCAAAATTAGTTGTGGAGCTAGGGAAGCAGAAGGTTTGATGTTCTCTCTTACCTTGTACAATACTTGAGAAAGTGGCATACTGTAATGATCTATGTGGGATGCCATTTATTGGTTAAGAGTTAGAACAACATATGTTTGATGCACTCCAATAGTCTAGGGATCTAAGCCTCCAATATTTTCAGGACCTTGGGCTTTTACCATGGTCTCGATTTTAGAGTTGTTTTTATTGAACTAAATAAGTTTGTACATAATCTAACAAATCTAGATTCTTGTATGATATTCTAGAAAAAGTATCGTAACATTAACGATTGTTATGTTTTGCAGAAGGGACATACACAACTCAGAAATTAGACAGTGCGTGTCATTTTTTGGGTTATCAATATCATGACTCTTTACCATCTAATTTTGATTGCAACAATGCCTTTGTAAGTTCAAATACCATTATAATTACACGAACCGTTCAAATGTGTTGAAAGTATAATGAGCTAATAAACCGGGTACTTGGGAAGCTAATCAAGCGTTTCAGAGTAATGTGTACCTTGAACAGGTTGATGCTCTTTTCTTACAGACTCTAGGTCAATTAGCATTATGTCTTGTCATACTACAGTTACATGACTACGTCACAAACCTAATTCAACCAATATCCAAGTGGAGGTGTGGGGCAGTTCCATTCATTGTATGTCACACTATCTTTCAGATTAGACAAAGTAATATTTCCTTTTATATAGATTGTTCTTGTTAGCATAATTCTGAAATAGGCTTCTCTCCTGGTGCATATAGGCCATGATGACAGGTGTGGGGCAGTTCCATTCATTGTATGTCACACTATCTTTCAGAATAGACACAGTAATATTTCCTTTTATATAGATTGTTCTTGTTAGCATAATTCTGAAATAGGCTTCTCTCTTGGTGCATATAGGCCATGATGACTCATCACACACAACATAAAGTATGCAATGTTGTTATAACTGGAGAGCCTGCCATCCATTCAGAGAAGGTAAATCTTAAGGAGAATACAATTAGGTATGGCCACACTCTTCAGCCTTGTATCACTTGTTTTGGGAATAATACATTTGATATTTCACTGCTACACAAGAAAAATGCAAATCAAGAATGATACATTATGAACCCAAAAGACAGTGACCACATACTAGGTTCACCCTCCCTACATAAGCAAGGAGAGTTAGCATGTCCATTTTGTATCTGATCTCAATGCATCTACATCATCCCTAAAAATTTCAATCATATTAGAGATTTGCATAGCCAACTCCATTCTATTAATTGAAACTTCTCCAAAATGGACTAGATTAGAAGGTTGTTCTGCACCGTTGTTTCCATAAGGAGTTGTATGTTAGTCTGATTTGGTTTCCCATGGTTTTCATTCCTGGAGATTATCTATTTGTCCCCAAAAGGAACCATTTAATAACAAAGAGCTGCAACAAAGAGAAGCATGTACTCAACAACAAGCCATATCAAAAAGTCTCTGTCAATCTTGTAGTTCCACATAACATGCTTAACAGTTGCAGGTTTGTGACAAACCATGCATCGTCCATTTGTAATGCCAGTACAATGAATACTTTAGTTATTGTAAATTATGTAATCAAGGAAGGAAGGAACGAACGAGCATTAGGAGGGAGTTATGTGGGGTAGGTTTCTTCTGACAACATTGGTGATGAATTCATTTTTGTCATGGACCACGAAGTTAAATAAATTCCCCTACCATGCAATTATACTTGAACAAACTGCCTTGGATTTTTTCTGGACTGAACCATTTCCCAGACAAGACATTCCTGGCCTTGGTCTTGCTAGTATTAGGATTGCTTAATATTATTGTGTAGAAATCTTGTCATTGTGCAACATGGCATTGAGTGAAGGATCTCAATAAATAGCAACAGAGAAAGGCCTAGAGAAAAATGAGAAGGAAAATATTGATGAGCCCTTGTAGTCAAAGTTAGCGTTTGAGTTAATGAAAATAAATGAAAGCCAGAGAAAGGTGTCTGAGAAAAGAGGCAGGAAGAAGGATGAATGATATGCATATTCGTTTCCTGTGATTGCTTTTAGTGTTGGGATCACTTCCATTGTAGCAGGGGTAGTGTACTATTGTTTTGTTTGGAAAGTACAGGTACTCTAGAGTAGCAGGGCATAGTCAGTGACCAGGTACAATAGCAGATCTGTACAACAGTAGTAAGGGCACACTTATTGCTGTTGGGATTATGGCTAATATACACTTGATGCCATGTGTCGGCCCTCTATTTGAGGTCTGAGTGTTTTTATTGAGCCTACAGTTGACTGCATTCATGACCTAGGGACATAGGTCTTGAATTGTGGGTTTTTTTAACTATATTAATTTTTCCAACACCCGCAAACATAACTTAAATTGAGGAATGATGATTAGAACATAATTTCCAGACAATGGTATTCCCGGGCTTAGTGACACACTATAACTGCCCACTAATAACTTTCTCGATAAAACTTTACAAGTATTTTCAGCGAAGTCGTTGTCCATGGTTCTAGGTGGGGATTAAGGTCATTGGATCAAGCCTTCTTGGCTCTGGAAAACAAGAGTAACATAATTTTTTTTGAGGGTTTGGTTATGGCTAGATTTTTATTTACTTTTGCGATCTGTTTCTTTCGAAGTTTTATGGTGTCAAAAACCACACTAATTTTAAGCTGATCGACAATAATTTTACTACCTGATCCAGCTTGGCATGGCTGATTGGTAATAATTTTAATGGATCTTAATCTAATATGTCGAGCCTAGTTGTATGGTATGTGCGGTTTAGCGTAGTTAAGATTGAAACCTTGATGTAAGGGTAAAAGAATAACAACAGTGATCGTATACAGATAATCGGATTTGTAGAGCGGTATCATCGGCAAAAATGAAATAAAAAGCTTTGCCAGATATGATACAACATTATCTCGCTCATCATATTCCTATGCTTTTATATATCATCACCAATCTGAAATTCTCCCCCATTTCCATGAAGTTAATGATTTTTGCGCTTATTTCCATGAAGTTTATGATTTTTTCCCATATTAACGATGGAAAAGATCAAGCCCTCGAAGTGTTGATCAGGATTCGAACTCATGCCCTCCCTCCGCCTTCGCAATATATTTTTCTACATGTTTCAATATTATGTGTGCATTTCTTTGTAATTACAATGGTGGACCTATGTATTGGTTAGATGTATTTGCCAGTACCACGACAAAGCTCTTCAGCGCTCTCAGCCCAAACTATAAATATAAATGTAAGCTTATGTTTTAAGTCAAAACAAAAATGCATATATTGTGGTAGTTTGAAGTCAATCTACTTTGACTTTTATCCACTTATCTAGATGGTTTTTACATATTTTTTAGTTCAAATGTACACTAGATCTTACTAAGCGGTATTTTATTTAAATCTATTTTATGTTTCCATGAGACGAAAAGAATCATTTATCACCTTCATATTAAATTAGAGTAACTCTTAATTCAATATTAATTAATCTACTTAAATGGATAAAAAATAATAAAAAGTGTGAACAACATCCTTTTATTTTCTTATAGTCACTTTCATTAAAGTTGAATTTAATTTATGATATAAAACTTGCCATTCATATGGTGAAGTTAAGCCATATTACAATTAATTATGATATATATATTTTGTCTGTCTATATATATATATATATATAAAATAAAGAGTGTGAACAACATCCCTTAATTTTCTTATAGTCACTTTCCTTCAAGTTGAATTTAATTTATGATATAAAACTTGCCATTCATATGGTGAGATTAAGCCATATTAAAATTAATTATGATATATATACTTTGTTTGTCTATATATATAAAATAAAAAATGTGAACAACATCCTTTAATTTTCTTATAGTCACTTTCATTAAAGTTGAATTTAATTTATGATATAAAACTTGCCATTCATATGGTGAGGTTAGGCCATATTAAAATTAATTATGGTATACATACTTTTTTTTTTTTTTTCCGAAGGTGGTAAAACCTATCAACTCAGGTGTCAAACCAACAGTGAGGACAGCCATCTCTGGCTGCTATCCGCGAATGCTGGGATGACTCATCACTGTTAAATAGGAAAACCACGCCACCTGACATAACCCTGCTGGTGGTCCGTAATCGGGAGCAGGCTCTCACTCCTGCCAGATGCCTCTGGGTCTTGGGCCGTTAACCTGTTTCCTTACGTCCGAGGAAGACGAGCTCTTATATATATATATATATATATATATATATATATATATATATATATATATATATATATATATATATATTAAAAGAGACATTAATAATAAAAGAAAGTTGGATATATATATATATATATAATTTATTTATTTTTAAGAATATGCCACTAAATTTCCTTGTGTGTGTACTTTTGCATTTAGGGCCTAGATATGTTAAGAAAAAAAAATTATAATTTTATGTATATGTACTAATAATATTAATTAAGAAATTATTAATTTTGGAAATTTAATTGAAAAATAAAAAGAAGAGGCGATGAAGGGAGAGTGAGAGAGGAAAGGTGAAAGGTGGAGGAGAGAGAGTTAGAAGCGGGAAGAGGGAGAGACAGGACGGGAGTGGGGGAGGAGGAAGAGGGCAAGAGGAGAAAGGGAAGTGAGGGAGAGGGGGGGAGGTGGAGGAGTGGGAGAGGTGAAAGGGGTGTGTGTGAGAGTGAGAGAGAGTGAGAGAGTAGGGGGAGAGGGATGCAGGTTGGGACAAGGGGACAGAGGGGAGGGGAGGAGGGGAGAGAGAGCAAGAAATAGAGAGAGAAAGGGGACAGGGGGGAGGGGAGGAGGAGAGAGAGAGCAAGAAATAGAGAGAGAGAGAGAGAGAGAGAGAGAGAGATAAAGAGTGAGAGAGGGGAATGTGGAGAGAGAGGGGGGAGGGAGGAAAATAGGGGAGACAAAGATGGGGGAGAGAGAGGGGGGAGGGAAGAGGAAGAGGTTAGAGGGAGAGGAAGTGTTAAGGGAGAAGAGAGAGGAAGGGGAGAGGGAGAGAGAAAGAGTGAGAGAGGAAAGGGATATATAGGGAGAGTGAGAGTGAGAGACAAAGAAAGAAAGGGGCATGAATGGGGACAAAGAGAGAGGGGGTAGAAGGGGAAAGATAAGGATAGGGAGGTAATGGAATCAACGAAGATGTACATAGAGGTAGAGCGAGTGGGAGGGTAGAGGTGGTGAGAGAAGGAGATAGATGGAGGGAGGGAGAGGGGGAGGGTAGGAAAGGGAGAGATAAAGGGAGGGAGAGAGATAGGGTATGGGGGAGAGAAATATGGATGATGGAGGAAATAGAGATACAAAGGGTGGGACATAGATGGAGGAAGGGAGGCATAGTGATAGTGCGAGTAAGTGGTTGACAGAGAGGAAGGGACAACAAGGAGGTGGATGGTGAGAGGGGAAAGGGGGGTAAGTGGAAGAGAGAGAGAGGAGTGTGAGAAAGATAAAAAGAGGGGGAGATGGAGGGAGGGATGAGGGGGAGATGGGAAGAGGGAGTGAGAGAGAGATAGACAGAGAGAGAGAGGTGGGGTATGGGGACAGATAGAGAGGGAGGAGGAGAGAGTTAGAGGGAGGGTGAGGGGGAAGAGAGAGAGAGGGACAAGGACAGGGAAAAGGGAGAGGAGGAGAGGGATAGAGGTGGAGTGTGAGGGGGAGATAGGGAGAGAGAGAAGGGGAGGGGGAAAGGCACACAAAGAGGGAGAATGATAGTGAAGGAGTGAGGGATAGGAAGAAACATGTAGAGGGGAGGGGATGGGGATAGTGAAAGAGAGAGGTAGGGATAGAGGGAGTGAGAGAGATAAGGGGGGGGAGTGTGAGAGACAGAGCATGGGAGTAGGTGAGAGGGAGAGTTAGAGGTGGAGTGAGGGAGGGAGATAAAGAGGGTGGGAGAGAGAGAGATGGAGAGGGGAGGGAGAGATGAAGGGGAAAATAGAGAGAAAGAGAGGGAAAGTTTAATATGTGGGGTTAATTATAGAGAGAGGGCGTGTGAGAGAGAAGGAGATGAAGGGGGGGATAGAGGGTGTGACAAGGAGAGAGAGAATGAAGGAAGGGGGAAGAGAGGGTGCTAAAGAGAGGAAGGGATGCAAGGAGAGATAAAGAGGGTGATAAAGAGAGGAAGGGATGTAAGGAGAGATAGAGAGGTATGGAGGGTGATAGAGAGTTGGTGATAAAGGTGGGGAGAAGGGTGGGGAGAAGGGTGGGGATATAGTGGGGGGAGGGAGGGGGAGGCTGGAAGACAGAGGGATGGGGAGGGAGAGGGGAGGAGAGAGAGAGAGGCTAGAAGAGAGAGGTATAGGGAATTTTATGAGATTTATATGCAATATAATTCAATAATTAATAAAAAATATAGTCTCAGGCACCCTAAATCAACTTCAGTTTATACAACTTTCGAATTTCATTTCTTCTACATCTCTGCATCTTATTTAGATTTTCCCATTCCCATGTCGCGATTGTTCCTCAATTTATTCCTTAGGGCGTTTCCTTTGCAACATCTGGTGCAAATGCTAGTTATATATCTATATGAAATATGGGTTTTTGTATATGTTAAAGTACATATATTTAGTGAAGTATAAGAGCTAGTGAAACCACAGATGCTACTATATTTTATCTAGATATTAATTTGATCGTCACAAAAGCTCTCATTGGATTTTTGGGAAATACATTTATATCTAATGACGTATAATTTTATAATGACATATTTTTTTTTGGTATATGAACGATCACAGAGAAAATTAAGTTAAACTTTGGGTATTGTCTCTCCTAACCCGTGAAAATAGGAATGGTAAAGGAATGGTGATATATATTAGGCCTATTTTAATTGGAACCAATAAGTAAAATCTATATGTACTGATAAATTGAACCCATGTATGTTATACTAACACTTTATAAAACAACCCATGTTATATAATTATGGTTAACTTCAATCCAAAAAAGTAAATTTCGCACGGTATATTTGGTTAATCCAATTATATATATATATATATATATATATATAAGAGAAAATATGCACCCGAGTGCATGGTTCGCGCGGTGGGGGTTGTCGGCTTTCTCGCACCCCACCTGCGATCGACTCCCGTCAATGTGATGCTGCGCGGTCAGCTATATACCGGAGTAAAAATGTGATTTGATGTGACTGTTGATGTATATATTGTACAAATTGGGCCTAATAAAAGCTTCTGCAGGGGACTGCCCCCCCCCACCCCCTTTAAAAAAAAATTATATATATATATATATATATAAGAGAAAATATAGTTTAATTTTTATATAATTTATGGAGTTGTCTTTAATGTGATTTTTTGGACTTTCTGGTGCTGGAATTTGGTGGAAAATTTTGAGCGAAATCTTGATTTGTGTTATTTAAACTAGTTTTTTGACTGTATATATGGATTCAGCACCCTGGAAAACCCCTAGGGCACTTCGATTGCACAGGATTACCCATCAAGCTTGTGATTTCAATAAATTCCTGTCGGATTTTAGAGAAATTTGACTGGAAAAACCCACCGTAAAAGCTTTCAAAAAGTCGCACTAAAGAAAACTCCATAATTTATAAGCAATTATCCTATATTTAGGACAAGGAGGTAGCGATACCACCCTCCTTGACCTCAGTATCAGTAACACTTGCATGCAGGTAATAATAACAAAAAAATTATACTCACATAAAAGCTTGAATTTATGAAATTGTATTTATTAATCTAAATTGTACCTCAGATACTTATAACCTTATTGTGTGATAAAAAAATAAAAAAATAAAGAAAATAAAGAAAATAAAAAAGTGTAATGGTAAAGACATATCAACGACGACGTCGTCTAGCGGCATTGCCATCACCATCACCATCACCACCACCAACACCATCATCAACACCAATTGCTTAGGCGCCTGAACTAACAATTATAATGCGCTCATTAAAAGCAATCCTAGAAACAATAAATGGGTCGCTAACAACCAGTGCCAAGGAAGAATGACCTCACCATGAGGGAGTAAATCCAAAGGGATCCAAATTTTTAGATGATAGATAACCATAGGAGGATATTTCTAAGGGGCTACAAAATATTAAGCTTCCAAAATTTTTAGGAGGGCAAGCCGGAGAGGTTGTTGAAGCATGGCTTGAAGGAATAACAAGGTGTTTCACGCTAAGAGAATATTCTTCTACCTCTAAGACAAAGATCACTATATTTCAGCTTAGGGAAAGTGCTTTGATTTGGTGGGGAAATCTAGAAAAACAATTACATCTCACATCAACAACATTCCCTGGGAGTTGTTCGAGGAAAGATTCCACACAAAATACTTGCCACCTTACTTTTAAGAGTAGCAAGTTAGACCTTTCCACATGTTAGTCCAAGGTAACAAAACAATGGAAGAATATGAGATGAGGTTTATGGAACTCATAAAATATGTTCCTTATCTAGATACTGATGAACGCCAAGTTGAGTGTTTTGTGTATGGATTAAATCCTCGAATCAGAGTCATGGTTAGAATGTGGAGACCATTATTAGTAGCAGAGGCAGTTGAATGTACCCTCTATGCAAAATAGCATCTAGGGATAAAAAGAGATGTCAATCCGACAAGACCCCCATAGTCGGATTTCCAAGGACTTGAAACTTCTTTAGAGGGAGTAGTTTGAGACCACATGTTTATGGTAATAGATTTACTCCAAGAGGAGTAGGAGCAAGGGATCCTATGATAATTAATACTATATATGCAGAATCATCAATATCTAATGCAAGTCATTGGAACCCTTGAAGAACTGATAATAGAGGGAGAAGCGCCAAGGGAAGTAGCGCAAGAGGATGGAGCTCATTTTCGAGAAACTCACAGTCTGACACAAGGGGATCACCCCATGTTAATTGTTAGGATGTGGAGAACCACATTTTCAACATGAGTGTCTAGAGGCCTTGTCAAATGTAATGCAATGAGAAGGAAAAGAGTCATTATCAAATACCAAAGGCAAACATAGAATCCATGTAGTAGTCAACAACAACTAGGCAAAACATCAGTCCACCATAGTAGAGTCTTTAGGTACTATTAATGGCATAAAACTCAAAATCTTATTTGATACCAGTGCTACTAATAGTTTCATTTTGTCATATGCATTAAATAAATGTGGGTTAGCAGCCCACAAGCAAAATGATTTCAGACATGTAGAAATGGCTTCAGGGGAACTTCAATCTGTTGATCTTAGGGTTTGTTCAACTAAGTTAATAGTATATGTCACAACCTTGGGAATTTATGATATCATTAGAGGGGTGGATTGGTTAGAAGCTCATTGAGCTTGGGTAGACTGTTACAAAAAAAGAATTCTCTGCATAAATAATGAAGGAGAGACGATCCAAATCCATGGTATTAAGAGGAGGGTATATTTACGCTTCAGATCAACAATGCAAATGAAGCGTTGCCTAAGAAAAGGTTGTCAAGTATATGTAGTTAAGGAAGTAATCAAGGAAAAAGGGTCATCTGTAAAGCAATATTTGTTGTTATCTGAATTTCTTGATGTTTTTTGAAGGAACTACTGGGATTACCTCCTAAAAGGGAGCTTGATCTCACAATAGAATTGAAAGCTGGTACATAACCAATCTCTAAAACACCCTACAAAATGACGGATTTGGAACTTCAAGAGTTACAAATCCAGCTAAAGGAACTACTAGATATAGGACATATTCGACCTAGTATTTCACCTTGGGGAGCTCTTGTAATTTTTGTCAAGAAGAAGGATGTTGGACATTGAACAAGCCAATGCTCCCTGTGTGTTTTGCAACATGGAATGACCACCTCTTGTGGATCCTTATCTCAGTCGATGCGATTGTTGACTAACACCTACAGGTTTTTGTCTAACGATAATCATGATTCCCAACAACTGGTATCAAAGCGTAGGTCACAAGTTCGATACACACCCAGCTCGCGTTGGGGTGTATATTCTTGGACATTAGATAAGCCAACACTCCCCTTGTGTTTTGCGACATGGACTAACCACCTCTTGTGGATACTTATCTTTGGCGATGCGATCATTGACTAACACCTGTGGGTTTTGGATTAACAATAATCATGATTCCCAACAAAAGGATGGTTCCTTATGGTTATGCATAGATTATTGAGACTTAAATCAAGCTATAATAAAGAATAGGTATCCAATGCCTCGAATTAATGACCTCTTCGACCAAATGAAAGGAGCTTCAGTCTTTTCAAAAATTTATCTACAGTTAGGTTATCATCAATTAAGAATTAAGGAAAGCGATATCTCTAAGATTACATTTTGAACATGTTTTGGGCATTATGAGTTCATGATGGTAACATTTGGGTTGACCAATGCACCAACAATATTCATGAATCTTATGAATAATGTTTTCCGCAAGTATCTCAACCGTTTTGTACAAGTCTTCTTAGATGATATTCTCATATACTTCGAAAATGAGAAGGAGCATGAAGAACACTTGCAGATAATATTATCTTGCCTCAGGGAGCACCAATTATATGGAAAGTTATCCAAGTGTTCCTTCTTTCAGAGGAAGATTCATTACCTAGGTCATATTATATCTGGTGAAGGGATCTCAGTAGATCCTGAGAAGGTAAAAGCAATTATGGAGTGGTCGATACCGAAGAATGCGCAAGAAGTATGAAGTTTTATGCGTTTAGCAAGATACTATCAAAGGTTTGTAGAAGGGTTCTCAAAAATTGCGAAGCCTGTCACAACTCTCCAATGTAAAGGAGTTAGGTATGAGTGGAACGAGGAATGTCAAAGGGCATTCTTTGAATTAAAAATATTGTTGACCAGTGCACCAATCTTGCGAGTACCTGATATGGACAAAGACTTTACAATATGTATTGATGCATCCAAGCAATGATTAGGCACAATATTAATGCAATATAAGGGAGTAATAGCGTATGCCTCAAGGAAGTTAAAGTCTCATGAAGGACTATACGCCACACGTGATTTAGAATTGGTCATTGTAGTACTAGCATTAAAGATATGGAGACAATATCTTGTAAGGAGAAGTTTTGTGCTTAAAAGCGGCCACCAAAGTTTGCAATATTTGTTTACCCAAAGGGATTTAAATTCTAGGGAAAGACAACGGTGTGAATTTTTAGGCAAGTATGACTTTGGGATTTCTTACATTAAAGGAAAGGAAAATGTAGTGGAAGATGCCCTAAGTAGAAGACCAAGAATCTTTTCCCTTGTACCCATCAAGGTTGACTTGAGAGAGCAAGTGCTAACTTCTCTTGGAAGATAGATGTTATTTAAAAGTAAGATCTGAGCTTGAGTAAAGGTCCAAAAGAACCTAAGTTTGAGGGGTATGAACTAGAGGATGATGGACTGTTACAATCCCATGGAAGGATGTACATCCGTGATAGTGTGGATCTTCGAAACACCATCCTTAAGGAAGCCCACAAAACATTGTATTATGTGCATCCAGGTGTAAAGAAAATGTTTGGTGACACAAAGAAACTCTTCTTGGGTAGGAATGAAGTGTGATGTTGTCCAATTTGTTACAAAATGTCTTGAATGCTAGAAAGTGAAGGCTGACCATTATCGTCCAATAGGTCTCCTGCATCCTCGTGACATTCCTATGACCAAATGGGAGGTGATTTTTATGGATTTTATTGTCGAGCTACCTCTTACACCATAAAGGCATAATGTCATTGTGGTTGTGGTAGATAAACTAACGAAAAGTGCTCATTTTATTCTCGTAAGAGATACTTATGAAGTTGTTGATGTAGCTCGAGTATTTATAAATGAAATCATTAGATTTCATGGAGTTCCTAAGAAAATCATATCATATGAAGATTCACGATTGACTTCAAGATTATGGAATTGTATACAATCAACATTAGGAACTCAACTAAATTTAAGTACAACATATCATCCTGAGATTGATGGACAAATTGAAAGGGTTAACCAAGTAATAGAAGATATGTTGAGGATGTACGTTATGGATCAACAACACAATGGGAAAAGTACTTACGCTTGGTTGATTTACATACAATAACAACTACCACAATCAGAATGCCTCCATTTGAAGCATTATATGGCAGAACTTGTAGAACACCGTTAAGTTGGGACGTGTTAGAGGATCAAGTGATAGTGGGGCCAGAGCTAATTCAAGAGATGGAAGAATAAGTTAAAAAAATAGACAACGGTTAAAGGAGGCACTAGATAGGCAAAAAGTTATGTTGATGCTCGCAGGACAAATAGGAATTATGAAGTAGGGGATCGAGTTTTCATCCACATTAGACCAAACAAAAGCATTATTTGGTTTGGAAAAGGAACAAAGTTGTCACTTCGGTTTATTGGGCAAGTCAAAGTTCTGGAAAAAGTTGGACCTATCGCCTATCGTCTTGCATTGCCACCCCACTTGCATAAAGTTCATAATGTTTTTCATGTATATGTACTAAGACATTATATAGCTAACAAATCACATAACCTTCAATAGAAGAAATTGCAGGTATCGGACGAGGGAACCATTTCGGTTGAACCATTACGTATACTAGAACGTAGGGTTCAACATCTTAGGACAACCTGTTAGAGCAAGTTAAGGTCCAATGGGACAAGTATAGTCCTAGATCGACTACTTGGGAAGACAAAGAGGCCATATGCCAAACGTAACCCAACTTGTTTTGATTTTGAAGCACTTAAAAACCTTATTTTGTATATCTTTACTTTATTTTGGCTAGATACTTAAGACTATCATTTTGAACTGTTCTATAACTATGAAAGGTTATACGTAAGAATGATTTAAAATGATTTTCTTAACATTGTTGGGAAATAGATACCAATATGAAGTATGTTATTTTCTTAACATTGTTATTACATGGATACTGATATAAATTATGAATTATGTTATGGATGTGGTATCTATAATTTTACATATCAACATGAATGATGAGATGGAAATAAAAGAATGACTACACTTGACTATTTAACATGAAAAATAACTTACAAATATATTGGCTAGACATAGCCAAGTATTTTATATGAACTCAAATATTAATATCATAGATGACAACATATTGGGAATGCATATAAATTGTTATCTGAATATAATTAGTTTTGAATATATTGATGCATATGTTATAATGTGTGGACAAGTGTTTAGATTGCAGATAGTATCATTACCAAACCGACCACGTTATGAAAAAACTCCAAGAACAATTGAGGCTCAATAAGATTCCATGATAGGCTATTGGTCCTAGTTTTACTAGGAGGGGTGGAGGTGTTTCCCACTGTTTATCATCAAAAAATTAGAGTCATGGGAGCACTGTGCGAGTCACGCTCCCCTAAACGTGTGATGATGTCTTTTAGATGCCTACTGGGAAATTAGGTTGATATAGTCGACTTTCTCACCCTTGAGATTTATGAATGATTAGATCAGTATAGCTAACACCATGACATAGTCCAGTAGATGATGGATAGGATGGGAGTGGAAGAGATTAGGAAGGATAAGATGATTCTAGAATAACTTGAGAGCTCAGTTGGATAGGGCGTGATTATTAAAATCGTAAACCTATAAATGTTTAAAATACAAATAAAATAAAAAATGTCCTCACATTAAATAAGTATTCAATCGCCCATGGGGCTTTGGATTGACGGTGAATGGGTGCGCTGTTAAGGCACTCCTTGCGATAGGTCACCAGTTCAAATCCCCGTGGGTACTTAGGTTAGTCTTAACTAGAAAAAAAAAATAAGTATTCAATCACGAGACATAATCCTTACATGATTACACTAATTGCTAAAATAATTATTGATATACTATATAAACTTTAACTTCAGGATGGAGTAATCTGAGGGAGGGGTGTATGTAATGACCCACCTCGAGTTATAGAGAACATAGAAATATTAACATGCATATGATAGCTACATATGCATGTATTGCATGTACTACACTAGTATTTATACTCACTAATATTAGAAAATGTCTAAGTTGAAGGTAATGAATTGATTATCAAAGTAAATTCCTAACTCACCAAAATATAATGAATATATCGAGTGAAGTACTTGATATGTCTACCACTATTATATATATAATTAATTTAATTAAAGTAATTTATTTAATATATGAATAAAGTAATTTACTTAAATTTTAAATAAGTGATTTATTTAAACTTATAGATAAAGTAATTTAATTAAATAAAATAAGACAATATAGTTCATAAACTAAACAAACAATTATAAGCAACACTCCATTACATTTGATAAATATAACTACCTCTAAACAAAGGAAAAAGATGACTATGGAATGTAGGATACCGACAACAGAAGAATGAGAGACGATGGATTTTTGGGGCATATAAGGGAGTCAAGGAGACCATGAGAAGGGGGGACAAAGGACGAAGAGTGTGAAAGGAGGGTTTTATTTCTTAACTATGGGAGAAGCGGAGATTGTGGAGAGAAACACAAAGTATTGTGCAATTGTTCTTGGGGTTTTGGGCATGAGGGCTAGAAGATCTCTATTTCAAAGTCTTCTGGATCTGGAAACTAGATAGGTTAATCCCAAATAGGCTAGGAGGAAACAATCGATTTGGTAGCAGGAGCGGGAGCAACAACATAACAGAAATGCCTTCAAACAATATTTTGAGGTAAGTACTTGCAAATGAGTTGTTAATTTTAGTTTCTCTGGTTAAGTTGTAAAATTAGGCATTAGAATTTGATGTCAATTGTCAAATTTTAGTTTCTCTAGTTAAATTTAAAAAATTAGGGCTTTACACATATTCCACTTTTAAGAAATTAATGACAATAGGGAATTCATCCTTGTCGAGACAATGATGAACTATCTTGACATCACCAACAAATAAAGAATCTAAGTCGCTTTGTTGACCTTCTTGTCTTGCTCTCTCCAAAATGCTTCTAAAGGTTGGCAGTATTCTCCAAATCTCTGTTGGCCTACCCAAATCTCTACCAACAAAGTTGGAATCACACAAAACTATTTCCTCCATTCTTAAATGGATTTGAATATAATCTCTAACTTGTGTCAATTGCTAATAATGAGGGCTATCAGTGGGATGATATTTATAACAATCACAGTTTGATGAAGGGGGCAAATTTGCATAGACTAGCGAACTAAACGTTGAACATAAAGCTAACAGAATGTGGCAAAGTATTCCCTACTTCCATTTGTTGTAAAAGACAATGCTTTCTCTTGAGGAAACCAATAAAAAGTTTGCTTGTATTACAAATGGAAAACCATTTACCATTTATGTAAGAAGAAAAGAATACATACTAGAGGCTAGTTTGTCTTCTTTAGTAAGACATTTATCTTGGGGAAAAGCTAGTGTAATCACCCATTTTTCCACATCTTTCCTCTGCTTAACCTTACACTCATTTTTCACATCAAAAAGTTTCCAACATATGTAATAACTAGATTGTCCAATGGAATGTTTGCCTTCAACAACAGATAAATGCAGAGTGAACGATTCACTATCTTCACTCTTGGAATTTTGAAATTTTGTCTCTCTTGAAATAGAGATTCTGTTTATTTTGTTAAAATTGACGTTCACATGGACCTCATAGATATAAAGCTTCTTGATCTTAGACATAAATAAAAGAATTTCAGGTTGAATACTTGAGAGTTATTTTTGCACAACTTCAACCTTCTCTGCACACAAAGGAAGAACCATAAAAGTATTGGGAAGCCTGCCATTGTAAAATTCTTCAAGTTTAGAAATGTTGGGCCTACTTTCAACCCATTTTGGGACTATATATCCAATGTCAAAGTCCGCAGGAGAGACTTCATTGAATCTTATCTTGCATCCATTGCTAAAAATGTAAGGTTGACTTGTCACTAAAAAGACACTCTTAAACTTAACACCAGCAATGAAAAGAGAGGATGCTACCTATATTATTGGTACTCTAATAGTCATAGAGAAATTGGGAAAATGAGTTGGTTACCCATAAAATTGTCATTGTAATCACCATAAATTAACAAAGAGATAATGATTCTTGTTAACCAATTCATACCTTTATAAGGATTAGAAATTCATATTTAACTATTTTAATATGATTGAATCCATACCTTTTTCTCTGACATAACCTCCTTCCCTTTTATTTATTTTGGTCGATCATCCTACGTTGCTTATAGAATTGATATGAAGTTTATGAAATCCAATCTTGTCATTCGAAACTAACAATGTAGTAGTAGCACTCACACTAGTGACATCCTTAGTCATAAACACAAAATCCAACATCAAATTCACATTTCGTGCATAGTTGTTATCCATTCTGCAACAAAGTCACCAAAATTATCATGATAACAAAACTACTAAACAAAGAAGATAAGCTTGATTCGCACTTTCAATCCAACTGATGAGTCACTTCAATTAGCACTATAACAAAATGAACATGTTTGTTGTATAATTCTGCAGACAAAAGTTTGACTAATTCTTTTGTAAGAGGGTTCTCTTTGAACTTGGTTTTCTGAATCTCTTCAATGTGCTCTCTTGGTGTTACCATCCATGCAAAGGCAGTGAAGTCCAATTCCAATGGTGAGAAAACAATACAAACGTTGAAGAGAGTCCCTCTGACAACAAATTTATTGAGGGTGTATCCCTATGGTTAAGAAGATTGAACTTCAAATTTACATAATCAAACCATCGATTTCAAATTCCAATATTAGAATTTGTGAAGCCAATATGATAGCAACTCAAAAGTAATGAATTTGGACCACTAGATGCGTTAAATAATTGAAAAGTGTTGTTGGTGAATGTACAAAGGACGAATGGCAGGACTTAAAATTAGATTTCGGAATTCTAAAAATCTTTGATTGTGCACAGATATGATCTTTCCTTTGTACAATGTATATTGAAGGTTGCATTGGAGTGATAGTTTGACAATCAGTATGGCCTTACAATAAAAAAAGCATTTAAACCCCCAAGGTAGAGCTCACCACTGCATCGTGCTATGTAGCTTTGATGTGGCGGTGGTGCTGAGACCACTGCATAGAAAAATGAAATCCTAAGGTGAACTATGTAACTCCATGGTTTTCTTTGCAATTTTTTTGTACGTATATGAATAATACAAATCCATGGATCATAGATGTCACTGCTATGCAATGAGATAATAAGGGGAAAGAAAATTATTGTTTTACATTTCACGTCTGACCTTTTGGTGGACATTGTATTTGAATTGTTGTTACCTGTATTGATAGTACGAACCACATATCGTATCAAACATAATACACGTGTTAGATAATTTTGGTTCTTGGCGTACTTGCTCATTGCTCATTGATGCATATCCATGTCATATTTTCTAGAGAGTAGTCTAACGAGGCAACAATTTTGCCTGCAAAGTGGAAATTCCAACAAGATTTTGACAAAATTCAGGCAGAAATCTTGAGAAATATGGGTTATAACTGTTAAGCATAAGGATTTTCGATGCCCTAAGGGTTTTTGATGGTGCTGAATCTATTTCTACCATAAAAAAATGACTTAAGCACTCCTATGGTTGGATTTTTTTGAGAAAAAATGGTTGAAGGCTCTCTGTGGTCCCTGATGACGGATGAAGTTACTGAAGTTACCATTCGAAACATTGGACATATCACACATTTTACATAGTATGATTCCGAAAATTACTAACAATATGACAAACTGTGGAAGTCTCCAATCACTCATCAATATTTTTCTAGGCAAAAGTGTGGCCTCAGTAGCTAATGCCTATTTTCTAGTGAAAGATGGAAAGAATAACTTGTATTTCATGACAAAATATGGAAAAAAATCAATTTCGACATAACAAAAATAGTCAATTTTTTGATAAAAACTATATTAACCTGAATTTATATTATATTAGCGTGTACTATATAAAAATTTGATGATAAATATAATTATGGCAGATTTCACGTTAAAACACTTGGCGATACTATATTTTTAATAATTTTAATTTGTGACAATTCTATATAAAACCAAATACAAATGATCATTTGTTATATATGTCCAATAAAAAATAAAAATAAATTTTTTAAAAATTTTAAAATTATTTTTGAATTTTCAAAATATTTAATTTAATATTTAAATTGTAGTTACTTTAATAAATTTTAAAGTTTCTTTTAACTATTTGAATTCAACTTAGTTTAACTTTTTTTTTTACATGTGGGAAAACCTAAGGCAACCATCTCTAGCTGTTATCCGCTAATGGAGACTGACTCATCAACTTTATTATTCAAAGAAAACCACACCACTGGAATAACCTGCTAGTGGTCTGTAAAGAGGTAGACTTTCACTCATCAACTTTATTATTCAAAGAAAACCATGCCACTGGAATAACCTGCTAGTTGTCCTTAAAGAGAGAAACTTTCACTCTTGCTAGATACCTCTGGGTCTTGAGCCGTACTCTCTTTCCTTACATCTCCCTTTGAGTCTTGAGCCATACTCTCTTTCCTTACATCTCCTTACATCTTAAAAAAACAAACTCTTAACCAAACAAAAACAAAAATAATTTTAAAACATACTTGGAATCCATTTTTAATTTAACTTACCAGATATGGCCAAGCATCAGAGTTACATGGGTAATACAATAAATCTTAGTGGAGCCACGTGAAAATGGCCATTTTAGACTATTTCGTAGGTCCCCGGCTAGGTCCCCAGCTTGGGCGTTTAAAGTAGTCGTAAAATGTACGCAAATGGCCTTTGAGTTTAAAGATATAATTATAATTTTCTTTTTATAATGTAGCTTTACATTAAATTTCCAGCGAATGGGATAATAATTCTTTCTTAAAAACTATCATGCCAATGCTAAGTGAGAAAAGCTTTACCCGAATTGTCAATCCTTAGCTTCCAATGAATGAGAGAGCTTTAATTAAACAGAAAATCAAATTTATTAATGAATGAGAGAGCTTTCATTAAACAGAAAATCACATTTAGTGAATCATGGCTGAAGGCATCAAGTGGGAAGGGGCTGCTAAACCCTTTCTTAAACCTCAACTCGATTCCTTTTCGCGGGGACAAAACCATGAGCGACGGGCCGAACGAGCGATTAGTCAAACACAGTGTCACATAATCACTTCTCTGAAAGGTTTGCTACAAATTTCTGAGATTTTTTTGACCAAACATAGCAGGGGAAAAACACGAGAGAAAAGCTACATATGGCACGAATTAGATCTATATATCCTGTAAAAATTTATCAGAATACCCTAACGAGAGTCATTTCCTCGCATTTTTCGGCACTTCCACAACCCTATTTCGATGAGCCAACAAGTAATTTGCCTTCAGAGAATTCGAGGGGATCAAAACACAAAGACCAACATGCTAAAACATCGCAGAAGGACGTCATTAATGCGCTTTTGAATGAGAACAGGGTTACTGAAGCCAAGCGAATGTATGACAAAATGGTACGTAGTAATTTCATCCCAGATACTTCTACCCACAACACAGTGATTAATGGGTTTGCAAAGGCTGGACGAGTTGAAGATGCCTTGAGCCTCCTTCAGCACATGAAACAGAAGGGTGGATTTTCACCAAATACAGTGACTCTCAATGTTTTGCTTGGTGAACCCAGCAAATTAGGCCATGTGGGTCGTATTGGAAATATACTAGATCTGATGATTGATGATGGTTGTGCACCTGATCATGTCACTTCTGATTTGTTAGTTCGTGCATTCTGTAATGCAGGCAGAGATGAGGAAGCCTGCAATATTTTTATTGAAATGGTGAGATATGTTGTTAATCCAGATATGAGTACTCTCAATTTTCTCATCAGGCATTTGTGTAAGGCTGGGAAGATTGACACAGCATATACGTTTCTGTAGGAAATGAAGGGTCTAAACTGCAAGATGGGTCTAAATTGCAAGCCTGATATTGTCACTTGTAGTATTCTGATGGATGCTCTCTGCAATGGCAAACATATGAGAAAAGCAAGAAATTTGTTGGATGAGATGTTAGAGTCTGGGTGCAAGCCTGATAGCTTCTTATACAACACCCTAATGAAGGGTTACTGTAAAATCGATAAGACCGATGAAGCCTTGGAGGTTTATAAGAAGATGGACGCAGAGGGGTGTGCTCCTGATGTCGTAACATTTAATATTCTCATATTTGGGTTGTCCAAGGTTGGGAAAATAGATGAAGCCAAGAAGTTTCTGAAGCTCATGGTCAGGAAAGGGCATTCTCCCGATGTCATTACTTACACTTCACTTATGAATGGGATGTGTAGAAAAGGCGATGCCATGGGAGCTCTTGCGTTGTTAGAGGAAATGGAACAATCTGTGTGTCAGCCTGATGGTTGCACGTACAACACCCTTATGCATGGCCTTTGTATGTGTCAGCACTTACATCAGGCCTTGAAGCTGTATGAGGTGCTGAAGTCGAAGGAAGTTGATCTTGAGAGTGGCACCTATGCGGCGTTTCTCAAGGCACTTTGTAGAGCAGGGAAAGTGGCTGAAGCATATGAAGTCTTTGATTACGTGTTAAACAGGAAAACATTACCAGATGTTGTAGCATATTCTGTTTTGGAAAATTCTCTGAAGTTTTAAGAAACCTCGTTTTTCGAGGTAATTCCTTCAGTTTGTTCTCTCTGGTCAAGGTTATCTTGAGAGTGGTACCTATGCTGCATTCTTAAGGCGTTTTGTAGGGCAGGGAAAGTGGCTGAAGCATGTCAAATTTTCGATTACATGTTAAACTGGAAATCATTGCCAGATGTTGTAGCATATTATGTGTTGGAAAATTCAATGGGGTTTTTTAAGCAACCTCGTTTATCTAGGTAATTCCTTCAGTTTATTCTTTCTGGTCAAGGGTTTGCTTGAGAGTAGTACCTATGCTTGCCAGATTTTGTAGCCTATTCTGTGTTGGAAAATTCTCCAAAGTTTTTTAAGAAACCTCGTCTATCTGGGTAATTCCTTCCGTTTATTCTCTCTGGTCAAGGGTTATCAAAGGAGTTCAAGTTTTGTGCATCTGATTTGATAGCACTTTGCCCTCTGGTCCACCTCATCCAAGGTAAGTCCTTGTTATCTATTTGGAATGGCAATATACATCTCTATTTGGAATTTATGAGTCTTGATTGTTGATCAGTCTATATTGTCTGAGTTTGAGTCCCACGTATAGCTGACCAGCAATTGCGAAAGAATAAAAATCTGACATTTTGTTTTAATGCATTAACGTTTTGGTTAAACTGTTGTCAATATGTTGCAATTGTACTGTTTTTTCTTCACTTTGGTACGGACCACAAGCAATGGCAGTAGTCTAACCAGACTGCTTTTTTGCCCTGAAAATCATAGAATTTCCGGCAATATTTTGATAAAAACTGGCAGGGATTTTTGTAAATCGAGGTTAAAGTTGTCAATTTTCAAGATTTTGGATTCCCCAGAAGTTTTTGATAGTGTTGAATCCATTTCCACCATCAAAAACATGATTCAAACAATGCTATTGCAAGATTTCTTGAATTTTTTTTGCCCTGATTCCAGCCACTTTTGGCTGTCCGGGCAAATCCTCCACCTCTGTAGACGACGCCCAAGCAATGTGGCTAAGGGATTAGTTTTGTTTTGTGGGTCAGCTAGACAAGAAGCCAGGACTATAGTCAAAGCTATATAAGATGAGAATAAGAGTTACATTATTTAGCCTCAGTTATACCTGGTGGGTGAACTGCTACAGGAAAACGTGACAAAGAGACAGAAATAAACTTAAAGATCGCATCTGTTTTCCCATTAGCAATCAACAAACTGGGCTACCTTCTGTTTGAGAAGCTTCTCCATGAGACTCATGTGGGATGAAACCTTACCAGTGAGTGGTTCACTTTTCTCAGCTATCTCTTTATAGCTTTTTTCTGTTTGCTTCTTCACAACAATCCATTACCCGTGTGTCTCTTCTTCATAGGGAAGAGGCAGGGAAGGGGCCTTTGACATTGGAGCCATGAACATTGGATTCGTCTCCACCTTAGCTCCAGCTTATGTTGCCCATTATTTTACTTCAATAAGTTGGTGGTGATCTTCCACTCCTTTCCACCAACTCGGTTCCTTGCTTCTCTTTTTTTTAATGGTCTTTCCATCCTCACCCTTCACGACCTTTTGGCAAGAAGATGCTAAATGGCCATATTTGAAGCAAGGGCAAGATCTACACTTGAAGGCCACCTGCTCATACTTGAGCTTTTGCTTCCAGGTCATGTCTGCCACTTTTAAGTCCTTTTATGATGTCTTCTGGCAAACTAGAAGCAAAGTCCATCTCAATGCAGTGTGCACAAACTTGATTAAGTAGAGATCAGTCCATTATTGGTTTTTGGGGCGCAAAAGTGAAATCTTCCAAAAGTGTTATCTATGGAGTTAAGGATTATGTCCCTAGAAATGCAATGGCAGTTTTAGCAACCTTACCTATAGTGTTGTTGATGAAAAAGCCTGAGGAGGGATCAAAAAGTGGAGACCATGGTTTTACTACTATTTAGGCACAAGCCTTCTTTACGCATAAACCTATTAATTTTTTACCTTTGTTGCTCAGTTAGTTTTGTCCAGCAGTGATGGTGCTCCAGCTTCATTGTTCTTGGTTCCTGTGCGCAGCAGCAGAGAGAGGGCAGTGTGTATGAGGGTGCAGCTCTAGTGGAATAAATGAGGTGCACAACAGTTATGTATGAGAGACATGGAGCGGACGCAAGCATGCATGCATCAACCTTACAACAATTCCAGAATTATATTGTTGTTCAGATTTATCACTTTAGTTAGCTTTTCTATTTCGGAATTTGTTTTTTGCATGGATTATCATTTTTAGGTTGGGTGCATATCCCTAGGACTTCTAGGGTGCTTGCATGACAACTTGAGGAGGGCTTAGATCCCAAGGAGGAGTGTGCACACATGTGACAGTTATCCTCTTGGCACTTATATCCATGTAGGATGGTTAAGATTGGATTGAGTCACATTGGGTGCTTCATGCATGTGACCATATACGTTGTGTCTTCCCTCAGTCTCTTGTATAATGAAAGAGATCCGGAGCTCACCATTTTGTTGGTTGGCAAGTTTAAGTTCTAAGCTATAACTGTAATTTTTCTTCTTTTGGTAAATAGAAGATAGTTGCAGTATTGAATGTTGTGCATTATGCATTAGTGCAGAAGTTGCTTACCATTGTCTGAAATTTTAACAAAACTCAAGGTATTGATTGAAGAACATGCTCTATCATTTGTGTAATCAAATGTCACGATGACAAAACCTGAGTATATGGCTAAATGGCAGCTTTCTTGTGAAGAGAGGTTTTCCAAGTTTGAGAAATCGAGAGGATGGATATCTGAGAGCCACCACCAGAACACAAGAAATTTGCAAACCAATGCATGAGAAACTTTTGGAAAAATAATAACCTTTTCAACTAAAAAACGACCTTCAGGAGCTATGAGAACAACAAAGCTCAGAGCTATGAGGGCCTGCTTAAAAGATGTACCACTCACAAGGGCTAAAGGAAGAATTGACGAAACAAAGACTTTTACTCTTGAAAAAACTGAGGGATTTATGAGGAATGCACCAAAAACCTTGGCAACAAACACCTTGGCTACAACAGATGAAGAAGAGGAAGGAGCCACGAGGACAATGAGGTGGTTACGTAAAGCCGTAGCCTAGGCAAAGCATCTAACATAAAGTCCTAGCAAAGTGCTTCCTAGAGCATAGGTAGTGAACTCAAAATGGGTGACCTAAAGGAGGACTTGGGGGTGGGCTTTGATCTGCCTATGTGTGCATGGGTAGTGCAATGCAAGGTTCACGCATTCAACCACTACCTCTAGGTGCCCACGTGGCTACATAAATAGGGCAGAAAAGCCCCAGTGAGAATTGAACATTGGCAAGTGGTCACCATTGCATCTAGCCCCCTTGGGCTTATAATTTGTAGACAATCCACGAAGTTTTGCAACTATTAATATAAACAATTTGAAACTAATTTCTTTTCATATAAACACATAATTTCTCTACTTATTTTTGCAGTGGAATAGAAACATAAATAAATACACAATCACACAATTCAACAACACAATTTTTCTAGGGAACCCAACAGGGAAAACCCTTTGCTTGATTGAGAATATTATTGAAGAAGAATGAGCAATAGATCCCTTACAATACAATATAATTTCAACAGAGAATACAATGATCTCCTTGCTTGAACTAAGCTTGAAACAATTTGTAAGACCCTTGCTCTGCTTGCCTTCTTGCCTTGCCTGGATGAGCTTTGAAATCCTTGCGCAAATCCTAGGAAATAAGGCCCTATTTCCTAGCGCATTCCTAAGGCAATTCTTCATTCTTCAATACTCGCACAAGCTTCTCTTGTTCTTTTTACTCTTACAAGCTCATGCACAATACTTGTGCTCAAGAAGAATGATTATGATTGTGCCTTTGTCCTCCTTATAAGCAATTCGAATGGCTAAGTCTAGCAATTTATATTTTAGGAATTGATTTTGTGATTGATGAGTTCACTGAGTTAACTAACTCATGCAACAAGTCTCATCTCAATTATAGAACTTGAGATTCGGTCACTTGTCCTTTTTCCAAATTAACTCGCACTACAAGACAATAAACTTGACCTTCCACTTATGCACATTAGTTAACTGCTTCATAACTCCCCCTAACTTTTAGGAACTGATCCTAAATTATAGGAACTTGTCCTAATTTGTAGCGACTCATGCTAAATCATAGGAATTCATCATAATTTATAGGAATTAGCTCCTAACTTATAGGAATTGGTTCCTAACTTATAGGAACTCGAGCATGCTAAGGAAGAACTCGTTGAGGTCCCTTTGATTAAGGCACAAATCAAGGAACCCTTTCTTGCTATCATTTTCAACATAATCCAAGATTTTGGAAGGTAGATTGGCATTTAAGTATTTACCTTATGGTTTCTTTAAATCCATTTTCAATAAGCGTTTGGCTAATATGTTGAAGCTTGTCCTAAAGTAAAGGGTGTGGAGCTTATGTAACTTGAGCCAAATAATTTTATTTTTTGATTTTTCTTCAAGAAACATGCCATGATGTTTGAGTTTACACCATGTAAGATGAACTTCTTGTGCCTCACGTAGAATTTTTTTACAAATTTGTAGCCCACCTAGTTTCACGGTTTTAGCATAATGTTTAATGCCCACAACCCCGAAGTGTTAGCTGATATAAAAACTGATAATGCTAATTAACTCAAAACATACAGAACTATTCTACTCCTTTTAGTTTTCAGCTGATAAAGAAGAAATAACACAAGCTCACACAAAGTTTACACAATGGTTTTTGGTCAGCGAGATCCTGGAAAAACCCTACAATGGGGCAAACCAATTTAAGGAGGATTTATATTTCCTTCTCAGGAAATTAATTACACAGCAATAAAACAACAGGGTACTTATCTCCCCTTTCTTTGCCATTGTTCAACCTTTTGTCATAGAAATTCGTGCACCACAACTGTGTTGGGAACTAGGTTTGGTCTTCATTAATGCATATGAGTCATCATGAAATGTACTTGTCAAAATAATAAAGAAAATAATTTTTATTATTGTATCAATGACTTATTAAAGCATGGGTTTCATGCTTGGGTCATCATTATATTAGTCAAAGTCCCCATTGTGGACTTCTAGGATTAATATTGAGTCTATAAAGTCATTGTACATTTAAAGAGACCCTTCTTGGGCTTTTGAATCATGTAAAAATGTTTACTATTGAGTCAAATATAATTTATGTAACCTCCACACCAAGTTAGCCTAGAAGAGATCAAGTCGGCATAAGGACACCAATTTGACCTCACTTGGAGCCTATAAATAGAAGGAAGTCGAATTCATTTGGAGCATCTCATCTCAAGCTAGTTTGATATCTCTAAGGAAGCTGGAGAAGTGCGAAGTGGGTAAACAAAAAGCTAAAGGAAGTGTGAGTTGGGTGAAGTCTAAGGAAGAGAAGAAAATTGAAATTTTGGAGCTACTCTCTCTCTGTTTCGTGCCCTAGTTTGGGAGATCGAAGTCTTCCAAGTGTTGTTGCTGCCAGTTGCTGCCTAATGCTGTAAGTTGATGCATAGTTGAAGTTGCTGGGGTGAAAGTGCTGCTGCAAAGGGGTCGAATATCTGGAAGGCTAACATGGTGTGGAGGGAAGGTTTGGTCTTTGTCTAGGTTGAAGAGTCTCAAAGAATACTATTGAAGAAAGATAAGTTTTGACTGGGTTTTCCCCTTGAGGGGGGTTTTGCCCTGGCATAGTGCCTACTGCTTGTGTCTCTTGTTTTGTGATCTTCATACACACATAATATGGTAATTGCTAGATGAAAGATAAGATAATAAAGAAGTAAAAGAAGCCAACATAACTCACAAGTAAATATCAAGAAAGAGGAATCAAACTGTGATCTACTTGCATTGATTTCTCAACATGGTATCAGAGCTAAGGTCAAGAAAAGTTGAAGATCACTTTGTTGGCATGGATTCTCCCTTTTTGATAAACTACATGAAGATGGATATCAACACTGCTGGAAGCTAGATCAAGAAGGTCATCTACTACTTATTCAACAAAGTCAAAAGTCAAGGGTTCTTGGTTGCTCTTACAGGTTCTCTTAGTGATGACAATGCATGGATCATTGATAATGGAGCATCAAGACACATGACAGGAGAAAGTAAACAACTCCATACACTATCAAAAGAGCCATCTTCTCATGCAGTGGAATTGGGTGACGACAAAAGCTCTGCTGTTAGAGGCCTGGGATCAACATCGTTGAAGATGGAAAATGGATCGAAGCTGCACGTCAACAACATTCTATATGTTCCAGGATTGAAAAAGAATTTTCTTTTTTATTTCTTGTTTAGAAGATAAAGGGGATAAAGTTGCTTTTGTTGATGGAAAAGTATTGGTTTGGGGAAAAGACTGTAGCATTGATAAAGCTAGGGTTATTGGAGTTTGTGAAGGAAGCCTCTATAGGGTTATTACACCACCTTCTCAAGCTTTGGTTCACATGGAAATCAATCCGATTGAGCTATGGCATAGGAGGTATGGTCATCCCTACTCTTAGTTAATTAGTTCATGGCATCCCCAATACGAAGTTAGATCATGAAGGAGTGTGCAAGGGATGCTCTTTGGGAAAACATACAAGAAAGCCATTTCTGTATAGTGAAACTAGGTCTAAAGAGATATTAGACCTTATCCATTCTGATGTGTGTGGGCCCATGTTTGACAAATTACTTGTAGGTCATCTCTACTATGTAACATTCATTGATGACCATTCTAGAAAGACATGGCTCTACCTTCTCAAAACAAAAGATGAAGTCTTTGAAAAGTTCAAGGAGCTTAGGTCCAAAGTGGAAACCCTAATCAAAAGAAAGATAAAAACTCTAAGGTTCGACAATGGTGGGGAATACACTTCTAAGGAATTGATTGCATATTGTAAGAAAGCAACAATTAAGAGGGAGCTCATTGTTCCCTATTATTCCAAACAAATTGAAGTGTCTGAAAGGAAGAATATGTCAATTGAAGAAGGCATTCAAACAATTC
Organism: Pinus tabuliformis; assembly: GCA_031772625.1. NCBI lineage: Eukaryota > Viridiplantae > Streptophyta > Pinopsida > Pinales > Pinaceae > Pinus > Pinus tabuliformis. Next base: position 592,152,586 of record CM062806.1, read on the forward strand.
TCCTTGATCAAGACCTACCAAAATTCTTATGGGGAGAAGCAACAATGACAGCCGTGTACATTCAAAATAGAAGTCCTCATAGAAGTCTTAATAATATAACACCTGAAGAAGTATTCATAGGAAAGAAGCCAAGTGTGGATCACCTCTGAATCTTTGGAAGTCCAGCATACATCCATGTTCAAAAGGACAAGCAAAAGAAGTTGGATTCGACAAGTATCAAGGGAATATAATTTGGATATAGTCTCTCCTCAAAAGCATATAGAATCTACATTAAGGAAGGAAGACATATCGAAGTAAGCAGGGATGTCATATTCGATGAAAATCAAGCCTACAAGAAATCAAAGGATATTCCTATTGATTTTGATGATGAAGAAGTTCCAATATTTGAAGAAGAAGATCATCATGAAAACCGTACTACAAATCAAGAAGAAGAAGGACCAAGTGAGGCTATTCAATCGATGGTCATCCCAACCACAAGGAAAAGGCCAAATTGGTTAAAAGCTACATTAGAAGATGCTAAAGGAACCTTAAGGGAAAGTAAGAGACCAAAAACATATTCTGGTTATGCTGCATACATGACAAAATTGAAGTCGAACCATCTATATTCAAGGAAGCTGCTCATCAAGAGGTTTGGAAGAAAGCGATGCAGGAAGAATATCAATCCATCATGAAGAATGGGGTTTGGGAAATCATTCCTAGACCTAGTGACAAATTGGTTGTCACCTCCAAATGGATCTATAAGATCAAACACGCTGTTGATGGAAGCAATGTTGTGAAAAGCGCGAGCGGGATTAAATTGGCGCCGGGAATGAAGCGGAAAAAATCGGAAAAAGCGGGAAAAAAGCGTTTGGTACAAAAATATTCATTTTTTTCATTTTTTTTCAATTTTTTTAATATCTAAACCATCTACAACATAAAATAAATACATTGACACATAAATATGATAAAAAAACTAATATATAAGATGTTTAATATCATTTCTAGCGCTAAAATCACACATAACATTGAATCATGTCCTGAATAGTAAGTCCTGACTCCTGAGTCCCAGCTCAGCCTCAAAATATCAACAAAAAATATGATAATGTATCTCATCATGTCATAATGTCATATACAATAAAATGAAAGTCTAATCCTATTGATTTCCTCTGCCCCTCTTGCGAGAAAATGTCACAGCTTTCCCTTTCCCTCTAGATGTAGATGCTGGTGCTTGTGCTGGTGGAAATGGCAGTGGAGTCTGATGTGCTCTAGAAGCTGAAGAACTAGAAGTAGGAGCTACAGGAGGTATTCGGAGACCACGTCCTCTACTGGTGGTAGTGGTAGCCGGGGTAGGCGGTGTCACCTCCTCCTCCTGCTCCTCCTCCTCCTCCTCCACCTGTTCCTCCTCCTCCTCCTCCTCCTCCCCCTCATCCTGCACTAACCAATCATCAGTAGAATCCATGAGAGGCCTCTCGGCCTCAACCCTCCATGCAGCAATGGTGTCAATCCCATCCAATGAGATGGCATCCACATCAGGTGTCCTCTCAAGTTGCCTCACCCACAATCGAAGATTGTAGTAGACGTAGACCATGTCATTAAGTCGCTGGGACTCCAACCTGTACAAAGATCATGAAATAATAATTAATAATTAATATTATAAAAAAAATATTGTTTAATGAATTAAAAAATTTATTTGGAAATTTGCAATATTTTAAATGTTTAAGTGTTAACCTGTTGCGCTTCTTGTTGTGTATTTTTTCAAATACACTCCAGTTGCGCTCACATCCTGAGGAGCTGCATGTTTGGCTGAGGATGCGTACGGCAAGCTTTTGCAAAAGGGGTACTCTGCCACCATACATCTTCCACCATGCATCTACAACAAAATTACAAATAAAATTTTAAATAAACATAAGAAAAAAATGGAATTTGAAGAGACAATGAAATTTGAAACAAAGTTACAAACTAAAAAATACTTGGCATTTTAATCGTCCTATCAGTGACAGCCATCTCAAAGCCAAATGTGCCACCTGCCATCTTATATGTCTCAATTTGTTTAGAGATCTCTATACGTTGTTCTGGAGATCGCACCATCTTCTGGACACAGGATAAGAATCCATCCATGATCTCACCATCAAAATCAAAGTCACATGCATAAGAAAATGCAGGGTTCAGGAAAAGCCCAGCAGCATGAATGGGACGATGGAGTGTGTTGTTCCATCACTCATCAATCACTCCCCATAGAAGGAGTTGTTTCTGAAACCCATCATCTCCCTTATCATCATAGTAGGCCCGAATGGCTTCTTTGGCCCTGTCCATGGCTTCATACAAATAGCCCATTGCGGGCTTCTCACCATCAGCCAACCGAAGAACCTTTACCAAAGGTTCAGTAACCATGCACACCTCCTGCACTCCCGCCCAGAAGTCTTCCTGGTATGAAACTAGTCTGCATACGGCCTCTCCTTCTGGTTTGCGGCTCATTGGCAAAGCACACCGCTCCTCTGAAAGAAACATTCTCTTCACATCCCACACAGAATTCAAGAGGGATTGAAGAGATATGAAACTCGTGGCAAACCGTGTAATGGCGGGGCGCACCAACTCTTTGTTGTTGGTGCATTTTCTCATCAAGCTAAGCACAGATGTATGATTATATATAAATTTTGTGATGCTTTTTGATGAGTCAACAATATCTTTGACAAAGGGAATTTTCCCTATGTCCTCTAACATCAAATCAATACAATGGGCAGCACAAGGTGTCCAAAATAAAGTAGGATGCCTGTCCATCAGCATTCTACCAGCAGCAACATAATTTGCAGCATTGTCCGTTATGACTTGGACAACATGTTGTTCACCCACCTCCAAAATAAACACGTCCAGCAAATCACATAAAGTTTTTGCATCTTTGATTTGATGAGATGCATCAACATATTTGATAAACATAGTCCCCTTGGGACAACTAACCAAGAAGTTTATAAGGGTTCTCCCCTTTTGGTCAGTCCAACCATCTGACATAACAGTGCATCCTGTTTGTGCCCATGATGCCCTAAAATCCTCCAATCTTTGGGTGCAGTCACGCTTTTCATCTTGAAGAATCCGGCCTCTGAAATCATGATAAGAAGGGATTTTGTACCCCGGGCCAACACTTGCAATAGCATCAACAATAGGTTGGAAAAATGGATTATTCCTTACAATGCTGAAAGGAATATCTCTCCAGAGGAGAAATTTTGCCATCAACCTGTCAACTTGTTCTTTTTCAGTTCTTTTTAGCATTGAACCGATAGATGGTTGTGAACCAGGTGTGGTTCGAGGAACAAAAAATGATGATGCAGCTACCGGATTGACTGATACTGCAGTGGAACCAGTGCCCCTTGGCCCACTTCCTTCAACTGACCTTTTTAGTTGCCTTTTGAGTTCTTCTTGGGCCTCTCTAGTGTGCTCTAATTCTCCCAATGCTCTCATGGCTCTTTGGATAAGTTCAGGATTTGTATTTATATAGGGCCCCACATCATGTCCAGGGATTTGTGCAAGGTGAAACTTCAACCTGTACACCCCCCCGCGTATCTCTTTTCCACACAACTTGCAATTCAAGTTTTGTCTATCATTCGGAGCTTGAGGTTCACCATATTCCCAGAAAGGATCCAATTTCCTTGGCATGTTTGTTTTTGAATTTTGAATTTGCAAACCTATGGGAAAACAAGGATTAGGAAATAGGAATTTAGGATTACAATTTAGCATTTACAAAATTACAAGTTACAAATTTCCAGAATCCAAAGTTCCAAACCCAAGTTACCCAACCAAATGGCAAATGCCAAAAACAATGAAAAAACATAAACAATGTTTAAAAAAAATGAAAAATAAAAATAAAAAATTGGTTCCCATAGTCATACCAATTTACCCATCCCAAATCAATGAAAAAATACAAAAAATTCTTTAAAAACAATGAAAACAAAAGGAAAATGGTGCCCATATGAAGTTTCCCAACCAAAAACAATGAAAAACAATGTTTTTAAACAAGGAAAACAAAAAAAAATTAATCCACATACCGTTTTTATGGAGAAATTGGTGGTCTCCTCTTGAATTTGTCCTACAAGCACTTAGATTTGCTCACAAACCCTCCAGCTCCTCTCTCCAACACCTTCTCCTCCTCCTACGCGCGCCCACAGTCCAAATGAACAAAAAAAAAATGAAATTCGGATTATAAAACCCGCTGCCGCCGCCCCCCACGCTTTTTTCGGAAAAAAGCGCCAAAAAAAAGTGCCGCTTTTTACCCATAAAAAGCGCGATTAAATCGCCAGAGGGAAAAAAGCGCGCGTTTTTGAAAAAAGTGCGATTAAATTGCACTTTTAACAACATTGGATGGAAGTATAGACAAGGACAAAGCTAGATTCGTTGCAAGGGGTTTCTCTCAAACGAAAGGCATTGATTATGAAGAAACCTTTGCACCCACAACAATGTACACTGCCATTAGATCCTTGGCTTCATTGGCTGCTACAATGGTTTGGAGTATCCATCAAATGGATGTGAAGACTGCGTTTCTGAATGGGACCATTGTTGAGGAAGTGTATATCGAACGACCCGAAGGTTTTGAAGTTAATAGCAGGAACTCTCATGTTTGTAGACTTAAGAAGGCCCTATATGGTTTGAAGCAAGCACCTAGGGCATGGTATGCAAGGATGAATGCATATTTACTTAGAATTGGGTTTGTAAAGAGTTCTGCTGATCCGAATCTCTACATCAAGGTCGTGAATAATGAGCCCACCATTATTCTACTATATGTGGATGATCTATTCATCACAGGTGTGGAGCGAAGAATTCAAGAATGCAAGAAGATGTTGGCAGCTGAATTTGAAATGAAGGATCTAGGATTGATGCACTATTACTTGGGTCTAGAAGTATGGCAGAGACCTGGGGAGATATAATTGGGGCAAGGAAAGTACATCATCAAGTTGTTGCAGAAATTCGGGATGATGGATTCCAAGCCGATTACTCCTATGATCACCAATCTCAAGAAGTTGAGGGGCTCTGACTCTAGTCTCGTGGATCCTACCTCCTATTGTTAGTTGGTGGGTTCCCTAATATATCTAGTCAATACTAGGCCAAATATATTTTTTGCAGTGAACATTCTTAGTCAATTTCAGTTGGAGCCTCGTCATGATCATTGGATAACTGCCAAACACATGTTGAGATATCTTCGTGGCACTATACATCACTGCCTAAAGTATGATAGTAAGGAAGTCAAGCTAATTGGCTTCACAAATTTTGATTGGGGTGGCAGTGAGACCGATGGAAGGAGCACTACCGGAGGATGTTTTAGTCTGGAAGTTGCTATGATCTCATGGATGAGTAGGAAGCAAGATCTCGTTGCTTTAAGTAGTGCTGAGGCAGAATATGTGGCTGCATGTGAAGTAGGAAAGGAGGCTGTTTGGTTAAGGAAGCTTCTGACAGATTTGTTCGAGAAGTCTTTGGGTCCTACTGTGATTAATTGTGACAATCAAAGTTGTATCAAGATGTCTGGAGATCCTGTGTTTCATGCTAGAACGAAACATATCAACAATAAGTTCCACTTTATTAGGAACTTGGTGTAGGATGGGATCGTGAAGTTGGAGTATGTCTCGACAAATGAACAGGTAGCAAATATACTAACAAAGGCTCTTCTTAATAAGAAGTTTGAATATCTAAGGAACATGCTTGGTTTAGTAGATATTGCTGATTGTATTGATGTTAAGAGATTGGAAGAGATTTGTTGAGGCTTTGTGAGTGAAGCATTGTCTGGGAGGACATTTGGTCGACATTTTGTGTTCATGTCTAGGTCCCAAAGTAGGGAGGGTGGTGTGGGTCGTAGAGCTTTGACCATGGCTACACACCTAGGTCCCTGGGTTGGTGTTTAGCAAGTAAGCCTGATGGTACCTAAAGAGGCTGAAAGCTTGAGTCCACTGTATTCCCACTTGGATAGATTGCCTTGGTCAGGAATCTAGTCCATGGCATTGCGGTGCCTAAATTGATGAGAGACCAATGGATAGATTGCTCTGGTCAGGAATCTAGTCCATGGCATTACAGTGCCTAAATTCTTCATTGTTCATATAGTTTGAGATCTTCCATTGTATTTGTATATTATGAATACGTCCCTAGTTAAGAGGGAGTGTTGGAAAATGTAACTAGGTTTGGTCTTGGGTCATCATTATATTAGTCAAAGTCCCCATTGTGGACTTCTAGGATTAATATTGAGTCTAGAGTCATTGTACATTTAAAGAGACCCTTCTTGGGCTTTTGAATCATGTAAAAAGGTTTACTATTGAGTCAATTATAATTTATGTAACCTCCACACCAATAATTTATGTAACCTCCACACCAAGTCGGCTTAGAAGAGATCAAGTCGGCCTAAGGACACCAATTTGAACTCAGTTGTTTTGAAAAGTTTAACTAGGTTCGGTCTTCATAATGACATGTAATTATGATTTTATGTAATGAGATGTAAAGAAGGAAAATAAAATTATTGTATTGCTTGCTTCATGGGTTTCATGAGCAAGAGATTTTATTTTTGAGTCAAGACTCCCATTGAGAGTCTTTAGGAATTATTTGTCATCTAGTCATAAAATGTTAGAGTCATTGCTATGTAATGAAGTCAAACTTATCTATGTAAAGTATCCTCCAAGATCTTGTCACTTATCCTCTTCAAGTCGGCCTACAACGATGGAAGAACATGCTAGAAGAAGTCGGCCTACAATGATGGAAGAACATGTTAGCCTAAGGGTCATGAGTTGATGTGTATAAGTAGCCTCACTCAACCTCACTTAGAGGCAAGCAACTCGACTTGCATTCGATCAAGTAGAAGCACGAAGAAGAGGTTAGACAAAAGTGCGAAGAAGAGGTCAAGATGAAGTGCAAAGGAGATTCTTCTGGGCAAGCGAAGGAGAGGTTTCTTCTGGGCAAGCGAAGGAGAGGATTCTTTTGTGCAAGCAAAGAAGGTTTCTTCTGGGGCAGCGAAGAAGGTTTTTTTTGGGGCAGCGAAGGAGGTTTCTCTTGGGTCAACGAAGGAGTATTCTTCTGGGGTACTTGTTCTGGGTAACCAAGATAGAGATCTAGACTAGAGACTGAGATTCTATAGAGGAAGCTAGTAAGATCATAAAGTCTAAGATTCTCTAGGAGAAGTCGAGAAGAAGCAGGGTGAAGGATAGAGACCGAGATTCTCTAGAAGAAGCCGAGGAGAGCAGTTCGAGATCAAGAAGAAAATCGAGAGAGGGAAGAGGCAGAGCATCAAGGTTAGTGACAAGGTTCTTGGGAGGATACTAGAATCAAAGGTCTTTGCCATGGTCTTAGTACTCATCAATTGAAGATCTAGAAGAAGAATTTTGATCGGGTTTTCCTCTCAAGAGGTGAGAGGTTTTGGCCTTGGCTGACAAGCCTACATACTGTGTCACTTGTCTTTTATTGTGCATTTTTGGAAATTGTCTTGATGAAAAGAACACAATAATAACATAAAGGAGAAAAGACTATAAGTTAAGAAGTAAAAGTATATCATAAGCAATTTATCAAGCAGAGAAATATTTTAATTTTTCATGCCCTAGATTTTTCAACAACTTGGAGCCTATAAGTAGAAGGAAGTCGAATTCATTTGGAGCATCTCATCTCAAGCTAGTTCGATATCTCTAAGGAAGTTGGAGAAGTGCAAAGTGGTTAAAAGGAAGCTAAAGGAAGTGCGAGTTGGGTCAAGTCTAAGGAAGAGAAGAAAATCGAAATTTTGGAGCTGCTCTCTCTCTGTTTCGTGCCCTAGTTTAGGAGATCGAAGTCTTCCAAGTGTTGCTACTGTCAGTTGCTATCTGATGCTGCATAGTCGAAGTTGCTGGGGTGAAAGTGCTACTGCAAAGGGGTCGAAGATTTGGAAGGTTGACTTGGTGTGGAGGGAAGGTTTGGTCTTTTTCCGGGTTGAAGAGTCTCAAAGAATACTATTGAAGGAAGAAAAATTTTGATTGGGTTTTCTCCTCGAGGGGGGCTTTGCCCTGGCATAGTGCCTACATCTTGTGTCTCTTGTTTTGTGATCTTCATACACACATAATATGGTAATTGCTTGATGAAAGATAAGATAATAAAGAAGTAAAGGGAGCCAACATAACTCATAAGTAATTATCAAGAAAGAGGAATCAAACCCTAATCTACTTGCATTGATTTCTCAACAAGTTGACCTTTGACAGCCACAATAAATGCACTATCAACAAGTTGATATGCCTTGAATTTCGTGCTCTTTCACTAACAAAATTCCCTCGAACTTTGTGCCTGAGATCTGCCGCTTTTTTGGAAAATTGGGCTTGCAAATAACTGCCCTCTCGTTAAAATTTCGGGCCTATAAATATCAGTCCTCTTCCTTGAAATTCAGGCCTATAGTAGATATACGTCTTCCTCAATTTTTGAGCCAGGAATCAACAGTTCTACTCCTTGAAATTTGTGTTGGATCTCTTCAAAAAATTCGAGCTCAGCCACTCTAGAACTCATGTTGAGACAACTCCCTAGAATTTCGGGCCAGTAGTGCTGAAGCAACTCCCTAGAATTTCGGGCTAGCATTGCTGAAGCAGCTCCCTAGAATTTCGGGCCAGCAATGCTGAAGTGGCTCTCTAGAATTTCGGGCCAGCAATGCTGAAGTGGCTCTCTAGAATTTTGGGCTTGAGTGTGATCTCTTTGCCGTAGTTGGTCTCTCTCCCTTAGCAAACTTGTTCTCAGAGCCTCCTCCTTTTCTCTTTGCTCCCTCTCTTTTCCAAATGCTCATGTGAAGAATGAATGAGCTTCTCTTGCCTTTTTCTCACTTTTTGTTTTTCATTAGATAGGAGAACCCTAACCCTAGTGATCAAGGGTTGAGATTAGATCTCAGCCCATGAGATCAATGTGGAGATCATTCCCTCACTTGACCCCCTTTTAATGTGGTCCCCCTCACTAATGACTCCAAGTCACTTTATAACTTCAGTTTTGTACCTTGTACTTTCTCTCTACATAAAGTCACCTTTAAAATATAGTGACTTCAATATTAGGAAGTACTTGAGTACTTTTCTCAAAAAGTCAGTTTAATACATAATGTGACATTAATATAAAGTACCTAGTACTTGTACCACATAAAGTGACATTTTCCTCATGAGTTTAATATAACCCATAAAATGACATGCCAAAAAGGTAATTAAAGTGTCTTCCTAGGAAAAAAGGCTAAAGCACTAGGAAACACTTCCTTGGTACCTTAATATTTTTAACACTCCCTCTTATCGAGGAAGGTGTTTCTCACCACTCGCTTCTCTGTCTCTTAAATACACATGCTTGCACCTTGGCAATGACTTGTTGAGAATATCTGCAACCTGTTCATCAGAGGATATATACTGGAGCCTTATTGCTTCTCTCTAAACCCAATCCTTGATGAAGTGGTACTTGATCTCTATGTGCTTTGTCTGTTCATGAAATATTGGATTATCTGTGGGGTTGATACAACTCTAATTATCACAATATATTGTAGTTGGTATCAGCTTCTGACCGAATAAGCCACATATCATCTTCCGAAACCAAATAGCCTCGCAGCTGGCCTGACTAGCTACAATATACTCAAGTGCCATTGATCTCTGCTTCCTGCTGAACCATGACACAATTGCCGAACCCAACATAAACAACATCCGGAAGTACTCTTACAGTCACTAGGACTTCTTGACCAGTCTGAGTCTGTACAACCTGTCAACTTGACTCCATCCCCTCAGATATAGTCCAGATCGTAGTCCACTACGCCTTGAAGGTACCTCAGCACATGTTTCGCAGCCACCCAATGTATCGTCCCAGGCTCCATCCTAAATTAACTCAATGTGTTGATTGCGAAACAGATATCCAGTCTAGTGTTGACCAGATACATCAAAGAACTAATCAAATGACGATACAAGGTGGGGTTCACCAACTCAGAATCTGAAGCATGCATCTTCTTCCAATTGGTGATCATAGGAGTAGCCATAAGCATGCAACCCTCCATACAAAATCTCTCTAGTATGTCCTCCGCATACTTGCCTTGGCCCATGAAGATATGCCCATCGTCCTGCCAAACCTCCAACTTGAAAAAGTAATGCATCAATCCTAGATCAGTCATGTCAAACTCTGAAGCAAGGTCCCTTTTGCAGTGCTGGATGAGTCTGTCCTCTCTTGTAATAAACAAGTTATCTACATATAGAACCTGAATGAGTGGATTGTCACCAACCATGATAAAGTATAGGTTCGGATTTGCATCACTCTTCTGGAAACCCATCTGCTGCAAGTAGGAATCGATCCTCTTGTACCATGCTCTCGGCCCCTACTTCAGTCCATATAAGGCTTTCTTAAGCGTACACACATGAGACTTTCTCCCATGCACCTTAAAGCCCTGTGGTTGTTCAATGTACACCTCCTCTTGTATAACCCCATTGAGAAAGGCAGTGTTCACATCCATCCGGTGAATCCTCCAACCCATCTCAACTACTATAGATAGCACTGCTCTAATGGAGGTATATCGAGCAATTGGTGCAGAGGTCTCCTCATAGTCAACTCCCTCTACCGTTGAGAACCCCCACGCCAAAAAACGAGCTTTGAACTTCTCCACGCTGCCATTCACAACATTTTTGATCTTGTAGAGCCACCTGGAAGTTACCACTGACTTCCCCTTAGGTCTCGGCACTATCTCCCACACATCATTCTTCATGATAGAGGCATACTCCTCCACCATGGCATCCCTCTAGATCTGCTGACATCTGCCACATAGCCACCCAACCTCTTTGATGGTCTGCTCTCCCTAACTAACCACTTGGGTTTCCCTACTGCATCTTGTGCTTTCTTCAGGGTCTCTCAAAGCCATTTTGGCTTCCTCTTCCCTTTAGTAGCCTCCTCTACTAGTATGGGAAAATCCTCCATTGGAGTCTCTCCTCCTGATGAGGAAGCCACACCTGTGGTTTGTGTAAACATGCACTCTGAGATCTTGTGCTTGGTGATACTGGACTCTGTGAACCTATCACCCCAGATGTAGGTGATCCTCCTGACCCTGGTGTACCGCTTGAAGATCCTGATACTTGTGGTGTGCCCCCCTATTGAGGAGCCTGCTGCTCTACCTGATCAACCTCCTGAGACCTCCTCAAGGCCCTCTCCTCAAATCTCACATCCCGCCTCAGGACAACTTTCCTCTGTGCAGGAATGTTTATATGGTAGGCCTTGCTGGTTTCACTGTAACCCACAAAGATACCCTTCTCTATGGTTGGTTCCAACTTCGTCCTCTTCTCTTGAGGGACGTGTGAATATGTAAGGCACCCAAAAATCTTGATGTGCCCAATCTCAGGCTTCTTCCTAGGAAAAGCCTCCTCGGGAGTCTTACTCCCCAAGACTCTATGTGGGATCCTGTTTTGTAGATACACTGTAGTGTTACATTCCTTGGCCCACAAAAATAAAGGTAGCCTCTGATCATGCAACATAGCTCTAATTGCACCCACTATGGCTTTGTTCTTCTTCGTCGCCACCCCATTATGCTAGGGGTTATAAGGCACTGTGTACTGTCTTGATGCCCACACTCGTATAAAACTTCTTCATCTCCTTGGAGCTATACTCACCCCCATTGTCTGATCTCAACACCTTGATCTTCTTCCTCATTTAGTTCTCCACAAGAGCCTTAAACTCTTGGAACCTCTTGAAGACCTCATCCTTGGTCTTTAGAAAGAAAATCCAAGTCTTCCTGGAGTAGTCATCAATGAAAGTCACATAATACTCGTGTTCGCTCAATGATACATGAGACATAGGACCACACACATCAAAGTGTACCAAGTCTAGGATACCTGTTGCTCTGTTGTCACTGCTTGGGAAAGTTTTCTTGGTGTACTTTCCCAAACCACACCTCCTGTAGACATCATGATGCTCAGTGTTGAACTCAGGTAAACTTGCAACCATCTACCTCAACATCCTGAATGCTCCATGGTGCAAGTGGGCTATCCTCTTGTGCCAAATATCGCACAAATCACTACTGCTTGTCTATGCCACTAAGGCTCTAGTAGGATGAAACATAAACCTATAGAGTGACCCATTGTGGACTCCAATCACTCTAGCAGACTCAATACTGGATCCCCTATGATACATGAGCACCTGCCCTCCTCGGAACACCACCTCATATCCCCTGCCCTCGATACTGGAGACTGAAAAAAAGTTCTTTTTCAACCTGGGAACATAAAGAACATTCGCCACTTTTAGAGGAGGTGAAGACTCCCTCTGAAAGGATACTGTCCACACTCCTGCTTTGACCTTGGAGTTATCTCCAAGCACAACCTCCAAGTCAATATCATCCTCTGTCAGACTCATAGAGTGCTCTCTCACTCCAGTCTTTTGGCAGGAAGCTCCATTGTCCACAAACCACTCACCAGAAGGCGTGACACTCGTGGCAAGACTCACCATTAAGGCAAACTCCGTGTCAAATATGGAGGCGAACTCATCTACCTCTGCCGAAGTTGCTACACTCTTCTTCTTATTCTTCTTGTTGGGACACTGAACAACATAGTGGTGCAACTTCCCATAAGCAAAGCATTTCACTTTGCTCATTTCCTTCTCCTTGGCTTTCTGCTCCCCCTTCTGCTGCTTGGCTCCATTAGAAGACACCTTCATGGCCTTCTTCTTTCCCTTAGCTGCGAGGGAAAGATTCTTTTCCTCACTTACCCCACCACACTCATTGCCACTCTTGGCACTCCTCCCGGATGAAATCATCCCACATCCTCCAGTTTGGAAAATGCTCTTTGGCAACAATGCCATCTATGAATCCATCCCACTGTTTGGGAAAACCATCTAGTGCTGTCCTGACTAATTGGTCCTCAAGGATAGTCTCTTCCATGACAGCCAACTCATCTCTCACCTGTGTGATCTTGGTGAGGTATGTGGTCACTATGTCGGTCTTGGTCATCTTGGTGTTTCTTAACCTTTGTCTCAACACCATCTTCCCATTCTCATTGGAACTTTGGTGTAGTGTGAGTCATGGCCGGTCTTCATAATTGATATCTTAGCCCTCCAAATATATGTAATAATAAATGCAAGACATGTTCTTCATGTCAACTTCAAAGAGAGGGAATTTTGAATTTTCTAAATTTTGAATTTTTGCCTACAATTGTAAGGTCGGCTTCAAGTTGGCCCCAGTGAAGGGACATGCCAATTTGGCCTCCTAGGATCACTATATATATGCCATTCGATTTCCTCCTCTTGGTCAATTTGGATCTCACACACAACAAATTATCTTCTACTCATCCATGTGAAGGAGACAAAGAAAAGAAGGCCGAAATTGATTAGAAGAAGATCGAGCTCTCTCTCTCCTCATTTTTGATCTCACATGTGTAGCAGATTGACAGAGTTTTTCTGGGCATCTTCATTGGGAACCATCCAAATTTTTTTGTGGAAGGAGCAAGTCCAAGTTTCGGCCTGTTTGATTGGCTTTGACCGAAACTTCAAGTAGCATCTTATCTCATCTTGTGGATAGTCTAACCAAGTTTGACTTGGGAATATTGTTGGTCAGTTTGATCTTGTTTTGACTACAAGGATTAGATGTATTTCTTGATGAACTGAATAATTTCTTAAAGGAAAAGGTTGTTGGGTTTTTACCCCAAGTGGGCTTTCCCAGGGTGAAATACTTGTATCTCTTGTTTGGTTGTCTCTTTATGATCTTATTGGCATTTTTGTTTCTATTGCTGAGATATTTTGTGTAACTTCTTTCTGATGAATATGAATACAATAAAGATCAACTTAAGAAATCATAAGAAGTAATTATGAAATTAGAATATCCGTGAAAAATCAACACTTTTCCCTTAGAAGGGGTGACATAGGGCACATTTGTGATGACATCATGGATTTGGAGGCACTTTTGAAGGCATTACCCATATACTTGAGCTTTTCCTTGGAGTATTGAGCACTCATGACCCATTTGTCACTTGTAGCATATTAAGCCTTAATGGAGGATGATGTCTTAGTGGAGGACATAATTTTCCCACATGTGTGGGATTTTTGGCATTTATTGTTATGTTTTTGAGCTATATTAAGGTTGGATTGTAAACTCACACTTGTTGAACACTCAAACAACCTTGTTTTAGGGTATTGCTTGTAAAATTAGTGAAAGCAAGGGTTGTTAGGCCTCATGCAAATAAAGGTAACCTTATTTTCTTTTCATCTTCACACATCCATTCACTTTTCTCTTCAAAAGAGTGTGAATTAGTCTCCTTGTTTCAACTTGGGAAAAATGTGATCTTTTTATGGTGTGAGTTTCTCTTGGAGATGGTTTCTTGCTTGGAGATGATTTTCTGAGATTGATTGAAGTGTTTTTTATTGAAAATTTTGTAAGTTTACCGCAAATTTTCTATATTTTGCATATTGTATTTGTGTAGTAGGGTTTTTAATTGTGCCATGATATAATTACTAAATTTATCTTGAAATCTTGCTCCTCTATGATATGTAAGATTGTTTTTTCGGGGAACCTTCTAAGGGAACTTTGAGTGTGCATCCCTTAAATTTAAAATCTCCCTCACATGGAAATCACTAGGGTTTTAAGTGGATGTCCTAATTGTTCTCCCCTTACTTCAACAAGGCCATTCTCAGAGATTTAGCCCTAAAAGATTCCATTTTCCCATTTAGGACAAAGGCACTAATCATTGTTGTGTTAATCAACCCCCTTATATATCAAATTTTTCCTTCTTTTTTTTTCCCTAGATATCTAGGGTTAGGGCTAGGGTTTTATGGGGAAAATTGCTAAAAAGTAAAATTATATTTGATGTTTTATTGCTCTTAAAGTAGGAAATGCATTAACAATAAATATAAAAGCAAAATCTAGCATTATTGCATGTTGAACCCTCCTTTATAGGGCTTGATGTCTTCCCTAGTTTGTTGTTTATGCATGTTTTCAACCATAAAACTCCATTAAAAACCCCTAAAACCCGATATCTATTTGAAGGCCTGGCATCTGTTATTCACATGAGGTGGTCTTTGCCCTTGGCCGATATATGATAGTGTTCAACTTATCGTTGAAAATATGTAAAGCCCTTATTTATAACAACCCTCTAATTGGTCTAGGAATAGGGTTCTTGAACATTGGCATAAAACACTTCAGCCTTCTAGGCTATGCTAGTACTATATCCCATTTAGTAGACCTCATATCAATCACCTTGAGCCATTATCATTGGATATCCTTTAGATAAGTTTATAGAAGCCTCCCTTATGATTAAATACCACTAAAGAGCAAGAGAAAGGTTGATGAGGTGACAATGGCAACCCTTTTTCTTGTTGCCCTAAGGTCTGGTTTTGCCAAGTGGGGTTTTGCACTAGGTTTGCTAATTTTGTGGCAACAATGCACAATAATTGTTCCAAGGTGTTGTGGCTATGTGAGGCAAGTTTTCACATCCCTCCATCATAAGCCTCCATGAATTCCATCAAACAACCTAAGCAATGACATTGGGTCAGTTGCCCCTACAAGAACATTGTGGAAGCCCCATTCGTCTTCGAGCCATCCCTAATTCTTTGAAGGGGTATCCAAACTGCCACATGCCAACTAGGGGTTGATGGCCTTCTCCAGGGTGCACAATGTTCCTCAATCCATGTAGTGTGCTCTCCTAGCAAGTGGATTCTTCAAGGGGCCCCAATGAAGGGCACCCATCAAACTGTGAAGATAACTCCAATGCCTAAGGGAATAACACTAAGCCTGTAACGATTAGAGTTAAAGCATCCACTGAGAAATCTATCTCACTTGTGCAAATCCATCAAGGATTATTTCTAATATGCCAACCCATCTTTGGACCGTTTAGGAGTTGAACATACACCATGTACCCAAATATCAAGAAACACCCCATGGATGGTGTAAACACTTTCAAAATAACCTTGAAAGTCAACACTCCCTCTTTACAAGGAAAGTGTTTACATTGACAACTATTGACTCCCTTTTCAACTCTACCAAATCTACTCCTTGTTGGGGTCTTGGAATCAAACACTGTCATTTGCGAAGAATTTGTCACCCATGCTATCCCAACATCCCGAGTCAAAATCAACATAGAACACATTATGAGCTATTTAGGATATTTTATAGAGATGATCGCATTTCTATACAGGATCAAGATAGGTGTATGGCATCTATCAAAGTCACAAGATCCATACATGTTACTACTCGATCCTAGAATATGAAACTTGTGGTATAGGTAATAATCCATGTAGGGTCATCATCTTGTGAACACGAGAGCCCCTCTCATACATCTCAAATCTTTTGGCAATTGGACCAAGATGAACTAGACCAATCCCCTCACGTAGAGAAAATCCTAAAGTAAGAGTAATATCATGGTGAACTTCTTCTGTACGAGAGAGTCCATGATCCTTGGCAAGAGTATCATCATGGGAAACTCCCTTTATCTGAGAGAATCCATGATTCCTAGTTTTGTACTCTTTAATACTCCCATTAGTTGCAACTTTGGAATCAATCTCAACATTATCCTCCCTCAAAGTATCATACTTCTTCGTTAGTGTACAATTAGAAGTCTCACGGATGGAAGAAACCAATGCATCATAACTAGCATGTGTACTAGGAGGAACAATTGCCCCTAGGAATTCCTACATGCTCTCGAGCCTCTAAATTTGGAACCCCAAACTTCTCATCCTCCTTGATCATTGAAGGAGAATCTTGCGAATTGAAGGTTCTTGCATCCTAATCAACACCATATGCTATTAGAGCATTTGCAGTTGGTGTTGAACTTGGATCTATGATCTCTCACCATGCATGTGCCTCCTCAAAGCTGGAAAGCTCTTCTAGTGTCCCAGTGGAATATACACGTGCCATGGATCAACAAGTAGCCCTTGGACTAGCTAGACTACAATCATTGATGGTGCACTATTGTCCCTCAAAGGAAACTGTCCAATGTTTATATATCATACAAGAAACTGAAAGGAGGTTCTTCGTCAAACGAGGAACCAACAAAATGTGATCTAGCTTAAGAACATCACCTGAAGGCATTTGAAATGAAATGGACCCAATTTCTCTCACATGGTAAGTGGCATCATTGCCAAGCTCCATAGTCATGCCTCCTTGCTCCTAAGTTGTATTGAACAGAGACCTCTCATATATCATGTGTCTTGAAGCTCCATTATTGTTAAAATTGATAACTAGGGCCAAACTCAATGTGGGTCATCTGATTTATGGCAGCTGATATTTTTCTTGGATCCCTCTCATTGAGAGGTGTAGGATTGATCTAAAGATCATCCGATTCCGCTAAGTATTCATGAAGTTATGGATTTATTTGTGTTATAAGACAATTCGTCAAGGTCGGCCAACAACCAAATAACCCCCACATGTGCTCAACGTGTTAGTATAAAAGGAGGTGACTTGATAGTCATTTCTACACACACTTCACTCTTGATTTCTCTCCACTTGTTCTGGGTTTTAGTGGCAATAGAAATTTAGATGATGAAGCCCTAGACACAAGAGGAAAGGAGACTAAGGGAGCTGCCTTAGAGATGATGCCCTAGCAAGGAAAACACAGTCCTAAGGAGGATGCCCTAGCTACAGTCCTAAGGAGGATGACCTAGCCGTAGTCTTAAAGGATGTCTAGCCGCAGTCTGCCCTAATCCAAGAAGACGTAGTCATGTTGTGAAGGAGATAGCCCTAAGTTGGAGGCAAGGGAACTCTGTCTTAGCTGCAACAAAGGAGAGCTGAACAACGTGGTTATAGAGGCCCGTTTCATGATCTTTTGGAGGGCCGAGATTACTCCCTAAAAGGGCGAGACATGGAAAGGCTGTTGCAGCCTGCGTGGATGAGTTCTTAGGTGTCTAACTCATGGTGATGGGCTGTGTAGGTTGTTGTGGGTAAGCCGTAAGCCCTACGAGCAGTTTAGAGGGCAACGCAAGGTGTTTTGAATGGGTTGTAGGTGGCAGCAGAGGTCTGTGGTAGGCTGCAGGCCTAGCTACTCCAAAACAGGCGAGCGTGGAAGTGTTAGGCGCTGCCATATGCCTAGAATAACAACATGTTTTGGGCATGATTGTTGGGTTGCTGTAGGTTACTATGGGACAACAGCAACAAGAAGGTGCAACAAGCACATGGGACAATAGTGGCAAGCATGGTGTAGTAAGCACATGGGACAACATTAGCAAGCATGATGCTGCAAGCACATGGGACAACAGTGGCAAGCATGGTGCTGCTAGCACATGGGACAACAACATGGCAACATGGTACAGCATGCCACATGGGACAACAGTGTGGCAACATGGTGCAACAATGGCACATGGGACAACAATGGTACATAGTACACTGATGGGTACAATCATGATTAGTGAAGTATGATGAGATGCAACATAGTGATGATGGGTGCAACATGGTGTAGCTCAGTGAAGTGCAACATGATGATGAGGAGCAACACAATGATAGGTGCAGCATGGTGATGGAGTCACCTGGGAGAATCAGTTGAAGCAGCATGTCTTCAACTGAGTTCAACTACCTCATGTATCATCTACTTAGAGATGATCTATGCTCTTATTTAGATAAGTCAAAGTGTTGACTTCTGTTGTATATGTACTATCTCTCTCTCTCTCTCTCTCTCTGCTGAACTATTGAAGAACATATAAGAAGAATTGATCAAGGGTTACCCCACATTGGGGTTTGTCCTTGGCTAGCCCCACATCTTGTGTCCTCTTGTCTTGGCTTGTCTTCTGCGATTTACTATTATGCTGATGTGATTGCTAATTTGGAAAAGGTATTGAGCTAATTGTGAAAATTGAAATAAATTTCTCTAAGCATAGAACATACTTAAAATTAACATGGGATCAGAGTTGAGGTGAAGACAAAGCCCAAGTAAGAGTGAAAGAGAAATCATCGAAGACAATTGGGAAAGGACAAAAGGATCAAGGATTCCTCATCCCTCTTCAAATTTACCAAGTGTGAAGTCGAAGTAGAGAATATTATTAGAATGGCGCTGCAGAAGCTTCTGATGACCTACCTAAAGATCACTTCAATGTGGAGTTCTGATCTAAGGGTGGAAGGAAAGGCAAATGCCTTGGTTGTAATTAGTTCGGCCATTATGCGAAGGAGTGTCTGAATGGTAGGGACACATCACTTGATGATGATAACAATCATTATAGGGACATCTTCATTGATGGGAGGAATGACAGGTAATGCAGGTCATCAAGGAAATAACCGACTCTTCAAAGAAAGCAAGGAACCCCAGGTATGAAGAATCAAATGTTGTTTCTGATAAGATAAAGAAGCATTATTTTATATTGGCCCTCTCCTCTAGACTCTTTGGGAATCTGGCTTATTGTAGTGCTTCAAGGCACTTCATCGAATAGAAGGGTGCATTCTCTAATTTGGTAGAGATGGAAACAATCGTGGGATTATAGTTGGAGTCACTGCCACCTATCCCAGAAAGGGTGTAGGGAATGTTACCCTCAAGTGAATGAGGGTAAATCTATTCATTTACGAGAATCTCTATATGTACTTGATCACAAGAAGAACCAGGGGTCCATTTCGGCAATGGAAATCAAAGGTTTCAGGGTGACATTCATCGATGGAAAGGTACGTGTTTGAAAATAGAATTTTCAAAGATGCTTTTACTCATGGGTTCAGGATTGGCAATTTGTATGGTCTCATACCGACACCTTCTGAGGACGACCGTTTTTGATAGGTGCAAACCCTCTCATTTGCAAAAGTAAGAGGGAGTTGGATTGCGGATTTGGAATGGTAAACTGCACGCCTGTGACTACCTTGATGGATCTTAACTTTCTGAAGTTATGTGGTAGGGATGCCGACCTGATTTGGGAAATGCCTCTGAGTTTCATAAACTCATTCTAGCATTGATGTTCTTGGTGAACTCCCGTCCGGATATATGTTTTGTAGTTAGCATGTTGAGCTCATATATGGTTGAGCCTCACTAGATTGGTGCCAAGAATCTTCTGAGATATCTTCGAGGCACAATCTCTCATGGATTGAGATACACTACTAGAAATGTGAAGCTGCATGACTATTTGAATGCTGACTGGGCAGGCAGTGTGGAGGATCGCAAGAGCACTTATGGGTGCTGGTTCTCTTTGGGTTCTGCTCGATATCTTGGATGAGCAGGAAGTAGAAGACGGTTGCTTTGAGCACTGTTGAGACCGAATACATAGCTACGAGTATGACCTCGTGTGAAGCTGCCTAGTTGAGGAAGCTCTTCAGTGAGCTGTTTGACACATGATGGATACCACCGTGATCTTTTGTGTCAACCAAAGGGGATTTGATTGTTGAGGAATCCCGTATCCTATGATTGCTCCAGCATATAGACATCAGGTACTACCTTATCTGGGATATGGTACATCGATGAGCAAGAAGGCTCCATCGCATTGGGACTGATGTGCAAGTCGCAGACATTCTGTCGAAGCCCTGAGGAAAGGTCAAATTTGTGACTTTCCAGAACGACTTGGAGTCGTTGAGAGACCCTCTTATGAGGGTCCTGTATGATGCATGCATTGAGCTCTGGGAGCTTCGGGGGCTTGGGGTACTTCTTGGAGCAACAAGCGACCATAGGGTGACTCACCCTCCCCTAATGGTGCGCTGTGTACAGGGTGAATGGTTCAGCCTTCCCCTGTGATACCCCGTGGCGACTTATGGACAGGATGAGTGGTTCTTTTGTCGAGGCATCCTACCCATGCAGTTTGGGACTCATGGGAAGTACCTCTCATCTAGCCAATGAGTAGGGAAATGGAGTTAGGGACCATAGAAGTACTATCAATGGACGCATCGTTGTATCAACCGTACTCCCTATGCTAGGATGACCTACACTGATCTGGGATCAGTAAGAGTGATATAGCTCACTCTCTTTTGATATTGATCTAGGATCAATGAAACTGACTTCGGGTCAGTATGAGGGGTTTGAGACACTCTCTTGTGATGTTGATCTGGGATCAATGAAACTGACTTCGGGTCAGTAAGAGTGATATAACTCACTCTCTTTTGGAACTGATTTGGGATCAGTAAGAGTGGTATGACACACTCTCTTCATATGGGACTGACTCCGGGTCAGTAGAGAATGGTATGAGACATTCTCGATCAATTCTTCTTCTTCATGGTTCAACAGAGCAGAGCAGTGCAGGGCATTGATGGCAAAGATAGTACAGTCTGGCAGATGGATCAACAGATGGAGTTCTCCCTAGTTGAGAGGGAGTGTTAAAATTGGCAACTAGGGCCAAACTCCATGTGGGTCATCTGATTTATGGCAACTGATATTTTTCTTGGATCCCTCTCATCGAGAGGTGTAGGATTGATCTAAAGATCATCCGATTCTGATAAGTATTCATGAAGTTATGAATTTATTTGTGTTATAAGACAATTCGTCAAGGTCGGCCAGCAACCAAATAACCCCCACATGTGCTCAATGTTTTAGTATAAAAGGAGGTGACTTGATAGTCATTTCTACACACACTTCACTCTTGATTTCTCTCCACTTGTTCTGGGTTTTAGTGGCAAGAGAAATCTAGATGATGAAGCCCTAGACGCAGGAGGAAAGGAGACTAAGGGAGCTGCCCTAGAGATGATGCCCTAGCAAGGAAAATGTAGTCCTAAGTAGGATGCCCTAGCCGCAGTCCTAAAGGATGTTCGCAGTCTGCCCTAATCCAAGAAGACAGTCATGTTGTGAAGGAGATAGCCCTAAGTTGGAGGCAAGGGAACTCTGTCTTAGCTGCAATAAAGGAGAGTTGAATAGCGTGGTTATAGAGGCTTGTTTCATGATCTTTTGGAGGGCCGAGTTTGCTGTAAGGGAGGCTGAGATTACTCCCTAAAGGGCCGAGACAAGGAAAGGCTGTTGCAACCTACGTGGAGGAGTTCTTAGGTGTCTAACTCATGGTGACGGGCTGTGTAGGCTGCTGTGGGTAAGCCGCAAGCCCTACGAGCAGTTTAGAGGGCAACATAAGGTGTTTTGAATGGGCTATAGGTGGAAGTGGAGGTCTGTGGTAGGCCGCAGGCCTAGCCACTCCAAAACAGGTGAGCGTGAAAGTGTTAAGGGCTGACATATGCCTAGAACAACAACATGTAGAGGTAGCTATCTACCTTGACTAGGCCGCAGTTTATTGAGGTTGTTCAAGGTATGTTTTGGGCATGATTATTGGGTTGCTGTAGGTTACTATGGGACAACATCGACAACAAGGTGCAACAAGCACATGGTAGCAAGCATGGTGGTGCAAGCACATTGGGACAATAGTATGATAAGCATGGTGCAACAAGCACATGGGACAACAGTGGCAAGCATGGTGCAATAAGCACATGGGACAGCAGTGGCAAGCATGGTGTTGCAAGCACATGGGACAGTAGTATGGCAACATGGTACAACATGCCACATGGGATAGTAGTGTGGCAACATGGTGCAACAATTGCACATGGGACAACAATGGTACATGATGCAATACAGTGATGGGTACAGTCATGATTAGTGAAGCATGATGAGATGCAGCATAATGATGATGGGTGCAACATGGTGCAACTCAGTGAGGTGCAACATGATGACGAGGAGCAACACAATGATAGGTGCAACATGGTGATGGAGTCACCTGGGAGAATCAGTTGAAGCAACATGTCTTCAACTGAGTTCAACTACCTCATGTATCATCTACTTAGAGATGATATATGCTCTTATTTAGATAAGTCAAAGTGTTGACTTTTGTTGTATATATATTATCTCTCTCTCTCTCTGCTGAACTATTGAAGAACATATAAGAAGAATTGATCAAGGGTTTCCCCACATTAGGGTTTGTCCCTGGCTAGCGCCACATCTTGTGTCCTCTTGTCTTGGCTTGTCTTTTGCGATTTATGTTTATGTTCTATCTGCAATTTACTATTATGCTGATGTGATTGCTAATTTGGAAAAGATATTGAGCTAACTGTGAAAATTGAAATAAATTGCTCTAAGCGTAGAACATACCTAAAATTAACAATTATCCACATATCGACTAGCAATCGATACAATGTTAGAAGATAAGCAAGAAGTCATGGAAAAGGTAGTCTCAAATTGAGATCTCATCTCCTCTAGTCTTGCAATAGTCCCATCTACAACCTATCTTGCATCCCCTCCCTTCTTTAGTGGACTCTAGCTTGCATAATGTCTCATCTTGTGACATCGAAAGCACATCACCTTACTCAATTTTTTTCCCTGTATTTGTCCCATCCTTCTTCTTGAATCCTTTCTTGCTATACTTGTTTTCCTTTTTGACAAGACCAAATAGCATTTACTTTCCCCATGTTTTTCTAAACAGGATTGCAATTTGATTTCTTCCGGTTCAAGATCAACTCAAAGCCGAGGAAACTTTGGTATATTTTTTTGAGCACAAACACCTTGAAGAAAAGGAATTCAAGGAGCAAGCCATTTTAGGGAAATGACCACCAACTCTTGATCCTTTACTTTACTGGTTCTGGTCAAGTAGCTCATCATAGTATTTGTCTTGCTCATGCGAACATCTAAGAGCTAGTTTCACAAAGCCATCTATGTTGAGAAGCACAAGAGTTCTGAAACAACTCAACCAAAGAATCAAACATCGTTTTACCTATGTCTTATCTAAAATGTGTGAGATGAAGTGATTCTTCATAGGATCAAGAATGATTCTCTTCACTCTCGCTTCCTTATTCCAATAAGGGGCTAAAGTTGTTGGATCAACATATTTTGAAATCTCCTTCTCAACTTGCTCCCAAAGTTTTGGCCTCGTCCACAAAAAATTGAAGTCTAAGCTTCAATGGAACAAAGTTAGAGACTCCATTTAACTTGTCACACCCTCTGAGATTGAGAGTCACCTTGCACATCTTGAACAAGTCTCAAGTGCATGAAGTCGGTAGTATATGAAGTAGACAAAACCCTTTCTAGGGTACAAATACTTCTCCCAAGTAACCTAGGGTTTCTCACACAATGACATCAACTTGGTCAAGTACCTATCCTAGGTAAACTCCAACTGAAATACAAAATCAGCAGTACATTAAGTAGATTGTTAAAATTGGCAACTAGGGGCAAACTCCATGTGGGTCACCTCATTTGTGACAACTGATATTTTTCCTATATTCCTCTTGTCGAGAGGTGTAGGATTGATCTAAAGATCATCTGATTCTGACAAGTATTTATGGAGATATGAATTTATTTGTATTTACTTGACAAATTGTCAATGTTAGCCAGCAGTTAAAAGTGTGGCACACATGCCCAGTGAATCATATAAATACAAGCGAGGTTGATTCATTTTCTCATCATCTCATCTCACTCATTCTTCTTTCTCTCTCCCCTTAGCTTTTGGGTTATACAAGGAGCAACTCACACGTGGGAAGGAGGACGCTCAAACTGCTGAAGGTCTCTTTGACTTGCGTTGACTAAGCGTTGACTCATTAAGGGTGCATTTTGGTGTGGCTACCTCTCCTAGGCTGGCCGCAGATTTTGGCACAAAAATCGAGGCAATTCGTCCACAGGTTTGACTAGCGTTCACTGCCCCAGTTTTGGGTAGCAGGTTGACTTCAATCAACAATTGTTTGACTGTGTTTTTGGGGCTGTTCGAGGGCTAGTTGACTGGAAATTGACCAGGCATATTGGAGGTCAATTTCAACTTGTTTGACCAAGTTTGACTTTGCTGATCTAGGGTTTGCTGCTGCTGATATAAAATTACAGAATTCTGATTTTGTACTATTTCTCTCTGCTGAACTATTGAAGATAAAAGAAGATTTGATCAAAGGGTTTCCCCGCATTGGGGTTTGTCCCTGGCTAGCCGCCACATCTTGTGTCTCGTCTTGGCTTGTTTTCTGTTGATCGTTTAATGTTCTATCTGCACTCTACTTAATGTATATGTGATTGCTAATCTGTGGCTAATAAGAAGAAAAGAAGTAAATTGATGTAAGCATAGAACATACTGTAATTTAGCATGGTATCAGAGCTGAGGTGAAGACAAAGCCCAAGCAAGAGCAAGAGCAATCACCGAAGAGAAGGTTGGCAAGGCTATCCTAAAAACTTCATGGGGTCCTCAACACTCTTCCCCGCCGAAGACAAGCTCCATGAAAAGTCTGACTATCACGGATGGTGTTGGACACAGATTGTCATTGATGTCAATATGGCAACATTCAAGAGGAGGAGACAGAGCCATCAGAGGAGCAGACAGAGCCATCAGAGGAGCAGACGGAGCCAAGAGGAGCAAATGGAGCCAAGAGGAGCAGACCAAGCCAGAGGAGCCACCGACAGAGCCATCAGAGGAGCAGATGGAGCCAAGAGGAGCAAATGGAGCCAAGAGGAGCAGACCAAGCCAGAGGAGCCACAATGGAGACGAGAGGAGCACACAGAGTCATCGGAGGAACAATGGATGCATTTAACAACAAACAGAGCCATCGGAGCAATAGTGCCAAAGGAATACTCTATCGGAGGAGTAGAGCTATCGCATATCGCATAGGGCAGAGTAAGGTTCATAAGCGGAGCAATATATATAAACAAAGTATAACGGAGGCGTACAAAGAGCGAAGGAGTATATATATAGAGAGGCGATATAATAACACGGACCCGCGGCTCCATTATAAACTGCCTAAATGTAATATCGCATCCGCTATGTCGCTGGTCTCAAAGGGTTGTCACTCCCGAAACCTCCGATTGCGATATACAGTTGCGGACCCGACGGAGTTATTAAAACAATTTAAAATAATATCGCGTCTGGGTATCGGGGAATTGGCTATGTTATGTGCAAATCTGCTGATTGCGATTGTAAGAGTGGACCCGATGCTATGTTGTGATTTGGCTTAATGTCTTATCGCGTCTATCGGCCATCGGCCATTGGTGACTGCCGATATGTTGCGATCGCCGATTGCGATAAGGCTGCGGGCCCGACGGGAATATAGACTGTGGTTTAATACCATATCGCATCCGCCCATCGCATATGTTATGAAGCCGTGCCACACCCAAGCGCCGATTGCGATGAACGTTGCGGACGCGATGCGACATTATAACATGGCTTAATATAACATCGCATCCAATTCATCGGAGCAGTGGAGGATCGGCCCATCGGCCATCGGCGATGTCATGAGGAGCGGACCCGATACAGGAATAGTTGCGGGTGAATTAAAATTGAAGTCCGCCCTTTAGCACTTTCACCTGTTTTTGCTCATATTTCCCGTGTAATTGATATTTGGCCTGCGCGCGCCTCTGAGGCAAAAATGCATACGATAATGCTCCCGATAGTTCAGGAGACTGACTCATGGCGATAATGATTGCGATTGGGACGTGGCTGTCCGTTAAGCTATGTCGACTTTGTGTATGCCTGCAATCAGTGGCAAAGCAGCGCTGTTACAGTCTTTTAATCAGTAAGATGTGTTCTCCGTGGATTATTTGGCGCACTCCATTGAATCAACGTGTCCTGAGAGCACGAATAGACAGATGAAACCGAAAGCTGGGAAGTTGAAGAAGCAAGCGAGCACAGAGGAAATGACAACGAGCGTTGAGGAAGTCTAAGAGGCAGTGTAAGCGGAAACGAATGGACAGAGGCATGGAATGTATAAAACAGTGAAAACAGAGAGCTGTTGATGTTGTTGGTGTGGTGAAGAACCAGAGAAGAGGGAACAGAAGCAGCGGAGGGTGTAGAGGCAACAGAAGCAGCGGAGGGTATAGAGGCAACAGAAGCAACAGAGGCTGTAGAGGCAGCAGAAGCTGCAGAGGCAAGAGAGTAGGGGTGAGAGAACCTCAGTTGAATAGAGTGCAGCAGCATACCAGTGTATACCAAAGTTGGGTTGGAGCCTCAGAACTGAACATGATTGAAGTTCTTGGGACTTTGTGCTCCTAAAGTCCAAGATTGGTGTCTTGGAAAAATAGAGTTGGTGCTCTGGAGGTTGGAGCCTCACTGAAGTCCAAGTTGGAGCTTGGCAACTATTCACAGTCAGATATACTTATATTGTATTTATTTCATTGCCCTGTCTTGAGTTTTAATAAAAGCATTTATTCCAGCTGTCGATTTCTGTGTTCTGTGTATACATATACATATCTATATATGCTTTTGGCAATCACTAGAACAAAAAAATAAGAAATACTGATTCACCCCCCTCTCAGTATTTCCAACAGATGGAAGATGTCTCTCGATCTGACTTTAGAATATTAGGAAGTGTTGGACCATGTGAGAGACAATATTGTTGCGCCTCCATCAAATGCATTTGCTGCTGCCAAAAGCAAGTGGTCCAAGGGAGAAGTCAAAGCAAGGAAGATCATCCGGGACTCTATCGACAAGTGCCTGGTGGCTTATGTTTCCGACCTAACAATCTCCAAGGAAATCTACGATAGACTGGTGAGTTTATTTAAATTTAATGATGCAAATCAAGTTTTGTTCCTTAGAAATAAGCTGAAGGAAATTAAGAAGGGCAAAGATGAGAGTATGCAAGCATATTTCTTAAGGATAACCGAGATTAAGAATGATCTCCTATCTATTAGGGAAGTAGTTCCTCACAGGGAAATGACTATCACAACTCTTGGAGGACTGCCAACTGAATGATATATATTCAGGACTACTCTTCTCAACAATAATGCCATCCCAAGATTTGAGGAATTGATGGCTAAATGTATTCAAGAAGAGACAAGAATGGAAGAGCAAGAAATGCCTGCATTTAAAGGCCATCCCTCTGCCCTTTCTTCTCATGTTAAAAGAAGAAGCAATTCTGGGGCTAAATCCAAAGGAAAGGCTAAACCAAAGGGTGGAAGAAAAGGTCGATGTTACAACTGCAACAAAATAGGCCACTATGCGAGGGAGCGCCCCGATAAAAGGGACTCACACCATGACGATTACCAAAATTGTTGGGTGTGGAGCTTGATTATCTTTTGTATTCAAAGGTATTGCTGCATTGGACCCCAGTTCGAAATGGCCGCCTGTAAAATATTCGCTGTAGGGGGGTTTAGGGTGGGCGGTTGCGACCTTTTGGGAGACCCCCCTGGCGGGGGGATTGGGGCAGCGCCCCCGAAGCTAATAATAGATGTAAAATTGCCCTGTAAAATGTTGTAATTTCGTAGTGAATTTGGGCTGTTCATTAGGCGGAGATCTGACAGTTGAAGTTATGTTTAATTTAGGGTTTTTTGCCCTAGAAGGCAACCCCTCGCTATATATGAGGGAATTGTAATGCGTTTATGTAGATCGGTATTCTGAGTGAGGAAGAGAGAGGAGATTGAAAGAGAAGAGGGAGTTACAACGGATTTGCTGTAGGTTGTATCTCTTCAGTTTGCTAGATAATATAAAAAAAAGGACTGGTTGTTTCTCCGTGGACGTAGCCCAAACTGGTTGAACCACATATATCCGTGTCTCTCTTGTTATATGCGTTTTCTGTGTTTATATTTCTACAATGTTTTATGTGTTCCATTGCTCTGTAATATATAATTTTCTAATAACTGGTATCAGAGCCAAAGGTCTATTTGGCTGATAAACTCACAAGAGAGAAGGGTTCCTAGTACGAGTGGGAGCAATGGCGGAAGTGGTAGGTTTAGGGTCAAAAAATTCAATAGCCAAAACTACCAGCTATGGAAGAGGCAGATGGAAGATTATCTGTATCAGAGAGATCTGTACCAACCATTCAGTGGAAAGACAAAGAAGCCGACAAGTATGATAGACACAGAATGAGATATTCTCGATAGAAAAGCACTTGGAACAATACGGCTGTGCCTAGCGGCGTCGGTAGCATTTAATATTTCAAAGGAAACGACAACAGAGGGTTTAATGTCGACATTGGCCAAACTATATGAAAAACCTTCGGCCTCAAATAAAGTATTTCTTATGAAACGCTTATTTAATATGAAGATGTCAGAAGGTGGATCCGTTGCTGATTATTTAAATGAATTTAACATAGTTACCAGTCAGTTAAGTTCTGTAGGGGTAACTTTTTTTGATGAAGTTAGGGCTCTTTTATTTTTGTGCTCATTGCCAGAAAGCTGGAATGGTTTAGTTATGGCTATTAGTAACTCTGTCTCTGGATCTAGTACTTTAAAGTTTGATGATGTTGTTGGTGCAATCCTTAGCGAGGAAATGTGACGGAAAAGCTGCAGTGAGACATCAGGTAATGCTTTGAATGCAGAGACTAGGGGAAGAAAAATGGAAAGAGGAAAGAGCCTTGGATATCGTAGTAAGTCAAGAAAAAGTAGATCCATGTCCAGATCAGGGATAGTGTGCTGGAAATGCGGGAAGAAATGACATCTGAAGAAAGACTGCAAGTCTCGAAAGGGAAAAGGAGACACGCAACAAGAAAATAATCATGAAGCGAATGTAACTAGTGATGTGTTGCAAGATGCTTTGATTTTTTCATTAGAAAATATTATTGATGTCTGGGTGGTAGATTCAGGGGCCTCATTCCATGCCACACCTGATAGGAAACATTTTTATGATTATGTTCAAGGAGATTTTGGACAGGTTTGATTGGGTAATGATAAACTCTGTAAAATCATTGGAATGGGTACAGTTTTCATAAAACAACAAAATGGAAATCAGTGGTTATTAACGGAGGTAAGGCATGTTCCAGATCTGAAGAAAAATCTGATTTCAACAGGGTAGTTGGGAGGTAAAGGTTGTGTAACTACTTTCACAGATAAAACCTGGAAGGTCACTAAAGGATTCCTGGTAATAGCGAAAGGAGGAAAGGTTGGTACATTGTATTTATGCAATGGTATTTCTAATTCTATAAATGCTTTAACCTCTACAGGAGAAGATATGACATTGTGGCATCATAGGCTCGGGCACATGAGTGAGAAGGGGATGTAGATTCGTCACTCAAGAAATTTGTTGCCAGGTTTGAAGCATGTTGATTTAAAATTCTGTGAGAATTGTGTTTATGGAAAACAGAAGAGAGTCAGATTCCTTAGAGTTGGGAAAGAAAAGAAAAACGAAAATTTAGAGCTTGTGCATATAGATGTATGGGGACCTGCTCAGGTATTATCTCTTGGTGGCTCTCGTTATAATGTTACTTTTATTAATGATGCAACCAGAAAAACCTGCATTTATTGTATTCGAAATAAATTTGATGTATTTGATACTTTCAAGAAATGGAAAGCTTTGGTTGAAAATGAGACAGGAAAAAGGTTGAAGTGTCTCAAATCAGACAATGGAGGTGAATATTGTAGCAAAGAGTTTGATAGGTACTGTTCAGAGAATGGAATTCATAGAGAGAAGATAGTTCCAGGAACACCACAAGAAAATGGTGTGTCAGAAAGGATGAACAGGACAATCATGAAGCATGCAAGGTGCATGAGATTGCATGCAGGATTACCTTTACAATTTTGCGCAGATGCTGTAGATACTGTTGTTTATCTAATAAACAGAAGGCCTTCAAGTTCCTTGGATGGTGGTATTCCAGAGGAGGCATGGACAGGTAAAAAGGTAAAGTACTCATTTTTAAAGACTTTTGGTTGTGAAGCTTTTGTCCACATTAATAAAGAAAATAGAACAAAGCTTGAGGCAAAATCAAAGAATGTACCTTTATTGGATATGGTGTTAATGATTTTGGTTATCGCTTTTATGATTATGAAAAACACAAAATCATTAGGAGCAGAGATGTCATATTCAATGAAAAGGTTTTGTATAAGGGCTAATTGCAGGAAAAGAAACAGGAAAAAGAAAACAAAGAATACACAGTGCTTGACGAGATCACAGAAAAAGTGATGATGCCTGAAAATCATAACGATCAACAACCAGAACAACAACCACAACAGCAACAAGCACTTCAAACACATGAAAGTGGTGTTAGAAGATCTACCAGGATAAGTAGACCCCTTGAACGATACTCACCTTCATTATATTATGTATTGTTGACTGATTCTGGTGAACCAGAATGTTATGAAGAAGCAGTGCAGGTAGAAACCAGGAAGAAGTGGGAGCAAGCCATGAAAGAAGAGATGGACTCCTTAGCACATAACCAAACTTGGGACTTAGTCAGGTTGCTTGTAGGTAAAACAACATTGTAGAATAAATGGGTTTGGAAGTTGAACGAAGAAGATGGAGGTAGAAAAAGGTATAAAGCTAGACTTGTGGTGAAAGGGTTTGCACAGAAAAAGGGTATAGACTTTGACGAAATATTATCTCCTGTTGTTAAAATGACTTCAATCAGAGCTATTTTAAGTCTAGTAGCAGCTGAAGATTTGCATCTTGAGCAGTTAGATGTAAAGACAACCTTTCTCCATTGGGATTTGGAGGAAGAGATATATATGTAGCAACCACAAGGATATGAAGTAAAAGGGAAGGAGAAACTAGTGTGCAGGTTGAAGAAGAGCTTGTATGGCTTAAGACAGGCTCCAAGGCACTGGTATCTAAAATTTGACAAGTTTATGTCTGAACAAGGTTATATTAGATGTCACTCTAATCATTGTGTTTATCTCAAAAGACAAAATGATGGCAGCTATATTATGTTGTTATTGTATGTAGATGACATGCTTGTTGCAGGTTCTAACA
Organism: Pinus tabuliformis; assembly: GCA_031772625.1. Classification (NCBI taxonomy): domain Eukaryota; kingdom Viridiplantae; phylum Streptophyta; class Pinopsida; order Pinales; family Pinaceae; genus Pinus; species Pinus tabuliformis. The sequence continues at coordinate 592,183,948 of CM062806.1, forward strand.
TGTAGGAAATAAATGTGCTCAAAAGAAAATTGGCAAACTCATTTGCAATGAAGGATTTGGGTGCTGCAAAACAAATCCTTGGTATGAGAATAACTAGAGACAGGAAGAATCACAAATTAACATCGTCTCAAAGTGAGTACATAGGAAAGGTGTTGAAAAGGTTTAATATGCAAAATGCAAAACCAGTTAGTATACCTTTGGCTAGCCATTTCAAATTAAGTAAGGAGGAGTGTTGCAAGATTCAGGAAGAAATGGCCCATATGTCTAAAATTCCATATGCATCAGCAGTTGGAAACTTAATGTATGCAATGGTTTGCACAAGTATGTAGTGGGAGTTGTAAGCAAGTACATGAAAAATCCAGGAAAAGAACATTTGATGGCGGTGAAGTGGATTCTCAGGTATTTGAGAGGTACCACAAATCAAACATTATGCTTTGGTGGTTCAAACATTGCTCTACAGGGATACATTGATGCAAATATGGCGGGTGATAGAGATAACAGGAGGAGCACAACAGGTTATGTGTTTATTGTAGGTGGAACAACTGCTAGTTGGGTCTCAAAACTGCAAAGTGTTGTTGCTTTCTCAACAACAGAAGCAGAGTATGTTGCTGCTACAGAGGCTAGTTAAGAAATGATTTAGTTACAAAGGTTTCTGGATGAATTGGGTAAGAAGCAGGAGTTGGGCAGATTATACAGTGACAGCCAGAGTGCCATACATCTTGCAGAGAACTCTGCGTTTCATTCCAAGACTAAGCATATATAGCTCAAGTACCATTTCATACGGTCAGCGTTGGACGATTGACAGTTAAAGCTGGAAAAGATACACATTAGCCAGAATCCTGCAGATATGTTAACAAAAGTTGTAATCAGGGAGAAACTGAGAATCTGCTCAGTTTCAATTGGTCTTCAAGTATGATGAAGAAGATGAGAAACAACCAGGTCCAAAGTGGAGTCATTGTCCAGCAAATGAAGCAGCGGTGGAGTTGCTATAGTCAGTCTCCAAGTGGGAGATTGTTGGGTGTGGAGCCTGATTATCTTCTGTATTCAAAGGTATCGCTGCATTGGACCCCAGTTCGAAATGGGGCGGCAACGCCGCCCGTAAAATATTTGCTGTAGGGGGGGTTCAAGGGGGACGGTTGCGACCTTTTGGGAGTCGGGGGCAGCACCCCCAAAGCTAAGAATAGATGTAAAATTGCTTTGTAAAATGTTGTAATTTCGTAGTGAATCTGGGCCATTCATTAAGCGGAGATCTGATGATAGAAGTTATGTTTAATTTAGTGTTTTTTGCCCTAGAAGGCAACCCCTCGCTATATATGATGGAATTGTATTGCGTCTATGTAGATCGGTATTCTGAGTGAGGAAAAGAGAGGAGATTGAGAGAGAAGAGGGAGTTACAACGGATCTACTGTAGGTTGTATCTTTTCAGTTTGCTGGATAATATAAAAAGAAGGACTGGTTGTTTCTCTGTGGACATAGCCCAAACTAGGTGAACCACGTATATCAGTGTCTCTCTTATTTTATGCGTTTTCTGTGTTTATATTTCTAGAATATTTTGTGTGTTCCATTGTTCTGTAATATATAATTTTCTAACAAAAATCACTCTCAAAGCAATCAAAGGAATGGTAGGTCTAATGGTAGAGGTAAAAGAAATGCCGGATATCAAGGAAGAGGACAACCCTTCAAGAAGGCAAAAAACTCTAGGTATGAATCCAACGTTGTTAACAATAAGCAAGATGAATATTGTCTACCAGCGGCCCTCTCTACTATTGCTCCCACGGACACGCTGGGAAATTGGCTTATTGATAGTGGTGCCTCAAGGACTTCACTGGTTTCAAAGAAGCTCTCTCTAAACTGATAGAAAAGGAGACCACCTTGGAAATTGTTTCTAGGGACAACGCAAAATATCTCGTGAAAGGTGGAGGGAATGTCACTCTTCAATTGAATCAAGGTAATACAATTCATTTGCAAGAAGTCCTATATGTACCTGATCTCAAAAAGAACCTGGTGTCCGTTTCGGCAATGGAGGACAAAGGCTACAAGGTAACCTTCATTGATGGCAAGGTACGTGTATGGAAAAATAATTTTAAGGAAGCTTTCACTCTTGGGTTTCGAGTCGATTCATTATATCAGGTCGGAGGAAGTCCGCTAGGTGTCATGTCTTGTGACACATCACTTCAGTCCGAACTATGGCATCAGAGGTTTGCTCACCTTCATTATAAAGCTCTACCCAATGCAAGACAAATGGTGACAGGGATGCCCGAGTTCCAAGTAGAGCAAGAAGGTGTATGTCTTGGATGTGCCGAAGGGAAGCTCAAAAGGGGACCATTCCCCTCAAGCCAAAGCAAGACCTCCGATATATTGCAGTTGGTTCACTCAGACATATCTGGTATGATGCCTGTGAACTCTTTGGGAGGATATTTATATTACCTCACTTTTACAGATGATTATTCTCGCAAGACTTGGATATACTTCTTGAAAAAGAAGGATGAAGTGTTCACTTGGTTTCGTCACTTCAAAGCCTTGATCGAGAATCAAACCGAAAAGAAGATCAAGATCTTAAGGACTGATAATGGGACTGAGTATGAATCCAATGAGTTCCATGACTTTTGCAAAGAGGTTGGCATTAAGAGGGAGACTACAACACCATATACTCCTGAGCAGAATGGTGTGGCGGAAAGGAAGAATCGTACGATTGTGGAAGTTGTCCATGCTATGCTCCATGATCAAAGACTTCCGAAGTTTCTATGGGCCGAAGCTGCAAATACCGCCGTATATGTGCAAAACCGATGCCCTCATCAAGCATTGGGTTCCAAGACTCTCGAAGAGATGTTCACTGGTAAGAAACCTGATGTATCTCATTTTAGAATTTTTGTAAGTCCGGTATATTTTCATGTGCCGAAGGAGAAGAGGAATAAATTGGGTGCATCTGGAAAGAAAGGAATCTTCGTGGGCTATAGCGAAAACACTAAGGGCTATAGAATCTATGTGACTGGTCAAAGGGAAATCGAGATTAGCCATGATGTCACCTTTGATGAAGATATGGCTCTTAGCAAAGTTGACAATCTTCCTACTCAAAGGGGATCTAAAGAAGCTAACACCAGGGAACTAAAGGAAAAGGAAGATGAGACGATGCTCGATGTGGAAGAACCTATGGATCCCATTGATCCCCCTCCGCAAGAGCCTTCCTCTTCTAGGAAGAGGCCTTCATGGCTTAGGGGGACACTTGATGATGCTGAAGGGCACGTTGCACCCAGGGGAACCTTCTGGGAAAGTGAGACGCCGACCAGGTATCAGGGATACTTGACCATCATGAGCACGATCATCCAAAATGAGCCTTCATCATTCGCAGAAGTTGTCAAGCATCAAGCATGGAAGGATGCTATGACTGAGGAATATGAGTCCATCATGAAAAACAATGTCTGGGATGTGGTCCCCAGACCCTAGGACAAGGCAGTTGTCACTTCGAAATGGCTTTACAAGATAAAGCATGCAGTTGATAGAAGTGTGGAAAATTATAAGGCTCGTTTTGTCGCTCGTGGCTTCTCTCAGAAGGAAGGTATAAACTATGACGAGATCTTTGCACCTGTTGCCCGATATACCACCATCCGCTCGATCATAGCCCTTGCTGCTTTGCAAGGATGGAACCTACATCAGATTGATGTCAAGACTGCATTCTTGCATGGTTCGATCAAAGAGGAGGTCTATGTGGAGCAACCCATAGGATTTGAAATTCATGATCTAGAATCTCATGTGTGCAGTTGAAGAAAGCCCTCTATGGGCTAAAGCAGGCACCCCGAGCATGGTATGAGAGGATCAATAGCTACCTGATGAAGCTGGGATTCACTAGGAGTGAAGTCGACCCCAACCTTTACTTTAAGGTTGAAGATGACAAACCTCTCATACTGGTATTGTATGTTGACGACCTCTTTCTAACAGGTGCAGACCCTCTCATTCTCAAATGTAAGAGGGAGTTGGCTTCCGAGTTCGAGATAAAAGACCTAGGACTGATGCACTATTTCCTAGGATTGGAAGTCTGGCAGAAACCAGGGGAGATTTTCCTATCTCAACGCAAATACGTGGTGAAAATATTGGAGAGATTCCATATGGTGGACTACAAGCCCGTGACTACCCCAATGGAGCTTGACTTCAAGAAAAGTGGTAGTGTTGCCGGACCTGTTTTACGAAATGCTACCGAGTATTGTCAACTCATCGGAGCATTGATGTTCTTGGTGAACTCCTGTCCGAATATATGCTTTGCAATCAACATATGGTTGAGCCTCACCACACACATTGGATTGGTGCCAAGAATTTGTTGAGATATCTTCGTGGCACAATCACTCATGGGTTGAGATACACTGTCGGAGATGTGAGACTACTTGGATATACCTATGTTGATTGGGCAAGTAGTGTGGTGGACCGAAAGAGCACTTCCGGGTGCTGTTTCTCTTTGGGACCTGCCTCAATATCCTGGATGAGCAGGAAGCAAAAATCGGTGGCTTTGAGCACCGCCGAGGCAGCGTACATTGCTACTAGTATGGCGTCTTGTGAGGCGGTCTGGTTGCAAAAGCTCTTCAGTGAGCTGTTTGGATTTACATTGGATACCACCGTGATCCTGTGTGACAACCAGAGTGGAATTCGTTTATCAGAGAATGCTCTATTTCATGATCGCTCCAAGCATATTGATATCAAGTACCACTATATTCGAGATATGGTGCAACGGGGAGCAATAAGGCTCCAACATATCGGTACAAATGAACAGGTCGCCGACATTTTGACGAAGCACCTGGGAAATGTCAAATTCTTGACTTTCTGAGAACAACTTGGTGTTGTTCAGAGACCCTCTTATGAGGGTCGAGTATGATGTATTGAGCTCTGGGAGCTCCAGGGGGGTGTGGGGTACTTCTTGGAGCGACATGTGACCACAGGGTGACTCACCATCCCCTGGTGGTGCACTATGTACAGGGTGAAAGGTTCAACCTTCCCCTGTGACACCCTGTGGCGACTGTAGGATAGGATGATTAGTTCTCCTGTGGGCTAGGATGATTAGTTCTCCATAGCAATTTGTGGAACAGGATGATTAGTTCTTCTGTGGGCCAGGATGATTAGTTCTCCGTGGCGACTATCGAACAGGATGATTAGTTCTCCTGTGGGCCAGGATGATTAGTTCTCCTATGGCACTGTTGGATAGGATGATTTGTTCTCCTGTGGACATGATGATTAGTTCTCCTGTTGAGGCATCCTACCCATGCAGTCTGGGACTCATGGGAAGTACCTCTCATCTGATCAATGAGTAGGGAAATGGGGTTAGGTAACATTAGTAGTACTATCGATGGACGCATCGTTGTATCTACCATACTCCATATGCTAGGATGACCTCCATTAATCTGGGATCAATGATACTGATATGGGATCAGTGATAGTGGTATGACACACTGTGAGACTGACTTTGGGTCAGTGGAAGATGGTATGATACATCCTCGATCATTTCTTCTTCTTCATAGTTTGAGCAGAGCAGAGCAGGGCCAAGCAGTGCAGGGCAATGCATTTGATGGCTGGGATAGTAGCGACGGTCAGACGGATTGCAGATGGAGTTCTCCCTAGTTGAGAGCAATGTTTTAAAACTCCGACTCTGGTTTGGAAACAGCCGAGGGTTGGCTCCGACTCCGACTCTGACTCAGTATCGACTCGACTGGTTTGATTTCAATGACTCGGTCGTTGTAAAAAATACATTAAATTTTTATTTTTTTATAAAAAACATAATTTTAAAGATTTTCATTCATGTTTACAAACACAAAACTCTAGAATATAGAGAGAAGACAACATATGATCAAAGTAGGCTCATGAATATATCCATTATATCAACTTGGAAGTTGGCACCCAGTGCACTATCTAATACAAAGTTCATACTTAGCCACCAATGTCAGGATTATTTTCTGCCTCAGTCTAAGGACAATCACTAGACTACAACAACAATAATACCAATTCTCCGCCCCTAATGAAGTCTCAAAATCCTTGATTTAATTTTGGTCAAGCTCCAGAACAATCATAGGTAAATATGTATTTATTAGTCCATTGCCACAACGTTTTCCTTTTTAAAAACATTGTATGGCTCAATGCATTGTTTCAGTTTTCTAATTCATGCCACTAGGATAACCATACTTCGGCCTTGTAATTTTCAAAACTTTCTCACATCGATAGATTACTTTAGTGCTATAAATATGCAATAAACAACAAGCCAACCATTGATATGTAGGAGGTGGAATAACTTTTGACAAATGTGCTTCAGGATTTTTGTCAAAGAGCCGGGTTGGTCGAGTTGTTACCGAGCCGGCCGAATCATTACCGAGTCAGCCGAGTCGACCGAGTCAATGACTGGTTCGATAACAACTCGGCCAGCCGTTCCGTTTCAGTGACCGAGCCGACCCGGCCAAGCATTGGTTCGGTTTGACTCGGTCGAGTTAGAGTCGACTCAGTCGTTTTTTAAAACAATGGTTGAGAGGGAGTGTTAAAATTGGCAACTAAGGCCAAACTCCATGTGGGTCACCTCATTTATGGCAACTGATATTTTTCCTAGATTCTCTTGTAGAGAGGTGTAGGATTGATCTAAAGATCATCCGATTCTGACAAGTATTTATGGAGATATGAATTTATTTGTATTTACTTGACAAATTGTCAAGGTCGGCCAACAGTTAAAAGTGTGGCACACATGCCCAGTGAATCATATAAATACAAGAGAGGTTGATTCATTTTCTCATCATCTCATCTCACTCATTCTTCTCTCTCTCCTTAGCTTTGGGTTATACAAGGAGCAGCTCACACGTGGGAAGGAGGAGGACCTTGAAAGGAGGATGCTCAAACTGCTGAAGGTCTATTTGACCTGCATTGACTAAGCGTTGATTCATCAAGGGTGTGTTTTGGTGTGACTGCCTCTCCTAGGCCGGCCATAGATTTTGGCACAAAAATCGAGACAATCCGTCCACAGGTTTGACCAGCGTTGACTGTCCTAGTTTTGGGCAGTAGGTTGACTTCAGTCAACAGCAGTTTGACTGTGTTTTTGGGGCTGTTTGAGGGCTAGTTGACCGAAAATTGACCAAGCATATTGGAGGTCAATTTCAACTCATTTGACCAAGTTTGATTTTGCTGATCTAGGGTTCGCTGCTGCTGATATAAAATTACAGAATTCTGATTTGTACTATTTCTCTTTGTTGAACTACTGAAGATAAAAGAAGATTTGATCAAAGGGTTTCCCCGCATTGGGGTTCGTCACTGGCTAGCCGCTACATCTTGTGTCTCTTGTCTTGGCTTGTTTTCTGTTGATCGTTTAATGTTCTATCAGCACTTTACTTAATGTATATGTGATTGCTAATCTATGGCTAATAAGAAGAAAAGAAGTAAACTGATGTAAGCATAGAACATACCATAATTTAACATAGACGAAGCGCTTTATAGGGTATAAATGCTTCTCCCAAGCAACCCAGGGTTTCTCACCCAATGACTTCAACTTGGTCAAGTACTTATCCTAGGTAAACTCCAGCTGAAATACAAACTTCCTCTTACTCAAGAGTGATATCAACCATAGCAAGATCTGGTACCATGTTGAAATTTCTCAAAATTCAAAATTCAACGCAAACAAAAGTTTCATCTTCAACCTAGAAGGTTTCTTAGATCTAAATTTTCGGCCATAGGGCTGATGTAAAAGAAAGTACAGAACAACAGCAGAAAGAGTACAACGTTTCATTCCAAACAGCCCAAACTTCCTGGCAAGTCAAGGAAAAATGATACCAAACCACACGGATAAATTTCAGCCCTTTTAGGGCAATTTATCAGCCACATATCTGAAAATATTATTTTACAGGATACATCAGTAAAATCAGCCCCTTATATTCGTTTCTTAGATGTCATCGCTTAATTATTGTCCTTTTACTTATATCAAATCAGCAAGACATTTTTTTTCCATGTAACCGAGCACCCCATCCTCCAACTCCTACGCAAGGGTGAAATATTCTTCAGGGCTCAAGGCCATTCAACAAGAAGGTTTGAAGGCATTACAACAATATGCTTGGTATGAACTCAACATGCCACTTGTGGAAATTGAAGCTAGGTGGGGAGAAGGACAATCATTCCTCCCAATCACCCGAGATAAGCTCAATTGACAGTGAAATCAACAAGACATATATGGCTGTATATAGCAATGCATAAAGAACATATATAGCTGAAAATTGCACAAGTTTTGGACAGATGGAAACTTCTAATCTGCTCAAAGTGAAGTACATGTACATCTCATAGCCTTCTCTCAAGGCTAGTACAAATCGTCTTATCTCTTCAAGCCTTGGTTAGGGCAACTCAACAAACCCCTAGCAACCAAGAAGATCCAATACATGAGAATCACTCCAACACATTCTCCAAGGCATGACATCCTTTCCTGTTCTTTTTTACAATTCAACCCTATGTTTTTATCACAAAACCCAAATCTCCAATCTCCAAGTGATAAACCCTAACCCTCCAAAATGCTCCAAGAAGACCAACGAACCTAGCAGCTTGAGAGAGAGAGAGGCTAGTGAATGAAGTAGACAAAACCCAATTCTAGGTCACATCTCATCACAAGAATAAAAACGAGGGAATAAATGTATACTAATGGAATGACTCTTTCCTTCCTCTATTTATATGAAAGGTAAGGTAGGCCAACAATACAATGTGGGTCTTAGCCATTACAAGCAACCTACAATGAGCACTTGTAGACCAACACAAGTGAGACACTACACTTAAAAGCAAATGTGTCCTGCGCCAATATGATCCTGTGCACAATAATGGTTCCAAGGTGATGTAGCTATGGAAGGCAAGTCCACATGTGCCCATCACAAACCTCCATGGAATCCATTGATCCTCCTAAGCAATGTATTCCATTAGTCATCTGCCCCTACAATAATTCTGTCAAATCCCTAGGTGCCCTTGAGCCATCTCCAATCCTCTAAATAAGAATCCAAGGTACCACATGCCAACTAGGGTATAATGCTCTCCTTCATGTTGCACAACGTTCCTCATCCTGTGTAGGGCATTCTCCAAACAAATGGATCTCTTTCATGGGGCTCCGATGAAGTGTGTCCACCAAATTGTCAAGAGAAGTCCAACACCTAAGGGAAGAACACTAATCAAGCAACCATCTAATGTCAGCCATCCACTAAGCACGCTATCTCAATTATGCAAACCCATCAAGGGCGATTTTTCATGTGCCAATCCATCTTGGACCATCTAAGGGTTGAACATATACCATATACCCCAAATCTCATGAAGCACCACAAACATAGTGTATACATTCTCAAACTAACCCTGCAAGTAATAGATTCTCAGGTTTAGACCACCATCCATGGGTGTTTGTTCCTGCCTTGAATTCTCTAGGGGGGTCACCTCTATCTTTCTTGCTATCGAATCAACTCTGGGCGATGAATGACAACCATAGTTCCAAACTTCTTTAGCTATCAGATTGGTGAGACCTTGGATCTCTACTTGCCTCTACCCCTCCCCTCTGATGGGTTATGCTTCTTATGACAGAATTTTGAGGAGCTCTTGTCCCTGACCTTGGAATAAACTTCATTGGAGTGAGAGATAGGGGAGCTCTAGGAGAAGTTCTAGAGTCAAATACAGACTCTGTTGGCCCAAAATACCATCCTAGAGCCAGAGGCAGAGTCTCTTGGCTCAAAGTACCTTTCCCCAGGCTTCATTGAACGACTGGCTTTTTATTTAGAGTTTCTTGCCCCACATGTTGGGTGTTAGGAGTGGTGAGTATTCTCATTCTATGTGTCACTATAGGTTCCTTAACCACGATTACATAGTTGGCCCTCCTCAATTCCATGTCCTTTTTGGATGACCTTCTTAGATAGTGCATTGACTCCATGGTGATTGGGGTCAGAGGAGTCACATAAAGAGACTGTTTCTTCTTTCCCTTTTCTTTGAGTCCCAGTTTCTAGTTGCAGCCCCGATTGACATGCTCTTATTGAGTTTGAGATTTCATTTTGTGCCTGTCCCTCTCTTGAATTAGTTTCTCAGTCTTATTGTGGCTATGTCCTTAGATCTTAGTTCTTTTCATGTTGCTGTTAGCGTAGATATAGGTTGCTTTTGTACTCCCACTTTTCCACTTACTGGTTCACGGATACCTGGGTCAGTGGGTAGCCGCTACGTCCAGGGTTTTAAACACTGAGTGGACGCCACCCGAAGGGCATCAACACCCCTCGGCCTATTTACTGACCTAACCCCAAGAGCTTTCGGGATTTGACCTTGTGACCTCCCATTGGCGAGGCACTTGATTTGACCGATTGAGCTAACTCTTGGGGCTCTTTTGTACTCCCACTTGTTTAAACTGATCGTACTCTTTTAGTTCCACTGACCTACTTTTTGTGGTCATTCTTTGGTAATATAATTATCTTATCAAATGTCTAAGGTTTATTTTTTGCTTGGTTTTTTGTGTGCCACATTTCAAAATAGTCAAGGAAGGATATGTATAGGAAGAGAACTGGACATGACAGGTCACAGAAACTACATTAATCATTTGAAATTTCTCTTGATAAATGGAAAATACTTCAACTCTGATTTGCAGCCATTGAGACTGAGGGCTAAGATCATCAAAAGGAGCCCAAAACGAGGGCCTTATCCCCATTGAGTTTGGTTAATCTCAAATGTTATACACAATGTTACTGGATCTACTTATGGAGGATCCAGGATTTGCATTTCCTTTGATTCGGATCTGGATGTGTTTTTGGTTTAGAAATACTAGAGCATCTACTTGAGATCCATTTCCAGTCTTTCAGACATGGCAAAGCTGACAGTTCCTTCAAAAAGACTATTTGTAAAAGATACTAGAACACATATATATATTATTGGCAATCTAATTTTTGCCTATCAAACACACAAACCTGATTTTTTCATAACAGTCTGCATTTTTGAGTTTGTTAAAGCAATTTGGAGTGAAATATATTTGGAGCTCTGATTTTCCTATGTTTTCACTATCCACTTAATGAATTATTTTTTAGTTGTTTTTGATGGAAATGATGTGTGTGTGTGTGTGGGTGTTGTTTCCCCATATCTGGATTCTGACTTTTCAAAATTATGGGGAATCTTTTTTTTTCTTGGAAAAAATCATAATTTTATTGAACTTGCAACAAGGAACAAAGTTACATTCTGTAGATGCTGAAAACATTTGGTTAGATAAGCCTTTTGGGTTATGAGCAATAAAAAAGGAACTGTAAAATTCACATAAAATATGCCAAAGTTAAGCATGATAAAAATCCCTTAACTTCTACATTTTGCCTCTCTTTTTCTAAACCTTTTGCCAACCCCCAGGGCTGGGATCAACTGGTACCATTGCCAATTCATTTCCAACTGTCTGCAAGGGGACTTCTTTATCTGAGTCTGAACTCTCAGAGACATGGGTTCTCTTTATACCTCCCATGCCCTTTTTATTATGTGTTTCCTTTTATTTGCTGCTATGATGCTTGGATATCTACTAATTCGGTACCCTTTTGAATGTGGGTTGCGATTCCGGACTGAGCCACAACACCCCCTTCTGCGTGGTTACCATGTTGAACTTGTGCATCCACATTTGGATGGTTCTCCATGGTTTCTTCTTCTTCTTCTTCTGAAAGATGAGGGTCAGATACCTGGCACCCCTTGGGCTTATGGGCTTGTTTCCTTTTCTTTTTTGGGACTTTTTTGCTAGTGGGCATGTGTTCTACAAATGTCCTGTTTGAAAGCATATTCAACATCTAAATGCCGTGTTCTCGTAATCTAATACTTGGGTCCATTGAAAGTTTTTATGTTTCAATTGAATGCAGTCAGGTAGACTTTCATTGAGGTCTATCTCTACACAAATTCTAGCGAAAGTAAAGATACCTTTTCCTATTCTTTCAAGGTCTATCTTTTTGAATTTTCCTAGAGTATTTCCAATATCCTCGAGGACCTTATGGTGCCAGGAAGGAAGAGGGAGATTGGGTAGTCTTTCCCATACTACCATTGTTGAGACCACCATATTTGTAGCATCAAAATCTGGGAACCATGGAGTAATGAAGAGCCCAACTCTGCCCCAAAACCATCGCCCATCATGTAGGATGCACTCCAGGTCTTTTTGTGTATCAAATTGAACAATGAAGAAACCTTTAGAACAGAAATAGATATCACAGTTGGGGGTCCAAGTAGAGAAAACCCACTGGTGTAATGCGTCAAATCTAGGCCAGAAACCATTGAATTTGCATATAGCAGCCCTGGATTGGAGAACAGTAAAAGGAGAATTTACTTCTGGAAGATTAACTTCCATGGCTAGTGCTTGTTCCATTTGTTCTACAATGTAGGGTCTTGGGTTGTTTTGGATCTGATCTGATGTGATGTAAGCCTTCCCTTGCACTGCATCCTTGAAAGAGACAAATTCACTGTGGTTTTTGCAGCTTCAAGCTCCACCACGCAGCTTCAGATTTAAAATGATGGTGGAGTTCCACACGATGCCATAGTCCTCCATCTGGAAGGAGTCATGTAGCATTTTCCCTTCGAAAAACAAGCAAATTGCATATATGTCAAGACTATTCTGAATGCTCTGTTTCAAGTTTTCCACCAGGTTTGAGTCCCTGATCCAAAAAATAGAGGTCTTCCCATTAAGATTTTTTAAGAAAATCTGAAATGTTTCCTTTTCTGTCTCGGCCTACCTTTTGGCCAGATCAGAGGGAAAAACGATGGGGATTTCCATGGGAAGATAGGTCCCTCATGTACACAGGCCGCTTCAAATCTGCAGAACCCAAATCAACCACAAGGGGTTGCTTCTTCGACGGATTCAGATCCCTAGAGACAGCATAAACATAAGATCCCTGTGCATGGAGAGAAGGATGTTCAATAAATATCTCTGTAGGGCACACCTGACGCAACCACCCCAAACAAGCCACGCCACCACCAGAGATATAAGCTTTGGACTCCTTTTTGATACTCTGTTCTTTATCTGCAGTTTCATGAGGAGCCCATTCAAAAAAGATTTTAATAGGGCAGAGCATTTGCTTACCCTCAAGGACTGTTTGCGAACAATAGCAGAAATTGTACCATTCCATGAAAGATTTAACCATAATCTCCCATCGGTCCTCGTCTCGACGGATGTAAAGGACAACATGTCCACTCCATTGCTTGCCTTCGATGCACCTTACCAGTTCGAGATCAGTGACGACACCTGGCAAAGGACTGCATGAAAACCTAACCCTAGAGCAGCTCCAAAAATCCATCTTGAATCGAAAAATCTGGTGGATCTACAATCTGGACCCAATATTTATTTTTCATGTAACTAAGGCCTCACATTGGATAGATAATCTCCAAGATTAGTGTAAGGGCTGATAGATTCAGGGTCATCAATATGGCATATTATGATTATTTGCCTGCCCTTACCAGTGAAATGACTGAGAAACTTAGGAGAGAAATGACTCTGGCTGTATCAAACAAGTGTTTACTCGTGAACATAAAATCCTGAGTAATATTCTTTCAACAATCTATTTGTATAATGGTGGATAAAGACAAAGTCACAGATCCTAATTCATAATTAGGATATACGCCTTTATCCATCTCAACAGAATATCAGTACCAAATTGATGTCATTACATATGCGGTAGTTTCTATTTATGCAGTCTCCCAGAACCGTGCCTTCTCAACTGATCACACCCCCAGTTATATCATGACATTTCTATCGTGTGGCTCTTCTGAGGATGGCTGTGACAGTTGTGAATCTGACAAGAGGTCTTCTGCATTGCTTCAGTTGCTTTCACAGCTTTCACAGCATCAAGAAACATGCATGACTCTTGAAGCTAAACAAGTTTTGCAAGTGTGATTGAGTTCATATCTTGCAAAAGAAGTAAGATTTAAGAACTAGTGAATTGGGTGAAGGGTAACTATCCTTTTTAAACATAAGGAATGTTGTACAAGCTCTATTATACCGCTGGATTTTATTTTGTCCTTTTTGTGTAACCAACAATTAGTTTTTGTTTATACTAGTTAAGTATTTCGTAGTTTTTTAACAATTTTTTCCCAAACGAAGGAAACATCATGCCATGTTAGTAGTTGTGCTAAATTTTCCAGAAGTACACCAAAAATGACTTGAGTTGTTCTGATTGAGTGAATAAAACAGTTGCTTGACATGACACCAATTACATGAGCTTTATCTAGAAATATCAAGTGGTCTTCTGAATTCTTTTGTGGATTTTTTTGGTTTCTTCAAACAAAATTTAGAGTTTGAGAAAATTCTCCTCTCTCTCTCTCTCTCTCTCTCTATATATATATATATAATGTCAATTATTATGTCTCTGCACCACAGTATTTGGAGGACATGCATGGCAAGCAACGAAAGCCGAGAGCTGTCTCTACCTGTCAATTTTACTGTATTAAGGTGATGTTTGACATGAGGTGGGTGTGATATTCCCTCTTTTAGAATGACTATGGTATAACCTATGGGCTTCTTGCCAGAGCGCAAATAAGGTTTTCAACATATTTACCAGATTCACCTTAGGGCACCTTGCACCCTGATCTGAATCTCCTCAGAATTGTGGAATATTGGGTTCTTGTTTTTTTTTTTTATTGTATCTGTTTCCTGACATAGGATCAGTTTATGGTATTTGGGTCGTGGCAAATTTAACCCCCTAGGTGCATGTTTTGAACAATCTCTACTATCATCATTTCCAGGAACAGTGAGCACACAGTTTACATAATAATATTTTTCTTACTTTGTCAAAATTTGAGCAATTTGTTCCCAGTGCTCTGGTTGAGCACTTTAGGGTTGGCATAAGATTTGTTGTGATCATCATGTTTATACGAATACTGTATTTTAGTAGTTATGTACAGGAAGTTGGCATCACTGTAGTCTGTCTTCTAGAGAACTGTAGTTCTCATCTGAAAGGTTAAAGTTCACTGCAGCGTGTCTTTCTGTATTTAATGGACCTCTCTTTGTATTTAGCCATCAACACTCGTAGTTTGGTAATATGAATTAGAAGTGTTCACACTGCACAGAGTTCCACTACTAGATCTTGCAATTAGAGGAATTGATTTTACTTCTTTCCACCATTTTCCATCTTGGCTCGTATTATTTTGGTGTTATAGCCTGAATATTTGATGATGTTATTTGTTAATTGCTAGGAATTGCAGTCATTTAATAGTCAGCAAACTTGGTGGTCTTGTCCCATTCCCCAATTAGCACTATGAGTATGAAGGCTACAAAGTTGATATGCTTTAATTCGGATTTCATTTTTCTTTTTAATTGTCTATTTATCACAAAAAATTAGGGTAATTCTCTGATTATACAATCCCTAATTTCCAAACAAGTGCCACACCCACACTGGATTCTTTTGCCAATTTTGATTGCACCCATGGTTTTCAATGGTCATCTTACTAGCCTTGTCTCTGTTCATTCAGATATGTACAGTTGTAGTTTTGAGGATTTAAATTCGAGGCTTGTGAAGAAATGAAACCAGTGTTGCATTGGTGCGATTGGGTGGCTAGTACAGTTGAACATGTGTGTTATGGGTGTGGCTTATACAGGAATAGAAAAATCCGTACAACTCCTGGTGAAATATGTTAACCATGAGTCTTCTGCTCTGGCCATGGGTGTTAAAAGGGCTCATGAAAAAAGCAGCAGGTGCACAACACACATTTCAATCTTAACCTATACTTCTGTGCATGCAAATAAAATTTTCCATTCAGCAATTCTTATCCTGATTCTGATCAAATATTGAAGATGGAGAATGACAATTGTACAAAATTAGTTGAGACAGTATACATTTGCTCTTATAGTAAAAGTTTACATATGTTGTTAAATGGACTATTTTCCACGGCTGAGGCATGGTTCAGGATACAACAAATCCAATATTTATGAACGTATGCTCCTGATGACATCCCTGTGTATTATTAAGATGCACTTGGTGTAGCAAATACAAGCTCACCCAGTTAGGGTTGAGCATCCTGCCTACAACACTTGAGCGTAATCATATTAAATCCCCATTAAAGTCTAGGTTGCAATGTGACAAGGATGATGCATATTTTATTCTGATGCAAGGCCATATGTATTTTAGAAACCACCGTTCTTACCATGTGCTTAGTCTTTCCTTATTTCTGATTTGTCAAATCCATAAGGTTCAGTTTTATCTTCATTACATCATTCTTCTGAGAATTTTTTGTCTTATATGTGGTAAAAATGCATGAGTTCTATGGCAAGGGTCAAGACTCAAGACAAACTTCCTATTCTTGGGTTGCACATACGTTGGCTAAGCAGTCTTCTTTGTGCTTGAAGCTCTGTGGTACACATAACAATGGACAGTGCACACGATAGAAAAGATGTCTGAAATCTTGGCCAGGGCCAGTCATGTTTGTCTGCCAAATGCCGTCTTCTTGGATGATGTGGTAGTGACTTCTATTATGTAAAGTAACATATTTGATGGAGAGAATATGTCATATGTTTCTATGGAGGCAGGGCCATATTTTCCATTTATGGACGGAGGATTTTGTGAATCATAACAATGTTGTTCCTATTTTAGATCCTTACTGACTTTGGGGCATGTTACCTCCCAAGCCATCTCTCCAAATGCTACTAAGTCATTTAACAAAGTGCAACCTAGGGAAACCTGGGAAGATTGCCCATTGTCACCTCAACAATCCTTCCACTCATTTTAGGCTGGTATTTTAGTTACATGGTGGGAAACCCTAGAAAATGTTACCTCCCAAGCCATCTCTCCAAATGCTACTAAGTCCTTTAACAAAGTGCAACCTAGGGAAACTTGGGAAGATTGCCCATTGTCACCTCAACAATTCTTCCACTCATTTTAGGCTAGTATTTTTAGGCACATGGTGGGAAACCCTAGAAAATATATGTTTTATGATGTTTTGTAAAGAAGAAAGTGGATGGTGGAACCAAGATAAGAGCCTATATTGTTGGGTTATGAAGTCAAGACCAATGAACAAGAGGGTTTGAATATGATGAAAAATACATAGTTAGGCTATTTACAATATTCTTTGAACTATCGAAAAACAATATGCTCTAACCACATGGATCTTCTTCAATATGCATAAATATAGAGGGTCATTCTAATGAGCACTTCACAATGCTTGCAAAATAACCAAGTAACAACGTGCAAGCATGAATAGGAAATGGGCATCCATGGCCTCTCAATATGTAGGACACCAACAATATCCATAGAATGAACAATGATTACAACACAAGATAGGGAGGGTGAAACCGAGGCCATATGTTTTTTAGAAACCACCGTTCTTACCATGTGCTTAGTCTTTCCCTATTTCTGGTTTGTCAAATCCATAACGTTCAGTTTTATCTTCATTACGTCATTCTTCTGAGAATTTTGTCTTATATGTAGTAAAAATGCATGAGTTTTATGGCAAGGGTCAAGACTCAAGACAAACTTCTTATTATTTGGTTGCACATACGTTGGCTAAGCAGTGTTCTTTGTGCTTCAAGCTCTGTGGTACGCATAACAATGGACAGTGCACACCATAGAAAAGATGTCTGAAATCTTGGCCGAGGCCAGTCATGTTTGTCTGCCAAATGCCGTCTTCCTGGATGATGTGGTAGTGACTTCGATTATGTAAAGTAATATATTTGATGGAGAGAATATGTTAAATGTTTCTAATGAGGCAGGGCCATATTTTCCATTTATGGACGAAGGATTCTGTGAATCATAACAATGTTGTTCCTATCTTAGATCCTTACTGACTTTGGGGCATGTTACCTCCCAAGCCATTTCTCCAAATGCTACTAAGTCCTTTAACAAAGTGCAACCTAGGTAAACTTGGGAAGATTGCCCATTGTCACCTCAACAATTCTTCCACTCATTTTAGGCTGGTAGTTTAGGCACATGGTGGGAAACCCTAGAAAATGTTCTCCCAAGCCATCTGTCCAAATGCTACTAAGTCCTTTAACAAAGTGCAACCTAGGGAAACCTGGGAAGATTGCCCATTGTCACCTCAACAATTCTTCCACTCATTTTAGGCTATCGTATTTTTAGGCACATGGTGGGAAACCCTAGAAAGTATATGTTTTATGATGTTTTGTAAAGAAGAAAATGGATGGTGGAACCAAGATAAGTGCCTATATTGTTGGGTTATGAAGTCAAGATCAATGAACAAGAGGGTTTGAATATGATGAAAAAGGCATGGTTAGGCTATTTACAATATTCTCAGAACTATCGAAAAACAATATGCTCTAACCACATGGATCTTCTTCAATATGCATAAATGTAGAGGGTTATTCTAATGAGCACCTCAATGCTTGCAAAATAACCAAGTAACAACGTGCTAGCATGAATAGGAAATGGGCATCCATGGCCTCTCAATATGTAGGACAACAATAATATCCATAGAATGAACAATGATTACAACACAAGATAGGGTGGGTGAAACCAAGGCCATATGTTTTTTAGAAACCATCGTTATTACCATGTGCTAGTCTTTCCCTATTTTTGGTTTGTCAAATCCATAAGGTTCGGTTTTATCTTGATTACATCATTCTTCTGAGAATTTTTTGTCTTATATGTAGTAAAAATGCATGAGTTTTATGGCAAGGGTCAAGACTCAATATAAACTTCCTATTCTTCGGTTGCACATATGTTGGCTAAGCAGCCTTCTTTGTGCTTGAAGCTCTGTGGTACGCATAACAATGGACAATGCACACCATAGAAAAGATGTCTGAAATCTTGGCCAGGGCCAGTTATGTTTGTCTTCCAAATGTCGTCTTCCTAGATGATGTGGTAGTGACTTCTATTATGTAAAGTAACATATTTGATGGAGAGAATATGTCAAATGATTCTAATGAGGCAGGGCCATATTTTCCATTTATGGACGGAGGATTTTTTGAATCATAACAATGTTGTTCCTATTTTAGATCCTTATTGACTTTGGGGCATGTTACCTCCCAAGCCATTTCTCCAAATGCTACAAAGTCAACCTGGGAAGATTGCCCATTGTCACCTCAACAATTCTTCCACTCATTTTAGGCTGGTATTTTAGGCACATGGTGGGGAACCCTAGAAAATGTTGTCCCACCTAGAAAATGTTGCCTACCAAGCCATCTCTCCAAATGCTACTAAGTCCTTTAACAAAGTGCAACTTAGGGACACTTAGGAAGATTGCCCATTGTCACCTCAATGATTCTTCCACTCATTTTAGGCTAGTATTTTTAGGCACCTGGTGGGAAACCCTAGAAAATATATGTTTTATGATGTTTTGTAAAGAAGTGGGTGGATGGTGGAACCAAGATAAGTGCCTATATTGTTGGGTTATGAAGTCAATATCAATGAACAAGAGGGTTTAAATATGATGAAAAAGGCATAGTTAGGGTATTTACAATATTCTCTGAACTATTGAAAAACAATATGCTCTAACCACATGGATCTTCTTCAATATGCATAAATATAGAGGGTCATTCTAATGAGCACCTCACAGTACTTGCAAAATAACCAAGTAACAACGTGCAAGCATGAATAGGAAATGGGCATCCATGGCCTCTCAATATGTAGGACAACAACAATATCCATAGAATGAACAATTATTACAACACAAGATAGGGAGGGTGAAACCAAGGCCATATGTTTTTTATAAACCACCGTTCTTACCATGTGCTTAGTCTTTCCCTATTTCTAGTTTGTCAAATCCATAAGGTTCAGTTTTATCTTCATTACATCATTCTTTTGAGTATTTTGTCTTATATGTGGTAAAAATGCATGAGTTTTATGGCAAGGGTCAAGACTCAAGATAAACTTCCTATTCTTGGGTTGCACATACATTGGCTCTGCAGTTTTCTTTGTGCTTGAAGTTTTTTGGTACGCATAACAATGGACAGTGCACACTATAGAAAAGATGTCTGAAATCTTGGCCAGGGCCAGTCATGTTTGTCTGCCAAATGTCGTCTTCCTTGAAGATGTGGTAGTGACTTCTATTATGTAAAGTAACATATTTGATGGAGATAATATGCCAAATGTTTCTAATGAGGTAGGGCCATATTTTGCATTTATGGATGGAGGATTTTGTGAATCATAACAATGTTGTTCCTATTTTAGATCCTTATTGACTTTGGGGCATGTTACCTCCCAAACCATCTCTCCAAATGCTACAAAGTCATTTAACAAAGTGCAACCTAGGGAAACCTGGGAAGATTGCCCATTGTCACCTCAACAATTCTACCACTCATTTCAGGCTAGTATTTTTAGTCACATGGTGGGAAACCCTAGAAAATGTTACCACCCAAGCCATCTCTCCAAATGCTACTAAGTCCTTTAACAAAGTGCAACCTAGGGAAACTTGGGAAGATTGCCCATTGTCACCTCAATAATTCTTCCAATCATTTTAGGTTAGTATTTTTAGGCACATGGTGGGAAACCTTAGAAAATCTATGTTTTATGATGTTTTATAAAGAAGAAAGTGGATGGTGGAACCAAGATAAGTGCCTATATTGTTGGTGTGAAGTCAAGATCAAGGAACAAGAGGGTTTGAATATGATGAAAACGACATAGTTAGGCTATTTAAAATATTCTCTGAACTATCGAAAAACAATATGCTCTAACCACATGGATCTTCTTCAATATGCATAAATATAGAGGGTCATTCTAATGAGCAGTGCACAATACTTGCAAAATAACCAAGTAACAACGTGCAAGCATGAATAGGAAATGGGCATCCATGGCCTCTCAATATGTAGGACAACAATATTGATAGAATGAACAATGTTTACAACACAAGATAGGCAGAGTGAAACCAAAGCCATATGTTTTTTAGAAACTACTGTTCTTACCATGTGCTTAGTCTTTCCCTATTTCTGGTTGGTCAAATCCATAAGATTCAATTTTATCTTCACTACATCATTCTTCTGAGATTTTTTTGTCTTATATGTAGTAAAAATGCATGAGTTTTATGGCAAGGGTCAAGACTCAAGACAAACTTCCTATTCTTCGGTTGCACATACATTGGCTAAGCAGTCTTCTTTGTGCTTGAAGCTCTGTGGTATGCATAACAATGGACATTGCACACCATAGAAAAGATGTCTGAAATCTTGGCCAGGGCCAGTCATGTTTGTCTGCCAAATGTTGTCTTCCTGGATGATGTGGTAGTGACTTCTATTATGTAAAGTAACATATTTGATGGAGAGAATATGTCAAATGTTTCTAATGAGGCAGGGCCATATTTTCCATTTATGGATGGAAGATTTTGTGAATCATAACAATGTTGTTCCTATTTTAGATCCTTACTGACTTTGGGGCATGTTACCTCCCAAGCCATCTCTCCAAATGCTACTAAGTCTTTTAACAAAGTGCAAGCTAGGGAAACTTGGGAAGATTGCCCATTGTCACCTCAACATTTCTTCCACTCATTTTAGACTGGTATTTTAGGCACATGGTGGGAAACCCTAGAAAATATTACCTCCCAAGCCATCTCTCCAAATGCTACTAAGTCCTTTAGCAAAGTGCAACCTAGGGAAACTTGGGAAGATTGCCCATTATCACCTCAACAATTCTTCCACTCATTTTAGGCTAGTATTTTTAAGCACAAGGTGGGAAACCCTAGAAAATATATGTTTTATGATGTTTTGTAAAGAAGAAAGTGGATGATGGAACCAAGATAAGTGCCTATATTGTTGGGTTATGATGTCAAGATCAATGAACAAGAAGGTTTGAATATGATGAAAAAGGCATAGTTAGGCTATTTACAATATTCTCTGAACTATTGGAAAACAATATGCTCTAACTACATGGATCTTCTTCAATATGCATAAATATAGAGGGTCATTCTAATGAGCACCTCATAATACTTGCAAAACAACCAAGTAAAATGTGCAAGCATGAATAGGAAATGGGCATCCATGGCCTCTCAATATGTAGGAAAACACCAATATCCATAGAATGAACAATGATTACACACAAGATAGGGAGGGTGAAACCAAGGCCATATGTTTTTTAGAAGCCACTGTTCTTACCATGTGCTTAGTCTTTCCCTATTTCTGGTTTGTCAAATCCATAAGTTTCAATTTTATCTTCATTACATCATTCTTATGAGATTTTGTCTTATATGTGGTAAAAATGCATGAGTTTTATGGCAAGGGTCAAGACTCAAGATAAACTTCCTATTTTGGGGTTGCACATACGTTGGCTAAATAGTCTTCTTTGTGCTTGAAGCTCTGTGGTGTGCATAACAATGGACAATGCACACCATAGAAAAAATGTCTGAAATCTTGGCCAGGGCCAGTCATGTTTGTCTGCCAAACGCCGTCTTCCAAGATGATGTGGTAGTGACTTCTATTATGTAAAGTAACATATTTGATGGAGAGAATATGTCAAATGTTTCTAATGAGGCAGGGCCATATTTTCCATTTATGGACGAAGGATTTTGTGAATCATAACAATGTTGTTCCTATTTTAGATCCTTATTGACTTTGGGGCATGTTACCTCCCAAGCCATCTCTCCAAATGCTACTAAGTCCTTTAACAAAGTGCAACCTAGGGAAATCTGGGAAGATTGCCCATTGTCACCTCAACAATTCTTCCACTCATTTTAGGCACATGGTGGGAAACCTGGAAAATGTTACCTCCCAAGCCATTTGCCCAAATGCTACTAAGTCCTTTAACAAATTGCAACCTAGGGAAACTTGGGAAGATTGCACATTGTCAACTCAATAATTCTTCCACTCATTTTAGGCTAGTATTTTTAGGCACATGTTGGGAAACCCTAGAAAATATATGTATTATGATGTTTTGTAAAGAAGAAAGTGGATGGCGGAACCAAGATAAGTGCCTATATTGTTGGGTTATGGAGTCAAGATCAATGAACAAGAGGGTTTGAATATGATGAAAAAGGCATAGTTAGGCTAGTTACAATATTCTCTGAACTATTGAAAAACAATAATGTCTAACCACATGGATCTTCTTCAATATGCATAAATATAGAGGGTCATTCTAATGAGTACCTCACAATACTTGCAAAATAACCAAGTAACAACATGCAAGCATGAATAGGAAATGGGCATCCATGGCCTCTCAATATGTAGAACAACAACAAGATCCATAGAATGAACAATGATTACAACACAAGATAGGGTGGGTGAAACCAAGGCCATATTTTTTTAGAAACCACCATTCTTACCATGTGCTTTGTCTTTCCCTATTTCTAGTTTGTCAAATCCATAAGGTTCAATTTTATCTTCATTACATTATTCTTCTGAGAATTTTTTGTCCTATATGTGGTAAAAATGCACGAATTTTATGGCAAGGGTCAAGACTCAAGATGAACTCCTATTTCTGGGTTGCACATACATTGGCTAAGCATTTTTCTTTGTGCTTGAAGCTCTGTGGTATGCATAACAATGGACAGTGCACACCATAGAAAAGATGTCGGAAATCTTGGCCAAGGCCAGTTATGTTTGTCTGCCAAACGCCGTCTTCCTGGATGATGTGCTAGTGACTTCTATTATGTAAAATAACATATTTGATGGAGGGAATATGTCAAATGTTTCTAATGAGTCAGGGCCATATTCTCCATTTATTGATGGAGGATTTTGTGAATCATAACAATGTTGTTCCTATTTTAGATCCCTACTGACTTTGGGGCATGTTACCTCCCAAGCCATCTCTCCAAATGCTACTAAGTCCTTTAACAAAGTGCAACCTAGGGAAACCTGGGAAGATTGCCCAATGTCACCTCAACAATTCTTCCACTCATTTTAGGCTGGTATTTTAGTCACATGGTGGGAAACCCTTGAAATCCCAAGCCATCTCTCCAAATGCTACTAAGTCCTTTAAAAAAGTGTAACCTAGGGAAACTTGGGAAGATTGCCCATTGTCACCTCAACAATTCTTCCACTCATTTTAGGCTAGTATTTTTAGGCACATGGTGGGAAACCCTAGAAAGTATATGTTTTATGATGTTTTGTAAAGAAGAAAGTGGATGGTGGAACCAAGATAAGTGCCTATATTGTTGGGTTATGAAGTCAAGATCAATGAACAAGCGGGTTTGAATATGATGAAAAAGGCATAGTTAGGCTATTTACAATATTCTCTGAACTATTGAAAAACAATATGCTCTAACCACGTGGATCTTCTTCAATATGCATAAATATAGAGGGTCATTCTAATGAGCACCTCACAATACTTGCAAAATAACCAAGTAACAACGTGCAAGCATGAATAGGAAATGGGCATCCATGGCCTCTCAATATGTAGGAAAACAACAATATCCATAGAATGAACAATGATTACAACACAAGATAGGGAGGGTGAAACCAAGGCCATATGTTTTTTAGAAACCACCGTTCTTACCATGTGCTTAGTCTTTCCCTATTTATGGTTTGTCAAATCCATAAGGTTCAATGTTATCTTCATTACATCATTCTTCTGAGAGTTTTGACCTATATGTGGTAAAAATGCATGAATTTTATGGCAAGGGTCAAGACTCAAGATAAACTTCCTATTCTTGGGTTGCACATATGTTGGCTAAGCAGTCTTCTTTGTGCTTGAAGCTCTGTGGTATGCATAACAATGGACAATGCACACCATAGAAAAGATGTCTGAAATCTTGGCCAGGGCCAGTCATGTTTGTCTGCCAAATGCCGTCTTCTAGGATGATGTGGTAGTGACTTCTATTATGTAAAGTAACATATTTGATGGACATAATATGTCAAATGTTTCTAATGAGGTAGGGCCGTATTTTCCATTTATGGACGAAAGTTTTTGTGAATCATAACAATGTTGTTCCTATTTTATATCCTTACTGACTTTGGGGCATGTTACCTCGCAAGCAATTTCTCCAAATGCTACTAAGTCCTTTAACAAAGTGCAACCTAGGGAAACTTGGGAAGATTGCCCATTGTCACCTCAACAATTCTTCCACTCATTTTAGGCTGGTATTTTAGGCACATGGTGGGAAATCCTAGAAAATGTTACCTCCCAAGCCATCTCTCCAAATGCTACTAAGTCCTTTAACAAAGTGCAACCTAGGGAAACTTGGGAAGATTGCCCATTGTCACACAAATCTTCCACTCATTTTAGGCTAATATTTTTAGGCACATGGTGGGAAACCCTAGAAAATATATGTTTTATGATGTTTTGTAAAGACGAAAGTGGATGGTGGAACCAAGATAAGTGCCTATATTGTTGGGTTATGAAGTCAAGATCAATGAACAAGAGGGTTTGAATATGATGAAAAAGGCATAGTTAGGCTATTTGCAATATTCTCTAAATTATCAAAAAACAATATGCTCTAACCACATGGATCTTCTTCAATATGCATAAATATAGAGGGTCATTCTAATGAGCACCTCACAATACTTGCAAAATAACCAAGTAACAACGTGCAAGCATGAATAGGAAATGGGCATCCATGGCCTCTCAATATGTAGGACAACAACAATATCCATAGAATGAACAATGATTACAACACAAGATACAAGATAGGGAGGGTGAAACCAAGGCCATATGTTTTTAGAAACCATCGTTCTTACCATGTGCTTACTGGGTTGCACATATGTTGGCTAAGTAGTCCTCTTTGTGCTTGAAGCTCTATGGTGCGCATAACAATGGACAATGCATACCATAGAAAAGATGTCTGAAATCTTGGTCAGGGCCAGTCATGTTTGTCTACTAATGCTGTCTTCCAGGATGATGTGGTAGTGACTTCTATTATGTAAAGTAACATATTTGATGAAGAGAATATGTCAAATGTTTCTAATGAGGCAGGGCCATATTTTCCATTTATGGACGAAGGATTTTGTGAATCATAACAATGTTGTTCCTATTTTAGATCCTTACTGACTTTGGGGCATGTTACCTCCCAAGCCATCTCTCCAAATGCTACTAAGTCCTTTAACAAAGTGCAACGTAGGGAAATCCAGGAAGATCGCCATTGTCACCTCAACAATTCTTCCACTCATTTTAGGTTGGTATTTTAGGCACATTGTGGGAAACCCTAGAAAATGTTACCTCCCAAGCCATCTGTCCAAATGCTAGTAAGTCCTTTAACAAAGTGCAACCTAGGGAAGATTGCACATTGTCACCTTAATAATTCTTCCACTCATTTTAGGCTAGTATTTTTAGGCACATGGTGGGAAACCCTAGAAAATATATGTTTTATGATGTTTTGTAAAGAAAAAAGTGGATGGTGGAACCAAGATAAGTGCCTATATTGTTGGGTTATGAAGTCAAGATCAATGAACAAGAGGCTTTGAATATGATGAAAAAGGCATAGTTAGGCTAGTTACAATATTCTATGAACTATCGAAAAACAATAATGTCTAACCACATGGATCTTCTTCAATATCCTTAAATATAGAGGGTCATTCTAATGAGCACCTCACAATACTTGCAAAATAACCAAGTAACAACATGAAAGCATGAATAGGAAATGGGCATCCATGGCCTCTCAATATGTAGAACAAGAACAATATCCATAGAATGAACAATGATTACAACACATGATAGGGAGGGTGAAACTTCTACCCTAATGTCTTCTTTTTGGATCAAAATTTCCATTCTTCAAGGATTACACTAGCCCTTTGTAAGAGTAATTTACAACCATCAAATCAACCCATTAAAAGTGGAAAAAATAAGAAAAACCTCACAGGGACTTGTCCTTGTTCCAATCCTCCAAATATATCCAGCTATGTGCTTGGGGGAATTCCTTATCTTCCAACCATGCCTTAAGAAATTGAATCATCTTTTATATTTACCTTTCAAACCAAACCTAATCAATAAAATAATAATAAAAGAGCACTAGAAACTTGAGTTAGGGTGTTCCTCATAGAGTAGCTGTTAGGGTTTGATTTAATTATAGGTTGATACATGTCAACTTCTCTTAGGGGGTTCTCTAAATATGTGAACAACTTACCTCCAATGATTTGTGGTGCCAGATAAAAAGCCCTAAGAATGCATTAGGTGCCTTGTCGAACAATACATCCCTCTTTTAAGGGTAAATTCATGATCAAGCAACAAAAGGTCTTCTTATTCATCCTTGGAGTGGAGTGGTCCTCATCAAGTGATCCTTTTTTGACCATACAAATGCTACTAGTGCCACATGGCACTTTTCTAAATTGGTGTTCCTCTTTTGGCATCTTTCCCTACCATATTTTGTGCTTTGAGCCTCCTCCAAGGTTGGAATTTGCTCCTCTTCCATTTGTGTGAAAAGAAATACACCTACATCTTGATTTCAATCCATTGAATACTTTACCATTCATTCATCATTGTAAACTCTCTTTTGAATTCTTTGAATAGTCTATCTTTGCAATCCTATCTTGCAACTGTACACTCGAACTTGCAATACATATAGATCTAAGCTCTCTTCTACCTTTTCAATGTTGATATTTGTTTGCATATAGAAAAATGTTTAATGGAAAGAGCTTAAGTGACATCTCTAACATTGCTCCAGAGATATTTGCTACTTACTATCACTTAAGTGATGCCTATCAGGGGAAAAGTTAAAAAAATAGAGACATATTTCACAATTTTTAATTGATTTTCAACATAAAAAATGTCTTTTTCATTAAAGCTCAAGTTCAAATGTTGAATTTATACCCCAAATGTAGTAGTGAGTTACATATCTAAAACTTCTCATCTTTAGATTTTTATGTAATCGATGGTGACCCCTTACATATTAATATTATTATTTTAATAGAAAAATATATAAAGTCCAATCTCTTAACTACTAAATCTTTATGCACAAGTTGCCCCTATAACTTTTGCTAGCACAACAACAAATTATGGATTAAAGTTTTGTTTAATGAACAATCTATCCTTGAAATCTTATCTTGCAATTGTACACTTGAGTTTGCAATACATCTAGATCTATTCTCCCTTCCACCTTTTCCATACCATTATCTATTTGTATATAGAAAAATGTTTAATGGAATGTGCTTAGGTGACATTTCTAACATTACTTAAGAGATATTTTTTTGCCTATCGTCACTTAAGCGATTTTTATCAAGGATAAAAAGAAGAAAAAACAAAATTTACATTCTTTCACTAATTTCATATATATTCTTTTTCATTCAACAAACATCAGTTCAAACATTGAATTTTAACCCTAAATGTTGTGGTGAGTTACATGCCTACAACTTCCCCTCTTTACATTCGTATGTGATCCATGGTGACCCCTTATAAATCCTTTTCTTTTTAGAAAAATCTATTGACTCTAATCTCTTACCTGATAAATCTCTATGCATAATTTTCTCCTTTAACGTTTTCTTGCATAACAATGGATCAAGGATTAGGGTTTTGTTTAACTTATGTTTATAAAATTAAAGCCTATTTATTTTTTCCAATTGATTTTACAATACATTGTTGAAAGACATGCAACCTATTTTTCAATTATCTATTTTGTTCAAAATGTGATGTGCATGTCAACTTTAAGCACATAGGTGCACTACATTACTATAATTCCACCATACTAACCATTTTCAACAAAAATAATAGAAGTGAAAACCTTTGCAATTAGTACTTTAAGGAGGTTTTAGTGTAGGTATTTTTTTGGTGGGCATCAAATTGTAGTGCACTCGTGGGTCTTGTAGAAGAATGTGCATTGGTTTGCCAATGTAAACTAGGCACATTGCCTACTTAAAAATGGCCTAAAAAGATTTGTTTGAAGTTAGAGTGCTACAAGCGTGCCAAACTTTCTTTTATGGATACATACATACTAATTGTGTTTTGGGCTCAAATGTAGGAAAAATAGTGACAATATCAAATGGATGATTCCTTAGATTTCTCATTCCATATCAAGCTCCCCCTTGTTATTTGTAGTATGCAATATTTTATTTATATTTTGATATTCTAATTGAATTTATGCCATCTTTGCATGCACATTTAAATAACAGCATGTCGAATCTTGTAAGATCTTGATTCAAGATTGAGTTCAAATGCATGAGATATTCCACCAAGACATAAAAGCCACAAGCTCTTATTTGAAACAAGATACCTTACGTAAATGGTAGATGAAAATTAGGAGCCAATTGTTGATCATTTTTCCTTGCACTGGAAAAATATTAAACATTGAGGACAATCTTCTGGGAAACAAGAAAATTTCTCCATTTTTATTGAAGTGATACTCGTCAGTATCTTGAAAGGTGTCTTCTTGAATTTCTTCAAAAAATGGAAATGTGAGTGCTATACAACAAACCTCTTGAGTTCTTTTCTTATTGGATTTTTTTTTAATAATTTTTTTTTGTTTAACCAAATTTTTCTTTCAAACACAACTATGCTACTAGATGGGCTAGATAACTTAGAAGAATGAAATATAAATAGATATGATGTTATCAAGAAAGATACTTGTTGTTGAACACAACATGCCTTTGCAATATCTGCAAGTATGAGATACAACTAGATATCATTGTAGAGTAAGCCAAACTCTGATATTGATACTATCTAAAACCTCTCTACTTGGAGATTTGAAAAGTTGTATGAGTTGAGAAAAAAAATGTCCAAGTACAAATCAAAATCAATTCAATTGCTCGAGCATAGTGATGACTTATTTCTTCTCAACCATCTATAGAGTAAATAACAAAGTTGTTATAAGTGTGCCTTGTATGTCACTTGGTCACCTTCCCTAACTATGTGGAATATTGGAATCAAAATCTCCTTTTGTGGTAATCATTACATGTTTTCCAAGTCTAAAATAGATTCTACAATCTTGTGTGGTTTATCCTTTCACATGTGTTTGATTCTCTCAAAAAATAAGTAACACTTATTTCATTTGATGATTCTATTTATATTTGGTATGATTTCTTGAATATTGTTAATTATAGACATAACATTTCCATATATAGTATGTGCACGAATGATTATTATTCTGAAAACTTTAATAGGAAGAGCCTATTATATATCAATGGTGATCCACATGCTCATGGAAACATTTCAAGTTCATAATAACTATAGCTGTGCATTGTTCAATGCAAAATGCTTGTTTGAGGAACACTCTAGTGACAAACAATTCTTTATGAAAAGGAAGACATCCACATTTTCTATTGTGCATGCGATACCTAGTTTATCTCATAGCAATGAGTTGTTAATAAACTACAACTTTCAAACCACTTACCTACTTTTGAAAGGTTGCTTGACTTGGGACTATATTTAGACATCCCCATTTGGGGCAAAAGAAAAAAGTTTAGAGTAATTGTATTTTTAGATTTTCAATGGAATAATGTAAATTTAGTGCTTAATTCAACATTTGCTTTATAAAGTGGTTGATTTCATGTGCACTGAATGTGTTTTTTTGGTGCTTTTAGTAAATGTTTGAACATAGTAAATGCATTACAATCATTGATATTATTAATTTAACGTTTAATATTTGTATAGTTAGGATTCATAATGCGAATGACATGTCTACCATCTGTGGTTTGCACCCCACAATGATATCAACTCGAGAGAGGGCTATTGAATGACCATAACTCATAGAGGAAACATACCAAACATGGTTGAATCAACCACCTATTCACTTTCCATTGCATCCTAAGTTATAATTTCATAACATCTATAGCAACACTAGTTATTTACATGTTGGAAATGATAAAAATGACACCAAGGTTGGTATGGATGGTTTCTTATGAGATACACATGCCATAAAGGGAATGTTGTTAACACATTCTTGTGAGATGAGATGTCGGGTGATGGTCATATCACCAATACCTTCTTGCAAATATTAAAATATATGTCCACCACCCATCTCTTTGGAAATGGGTCAATGTCTACCCAACTAGGGGTAACAATTCTACTGTACAACTTGAAAGTAATGTAGGTATGCCAGATACATGTTTATAAACATTAATAGACTAACTAACCATTAATTTCCCTACAGTTTAATGAATATTTTCATACAATCATCAATGATAGTGTACATTCATATTGCCCACTAATTGTAGGTTATTCAAAGATAAGGTGCTTTAAGGTGAAATGGGACTCCTTGATAGTTCTAAAAGGGTGAAGAAACCACTGAAAAGGTTGGTTGAATAATGACTCTTAGATCATGCTTGCATGAATGATTGTATTCTTAATAGAGGCAAATTCAAAGACAAGGAGATATACTTAGAATTTGGACATGACAAGTACCAGAAAATTAAAAAAGGGTGAGACACATGGTCCTCTTCATAATATATTGAGCCATATGCTTTTATTAATTCCAAGGATTCAAAAGATATCTTATTACAAATAATTAATGATGTTGTAGGAGTGGCATGTCTCACATAAAGTGATTCATAAGTGATGCATATCCAAATAGATCAATAACCATGAATCATATAAAGGATGCATGGCACAATAAATTCAAGGATGAAATATAAATCGTCTTATTGAGCATAGCCATGGATGGTGCTAACACACATTCCCTCCAAACCAACATTTATTCTATTTGGCTAGTGGTAGTGATTAATATCAATATTCTTGGTATGGTTGTTCACGAAGAATAAACGTCTTATGTTGACTCTTATAGTTCACATAGTAAAAGACAAATTAAGGGAATAGATGTCTACCTCCAATGGTTGATTGATGGATTGAAGGACTAATGGGAATACATGCAATTATGCAATGTATCAAGACCCATCCCAATAGAACTCTTTAATATTGTATGACATATGCAAATACACCATGCATGGTTTTCTAGGATTGAGTTCGCTCTAGTAAGCATGCTTATTGGTTTGTTTACAACAACAACATTATTTGGCATACATAAATTGGTACAATTGTTGTCATTGGTGCTAACATGTTCTATATACAATAATATCACAAGCTTGTAACAAAGGATATCATGGATGTAAATATTATTAGGACCTTCTATGAAGGTTAAGTGGTCCAGTGGTCTACGAAAGACAATGTATAACTACTCAAAATTATTCCTCCCAAAAGACACCCTTATAGAAGAGTAGCATTTACCTTCAATGATAAACTAGAGAGAATCCAGGGACTTGAAATAAGGGCATCAACATACTAACTTATGCCATATGAAATAGAGAAAGAGAAGCAAATTATAGAATTGTTCAATTCAAACAAGGAACTTATGTTTGATGATCCTAAATTTTTCAACACTTATGTTGAGAAAATGCCCATTGGTATGAAAAGGAAATTTGATTTTATGAATTTCCATATCGAGACCATCTTAATATTTCCCACTTAATAGACCCCATGCATACATTCAAAATGTTTCATCTTCTTTACATGGGCTCATCTCATTGACAAAAAGCAACACATTAGGTGTTATGAGGTATCTTATTTATTTGAGTACTAGAAATAAACATCGCCCAAGAAAAATAAATAGAGGAGAGGTCAATCCCTCGGTATTTTAAAGAAGCTAATGTTCCATGGATTTTAAAGAAATATGATTTATATATGGAAAATGATGTTATATTCAGTGCGAAAATGCTTTATTTATATGGGTTGACTCTACAATGCAACTTCTTTATAGTACATTTGTTGGGATTGAATTCACATGGCCATTCAAGCCTTCTAAAGGCATACATGTGGATTAAATGCTTCTTTTCTATAGGGTAGTTTATATGCCTTGTACTAATTTTATTAATTTTGTAGTGTCCTTATCCTTTACTTATGTGGTTGTATGGACCATGATTTACCCTATGACCTATGATGTACCATATCTAAATTATCAACATCTGCATGTTGGATTGCATCAGAGGAGATCCACGTGGTCAAGATTCCAAGTGTTGGCATTGTAAGATAACTAAGATTGTTTATATGTTTTAGGAGTTGCTCACAAATTTCATGGACTTGAAAGTTAATCTTTCAATTCACTTAGCTATTGAGTTTGAATTATTTAAGGTGATCTCATGTCATTAAGTGATATTCTTGGACAACATGAGAAAGTTGAAGGTTTTTCTTTGATAAAGGGAAAGACACGAGGGGTCTATGGCTACGAGTTAAATAATATATGAGGTGTTCCATTATGATAGTGAGTACATCAAGTAAATTAATGACACACCTAACAACAACATTTAGGATGACAATCGGGATGAGGACGAAAGGGAAAGAGAGCTACTTGAAACCAATGAAAAAAGACACATGATAAAGAGGAAGTCACTTTTCATGTGTCAATTGTATATAGAGAAATTCTTTGCTCCAACTTGGTAATATATATATATATATATATATATATATATATATATACTTTTTTTGTTTGTCAAGTGGTATGAGTTCATCATGCTTGATCTGTGGTTTGAGAAACCGTGACCCAGGGGCATCTAAGCCATCAAAATCACTCGGGGGACACACCTGACCTAGGTTGCACTAGATTTTAACATGATTGTATTTTTGCCCAAGGAGTTTGAAACTGGTGACCTTCACATCTCGGAGTGACTTAACAATACGCCCCATCATTATCTATTCTATGCCCCATGAGCTTGGTAATATATATTTAATGTCATACTATTTATTTTGATTTCATGAATACATTAACAAATGGAGAGATTGATGCTAGTAATAAATTTATTCTTTACAACCTAGAGGCAACACAACCTTAAGCTACATTATATGAGAAGAGAAGGAAATGGGACAATGACATGAACAAATACAAATAACTGAAAGGTAGAAACATGCCTTATCTTGAACATTTAAAAGAAAATATACCAATGATATGTCACAATAGCTAGGTGGTTGACCAAAAAGAAAAATGACACATCCAATCGTTAACCTCATGGTGAAGAGGATGTACTAAACATAGGGATTAGATGCAATAACTCTATACTAATATTTGTATGTCAATTATTCTTCTTATAATGCACATTTGAAGTATAACATACATTTTTATATTAATGCTCAGGTTACTAAACATATTTCACCATTTTTTAAAACATTTTTATAGCTGCATTTGTTTCCATCTACATGGGCATATGTACATCATTTTTGCACTGAGGATGCCAATGATGGACGTGTCACACTTGATTATGGAGTGGAGGTTGAATTTAACTAATATAATGTTTCTAGCCACAATGATTTGAACTTATTAAAGGAGTGTTTAGGTTATGTTGGAAAGATACAAAAGATCATACAAGTGGACTTGTCATCTTTATGATATGCTAAATTTAGTTGCAAATGGTGGATACCTTCAACTGAAGTAATGTAAAGGAATATTATGATAGTGGGCTCACATATATTAACTCTAAAAATATGTGGGATGAAATGAAGGAGCTTTATTGGTCCATTAAATGTTGTGGATATTCCACTTGAATAAATTGAATTCCATACTAAGAGGGTTAATTTCATAGATTCCAAATTTATTAATTATTTCTTTATGCTTATGCATGTAATAGATAAATGTGGAAAATAGAGAAAAATAAAATACAATAACACATGCACCCTAATGAACACAATATATTTGATGGTGAACCATTACAGGAGAAAACCTAGTTGGAAGGTGAGGATGCTCTGCTCTTTTTTTTTCTTGAATGGAAATAATGCAAGTGGAAAGGAGAAATAACTCTCTATGGAGTTGTCTGAGACCCGTGGAATGATAAGATATTATAGAACATTAAACTCCCTTTGTTATTCTCTCTCACCCCCACTCCCTATTGCTTTGCTCTCTATGGAACAAGATACAATCAAAATGAATGAAACCCCTTCTCCTCCTAGTGGCCCAATTTTAACACAACTCAATAGCCAACTAGGGGTCAATTTGACTCCTTCAACTCTAAAAAAGAGTTACAAATTTGACCCTTCTAGAGCCTTATTCATAGTACTCTTGTGGTTAACTGATTTTCCATGAGTAATAGGGGTTGATGTGGCATTCTCTTGAATCATGGTGGTCAAACATAGTACGTCAATTCGTGAGAGACGTAACTTTCTTGTATGAGCTCTAATTGAGTCAATTATTGTGTCGTTGGGAATGCATCAATGTGTAGAATATGGAATATTGATTTATAGTAAGTTTGGGACCACAAAAGCTTGTAATTTAATGCCTCAAAATGGGTTAAGAAGTTTTTTAACCCAAATTTTCCAAACTAGGACTGTTCATAAAAATGACCCTAGAAGTTGATTCCTCCAATTTTCCCACTCTAGAAGAATCAAGATGAATAAAAAATAATATAATTATTCTATCCAGATAACTTGTGTTTTCCTAAACATCACAAACAAATTATTTTTCACCAGAATGTGTTGGATAGAGATTAGTGGTTCATACTAAGACATAATAAACAACATTATATCATGCTAAGTAGGAAGATATTTAGGGCGATGGCAATGAAGGGTGATATGTACATGTTTTATTTCAAAATTTATCTTGTTGACATGTCATTTTATTAGAGTTTCTATAAACTAGCCAATTATGTATATATTCTTTTTTTTTTTGTGAATTAAATTTGTATTACCTCAAAATTTCGAAGTACATCAAAATCAACACAATTCACCCGATGTTTATAGTATTCGGCCTCAATTGCCTCGAGGGAAACTAGATTTGTCGACCATTAATTGAAAATCAAGTCTATCAAAAATAAACAACGACTGCCGATAACAACCCAAACTACCATGTACTGAACTACACATAGGAAGAAAACAACTGCTAAAAGCCATATCATGATATCAAGAGTCTGAAGAGGTCACTAGGGTTGGATCCTAAGCATTGGCACTTGTAGGAGCCATAGGCTTAAGTTCATATCGAAGGTGGCTTTCTAGGTGGGTTGGTTAGGCATCTAGACTCACCAAGCAAGAATGCTGATATTGTTACGCTCGTTTAATTTCATTCGAGGAGAGATGATGTCATCATGGTCCTCATGCTTATGTTTCAAGATCCTGCCCAAAAGGGTTTTCATCTGCTAATGAAGGGTGATGGATTTCAGGTACTGGATCTCTCTTCCCATGGTACAAATAGGGCTAGGAACCCAATGGTCTACCTCTAGGATTTTAGAGTCATAATAAGCTTGACAATGATTGGTAGTGGGGGTCTCGAGTTGGCAGATTTCTTCGTGAATTTTGTGAGGGGTAGTGGAATGAAAGTTAACATTAGGTTCGAGGCCCTGGGCTTGGGTGCATGACCTGCATTGAGGGTTTAGGCCACCACCTCCGCAATGATTGTGTATACGTTTCCAGGGCATAATGCACTAAGAAATACAAAATCAGTCAAGAAAACTATGCCACAACAACCTAAGAATGATAGGAATGAGGTTGAGAAAGTTGAAATGAAAGCAGAGCCAAGAGTTACTGAGGGTTTTGGGCAACCCGAGCAACTAGAAAATTAGAGAGGTAGGTAAAAATATTTGGGTAGGGTCACGCGCTAACCAGGAGACCCAAAAATTCTAGTCGCAATGTAGACCCTTAGAAAATATGGCAAATCCACCTGACTTCCACTAATGAGACATAAAACCAGTAAAGAAAAGAAATAAGCTAGATGGGAGAGACAATACCTTGTTGAATCTGGTCAATGATGCTCGGGCCGTCGAATTCACTTGCGTTGAGGGAAGATGGTGTTGTCTACAGTTGTAACCTTTGACTTTAGAGAAATCCACATATGCCACCATTGTGCCTCTGGAGCCAGTTGCTAGTCCAATACTCAACTTCCCCTACAAGCACCAGGTCCCTCCAGATAAGTAAGCCAGATTAGGTTGCATGCATGTACAATTCACATTGACACCATTGTCAGAGGTAAGAGACCTCCCCTAAGGAAGAGATAGTGAATTTAGCCATGTTTCTACAAACTTCTCACTACACATAGACCCGCCATACCAGATAGCTAAGAGAATAGTCCCACTTGTGGCAAGAAACAAGCACAAACACACCACACAATTCAGAGGGCAAGGTCTATCCTCATAGAGGAATTGAATAGACACATGTTTGCCATGGTAATGGATTGGGAAGGAGTGTTTCACATGTGCAGCGCATGGGGTGGGCTTGCGATGCCACCCCCCTCTTAAATGTTGTTGGAGGCGATGGGGTGGCAACCTCCCCCTAACCTCCAAGTTCACTTCACCAAACACCCCAATCAGGGGAACTGTGTATATATTCTTAATTATTATAGTTTTAATTAAATTTTGCATTTAAGTAACAATTAGCGAGATTTTATAAACATATATAACAAATGTATTTAAGCATTATTAATTATTGCCAAGTTTCAATAATTCCAAAAAGTTAATACATACCAAAGTCATTTTTCCTCATTTTATACTGTTGAATATGAAAAATTAACCATTTACAACTATCATCTTGGATTTTTTTTTTGAAATTCCAATTTATTTAAGGAATTGTGAATAATTTTTATTGACATTAATATTAACAACTGAAATTGTCAATGCCACTTTGGTGGAAAACCTTTCAATCTCTTTATATATTTTCAAAATTATTTTTGTCAATGCCACTTTGGTGTAAAAACTTTCAATCTCTTTATATATTTATTATAAAAATGTCAAAAATATTTTTATGAATTAAATCAAGCAAATTGATTTACAAAATTGATAAAAATTGATTTAGAATTATTTTCATGATTGGATATGCAATATATCATCACTATTGGTAACATTAATATTAATGACTATTATTTTTATAATCATTTTAGTTGAAGGTTTTTGTTTTGTTTTGTTTTGTTTTTTTTCTTAAATTTATTTACATATTTAATATGAAAATTTAGATGTATTTTTATGATTTAATGGAAGATGTAATCAAATAAATTGATTCAAAAATCTAATCCATTTTCATTTAGATTTTTCTTCATCATTTAATATGGAAATATATTAACTATTTTTAAGATTAATAATAACAACTATTATTATCTATGTCATTTTAGTTGATTTTTTATTTTTTTATTTTTATTTTTATTTTTTATTTTTAGATTTGATGATAAAATATTTTCCTATAGTGAAATATCTACCATGATATTAATGGTTTGTGGTGAATTATTTGTCTTGAAAATTCTTCTCTAACACATAGATAAGAGAATATGGTTTTTAAAAACTTATTCGCATTGATCTTAAATGGTCCATGGTGAAATATCTATCTCAATATTAAATAGTTTGTGGTGACATATTTGTATTTACTAAATACTATTATGTTGTTAGTTATTCACTTCTGTCTCTAGCTTTGTTTTGTGGGACTACAAACATAAGCACAAAATGTCCAACAACACATATATAAAGAAAATCAAAA
This sequence comes from Pinus tabuliformis, assembly GCA_031772625.1. Classification (NCBI taxonomy): domain Eukaryota; kingdom Viridiplantae; phylum Streptophyta; class Pinopsida; order Pinales; family Pinaceae; genus Pinus; species Pinus tabuliformis. Next base: position 592,222,050 of record CM062806.1, read on the forward strand.
GAAACATAGATATAGAGATGACCTATCCAATCTAATAAACATATGCATAGAAACTACACACAAAATAGAGATTGCTAGGTAGACAGGGGAAAAAGGTTTTTTTGTAGAGTATATATGCTTTGCAAAAGAGAAGTTTCCCTAGAAATAAAACAATTTTTTGGAGATAGATCAATGATGAAATATCTATGTGATGAAATTCCTAGCATATTGAATTCTAAGGCAACTAAAATGAGCTATGGTTTGTGGAGATTTCTTGGTATGTGATGGACTGAGTTCAAAGATGGATTAAATTCAAAAGGATCTCTAATTGATGCTATGGTGAGGTATATTTGAGCTCCATTCTAGTTGTTTTGCTACTATTCAAACCCCATGGTAAATTAGGTGCACAAGTTCCTTCTATAATTTTTATTTATTATTCATGCTTTCCAATATGAGTAATTCAACATAGATAAAAAAACTTGCCATTGAAGGCTTATATTAAGTTGATGGATTATGAGGGCGAAATTTATATTATATTTCTAGTTGAAACTTGGAAGAATGAATAATATAAAGTCCCTAACATATAATTATTTGTATTTTGGTTGGCATGGAAAAATATATCCCCACGATAGAGGGATTGGTGGAAAGAAAAGAAAAATAAAAGAGAAAGAAAACCATTTCTTTTCACGAATTTGTAAGAAAGACTCTCTCAAACAATACAATTTTATGAAGTTTTCAGATATTAATACAAAGAAGATATATATATATATATATATATATCAACTTTTTTATTTCAAGCATATTAACTATACATTTTATAAGAAAGAAGTCTAGATTAAAATGGTCCCTACAAAAGCCTAAGAATAAACTATTTATAGTTTAAGAAATGAAGATAGTACCCTCCTACTAGGAGACGTTAATTCTATAATTGTAACCAATCAAGCTAATTGTTTAAGCAATGATTCCAACCCTAATATTGCATGTCTAGATGAGGAAATTATTTTAGCTTAATTGATATGAAAGAAACTTTAAATGAAGAGGGATGGGTGTTTGTGAGGGGGCGGGGTGGCTAGGGCTCTGAAGTTCTGTAGCGTCACGAGAGCTAGCGACAGTCTAGGGCACAGTTAGGGTCAGCGGAATCTGATTCTTGTGGACAAAGGCAACACGCGGCGGGGAAAGCTAAAAAAATCTCAGGGAAGGCGAAGGACGCGACATCGTTTCTGGGCAGTGACTCTGATGGCAGACGACAACTACACTCTCAACGAAACTCTTCTGCAACCGTTTTTGGAAACTCTGTTGATATGGATGAGGAAATCGTTGAGTACTCCACAGACTCAATGGATCACACATTGATTTGGACTGAGGATCCACCTCAACACCTCTCTTTGCACTCGCTGGAGATCTCTTGGGTACCTGCTGACCAGTTCTAGCCCTATATCACTGATATGGAAGATGGCGTGACCTCCCTCAATACCCTAGGGTTTTCTCATCCTCCCTCTACAGTTGGTGCGGGTATTGACCTCATTCTATCGGACTATCAACCTTAGTTGACACTTACAATCTCGTCTCTGTCAGAACTATAGATATGGGAGCTTGAGCAACTTTCAAAGTTGCATCTCGACAAGGTGAGACATGTGTGGTGACAGTAGGGTTTCCTATATCTGAACTAGAAACCATTGGTTTTGAGCGATTGAGGCTTAATGTATCAGGGGTTGCAAACCTTGGATCCCAGGTACCACAACTGATGCATATTATAAAAACCTTGGGCTGCTTTGAAGGCATCCCCCATCAGATCTTGGATCAAGAAGACGTTAGGGTTTTTGACTTTGACGAAGCTCACTTAGAGGAGATAGGGAAAACATGTGAAGAACAATAAAAAAATAGGGGGGAAAAGTCTAAGTGCACAAAGGTCAGGGAACGTAGATGATTATTAGTTTTTGGCGAAGGCATTAGCATGGCACAGGTTGGAGAAACAGAGAGCTCGGTGTTGGTCGGTAGGCTTAAAGGACGTAACTATTCCACAACAAGGCTTAAGAGATGGGTGACGAAAATCTAGGGCAATACCCTTGACCAGTTATCGACTGTCGTCATTGTGACAAGAGGGTGGTTTTCCCTCATTTTCGCTCTCCTTGAATATGTGAATTGGGTCCTTTCCAAATTCTGGCATTTTGAAATGACTCTGGTGCTTCTAAAGTGTTGGATGCATGTCTTTGACCCAAGCAAAGAAAAATTTGGGATAGGTCCTATATGGGTTAGAATGCCAGGATTACCACTCCATTTCTGGTCTAAGGATGTGTTTAGATGCACCGGAGATGATCTGGGGGTCTATTTAGACCATGAAAAGTCCATGGAAATGGGAAATGTAGCTATAACTATAATTTTGGTTCACTTGGACACCAGGGAAGGTCTCATGGAGAGTTTTTGTCTCCAATATGATGGTCACATAAGATGAAAGATTCTGGACTATGAAGGGGTCCCTTTCCACTGCAAAAGATGCCATGAAGTGGGAAATATTTATAAGGATTTCTCGCTGAACAATATGGTGAACAAGGAATCAACAAAATGACAAGAATTGGTAGGAACACAAACTCATGTCGATGAAGAACCAATTGCTCAAACAAATGTGACCACCAAACCGCTGAGGCGACATAAGGACATTAGAAAGAACACAAAACATCTGACAACTCTGACACCTTCAACAAGGGTTACTCGCTCACACTCTTCTGGATCTGGTCCGCTTCCAGGTACTGTTCTCTCTTCTTCTCCCCTTATAACATCCCATGAATTTATTTCTGAATGTGCCAACATATATTTATCTTTATCCAGTTTTGTTTTGTCTACTTGCAATTTGAATTTGATCCCTTGTCCCATGGCCACAACTCCCCTTTGTAACTCTTCCCCTGACCCTACTACCCTAGAAGGGGTCTCCTTACCGTATCCTCTTGGAGGTGCAGATTCATCGGATAATAGATCCAGCCATAGGTACAATCTTGGATCCCATGCTCACCCTAAGCATTTCCCCTATCGAATTGGTGAAATCTCCCCCCCGAAACTTCCGAGAAATACCAGAGGAAGACACTCCAACATATTAAAAGCTATCCATCAGGCTGGAATCGAGGTGGCATCTGGAAAACAAATCTCCATTGACTGGGTTCTTACAACGAAAAGAAACCCTAATTTGGTTACCTCATGAAGTGCCTATCCTTCAATTATAGTAGTTTGGCCAGCCCTGATAAAAAATTGGCCCTTAGGCGGCTGTTTGGAGTAGAGAGGTTGGATGTTATATATTTTCAAGAGACCTTGGGAGATGGAGAAACTATAAAAAATTTCCTAAAATCTATCCTACCTAGTTAAACCTTTCATTCCCTGGATGTGAGAGGGCGGTATGGAGGTTGTGCTACTGGCTTCAATAACAGAACTATGAAGCTCGAAAATTACTGGGGGAGGGAAGGAATCCTGGGAGCAGATTTCATATCTATAGATCTAGGTATCCCTCTTTGTTTACTCAATATATACGGGCCCTACCATAACTGCGAATCTTTTTGGGATGACCTGATGTCAAATTCCATTATGAATAATGATAATATTATCGTTGGTGGAGATATGAATTTCTCCCTGGGTCATGCAGAATCTTGGGGAAATCACGCTTAGACTGACCCTCTCATGGAATATTTTGAGCATCTATTGGATCATCACAATTTCTTGAATATTGACATGGCCATGATACAACCAACTTGGCATAATCGGAGGATTGGGGAAGATTCACTAGCCAGAAGATTGGGTCGCTTTCTCATAAAGGTTTAGCTGGTGGATCGCCTGGACATAATAAGACAATGGATAGGTTCTGGGGGTATATCATATCATTCCCCCATCTTCTTAGAAATTATGAACTCCTTCTATAAGCCAAAATCCCCATTCAAATTCAATTCTGCCTAGCTTAAGGAGGATGACTTCCATAAAATTGTTAAGGAGTCATGGATTCACTGTTGTCAAGATAGAAATTTCCCACCTCCCTCTGCGATTGCAAATAATCCGTCTCGCCTTAAGCAAAAAACTATAGAGTGGGCCAAGGAAAAGAAGAAAAGGGATGAAGCCACCTTAAAGAATATTGAAGCTGAAATCGCTATACTGATGGACTCAAACAACTCTAGACTCCGAGCCTTAGAAAAAAACCATCTAACAAGATTGGAAGCAGAAAATATTAGACTATTACGACAAAAAGAGGAAGCATGGAGATTAAAAGGCAGAGCCATATGGCTCCATGTATGGGATGGCAATACAAAATTCTTTCAGCAATGTGCGAGGGGGAGGAAGATGACCAATACCATATGGACACTTAGAGATCAAGTTGGAAGGGAGTCCTCTACTTTCAGTCAACTAGCAGACATGGGTATCAGACACTTTGGTCACTTATTCAGAGCCCCTCGAGAATCAACCATATCAGAGGTTCTTTGCATTGCTAGAACATTGCCTCGGTTTATGGACGATGATGACTTGGAGAACTTGAAAAAACCTATCACTTTGGGGGGAATAGAAGAAGTCCTGAAATGGTTTTAAAAAGACAAAAATCTGGGACTAGAAGGATGGCCCATTGAATTCTATCTTACCTTCTTTGAATTAATTGGCCAGGAGCTTCTCTTCGCTATCAAAGATGGCAGACTGTCTAGAAATATGTAGGAGGGTTTCAATTCTACTTTTATTGCTCTCATCCCCAAATCCGACAATCCCTTGACTTTTGATGACTATAAACCTATCTCCTCATGCAACTATATCTACAAAATCATTTCCAATCATATCAAACTCATCTTATCCCATCATATCTCCAAAGAACAATCTGCTTTCATTAACCACAAATAGATACATGAATCCATAGAAACTGCACAAGAAGCCCTCCACTCCATCAAACTTAAGAGCCTCAAAAGCATCATTCTCAAAATTGATCTATCCAAAGCTTTTGATCAGCCTAGCTAGACCTACCTCCACCTAATCCTCACCCACATCGACTTCCATCACTCATTCATTAGTTGGATCATGTGCTGTATTGTTGAAGGAAATGTAACTAGGTCCCGTCTTTATAAATGTACTTTTGATATTTGTATTTATTCAAGAAAAGAAATATTATTCTTATAATATATGTCAATGAGTTTCTTGCTCATTGAAATAGGTCTAGCACTAGTTAAAGTGCTATAAGTGAGTCAAATAGTCAAAAGAAAAGATTGAAGACCTTAAGGGCTTGTTACACCATGCAATAATATGTATTAGGGTCATAAGAAGACCTCCAAGAAAATTCATAAGCCTCCTCCAAGCAATGGAACCATCAAAAGAAGCAACCCGAATTATATAAAGCAAGTGGGCCTCAAGTCTTCATGTCGGCCTCTAGAAGGAGACAAACTCCTATATAAGAAGCCATTCAACCTCCCTAAAGGACAACAATATCATCTATGGAATCAGTGAGAAAGAGGATGAGTAAAGGGTACAGAAAAGTCAAGGAAATAGGTCTCCAAGTATAGCGAAGAAGGAGGAAGAAATATCGAAGCTTTGAAGTCTGTTCTAGGGCTAAAATATAGTCACATGTGCGAAGAAGGAGAGGGTATCTCTGTTGTCATAGCATCCCTATATCACATTCACACAAACTTCATTATTTGGGCCAAGATCATAGGCCTAAAGGGACTCCCACTCAAGCAAAGAAGCAAGGAAGAATAATGAAGTTAATAGGGCTGATCTGAAGCATACTACAGTCACATGCGCGAAGGCAATGAAGGCTATTCTGCTGTCATATCAAACTCTCCTATTGCAGTCATAAAGGAGAAGTGTTTGGGCTAGAAAAGAGTGCCTTTAAGGTCACCCACTCAATCAAGGAAAAAGGCTATACAAGCGAAGGAAGAAGGATAAGTCTAAAAACGTTCTTGTGAGGGTATTCCCTCACACATGCAAAGAACTTGGGCTACATTGCTGTTGCTCTAAGTCTGTAATCTTTGTGAAAGAGAAGAAGACTTGGTTGGGAGGAAACAAGGCCATCTTCTCAAGTTAGGAAGGCTCCATCTCAAGTGAAGGAATGTTAGGTCCCTATACTACTAGTTTAACCCCTTACTGTTATTAGTACAACCCCCTTATTATATCATTGTGCCCATCTAGTCTCCATATTGTTATTATTGTTCCCCATAGAAGCCCACTATTGTTATTATTGTGCCCTTACATTATTATTGTTATGTCGGCTCTGATTATATTATGTCCCCTTAGACTCCTATATATAGAAAGGAGGTCTTTTCATTTGTATCATCCAAGAATTGTTCATTTGTGTAATGTAAAGGAGGTTTTCCCCTCAAAGAGGCTGAATTCTAAGGCGTTGATCTATCTTTTCTATCTTTCTGTGAGTTGGTTTCATAACATTTGGTATCAGAGCTTTGGATTCTAGGGTTTCGCTACTCCAAATAGTTCATCGTGGAATTTTCGCTCTCACTTTTTTTTTGCGACATTTTAGAAGCTAAAAAAAAAAAACTATGTGAGATGAAATCTCGCTAAACCTCGGGTCTGAATTTCATATCTTGTCTCACTATATTTTCGGAGATATGATGTGAGAAAGTTAGGGTTTTTGCAAGCTCCAGAATTTCATTTAAAACAGGCCATTGTAGAATTTTCGCTATAACGTTTTCGCCACGAAGTTTTAGAAGCTAAAAGAAAAACCCATTTGAGAAGACATCGGTCTAAACCTCCTTCCAAATTTCAGAGCTTGTCTCGCTATATTTTCGGATATATGATCGGAAGAAGTTAGGGTTTTTGCAGACTTCCGAATTACATCCTAAACATGTGACCTTGGGAAAATCGTCATAACTTTCTCTCTGAGCATCTGGTTGAAATTTCGTAAGAAGTTATAGAAAGAGAACAGACTGTGTTTTGTTGTGGTATAATTTCAGAACCTAAGGTTGAAATAGTGACACATGGCATGTCGTACAAGTTCACTCTACTGAACTAGTATATAATTAGGTCATTGTGGGAGATTGGGAATAAATCTTTCTTCGAGAATTCAATTGCGATCAGACTTGTGGAGTTATAAAGAGAACTCATAGAGCTATTACAGGCTGAAATTTCAGAACATAGAGATCTGAAATTATAGAATTACAGTGGTTTCAAGATTGAGCTCCTAAAATCAAGAAAAAAGCAAGATGAGGAAGTTTGATGGCAAGGATTCGGTAAACTGGATACTACAGATGGAGAAATATTTTGATCTACATGGTGTACCACTGTTACAAAAGATACGTATTTCATCTAATTATTTAGAACCAAATAAATTTTTATGGTATAAAGGGCTTTGTTCTCGTAAACCACTTGTTACGTGGTCAATTTTCACGGAGGAAATGATAACACATTATGAGGATACAAAGAGAAACACCTTCTTTAGCCAATCGATAAATCTCAAACAAAAGTGTTCAATGGTAGAGAACATTGAGGACTTTCAAAAATTGAATATAAGGGAAAATGATATTCCAAACAAGCAGAGGATCGATGTCTCCACAGGGAGTTTAAAGGATAACATTCAACATGAGGTTCGTCTTTCAGAACCTGATTCATTGGAGAAGGAATTCAGGCTGGCAAGAAAAGTGGAAAGCAAAATCATGGAAACAAGGGAGTCTACCCCTCACAACTATAAAGATGGAAGTGTTGTTTCTCCTAGCCTTCTACAACCTACAAGGTTGACACCACAACAATTGGAAGAAAAAAGAGCAAAAGGACTTTGTTACAATTGTGATAACAAATACATTAAAGGTCATAAGTGTGCTAATAAGAAATTATTTTGCATAGATTATGAAGAGGAGGAAGAAAAGGATCAAGAAACATCAAAAGAAGAGGATATACACCAGGAACCAACCTCAAAGAAAGAAGAAATGAATCCGACCATATCTTTTAAAGCATTGGCAAGAATTACCACTCCTCAAACTCTCAAGATAGAAGGACATATCAAAAAGAAAAAGGTTCAAGAAGTGAAAGATCACATCGAGAAAGAAGAAATGAATCCGACCATATCTTTTAATGCATTGTCTGGAATTACCACTCCTCAAACTATCAAGATAGAAGGACATATCAAGAAGAAAAATGTTCAAGAAGTGAAAGATCACATCGAGCATCAAGAAATGAATCCGACCATATATTGTAATGCATTGGAAGAAACTACCACTCCTCAAACTATCAAGATAGAAGGACATATCAAGAAGAAAAAGGTAATAGTGTTGATTGATTCAGGCAGTACCCATAATTTTATTCATTGTAAGATAGCCAAGGAATTGAATTGCTTCCTCTATCCAGCACTAGTGTGTCAAGTGATGGTTGCAAGTGGAGGAACCATAAATTGCTCTAGAAAGTTCCATAATATCAAGCTATCCATGGGAGAATATGTATTGAATAGCCGAATGCTGTCCATTCCAATGGGTGGTGCTGATGTTTTACTAGGAGTCCAATGGCTACAATCTTTGGGTACGATAGCTTTTAATTTTCAAGAACTTTTCTTGAAATTTTTTTGGGAAGGAAAGGAAGTTGAATTGAGGGGTATCGAAGGGAAACCAGGAAAGATAATCAACTCTAACAACATGACAAAGCTTCTAAATAAAGAACAACGGGGCGTAATTTCACAATTATGTTCACTAGAGGATCCCACATCGAAATCATCTATTTCTCCAGATCTCCAAAACGTTTTGGACAATCATTCCAAGGTATTTGAGACTCCCAAAGGCCTCCCACCTATTCGTGATCGTGATCATGATCATGCTATTCGTTTGATTCCAGGAAGTGTTCCTCCAAACATCAGGCCTTATAGATATCCATATGCCCAAAGGAGTGGGAACTCATTCAAAATTTGCAGAAGATCCCAGTTCAAACAATATTGCGAGAACTTGACAAGGAAGGAAAAATCTTATTGGAACCTGAAGCAGTCACATAACCGAGAAATCGACAACTACGAAATAGATGAATTTCAGAGTATCTCATCAAGTGGAAGAACCTACCCACTGAAGATTCCACATGGGAGGATGAGAATTTTATACAGAAGCATCTAGAACTACTCAAGCGTTGAGGATAACACTTTTTAAAGGAGAGGGCCATGTTAGGTCCCTATACTACTAGTTTAACCCGTTATTGTTATTAGTACAACCCCCTTATCATATTGTTGTGCCCATCTAGTCCCCATATTGTTATTATTGTGCCCCATAGAAGCCCATTATTGTTATTATTGTGCCCTTACACTATTATTGTTATGCCGACTCTGACTATATTATGTCCCCTTAGACTCCTATAAGTAGAAAGGAGTTCTTATCATTTGTATCATCCAAGAATTGTTCATTTGTGTAATGTAAAGGAGGTTTCCTCCTTGAAGAGGCTGAATTCTAAGGCGTTGATCTATATTTTCTATCTTTTTGTGAGCTGGTTTTATTACAATGAAGAAAAGGTCAAGGTTCATCCTAGAGCATACAATCTAAGGTTTCTACAATTGCTGGAAGAAGTGTCAAAGGGAGGAAGACAAAGTACTGGAAGGATAAGGACGAAGTGTTGCAAGAGGAAGTAATCTTGAAAGGACTTGACTTTTGCTTGGAGGATCTTCTTATCAAGGGTCTAGGGTTTGGCATTGATCAATAGAAGCTTCAATAAGAGAAAATCATGAAAGGGTTTTCCTCTCAAGAGAAGAGAGGTTTTGGCCCTGGCAGAGAGCCAACATGTTGTGTTCTTGTTCTTATGTTTTGTTATAAGTTTGATGAAGTAAACACACATGCATTAATAATAATAAGAAGAATATTAAGCTATCAAGAAAAATTAGAAAGACTCCACAAATTGTTATGAGGTAATGGAGAATCACACTACACTACTTTGCCCTAGATTCTTCAACATGGTATCAGATCTAAGGTGACACATCAAGGAAAGGGAAACTCAAGAACAATCATCAAGGAAAGTCATCTACAAGGTTGAAGCATCAAGCCAAATATACTCAAGGAAAATAAGGCCTATCACCTATCATTCACCAAGGAAGACTACATAGCAAGAAGAAGAGCCTTTCATAAAGACACCTACAAATCTGAAGAGCAGATTGAAGCACGACCTACATCAAGCTACAAGTCATCAAGAAAATCTCATCATCAAGCAAGTCCACTTGGAGAAGGAAACTTGAAGAACATCAAGATCATAGGAAGGTAATCCATTAAGTCTTCAAGGAGAAAGAAAATCCACTACATCTCAAAACCTATCAAGTAAGTACATGTCCCCTTTTTTATATACATCAATGTCTTTTTGCAAAGAAAGCAATAAATTTGTAGGTACCAATAACTTTCTTGCATGTAAGAATAGGATTGATTTACTTCTAAAGGAGAATGAACTTCTAGAGAATGTAAAAGGGAATATCACTATCGCTGCTAAGGAACAAACTCAAGCCTTAGCTAAGTACAATAAGGATGAGACAAGAGATGAAAGGATTATGATAGAATCAATCAAAGACTCTCTCATTCCTTATGCATCCAAATTTGAAACTTCAAAATAAATTTATGATAAGCTAGTAGAGCTATTCTTGGTATCCACAACCAGAGAAGTAATATCTCTAAGGAATGAACAGTACAAGATGAAGATAACAAAGGAAGGAATAGCTCCCTACTTCATGAAAATCTATAAAATAAGAGATCAACTTCAAGAGCTTGGGTAGTCATGTATGACAGAGAGATGACAACTATAGTACTCAATGCTCTACCTGAGGATTGGGGAAAATTCACATCAAGCATATATGCCAAGAAGGAAGCAACCACACTCAGTGAAATGTGGTCTCTATGCATGATAGAGGAAACCGCACTTAAAGCAAATGCATATGTGGGATCAAAGGAGAAAAAATTTTCTACCATGGCCAAGAGAAAGGGAAAATTTGGCAAATTTGGTCCCCGAAGAACAAACAAAAAAGGCATGTCCAAAATCCAATGTTTTGGATGCCAAGAATATGGACACTACAAAAGGGTATTGTGCTATGCTTAAGAAGGACAACAACAATAAAAGAAAGAGGGAAGAAACTCACATGACTCAAGAGGTGAAAGAAGAATAAAAGAAGCAAAAGAAGGAAGATCCATCGGATCTCTACTATGACTAAGACAAACTATTTACTTCAAGTCTTCTTTCAAGGTTTTGAGTAGGATAGGAGCATGTAGGAATAAAATAAAATTGCATGACTAGAAACATCTTCTAGAATCTAGAAGCATGAAGTACATAGAGTTCTAGATACTCATGAAGATGTAGCATTTATAATGAGAATAAAAATGCATGGGTAGAAATATCTTCTAGAATATAGGAGCATGGTAGATATAGCTCAAGATATTCATATAGAAGGAGCATACCTAGTATAGGACCTCATCCATGATAAAAGAAGATTGATCATGATTAAGAATCTTAGAAGACCTCCATCATCAAAAGAAAATAAACGTTTGCAAGGAAAGGGTCTTTAAGATCCTATAATGGAATCTTCAAAAGAAGGTTCGTGAACCAAAGAAGATGTCTCATCGGGAATCCCATTCATGGGATTCAAGAAAAGGATGATATGTAGACAAGCTAAGATGAAGCAAGAAGGGCCAACCAAGGACAACCAAATGAAGATAAGATGATCAAAGGAGAAACAAGATGAGGTATGTATGCATCAAAGTTTAGTCATGTTATCTTTTGTGTATTATTGAGTCATGGGAATAGTTTGATAACATGATCAAGTATGAAAGAATCTCTTTCACCAAGGACATGCTTGAAGGCATGCACTACAATGCAATGAAGATAAACAAAAGAATATGCTCACATAAGGAGTATAATATTGTTGACTACGAAGCAAGAAGAAATGCTGACTAGTCCAGGGAGAAAGAAATAAAGAAATGCTTTCACAAGAAGCATACGATGGTTGACCTATCTATCTAAGAATAAGAAAATGAAGAAAGAGATCAAGCATGTGAAGAACACCATGATCACCAAGAATAACTATTTGATAAGATACTTTGAAGATATCTCCTGAAAGAAGGCAAAACAACTCTGGCAAAGGAAGGAAGGACCCTTGAAACTTATGAAGGCCTTGGAGATATGAAATATAGAGATAAGTGATTCTAATCTACAAAGATGTTGTGATGAAGAAGCCATCCAACAAAAGAAAAAACAATGTTGAAGCAATATCATGATGAAGTCATGATGGGCTACTAGGTCGAAGCATGTAAAAAAGCAAATACAACAAAGCATCTATGAGAAGAGTATTTCGAAGCATGGACAGATGACAAAGGAGCAACTAGATGACAAGAAAACCTGATGTATGGTAAGAAAGACACTTTCCATGAAGGAAGCCAAGACATGAAAAAATAGGAAGGAAAGTGATCGATGGATGGTGCCCTATCTAGAAGAAGTTCGAACAAATACTTCTTGACATCAAAGAAAGGAAGGAGACAAAGCAGCTGAAGGACTCGTGTAGAAGAAGTTGCTGATGAATGAAAGAGTCCCTAGTTAAGAGGGAGCTCTGACACGTCCTTGATCAGGAGGGAGTTTTGGATCACCCCTAATTACAAAGGAGTGAAATTTTTGTTTTTCCCATTTCATGGGTCATGCACTAGACCATGATTGACAATCATAAGTCTAGATGAAGGTCATGAATGGAAATGTAGACACAAGATAGACACGACATTCTTGTCTTCACTTGGGAAGAAAGAATAGGTGGATTAGGTAATCATCTGGCATCCGATACTCTTTGAGGATGTGTAGGGCATCCAAGACAAGAGTAGGCAAGAGGATTGATATTATTCGAGGGTTGGGAACCCAAGATAAGAATAGCCCTAGAAGGTCATACTCAGAGAACCCCTGGGTGACTATGTACCTTGAGATACAATGATGAAGGTGTATATCAATCATTGGTATCGCCAACATTGTAGCTCATGATCTCCTGAAGAGATGGGGCTGTTAGTCAAGGTCTACATTATGACAATGATGATTGATATGATGTTATAACAGATGGATTGCAAATCTGGTCTCTCTTATGTGAATTCTTTAGAGATTGATAATAGCAAAACACCTTGTAATGTTATATGAATACCTCCCTAATTAAGAGGGAGTGTTGAAGGAAATGTAACTAGGCTCGATATTCATAAATGTACTTTTAATATTTGTATTTAGTCAAGAAAAGAAATATTATTCTTTTAATATATGTCAATGAGTTTCTTGCTCATTGAAATAGGTCTAGCACTAGTTAAAGTGATATAGGTGAGTCAAATAGTCAAAATAAAAGGTTTAATACCTTAAGGGCTTGCTACACCATGCAACAATATGTATTAGGGTCATAAGAAGACCTCCAAGAAAAGTCATAAGCCTCCTCCAAGCAATGTCACCATCAAAAGAAGAAATCATAATTATATCAAGCAAGTCGACCTCAAGTCTTCACGTCAGCCTCTAGTCAACCTAAAAGAAGGAGACCGACTCCTATATAAGGAGCCATTCGACCTCCTCAAAGGAAAAAGATATCATATCTGAAATTAGTGAGAAAGAGGATGAGTAAAGGGTATGGAAATGTCAAGGAAGGAAGTCTCCAAGTATAGCGAAGAAGGAGGAAGAAATACCGAACCTTTGGAAGTCTGTTCTAGGGCTAAAAGACAGTCACACATGCGAAGAAGGAGGGGGTCTCTCTGCTGTCACAACAACCCTATATCACAGTCACACAAAATTCATTATTTTGGCTAAGATCATAAGCCTAAAGGGATTCCCACTCAAGTGAATAGGCAAGGAAGAATAGTGAAGTTAATAGGGTTGATCTGAAGCATACTACAATCACATGTGTGAAGGAAAAGAAGGCTATTCTACTCTCATATCGAACTCTCCTATTGCAGGAATAAAGAAGAAGTATTTGGGCTAGAAAATAATACCTATAAGGTCACCCACTCAAGCAAGGAAAAAGGCTATACAAGCGAAGGAAGAAGGAGAAGTCTAATAGAGTTCTTGTGAGGGTATTCCCTCACACATGCGAAGAACTAGGGCTGCATTACTGCTGCTTTAAGTCTGCAATCTTTGTAAAAGAGAAGAAGGCTCGGTTGGGAGGAAACAAGGTCATCTTCTCAAGCTAGGAAGGCTCCATCTCAAGTAAAGGAAGAAAAGGTCAAGGTTCATCCTAGAGCATACAATCTAAGGTCTCTATAGTTGTCAGAAGAAGTGTCGAAGGGAGGAAGACAAAGTAGTGGAAGGAGAAAGACGAAGTGTTGCAAGAGGAAGTAATCTTGAAAGGACTTGACTTGTGCTTAGAGGATCTTCTTATCAAGGGTCTAGGGTGATGGAAATAATACTGAGAGGAGAGGGGGTGGTGAATCAATATTAGCAACTTAACAATATTTCATTTCCATAAACAGATTTATATACGCTACTTCTGCTAATGCAACTTGCGTATATACGCTACTGTGTTTAGAGAAACCAACGTATATCTTGTAAGCTTATTATTTGGGCAGTTGATCTTTAATCTGTGAATTAGAACCAAATAAGCAGTAACAGGTACAGTAAAACAAAGTAGACAATCACACACAAGAACACAAGATATAAGGTGGAAACCCAATGTGGGTGAAAACCACCTGCTGCAATTTGTCTCTATCTTCTTTTAATGAGAAACTTCTTTTTACAATATTTCTGTATTGGTGCAGTCTTATACTAGTATGCAGGCTTCTACCTGCAGAAGGCTACAACCTTCTTTTGTTCTCTAGCTTCTCCTGGAAGGGAGCTACAACCCCCTTAGCTCTTGTACTAGCTGATGTACTAGTACGTAGGTGCTGACCTATAGAAGGCTACAACCTTCTCTTTTCTTCCAGGGACCATGTTTCATAAATTTTAAGACTGGATCCGTCAATAGCATCAATCAAACATCAAAATATATCTGCATCAATCAATCTCCCTTGTACTAACCAAATCTGAACCAAACAATCACTTCTCTAAACGCTGTAACCAGAATACAGTAACAGTACTAGAACCCAACTAGAACCCAGAACACTACAACAGTAAACCGAAGTAGCTAAAACATATTTTATGAGACGTACGCCACTTCAAAGGGTCAAACCTACATGCATACGTTGCTATATGAAATCAAACTTGCGTATACGCTATTTTGTCTTATCGAACCAACGTGTATATGCGCTTTTGCTATACAGAATCTGCGTATAGATCTGTAAAAGATAATTTACCCTTTTCAACTATTCAGACATCAGTTATACCCAGATCATCAGATTTACAGATCACGACATGTGCCAATTATAAAAGATCAAAACCACACAAAGATACTTCTCTTCAAGTCTTAATATCTTGACCCATCAATAGAACTTATCCTTCTTCAAGTGCTCAGGTTCCTCCTTGATTCAGATCCAGCAATGCACCATAACCCAATGACCAGTGTTCTAGATCTTCTTCTTCATAAGATATTCAATACTTGAGTGTGTGTCTAATGATCTCCTCCTCCTTTTATAGTCTTAGGCCTTACTCGATACCATGGTCCAAAACCACTTAGAAGCAATACCTTGGACCAAATAATTGGGGTCAAACACTTCAGTCAAGATACCTTAGATCAATACCATGGGTCAAAATACCAGGGACCAAATACCATGGACCAAAACCAAGTTTTCCCACATGTATGCGCTTTTCCTTGTGTGAAAGTGTGTGCATACGCATACACGCCTTTTGGTCGGCGATCCCACGTGTATACATAGCTTGGTGAAGTGGAACCTGCGTATATCTCTTTTTCCTTCATTCTGAGAGTCTAAACTATGATCTGTCATCTGAGTGAGTTTCCATCAAGGACAACACCTGTGTCATAGTGTCAAACCTGTGTCATAATGCCAACAATCTCTCCCTTTGGACTTGATGGCAACCCCAAGTCACTCTCCCCCTTTGTCATCAAGTGCAAAGGGTTATGCTCCCCCTGAGTACATGCTGAATTCTTTGATCTGCTGAAGAGTGTTGTCCATGCTCCCCCTGAGTGTAAGAAAGGTTTGCAAAAAGATGTTCTGCAAGAAGAGCATGACTCTATACATCATAAATGACCTTCCTATCACCAAAGATTCATACATACATCCATCTCCCAACCAAGTGGGGATATACCAAGATTGACTCATCCACCCAACCAAGTGGGGATATACCAAAAGTTTATACATGATAAAACAAGAACATTACATCATCCATCCCAAGCATAGTGGGGAAACAAAATAGGTTGTTACATGACCTCGATAATAAAAGATATACATGACATAGAGACAAAATATCTAAAACAAGACTATGATAGTCATCAACAACTATCATCAGCAACATCTATCAATCATCATCCAGACCAGCAACCATGATCTCCCTCTACACCTGTTCCACCTGAAACAAAAACAATTGTGAAATTGTACCAAGATCTTCTAAGATAATGCCAACAATGCATTATTAGAAGTATATGCTCCCCCTGAACCTGTGCCATATGGTCTCTGTCAGACCCATATCAGACTCTTTTCATCCTGATTCTGGCCCACTGTTTTTCTTGAAACCAACGTGTACGCGACTGTATCCACAAAAACCGGCGTATGTACACATATACTTTTCATGAAACTCGTGTACAACCACTTTTCTCTGAAACTGATAAGTGTCAACATCAAGATGATGCATCAACTACTCCCAGCTTCTGTCTGAGGTATTCAAATGTCTCCCTGGGCAGTGGTTTGGTGAATATATCAGCAACCTGTTCCTTGGAGGGAACATACTCCAATTTGACCTTCTGTTCAAGTACTTGTTCCTGGAGAAAATGATATTTGATAGGTATGTGCTTGGTCTTTGAATGCATGACTAGATTCTTTGAAATAATGATTGCACTTGTATTATCACATATAATGGAGATAGGTGGAGTGCATGTGATCTGAATGTCTTGCAATGTTTCCATCATCCAAAGGAGTTGTGTGCAGCAAGATGCAGCAGCCACATATTCTGCTTCAGCTGTAGATAATGCAATTGAACTTTGTTTCTTGTTGAACCAAGATACTAATCTGGAACCCATATAAAATGCACCATGACTATTGCTTTTTGTGTCATCCATGCTTTCTGCCCAATCTGCATCTGTATATGCATGAAGTGTAAGATCTGTATCCCTAGGATACCATAAACCAAAATTTTGGGTTCCTTGAAGATATTTGAAGATCCTTTTGACTGCCTGAAGGTGTGCTTCCTTTGGATTTTCTTGGAGTCTTCCAACTATTCCTACTGCATGCATGATGTTTGGTCGGGTACCTGTTAGATAGAGCAGACTACCAATCATGGATCTGTAGGTTGGTTGATGTACTGTTGCTGATTCATCATTTGCGCTGAGGCTGCATCCTGTTACCATAGGAGTACATACTGGTTTAGAATCTTCCATTCCATATTTCTTCAAGATCTGCTTGAGGTACTTGGTTTGTGATAGAAAAATACCATCTTTATTTTGTTGAACTTGTAAACCAAGAAAATATGTGAGCTCACCAAGAAGGGACATTTCAAATTCTTTTTGCATTACCAAAGCAAAGTTTTGACTCATGGCTTCTTCATTACTCCCAAAAATGATATCATCAACATACACAACAAGTATTAGCAATTTATCATTATCAATTTTTATATATAGATTACTATCAGCTGATCCTTTTGAAAAACCTCATTGATGAAGGTATTTGTCAAGATGATAATACCAGGCCCTTGGAGCTTGTTTTAGACCATAGTGTGCCTTTCTGAGTCTGCATACAAGTTTTGGATCATTTCCAAGTATGAATTCGTCTGGTTGCTCAATATATACCTCCTCTTCTAGATCTCCATTAAGAAAAGTAGATTTCACATCCATTTGATATACTTTGAACTTCTAAAAGCTAGAAAGAGCAAGGAACATTCTTATGGCTTCAAGTCTAGCAACAGGTGCAAAAGTTTTTTCAAAGTCTATACCTTCTTGCTAAGCATATCCTTTACAAACAAGTCTAGCCTTGTTTCTAGCAACTTCCCCATTTTCATTCAACTTGTTTTTGAATATCCGTTTGGTTCCAATGATATTCTTATCATGAGGTCTAGGAACTAGTTCCCAAGTATTATTCTTTTCAATTTGTTCAAGTTCTTCATTCATGGCCTTGACCTAGCATTCATCTTTGCATGCTTCATGTACATTTTGCGGTTCGATGGAGGAAAGCAATGCTAGATAGCTTGAAGCTTCTATAATAGTTTGTCTTGTCTGTACACCTGCCTCTTTCTGTCCCAAAATTTGAGTCTCTGGATGATTTTTCTGAACATATCTGGATGGAGTCTTTTCTTCTACTGTTATCTGCTCTTCTGGTGCTTCATTGGTTTCTTCTTCTTCAGCATTAGTTTGATTTGATGTGGAAGGATAATCCTCATCTTCTTCCCATTCTTTAGTTTTTACCTGCTTTGAATTTTCACTTGCTTCATCAACCACAACATCAATACTTTCAACAATTTTCCGTAGTCTTTTATTATAACACTTGTATCCCTTACTTCGGGAAGAGTAACCAAGGAGAGTGCTTTCATCTGCTCTAGGTTCAAACTTGCCAAGTTTTTCATCAGTGCTTTTGATGTAACATTTGCTTCCAAAAATTTTGAAGTATTTTACAGTAGGAGTCTTACCATACCAAAGTTCACATGGAGTTTGAGTGTTGTTTACCCGAACATTTGTTTTGTTGAGAATAGTGACGGAAGCAAATGTAGCTTCTCCCCAGAAGGTTGTAGGAGTTCCAGACTCATCTAGCATAATACGGGCCATTTGTTGAACTGTTCTGTTCATCCTTTCTACCACTCCATTTTTCTAAGGAGTCCTTGCGGTAGAGAATTCCCTTCTTATTCCATATTCTTCATAGAAGTCGAAGAATTCATCCAAGGTAAATTCCCCTCCTCGATCAGACCTGAGGCATTTGATTTTACGATTTGATTCATTTTCAATCAAAGCTTTGAAGGCTTTGAAATTTTCAAATGCTTCGTCTTTATGCTTTAGAAGTCCTATCCAGCACATTCTGGAAAAGTCGTCAAAGAACAATAAAAATTATTCTTCTCCACGAGGTGAATTTTTCCTTGATGGACCACATAAATCAGTGCAGACAAGTTCAAGAGGCTTACTAGCTGATCCTTCCTTCCCAGGGAAATGTGCTCTGGTTTGCTTACCAAATTGACATGATTTGCATATTGTATTTTCTGGAATTCTGATGTCAGGAAGATCACGAACAACCTAGAATTTGCATGCCTTCCTTCACTGAGGGAAGCTTAGATGCCCCAATCTTTTGTGCCATAGCTAGTGTTCATCATTTTTGCTGAGATGGCACTGTTGTCCTCCCTTTAGTATGTATAAATTATTTGGAGTTCTTATGCCTTTGATCACTGTTTCTCTTGTATCAAGTTCACGAACAACACATCCATTTGATCGAAATACTACCTCATTTCCTTGATCACACATTTGACTGACACTCAATAGATTATGTTTTAAACCATCAACATACATAACATTCCCAGCTTTAACTTTTACTTTTAAGAGAACAGAGCCTTTACCTTTTATGACTGCAGGGGTGTCATTTCCAAATGAGACCTTCCTTTCCTTTTCTAAGGCACAATATGGCTGATTTTTTTCTTTATCACTTGTCATGTGTTTCGAGCATCCATTGTCGATGTACCATTGATTTTCTTGTCCTTTTGCATATAAGGCTATACCACATCTTTCGGTTTGCGGTTCTTTCTTTTTCCATGTTTTGGGAACCAATGAGGCTTGCTCCTTCTGAGGTGTTTGCCGAAATTTAATCCTGCATTCAGAGTCTTCATGACCAAAGTTGTTACAGATAGAGAATTCTATTTCGTTATCAAGAGAAAAAATTTTATTGTAGGTCCTTTTCATGATCCTAGTCACATTCCTTTGATTTCGTGCTTCTCTAGTCATGATGGTCTTGTAAACAAAACATAGAACAGCTTTGTGTCCAAAGTTATGACATGAAAAACATTGGCCATTAAAGAAATTCCTGCGATTATCGAATCTACTGACCCGGTGATTGTAGTTTCCATTGACATTCATTCTTGAAGCAAATTGAGAATGATTTACCTGAGGTTGGTTATAGCTTCTGTTCATCCTTGAAGTAGATTGAACTCGATTTACCTGGTGATCTGCTTTAAGCCTCTGCTGACGATTGTCAACCTGTTCACTTCTCCTTGCTGCATCAAGATAGCTTTTGGAGGTTGATGGATTCTGTGCTTGAGATGGTTCTTCAGTATATCCAAGACCTGTCTTTATCAGAGGAGAATGCTGCACTTTGATAATTTCATCTAAAGTTTCTGATCCTTTAGCAAACCTAAGATTGAGAGATTTTGTTTTCTCAATTTCTTTTCTTAGACCCACAATTTCACATTCTAACTTTTCATTGTGTTTTTCCCTTTCAGCAAGTTGGAATGTCAAAGTATCTATAATCATACTCTTTTCTTCTAGACAGATTTTAAGTTTAGAAATTTCTTCATAGAGACCATCTTCATCTAAAGCATCCAAGAAATCATCATCTTCAAAAGCCATCAGAAGTCTATAATCATTATTATTTTCATCTTCATCACTATTTGATAAACCATCACTATCTTCATGCGTATAGTAGCTCTTCTTATTTACACTTTGTTTTCTATTCCATTTTGTTGATTCCTTACCTTTATCAAGCTTATCTTTGTGAGGAAATTTGGCAGCATAATGACCTACTCTTCCACAAGAAAAACATTTGAAAGGTAGTTTACCTCTGAATCTTCTAGAACCCCATTGAAGGTTCTTGAAAGAGTTTGATTCTTCTTCTCCTTCTGACATATGTATTGACTCATTGAATTCTCCTTTTCCTGAAGCTTTGAATGCAACTTCTCTCATATCTGATGGACCCACTTGTCTCATTTTGAAAGCAGTTAGGATTTCCTGCAACTATGACATAGTAATACTCTGAAGATCCTGCTTCTCTTCTATGGCAGAAACTTTTGATTCAAACTTAGAAGACAAGGATCTTAGAACCTTTTCAACTAAAGTAACTTCTTTTATCTCTTCACCCAAGTTTTTCATGCGATTAACAATCTCATCTATACGTAAGAAATAATTAGCTACACTTTCATCATTGTGCATTTTGAGAGTTTCATATTGAATTTTGAGAGATTGTAGTTTTGCACGTTTTACCTGATCGTCTCCTTCATAGCTTAGAATGATCTTGTCCCATATTTCTTTGGCAGTTTTGAGCTGCATAACCTTGACGAATTTTGATTGTGACAGACTCCCCAATAGAGTATTGACAGCCTTTGCATTTGTTTCATACTTCTTTTTACCTGTCGTATCTGTAGGATTTGCTGATGGAAATGTGTATCCTCTTTCCATATCCCAAACTTCTGTTCCAAGAGATTGAAGATAGGTTATGGTTCTTACCTTCCAATAGACGAAGTTTCTCCCATCAAAGATTAGTGGCTTGATGGATGCCTCTATTTCGTGGTTTCTCATGATGATAGATCTTCCTCCAAGCGATCAAGCTTCTTCTAAAGAACCTCCCTTTGATACCAATTGATGGAAATAACACTGAGATGGGGTGGGGGTTGAATCAGTATTAGCAACTTAACAATATTTCATTTCCATAAACATATTTATATACGCTACTTCTGTTAATGCAACTTGCGTATATACACAACTGTGTTTAGAGCAACCATCGTATATCTTGTAAGCTTATTATTTAGTCAGTTGATCTTTAATCTGTGAATCAGAACCAAATAAGCAGTAACAGGTATAGTAAAACAGAGCAGACAATCACACACAAGAACACAAGATATAAGGTGGAAACCCAATGTCGGTGAAAACCACATACTGCAATTTATCTCTATCTTCTTTTAATGAGAAACTTCTTTTTACAATATTTCTGTACTGGTGCAGTCTTATACCAGTACGCAGGCTTCTACCTGTAGAAGGCTACAACCTTCTCTCATTCTCCAGCTTCTCCTAGAAGGGAACTACAACCCCCTTAGCTCTTGTACTAGCTGATGTACTAGTACGTAGGTGCTGACCTACAAAAGGCTACAACCTTCTTTTTTCTTCTAGGGACCACGTTTCATAAATTTTCAGACTGGATCCATCAATAATATCAATCAAACATCAAAATATATCTACATCAATCAATCTCCCTTGTACTAACCAAATCTGAACCAAACAATCACTTCTCTGAAAGCTGTAACCAGAATACAGTAACAGTACTAGAACCCAACTAGAACCCAAAACACTGCAACAGTAAACAAAGGTAGCTAAAACATATTTTATGAGACGTACGCCACTTCAAAGTGTCAAACTTGCGTGCATATGCTGCTATATGAAATCAAACCCATGTATACACTGTTTTGCCTTGCCGAACCAGCATGTATACGCACTTTTGCTATACTGAACCTGCATACAGATCTGTAAAAGATAATTTACCCTTTTCAACTATTCAGACATCAATTATACCCAGATCATCAGATTTACAAATCACGACATGCGCTAATTATAAAAGATCGAAACAACACAAAGGTACTTCTCTTCAAGCCTTAAGGTCTTGAACCATCAATAGAACTTATCCTTCTTCAAGCGCTCAGGTTCCTCCTTGATTCAGATCCAACAATGCACCATAACCCAATGAACAGTGTTCTAGATCTTCTTCTTCATAGGATATTCAATACTTGAGTGTGTTTGCCTAATGATCTCCTCCTCCTTTTATAGTCTTAGGCCTTACTCAATACCATGGTCCAAAACCACTTAGAAGCAATACCTTGGATCAAATACTTGGGGTCAACACTTTAGTCAAGATACCTTGGATCAATACCATGGGTCAAAATACTAGGGACCAAATACGATGGACCAAAACCAATTTTTCCCACATGTACGCGCTTTTCCTTGCGTGAAAGTGCGTGCACATGCATACGCGCCTTTTGGTCGGTGATCCCGCATGTATACGCGGCTTGGTTAAGTGGAAACTACGTATATCTCTTTTTCCTTCATTCTGAGAGCATGAACTGTGATCTGTCATCTGAGTGAGTTTCCATCAAGGACAACACCTGTGTCATAGTGCCAAACCTGTGTCATAATGCCAACATAGGGTTTGACATTGATCAATAGAAGCTTCAATAGAGAAATTCATGAAAGGGTTTTCCTCTCAAGAGAAGAGAGGTTTTGGCCCTAACAGAGAGCCAACATCTTGTGTTCTTGTTCTTATTTTTTGGTAGAAGTTTGATGAAGTACACAAACATGCATTAATAATAATAATAAGAAGATCAAGATAACAAGAGAAAGTAAAAATACTCCACAAATTGCTATCAAGTAATGAAAAATCATATTACACTACTTTGCCCTATATTCTTCAACATGTTTTGGATCTATTTCCTACAACATTCTCATCAATGGGGCTGCTTCTAATTTCTTTCATGTTGAGAGGGGACTCAGATAGGGGTTCCCTCTACCCCCCTTACTATTCCTTCTGAGCATGGAAGGTTTTAGT
Organism: Pinus tabuliformis; assembly: GCA_031772625.1. Lineage (NCBI taxonomy): Eukaryota > Viridiplantae > Streptophyta > Pinopsida > Pinales > Pinaceae > Pinus > Pinus tabuliformis. Next base: position 592,245,524 of record CM062806.1, read on the forward strand.
AGGTTAATTTCCACTGCTAGATCGTCTAGAGATTTACATGGGGTTAAAACGACTGATGTTATTTTTCATCACATCTATTATTTGTTGACGATGTCCTAATTTTTCTTAATGGGTCCATTAAAGATTCTAAAAATTTCATGCAAGCTCTATCCCTTTTCTGCGAAGCTACCAGAATGAATTCGAATCACAACAGGTATTCCATCATGACTGTAAATTTATCTCTCAATTAACGAAGATACACACTGCACCAATTTCAATACAGACATCTGGACCTGGAGGAGGGTATAAAGTATCTAGGTTATAGACTAAAGCCAAACAATTACTGTATTGTGGATTGGACTTGGCTGATAGAAAAATTCGAGCGTCGTATTAACATATGGCAGCAGCGATGGCTATCATGAGCAGGCATATTAGTCCTCATTAAATTAGTGTTAGAAGCCATACCAATATACTGAATGGCACTGGCTTGGATCCCTAAAGGTATCACCTGCAGAATACAACAAATATGCCATAGATTCTTATGGAGAGGGAATCATGAAGGTAGGACTTTCGCTTGTGTCAAATGGGAGTGTATAGAAAAACATAAAAAATGGGGCAGGTGGGGATTAAAGGATCTAAACTGCTTTTCAAAATCACTTGCAGCAAAAATGGGCTGGTAGATTCTCTCAACCACTAGTTTATGGAAAGAGGTGGTATATCACAAGTACATTTACCCCCAATCGATACTTGAATGGATTCGTAGCCCGATAATGAATAGAACTGGAGTCTCCACCATTTGGAAATAAATCACACAATCAATATTAGTTATCAAAAAAGGATTGGCCTCGTGAATTGGATCAGGTGAACAAGTATGTATTGGCCAAGATGCTTGGTTGGGTTGTGGGAATGCCCACCTCCTTCCACTAGACCTCAAATAGTTCCTTGATTCAGTTGGCATAAAATATCTATCTTAGATTGCAGATGAAGGAAATACAACTTGGATTTCACAGGCTTGGAATTAACACACAATCTCATGATCCCGTACAACTGGACAAATTATTGGAACATATATATTTGTGCTATCGAAGAATCCCATGTCAGAATTATAGAACACGAGGATGAATTAATATGGGCTGCTTCTCCCCGTGGTCAATACACCCCCAAGGAAGGATACTCTTTCATAGTTTCTGAGCATGAACCTGAGATTTCTGAGTGGTGGTGGCGACCCCTCTGGAAATTAAAGGCGCCTCCCAAATAAATATTGTTCATGTGGTGCCTATTAACCAAGAAAGCTCCTACTGATAACAACTTACATAATAGATATATCTATGGCCCTTCTCGTTGCTGTCTCTGTAAGGAACAATCTAAATTCATAAACCACCTATTTATGTCATGTCCAGTGACCCAGCTGGTTTGGAAACAACTTTACATTTCCCTTGACATTACTAGTAGATGTGTAACCCCTTATTATTATTAGTACAACCCCCTTATTATATTATTGTGCCCATGTAGTCCCCATATTGTTATTATTGTGCCCCATATAAGCCCACTATTGTTATTATTGTGCCCTTACATTATTATTGTTATGTCGGCTTTGATTATATTATGACCCCTTAGACTCCTATATATAGAAAGGAGGTCTTGTCATTTGTATCATCCAAGAATTTTTCATTTGTGTAATGTAAAGGAGATTGTCCCCTCAAAGAGGATTATTTCTAAGGCATTTATCTATCTTTTCTATCTTTTTGTGAGCTGGTTTCATAACATTTGGTATCAGAGTTGTGGATTCTAGGGTTTCGTTGCTCCAAACAGGTCATCGTGGAATTTTCGCTATAACTTTTTCGCTACGAAGTTTCAGAAGCTAAAAAAAAAACCCATTTGAGAAGAAATCGTTCTAAACCTCACGTCCAAATTTGAGATCTTGTCTCTCTATATTTTCGGAGATATGATCTGAGGAAGTTAGGGTTTTTGCAAGCTCCAGAATTTCATCTCAAATAGGTCATCATGGAATTTTCTCTATAATATTTGTTCTACGAAGGTTCAGACTCTGAAGTAAAACCCATTTAAACCGAAATCTTGATGAAGATCCGGTCCGAATTTCAGATCTTGTCTCGCTATATTTTCAGAGATATAATTTGTGATAATTAGGGTTTCTGCAGGTGCCTAAATTACATCCTAAACATGTGACCTTGGGAAAATCGTCATAAATTTCTCTTTCAGCATCAAATTGAAATTTCGTAAGAAGTTGCAGAAATAAGATGGACTATAGTTTTCTGTGTATCGGTTTCAGGTCCTAAGGTTGAAACAATGACACATGGCACTTCGTACAAGTTCGCTCTACTGAACTAGTCTATAATCGGGTCATCGTGGGAGATTTGACATAACGTTTCCTTAAAGAATCCAATCTTGATCAGACTTTCGGGGTTAGAAAGAGGACTCAGAGGGCTACTACAGGATGAAATTTCAGAACTTGGAGATTTGAAATTACAGAGTTACAATTGTTTCAAGATCGAGCTCCTAAAATCAAGAAAAAGCGAGATGAGGAAGTTTGATGGCAAGGATCCGATAAATTGGATACTACAGATGGAGAAATATTTTGATCTACATGGCATACCACTGTTACAAAAGGTATGTATTGCATCTAATTATTTAGAATTGGATCAATTTTTAGCCTATTGATAAATCTCAAACAAAAGCGTTCGATGGCAGAGAACATTGAGGACTTTCAAAAATTGAATATAAGGGAAATTGATATTCCAGAGAAGCAGAGGATTGATGTCTCCATAGGGACTTTAAAGGATAACATTCAACATGAGGTTCGTCATTGGGAACCTGATTCATTGGGGAGGGCAAGAAAATTGAAAATAAAAATTATGGCAACAAGGAAGTCTACCCCTCACAACTATAAAGATGGAAGTATTGTTTCTCCTATCCTTCCACAAACTAAAAGGTTGACACCACAACAGTTGGAAGAAAAAAGAGCAAAAGGGCTTTGTTACAATTGTGATAAAAAATACACTAAAGGTCATAAGTGTGCCGAGAAGAAATTATTCTACATAGATTATGAAGAGGAGGAAGAAAAGGATCAAGAAACATCAAAAGAAGAGGATACACACTAGAAACCAACCCCAGATAAAGAAGAAATGACTCTGACCATATATTGTAAAGCATTGGCAAGAATTACCACTCCTCAAACTCTCAAGATAGAAGGACACATCAAGAAGAAAAAGGTTCAAGAAGTGAAAGATCACATTGAGAAAGAAGAAATGAATCTGACCATATCTTGTAATGCATTGGCCGGAATTACCACTCCTCAAACTATCAATATAGAATGACATATCAAGAAGAAAAATGTTCAAGAAGTGAAAGATCACATCGAGCATCAAGAAATGAATCCGACTATATCTTGTAATGCATTGGAAGAAATTACCACTCCTCAAACTCTCAAGATAGAAGGACATATCAAGAAGAAAAATATTCAAGCAGTGAAAGATTACATCGAGCATAAACAACAAGTCCTCCAACTTTTAAAGGATAATGCCAATTTGGTGCAGAATCGAATGAAAGAATAGGTAGATCAACATCACAGTGAAAGAAGCTTTGATGTAGGCAATTGGGTATTTTTATAGCTACATCTCAAGCAAGAAATTTATGAGAAGGAAATGTTGGCAATATTACATGCACTTAAGAAATGGTAACCTTACCTAATGGGAAGACACTTCGAGGTAAAAATGGATCATGATAGTCTTAAATACTTTTTAGAACAAATATCATCTTTAGAAGAACAGAAAAAATGGGTCACAAATATGTTGGGTTATGACATTGAAATCATCTATAAAAAACGGAAGCAAAATGTTGTTGTAGATGCACTCTCAAGAAAGGATGAGGATGTGGAAGCATTGTTTTGTGCTATTTCTATTATCCAACTAGATTGGATACATGAAGCAAGGGATGAATGTAAAAAGGATGAAGAAGTGTGGCCACCCATTCAAAAGTTGCAGAAGATCCTAGTTCAAACAATATTTCCAGAAATTTACGAGTGTTGGGTCCCTATAATACTAGTGATTACCCCATTACTATTGTAGTTATACCCCTTATTTATATTGTTGTGCCCCTATTACCCCCATATTGTTATTTCTGTGCCCCATAGAATCCCTCTATTGTTATTTTTGTGGCTTTATATTATTATTGTTAGGTCGGCTGGATTATATTGTGACTCCTTAGACTCCTATATATAGAAATGAGGTTTTGTCATTTGTATCATCCAAGAATTGTTCATTTATGTAATTTAAAGGAGGTTTCCCTCTCGAGGAGGCTCAATTCTAAGGTGTTGATCTATCTTTTCTATCTTTTCTTGAGCTGGTTTCATAACATTTGGTATCAGAGCTTTGGATTCTAGGGTTTCGCTGCTCCAAACAGGTCATCGTGTCATTTTCGCTATAACTTTTTTCTGTGATGTTTCAGAAGTCACAAAAAAAACCCATTTTAGAAGAAATCGCGCTGAACCGCGGGTCCGAATTTCAGAGCTTTTCGCGCGATATTTGCGGAGATATGATCTGAGGAAGTTGGTCTTTTTGCAGGCTCCTGAATTACATTCAAAACATGTGACCTGGGGAAAATCATCATAACTTTCTCTCTGGGGATCGGATTGAAATTTCGTCAGAAGGTACAGAAAGAGGATAGACTGTAGTTTCTTGTGTGTGTGTTTCAAATTCAAAGGTTGAAATAGTGACTCGATGCACGTCGTACAAGTTCGCTCTACTGAACCAGTCTAAAAGCAAGTCACTGTGGGAGATTTCACATAACTCTTCCTTGGAGAATCCAATTTGGCTCAGACTTGTGGCATTGGAAAGAGGACACAGAAGGATAATACAGGTATAAATTTCAGAACTGGATGATCCGAAATTACAGAGATACATCAGATTCAATATCAGGCTTCCATAAAGTGAAAAAAGGTGTGTAGTTTTTTTTTTAAATTTTTGTGTAAGTTTGGTTTAACGGAATTCAAAGGGCATAGTAAAGCATTATTATTGGTAACGGATGCCCCGAGGAAAGAAAATTCAAACACCTAGTAAGGAACCTGAAAGCTCTAGCATGACTCATGAAGAAGAGGAAGAAATGCTACATGATATATCAAAATTACAAGAACAAGTGCAACAAATGTCACGCTTACAAAAGCTAACAGAAGCTAAGATAAGTGGCGTGGAATCTAAGATAAATGACGTGGAATATAAGATAAAGGGCATGGAAGCTAAGATGGAGGATTCGATGGCAGATTTGAAGATAGATTTGAAGACAAACATGGAAGAATTGAAGAAGTTGCTACAAGAAAGGGTCACTAATGGTGAAAAGGTAGTAAAGGAAACTCATGATGAGAACAAAAGAAATGTTAATCATGATTCCATAGATGCTAACGTTGGATCGAAAAATCACCATATTCCAAAAATAGATATGAGGAAGTTTGATGGCAAGGATCCCGCCACATGGATATTACAGATGGAGCAATTCTTCGATCTCAATAATGTGCAAAACGCACAAAAGGTACGTATGGAAACTGTATATTTGGAACCAAATCAGTTTGTATGGTATCAATGGATTTTCTCTCGTAAACAATTTATCACTTGGGCAATTTTTACGGAAGAATTGATAGCACATTATGAAGATACAAAAAGCAACACTTTTTTTAGCCAATTGATAAGTCTCAAACAAAAGGGTTCAATAATGGAGCACATTGAGGAGTTCCAAAAATTAAACATAAGGGTAAAAGATATTCCAGAGGAGCATAGGATTGATTTGTTCATAGGGTCTTTAAAGGATAATATCCAACATGATGTTCGCCTTTGGGAACCTGATTCATTAGAGAAGGCATTCAGGTTAGCAAGAAAAATGGAAAGTAAAATTATGGCAACCAGGAAGCATACCACTCACAACTATAAAGACGGAAGTGTTGTTGCCCCTAGTCTTCCACAACCTATAAGGTTGACACCACAACAATTGGAAGAAAAAAGAGCAAAAGGGCTTTGTTACAGTTGTGATAGCAAATACACTAAAGGTCATAAGTGTGCTGAGAAGAAATTATTCTACATAGATTGTGAAGAGGAAGAAGAAAAGGAGCAAGAAAGGTCAAAAGAAGAAGATATACTCCAGGAACAAAGCCTAGATGAAGAACAAATAAATCCGACCATATCTTGTAATGCATTGGCGGGAATTACTACTCCTCAAACCATCAAGATAGAAGGACAAATCAAGAAGAAAAAGGTAATAGTGTTGATTGATTCAGGAAGCACCCACAATTTTATTCATTGTAGGGTAGCAAAAGAATTGAATTGCTTCCTATATCCAGCACCAGAGTGTCAAGTGATGATTGCAAATGGAGGAACAATAAATTGCTCTGGAAAGTGCCATAATATCAAGCTATCCATGGGAGAATATGTATTAACTAGCCCAATGCTTTCCATTCCAATGGGAGGTGCTGATGTTGTACTAGGAGTCCAATGGCTACAATCCTTGGGTACAATAGCTTTTAATTTTCAAGAACTTTTCATCAAATTTTCTACGGAAGGAAAGGAAGTTGAATTAATGGGTATTGCAGGGAAACCAAGAAAGATAATCAGCTCTAATGGCATGACTAAGCTTCTTAAAAAGGAGCAAAGAGGTGTAATTGCACAATTATGTTCGCTAGATGTTTCCACATTGGAATCATCTATTTCTCTAGATCTCCAAAATGTCCTGGACAATCATTCCAAGGCATTTGAGACTCCCAAAGGTCTCCCACCTATGCGTGATCATGATCATGCTATTCATCTGATTCTAGGAAGTTTTCCTCCAAACATCAGGCCATACAGATATCCATATGCCCAAAAAAGTGAAATTGAACGTATGGTTGCAGAAATGCTAGAGGCTGGTATAATTCAACCAAGTCAAAGTTCTTTCTCAGCTCCAGTAGTATTGGTGCACAAGAAGGATGGATCATGGCACATGTGTCCGGATTATAGGGAGCTCAACAAGCTCACTATTAAAGATAAGTTCCCCATTCCTGTTATTGATGAATTATTGGATGAATTGCATGGATCAATTTACTTCACCAAGTTGGATCTTCGTTCGGGATATCATCAAATCAGAATGAAGATTGAAGACATTCCGAAAACAAAATTTAGAACTCATGAGGGTCATTATGAATTTTTGGTCATGCCTTTTGGCCTTACCAATGCACCTTCAACATTTCAAGCTTTGATGAATTAAATTTTCAAACCATTCCTTAGAAAATTTGTGTTAGTATTTTTTGATGATATACTAATCTACAGCAAGTCTTGGAAGGATCATGTTGAACATGTTGACAGGGTGCTACAACTATTGGAGGAGAAACAATTATATGCCAAAAGATCCAAATGTTTCTTTGGAGTCCAGGAGGTGGAATATTTGGGTCATATTGTATCTCATGAAGGAGTTAAGGTAGACCCTAAAAAAATTAAAGCCATTAAGGAATGGAAAATCCTCACATCCATAAAGATTCTGCGAGGATTTCTTGGGTTGACTCTCAAGAAAGGATGAGGATGTGGAAGCATTGTTGTGTGCCATTTCTATTATCCAACCAGATTGGATAAACGAAGCAAGGGAGGAATGGAAGAACGACAAAGAAGTGTGGGCACTTATTCGAAAGCTACAACAAGATTCCAATACTTCTGATACATTTAGCTGGCAAAATTATTCGTTATGATACAAAGATCGCTTATACCTCTATAAGAATTCCCAGCTAAAACAAAAGATTCTTATGGAATTGCACACTTCTCCCTTAGGAGGGCACTCAGGATTTTTAAAAACTTACCACAGGGTTAAGAAGGAATTTTTTTGGGATGGCCTTAAATCAGATATTCAAAAGTTTGTGGCAGAATGTTTGGTTTGCCAACAAAATAAAGTTGAAACAATTAAGACACCGGGTCTATTACAACCTTTATCCATTCCAAGCCAACGTTGGGAGGAGGTTTCGATGGATTTTATCACAGGTTTACCCAAGTCTGAGGGAAAGAGTGTCATCATGGTGGTAGTTGACAGACTTACCAAGTATGCACACTTTTGTGCATTATCACATCCATTTAAAGCCAGTACAGTTTCTACTACATTTATGGAAACAGTTCAAAAGCTACATGGAAACCCAAAGATTATTGTAAGTGACAGAGATCCCATTTTCACTAGAAATTTTTGGACATAATTATTTTCTTGTCTTGGTACTCAGTTAGCTCATATCTCATCTTATCATCCTCAATCTGATGGGCAAACTGAGATAGTAAACAAATGTTTGGAAGGATATATTCGTTGCTTTGTATCTGATAAACAGACACAATGGGTCAAATGGTTGCCTCTGGCTGAATGGTGGTATAACACTTTCTTACAGCAACAAAAATGACCCCATTTATGGCACTTTATGGGTATCAACCACCATCCATCACATCATATTTAAGAGAAAATTCTAAGGTTCAGGCAGTGGAACATCACATCGAACATCAAAAACAAGTCCTCCAACTCTTAAAGGATAACCTCGTGTTGGCACAAAATAGAATGAAACAACAGGCAGATCAACATCGCAGTGAAAGAAGTTTTGATGTAGGTGATTGGGTATTCCTACGGCTACAACCATATAAGAAAATGTCCCTAAAGCAAGCTAAGAAGGATAATAAATTATCACCAAAGTATTATGGTCCATACAAGGTGTTGCAAAAGATTGGTACTATGGCATACAAATTGGAGCTTCCTGCAACTTCTCGATTACACCCAGTTTTCCATGTTTCATGTTTAAATAAGGTTATAGGTGACAAGCTCCCAATTCAAACAATATTGCCAGAACTTGACAAGGAAGGAAAAATTATATTGGAATCGGAAGCAGTCACAGAAACAAGAACTCGACAGCTATGAAATCGATCAATTTCAGAGTATCTTATCAAGTGGAAGAACTTATCCGCTGAAGATTCCACATGGGAGGATGAGAATTTTAGGCAGAAGTATCCAGAACTACTCAAGCGTTGAGGACAACACTTTTTTTTGAAGGAGAGGGGCATGTTGGGTCCCTATAATACTAGTGATTACCCCATTACTATTGTATTTATACCCCTTATTTATATTGTTGTGCCCCTATTACCCCCATATTGTTATTTCTGTGCCCCATAGAATCCCTCTATTGTTATTTTTGTGGCTTTATATTATTATTGTTAGGTCGGCTGGATTATATTGTGACTCCTTAGACTCCTATATATAGAAAGGAGGTTTTGTCATTTGTATCATCCAAGAATTGTTCATTTATGTAATGTAAAGGAGGTTTCCCCCTCGAAGAGGCTGAATTCTAAGGCGTTGATCTATCTTTTCTATCTTTTCTTGAGCTGGTTTCATAACAACGAGGAAGGAAAAATCATATTGGAACTTGGAGCATTCACAGAAACAAGAACTCGACAACTATGAAATCGATCAATTTCAGAGTATCTCATCAAGTGGAAGAACTTACCCACTGAAGATTCCACATGGGAGGACAAGAATTTTGTACAGAAGCATCAAGAACTACTCAAGCATTGATGACAACACTTTTTGAAGGAGAGGGGCATGTTAGGTCCCTATACTACTAGTGTAACCCCTTATTGTTATTAGTACAACCCCATTATTATATTGTTGTGCCGATGTAGTCCCCATATTGTTATTATTGTGCCCCATAGAAGCTCACTATTGTTATTATTGTGCCCTTACATTACTATTGTTATGTCGACTTTGATTATATTATGACCCCTTAGACTCCTATATATAGAAAGGAGATCTTGTCATTTGTATCATCCAAGAATTGTTCATTTGTGTAATGTAAAGGAGGTTTCCCCTTGAAGAGGCTTATTTCTAAGGCGTTTATCTATCTTTTCTATCTTTTTGTGAGCTGGTTTCATAATAGATGTTATTTTTCATCGCATCTATTATTTGTTGACGATGTCCTAATTTTTCTTGATGGATCCATTAGAGATTATAAAAATTTCATGCAATTTCTATCCCTTTTCTACAAAGCTACTAGAATGACTTTGAATCGCAGCAGGTATTCCATCATGACTGTAAATTTATCTCTCAATGAATGAAGATACGCACTGCACCAATTTCAATACAGACATCTGGACCAGGAGGAGGGTGTAAAGTATCTAGGTTATAGACTAAAGCCAAACAATTACCGTATTTCAGATTGGACTTGGCTGATAGAAAAATTCGAGCGTCGTATTAACATATGGCAGCAGTGATGGCTATCACGAGCAGGCATATTAGTCCTCATTAAAACAATGTTAAAAGCATACCAGTATATTGGATGGCACTGGCTTGGATCCCTAAAGGTGTCACCTACAGAATACAACAAATATGCCAGAGATTCTTATGGAGAGGGAATCATGATGGTAGGACTTTCGCTTGGGTCAAATGGGAGTGTATAGAAAAACCTAAAAAATGGGGCGGTTAGGGATTAAATGATCTAAACTTCTTTGCAAAATCACTTGCAACAAAAATGGGCTGGTAGATTCTCTCAACCACCAGTTTATGGAAAGAGGTGATGTATCGCAAGTACATCTACCCCCAATCGATACTTGAATGGATTTGTAGCCCGATAAGGAATAGAACTATAGTCTACACCATTTGGAAATAAATCACACAATCCATATTAGTTATCAAAAAAGGATTGGCCTAGCGAATCGGATCAGGCGAACAAGTATGTATTGGCCAAGATGCTTGGTTGGGTTGTGGGAATGCCCACCTCCTTCCACTCGACCTCAAATAGTTCCCTGATTAAGTTGGCATAAGATATCTATCCTAGATTGTAGATGAAGGAAATACAACTTGGCTTTCACAGGCTTGGAATCAGCACACAATCTCATGATCTCGGACAATTGGACAAATGATTGGAACATATATTTTTGTGCTATCGAAGAATCCCATGTCAGAATTATAGAACATGACGATGAATTAATATGGGTTGCTTCTCGCCATGGTCAATACACCCCCAAGGAAGGATACTCTTTCATAGTTTCTGAGCATGAACCTGAGAATTTTGAGTGGTGGTGGCGACCCCTTTAGAAATTAGAGGCGCCTCCCAAATCAAGATTGTTCATGTGGTGCCTATTAACCAAGAAAGCTCCTACTGATGACAACTTACTTAATCGATCTATGTATGGCCCTTCTTGCTGCTTCTTTTGTAAGGAAAAATCTAAATTAATAGACCACCTATTTATGTCTGTCCAGTGACCTAGCTGGTTTGGTAACAACTTTACATTTCCCTTGACATTACTAGTAGATGCCAGGGAGAAAGTTTCATATCTGCATGGCAATCTTGGTGGCGCTCTGCATAGTCACAAAAAATCCACAACCTCCCTCTTTTAGTTTGCTTGGGCATATGGCTTGTTAGGAATAAAATTATCTTACACGATTCCCAAATCCTTTGGAACAACATATGCTCTAATATAGAGGCACTTTTTTGTCTGATACCTAAAGAGGAACCCAAGAACTTGGCCTGAAACATTGTACCTGAAGTCATTGATAAATCCTTCCCATGGGCATACTTCGATGGATCTTCTCAAGAAATTAGCTGTGGGGGAGGAGCTATATTATATCTCTCTGACAATCATTATTACAAACTAAAGATGGGGTTTGGCCACAACACAAATTGCCTCAGATTACTCCTCATCTTTGCACTTGAGAAGAACTGTAACTAGTTTAAGATATTTTGAGACTAAAAAATTGTCATCAATTGGTTAAACTCAGTTACTCATTGTCACATGCACACACTTAGAGGCTTATTGGAAGAAATTATAGCTTTAAAGTCACAATTTGATTTTATTGTTTGCTCCCACATTTACAAGGAAAGGAACCAGATTTCTGATAGTCTTTCCAAACAAGCCGCGCAACAACCCAACGACCAATGGTTAGTACTGGAACAAATGGAATAGGAAAGATACTAGTATTACCACAAGCCTTTCATCGAGCATACATGGGAAGCAACATTGACTGATGAATCTCCATGATCACCAACAATTTTTATTAGACACCTTTTGCTGTTATTTTTGCTTCATACAATTACTATACACTGCTCACACACACACGCACACATATGTGCGTGTGTGTGTGTGTCATTTTTTAAAAATATTTATGAATGATGAAATGATATACTGGGATAGATTGCTTTGTCCATCTCTGAATTCACGCATAATACTTTATGCAGTTGATACACCATGTAATTTTCAATATTAATATAATGGAAATTAGGATTTTTTCCTTGGGGAAAAATAAAGAAACTTTAAATACCTAATTGAGAATTTGTTTGGTATCGAGCTAATCAAGATATAATCTAATAATTTGGAATAGTCTAATGAAATGGATGAAATATATTTGGATGAATCTATCCATTGGTTGGGTGTAGTTTCATGGATTATGCGATATCATATATCTTTGTATACAACCAAATTGTAATTTTTAACCTTTTAAATGACCATGGGCATGAATCTAATCATAGAACTTTTAACCCCCACTCTAAACATTGTCATGTGCAAAAGCTCCATTGAAGAGAATTTTGATAACTTGTTGAAGCCCCGAAAATTGGGTCTACAAAAAGGGGATACCCACCTAGTCCGGACCTTGATTGGCAGCTCCTTTTCCGTTTGGTATAGTGGGTCTGACTGGGGATATGGGACCAGTTTCCCAATTTATGTGTGTGTGTGTGAAGAATTGATATTTCCTTTCTAAAATTTCCTAAGTGAGATGCTCTAATTATAACTCTAATCTAATGACATGCATTTGTATTCTAATAAATAGAAATATCTAAGTCTACACTAACCCGGGGTGTAATCCTTCTGTTATGCAATCTAAAATGATTTCAAATAACAATAGGTAATAAAGATCATTCAACTGTTATGAGAAAAGAATTCAATATAGATAAACCACTTCGCATAAAAAGTTAGATGAAACAATTGTGAAAAACATATCGCATAATAAGCTACTCATACATTAAGCATAAATAAATAGCTATCACCGTACAAAAGTGCCAAATGATAACTCAGGCATTCACACATTAATATATAAACAACTGAACATGAATATCACTTTAACACAAAGGTAGAAATGGTTAAGAGATAGAAGTACCATTTATAACTAGTTCTACTCATGAGCTTCAAGCGATAATGATTTATCTCTTCTTAATCCAACATCCACTAAGAGTACAGAAGTGCAACATCAGTAGTAGATATTAAATGCAGATATCAATAAATCATGTTCCATTCATTCATCAAAACCTCCTTGGAGGGTGCAAAAGTGCATGTTCTGAGGACAAGTTTGTTAGGATATTCTGACACATAGGAAATAGTTAAGTACAACTTGGTCTAGTATAGGGTTAGGTAAAGTGTGTTTCTTTACTATGTACATTTTGTAACTTACAATCCGACGGTCACGATATGTAGTGATCCGACGGTTTATTCTCTCCTCGGTATTACCGACACTTGATCTGTGGCTTGACACCCGATTGGTCCATGATTTCTATTTAAAGCGCATGGAGGGTCATTTGTAGGGTAATCCGTCTATGAGAGAAGCTTATGTAAATTTTCATTCTTTTATTAATAAATTGCTTGAAGTGGCCGCGTTGGCTCAGGCCGTGGACTGTTTCCCTCTTTGAGGGTTTTAACCACGTCAAAATACTGGTGTATTGATCTGTGATCTGGTTGTGAGCGGTATCCTTTGGTGTTCTGTCTGAGGAACTTACCCTGTAAATTCCTACATGGTATCAGAGCTATTTGAGCGCTGCGTCCATTGGTGATCCAAATCTGAAGCTGGTAGAACTGCATCCGACTGTCGTTTCCCAGATCTACTATTTCTGACTACTTTCGGGCCAAGAGGACTACTCTATTGTGTTGGGAGCATCTGTTCCAGTGAGGAACCCTTTTCGTTTCACGCGAAAAGGTTTCCGGTAGCCCTAGCTGCGTCATTTTTAAGATCTGGAGGTATATAGTGTTTATTTGCAGTTTACAGTTATTTTTTCTCTGTTTATTTCGGTTTCGGTTTATTTAACATTTTTTATTACCTGATCTATACCTTTCATTTCTGCATATGCTCTTTGCCCTACGACTCTGTGCGATCTGGGCAAATTAGAAACAGGAAGGAAGGATTTTTCTCATGCGTATGCTCTTTTCCTTGCGCCTTAGTGTGATCTCAGAAAATCAGAGACGTTGAGAAAAATATTTAGTTTCCGGCTAAAGCTAACTTCGAGTCGTAATTTTCGTTTTCTTTGCATGTCCGTGTTGGGTTTTGTGTTTTTTGTTTTGCAGGGAAAAAGAGCTTTCTCAAAGCAAGCAAGCAACCCAAAGCTTTATCCCCTCTCTCTCTCTCTCTCTCTCTCTCTCAATTTTTTTGTATAGCTCAATTGGTTCAAAGCTAGTTTATGAGAGTAGAGGTCTTGAGTTCAAATATCCATTTTGTGGGGGCGTTTTTTTCTCATTTCCGCACATTCTCACACTTCGTCGGCATCTTCGACAACTTTTCTTCAAAAAGCCATAACTTCTTCATCCGGAAGTCGTTTTCAGAGCCGTTTTTTTTAAACCAGCCTAATTTTTCGAGATCTATCCATTGGAACACTTAGTTTCAGCATCTTTAGCTTCAGTTTCTATTGAAATGGAAAGTCAATACCAAGTTACTCTTGATAGCACCAACTACTTCCAATGGTTGTCCTACATTGAGGATTTACTTAGAAGTAAAGGTCTCTACAGAATAGCCTCAGGCCAAGAAACCAAACCCAAAGATGAAGAGAAGGCTACTAAATGGGAAAATAGGCAAGATCAAGCACGTGGATTGATAGGGATGTCTATTTCTCCAGATCTTAGATTCCATATTGCAGAACTTGATACTCCTGCTGAAGCAATGAAACAGATCAATAAAGTTTTTGGAATAAAAAATGAACTTAGAGCCCATCAACTTGAAAATGAGTTGCTTACATTGGACCCCAATAATTTTTCTTGCATTGAAGATTTCTTGTCCAAGTTCAAGACCCTTAGATATCTCTTGGAAGGTGTTAAGGTTAAGAAACAAGATAGTAACCTTATCTATTCCATCCTTACTAAGTTGGGACCAGCCTACTCTATGTTTGTTTCCACCTTCCATTCTACAAGAGAAGCCTTCATTTCTCAAGGACAAGACTACAAGTCCCCTTCCTTTGACTCTTTTTGTGATTCTTTAATAAGAGAACAAGAAAAACTCTTACACCTTGGTCTTTTTAATCTTGGAAACTCTTCCAAGAAAGAGTTAGCCGCCCAACAGCAACCAAATTCAAAGAATCCTAAGAAGTCATCTCCTAAAAAGAATGGTCCTAAACCAAACAAGGGTCCTAAGCAATCTCAGCCTCAAAATGAAAAATCATTTCAACAAAATGATAAGACAAATAAAAACAAATGGAAGAAGACTGATAGACATTGCAACTTTTGTAATCGAGATGGCCACTTAGAATCCAAATGCTTTAAGAAGATGGAAGCCTTGGAAGCAACAATGAAGAAGCATAACATCCATTTGGAGCACTCTTCAACTTCAACTTCATCTTCAGGAATGACACTTTCTACATGTGGTTGTTAATCATCTCGGTCTGGTTATGCACTAAATGTATCTTCTTCTTCTCATTCTCATGAGTGGCTCATTGATTCTGGAGCTTCTTATCACATGGCCAAGAATAAAGCCATGTTTTCTTCTTTAAATGATTGTAACACCAAAAATATATATGTTGGTGATGATAGATCTCTTAATGTTGTAGGGACTGGAACTATTCATCTAGACAATGATCAATTTAATGATGTATTATGTGTTCCAACCTTATCCTGCAACCTTGTATCTGTATATCAGATAACTCATTCAGGTGAAGGTAAAATCGTTGAATTTTCACCTCACGATGTTGTAATTAAGGACCTAAGAGATCCTAGACAGATTTTAGCTATTGGCATTGTTGATGATTCTACAAGGTTGTATAAGTTTCACAACTTTGGGTCATCAAATCTTCCCTCCATATTTGTTGCTCATAACGATGAAGTGAGCAAACTTTGGCATGAGCGATTTGGTCACTTAAACTATCGCTCCCTTCAGCATTTATGTAAAGAAAATATGGTGACAGGTCTTCCAATGGTATCTTGCAGAGATGGTGTTTGTTTCGGATGTGTACTCGGAAAACATCATCGGGACAGTTTTGAAAAATGTGCCTCTTGGCATGCCTCAGCCCCTTTACAGCTTGTGCATAGTGATTTATGTGGTCCACTTCCAGTTGTTTCATTCTCTGGCTGCAAGTATTTCTTAACTTTTATTGATGATTTCTCCAGACGCACTTGGGTATACTTCTTAAAACTCAAGAGTGAAGTATTTAACACATTTTTGGCCTTCAAGGCCTTTGTTGAAAAACAATCTGGACATCAAATTCTTAAGCTAAGATCTGATAATGGTGGAGAATATGTTAAAAACACATTCATCAAATTTTGCACTAAGAATGGAATTCAAATGCAACATACTGTTCCATGTACTCCACAACAAAATGGTGTAGCTGAAAGGAAGAATCGCACCTTAAAGGAAATGGCTAATTGTATGCTACAATCTAAAGGACTTGGTCTTAGTTTTTGGGCAGAAGCAATTAACTGTGCAAATTACATAATAAATCGCACTCCTACTAAGGTTTTAAAGAATATCACTCCAGAAGAAGCATGGAGCTCAGTTAAACCAGATGTAAGTCACTTTCGTGTTTTTGGAAGTGAAGCATGGGCCCATATTCTAGATGAAAATCATAAAGCTTTAGAACCTAGGAGTGAAAAATGTACTTTTATTGGATATTCTGAAGATGTCAAAGGCTATAGACTTATTCCACTTAAGTCCAAAAATGTTATCATTAGAAGAGATGTAAAATTTGCTGAAAATAGATCGGCCTGCGAGCCTAGTTCGGCGGATGTGCCACCTCTCCCTATCTCTTCTACTTTTGAAAATATTTCTTCTTCTTCAGATGAAAGTGAGGATGACAATCCTCCCCCACCATCTCAGGATCCTCCTTCAGCTCCTCAACTTCCAAAATGGGTCCGTGCTACTCGAGATGCAGCAAGTGATCTTGCCGGTGATCCTACAGATCAGCGACGTACACGTTCTCAGTTTGATAGAGCCTCTTCTTTACTGGCTCAAGCTCTAGTGAATTATGATCCTGACACCTTTGCAGAAGCTTCATGCCATCCAGATTGGGAAGCAGCTATGAATGAAGAATATCATTTATTATTGGAAAACGATACATGAGATCTTGTTCCTCTACCAAAGGGACGAAAACTTGTTAGATGCAAATGGGTTTACAGAACCAAGTATGGACCAGATGGGAAAGTTGATAAACATAAAGCTCGTCTTGTTGCTAAGGGGTTTTCACAAGTTGAAGGCATTGACTACTTTGAAACCTTCTCCCCTGTTGCCAAAATGAATTCTATCCGCCTTGTTCTTTCCTTTGCTGCCTCTTTCAAATGGGAAGTCCATCAGATGGATGTTAAATCTACCTTCTTGCATGGGGACTTGCATGAAGAAATCTATATGGAACAACCCATTGGCTTCATAAAAACAGACTCCAGCCTTGTATGTCAGCTTAAGAAATCCCTTTATGGTCTCAAGCAAGCTCCTCGAGCTTGGTATGCCAAAATGGATAGCTTTCTTTTAGAATCTGGCTTTTCTAGGTGGCATTCTGACAATACTGTCTACACCAAGAAAGTGGGCAAGTCTCTTATCATTCTTGTTCTTTATGTTGATGATCTTATCCTCACTGGTAGTGATCCCAACCTTATAAACCATGTGAAGTCTAGCCTTAAAAGGAAATTTGAAATGACAGACTTAGGACACTTACACTATTTTCTCGGTCTTCAAGTCTTGCAATCCAAGGAGGGTATTTCCATTTCCCAGTCCAAGTATGCCTGTGATATTCTACGTCATTTTCACATGGAAGACTGTAAGCTAGCCCCTTCTCCCTTTCAGTCTGGAGTCAAACTTTCAGTCACTTGTACTTCTCCTGAAGTTGATGCTACCTTATACTGTCAACTTATAGGAAAACTTTTGTATCTAACCCATACTCGTCCTGACCTTTCCTTTGATGTTGGCCTTGTTGCTCAGTTTATGCAAAAACCACATGAAAGTCATTGGAAAGCAGCTAAAAGAATACTTCGTTATGTTTGAGGTACAGTTCAGTTTGGGATTCATTACAGTGCAGAAGCAGCTCCTCTATTGGTTGGTTTCACTAATTCTGATTGGGTTGGTGACCCTGATGATCGGAAGTCTACTGCCGATTATGTGTTCACTCTTGGTTCATGACCTATTACATGGGCTTGCAAGAAACAAGGTGAAATTTCTCTTTCTTCAGCAGAAGTAGAATATCGTGGTGCCGTAGAAGCCAGCAAGGAAGCCTTGTGGCTTCGTCAGATCCAATCAGAGTTTGGCTTTCAACAACAACATCCTACTACACTTTGGTGTGATAATCAAAGTGCCATTCAACTATGCAAAGATCCAGTCCAACATCAGCGCAACAAACACATTGAACTGCACATGCACTTCATCAGAAAGCTCATTCACGACCATGTTCTTGAAGTGCAATATTGTTCAACAGATGATCAAGTTGCAGACATCTTCACAAAGGCTCTCACAAAGGCGAAGTTCACGAAACTTCGATTTATGCTTGGAGTTCAGGAAGTTGTCACTAAGGGGGGATAGGCTCTAGTGCCTCCTTCCTTCTCCTATTGTGTCATATTTGTAAATCCTTCAATCCTATCCCAAGTTGTTCTTAAGGGGGGATGTTAGGATATTCCGACACATAGGAAATAGTTAAGTACAACTTGGTCTAGTATAGGGTTAGGTAAAGTGTGTTTCTTTACTATGTACATTTTGTAACTTACAATCCGACGGTCACGATATGTAGTGATCTGACGGTTCATTCTCTCCTCGGTATTACCGACACTTGATCCGTGGCTTAACACCCGATTGGTTCATGATTTATATTTAAAGCGCATGGAGGGTCATTTGTAGGGTAATCCGTCTATGAGAGAAGCTTATGTAAATTTTCATTCTTTTATTAATAAATTGTGTGAAGTGGCCGCGTTGGCTCAGGTCGTGGAATGTTTCCCTTTTTGAGGGTTTTAACCACGTCAAAATACTGGTGTATTGATCTGTGATCTGGTTGTGAGTGGTATCCTTTGGTGTTCTGTTTGAGGAACTTACCCTGTAAATTCCTACAAAGTTTTTGACAAATTTCAGGACCCTTCTCTAAATGCATGAGAAGGGTTTAAATACTACTAACTAAATCTAAAAATAACTTATTACAAAAATGTAGGATACGGTTTAAATGACCGTCCTTTTTCTAGGCAAAAATAAAGCAAAAATTAATTCTAATATTAAATCTAAAACTAACATCTAACTATTTCTGTATCTGCTCCTTAAAATCGCAAGCATTCAGCATTTTCTTGAGAAGAGTCGGTTGGCCGACTTCAGCCTTTAACTGTCCTGCGAAAACGGAATCAGCAAGAGCTGGTGCCATCTTTTCGGCAGAATTGATGATGCATTTGAGAGTCATACACTGGCTGTGTGGTTTTACTAAATAAGCCCAGTAAGAATCCCAATTTAACTTAGTTAATATTTTGATTGATTCTGCCTTTTCTTGAGCCTCCTGTCTCCAACTTGTTTGTAGTTGCTATACTTATATACATACTATTTTGTACAGGGGCAACATAATTCCATGACAAATTTTGTAGAAAAATGGAGGGAACTTAGAATCCCACAATTCTTTGTGATACACATGAATGGGTAAGGGGTCTTGAGTTGTCCATTTCCATCCCATTACAGGAAACTTGGAAACATAGCAAATTGCATCCATTATATATGCCGATAAGTAGAATGGGGGATAAATTCTCTAAGAAACAGTTCTTTTAGACCGGTAATTTACAATGGCAGTGGCTAAGTTGTCAAACAATATTCTAGACCAATCCATAATAGTAGAAATAACGACGGAATCCAACAATGGTAGCCATTCAGCTGAGAATTTGTTAATGTCTGGTTTCTAAAAAATTCTACAGAGCATAGCAGTAGTAAAGAAATATGGGGAAGTGACTATACATACCATGTTTATCCTTTTTCAGCGGTTCGTCTCTCCTTGACCAATCTTTGGTGCATTCCGCCAGGTCTTCATTCTATTTGACAAACTTTTCTATGAATTGCTTGTTATAAGTCGCCTGTGGCTGTAGAAATTTTGAATAATATGACACATATTCACAGAGGTTATCCTGATTATACATTTATAAGTGGAACATGCATAATACATAACCTTCTCTACGTTGATCATCAATTTACAGAAACAAAAACATTCACAGGCGCACATAGAAGCATCAATCACACATATCAACATAGTATTTTCCTGGGGAAAGCATCTCGCTAAAAACCCCAACTATATGTATATTATATCGATTGAATCATGTAACAATACATAGTACAATACTCATCCCAAGTACTCAGTACTATCTCCTCATGCTACACACAATACAACTCAGATCTGCTCTCCAAATCTCCCCCGATGCTTGCCTGCCTCTAGCACAATACCTGCAAGAGAATGAATGGATCCAAACTCGTTCCAAGTTCTGATTTACCTTGGAAAAGTCACTAACACTAGAAATCACATGAGCACGGGCTATCTATTGGGAAATTCTCATGGGCATACTCAATCTTGTGCAAATCTCATGCACAACTGACAGCTACAACTCACCCTTTCACTTATCTTCGCCACCTATCTTCACTGCACTATCCATGCACTGAGTTAACTGATGTATTCTTCAGTTGCATTATGAGTTAATAATTATGAATTAATTAATAACTAATTCACCCAACTCATCACTTAGTCTATTGGCCAGTTAGACTAAATACAACTAGTTTAACTAAGTCAAACTGAACACAACTCCATCAACTGCTCCTCCAACTCCACAGAACTCAATCACTGAAGTTCTAACTGAAGTCCTTCATGCAATAGATCAGTCATCCCATAGGTTACCACGTATTTCCTTCTGGGATCTGCATGTGCCACATCCGTAGCTCATCCTGAAGTGCTTCAAGAGAATAAGATAATGTTTATAGTCCAAATATTATTAAGGGCTAATAATATTCGACTGTTCTATATTTAGACTGGCAGTCACTCCGTTGTGATCTAAAAATAGAAGTCCATCTATTTTTCCCAACATGACCAATCATCCATAAACAACATCCTGCAACTCATAGACATGATCCATATGTCTAAAAATAGACATAGTCTAAAAATAGACTTGCGCCAAAAATAACCTGGGGGCCCACTTAGTGAAGGCAACTCCTTTTCACTAAGCTCTATCATCTTGTGGCAATCTCAACAAGCATTACTTGTTGCACATTTTCCAACACTCCCTCTCAACAAGAAAGGCTTCCTCTCAAACCCGATCTTGTAACTCTGGAATGTTCTGCATGCAACACATTTGGCCGGTCCACTTGCTCTGTCATCAAAGCTTCTGACTGCTATTGCCTTTGTTGACTGAAAACTCTGCATCTCTGTGCTCTTCAGTATCTGACTACTCTATCCTCTGTCACTTTGATCTCTGACTGCATCCGTGCTGCTGCTGGTTCTATCTCCCCAGCATTGCATCCACACTGCACCTCCCAACTGACCTCCCTGTTGGGCTAGAAACACCCTCTGATGCTGAAGCTCTACCTGCTACTGACAAGTGCTCCCTCTCTGACATTTGTGCTACTGCAACATCTCCATGCATCTCGCACCATTTCACACCTCTCTGTGCCACCTAGCACTGTGCAAAACACTTGTGCCTCTCGCATTGCTGCAGCCTGCTAGCTATGCGCTGTCCTGGGATTCCCTGCATTTTCAGTCTATCTGCCGCTCCATCCGCATCTGTCTCTACCCAATCAGTCAATTCCTGCTACTCCACATCGGGGCTCCTGTAGCAAGGTCTCATCCAAGAGGTTGGGTACCTCAAGGATCTTGCCCCTACTCCTTGGAATGATCACTCTATATCGCCCCGAGGTATGGCTACATGTGATCCCTCAGCCTACCTGGCTCGAAGTTTCCCCCTACTAGAGGTCTCTGGATGAGTAGATGTCTCTACTCGATCTCCTCTCAACTTCCCCTGTTGTGGCTCCTCCACAACCTCCTGAAGCTGTTGCACCAATCGTGGCTCCTCCACAATCGTCTGAGACTTCTTTTGGCTCTCATGTCGAGAGGTAATATGCGCTCCCTCAACCACCAAGTCTCCATTAGTTGCCTTGCTGCTCAAGGCTTTGCATGCATCTTGAACCTCAAGAGCATACAGGTTCTTGACCCATGAACCAATCTTCTTCACCTGTCTAGTGATGATGTGTCTAAGGAAAACCTTTCCCTTACTGAAGACCACATCATACCCTCTGTCTTCCAGCATCGCGATCGACACCAAGTTTCTCTTCAGTCCTGGTACATACTTGACATCGGTCAAGGTAAGGCGAGCTCCATGCTCCCTCTGAAAAATAACCATGCCTACACCTGAGACACTATACTTCTCATCATTACCCATTCCTATGAGTATCTGGAGATCTTTCTCCTCCAAATTACTGAACAAACTTTTGTCACTGGTCATGTGGAAAGAAGCTCCACTGTCAAGAAACCAACCACTTCCCATCATGGATGAAACCATGCATGTGAAGAGTGTGAAATCCAACTCAAACTGTGAAGCAAGTGCCTCACCTTCAGATCCTTCCTCGGATCCCTTCTTGGAATTCTTCTTTGGAAAATTAGTAGCATAATGACCCAACTCATGACAACGAAAGCATCTCACCTTCGCCTTGTCAACCTTCTTCCCATCATTGGAAGAACTGGATTCGGAAAGAGAAACCTTCCCTTTCCCCTTCTTCGCCTTACTCGCTAAGGCACAATTCTCCTCATCCTGCATGGATGAAGAACCGTCTCTGGTGCTCCGTCTAATCTCCTCTTGCACAAGATCTGACCATAGTCTTTCCCATCCTGTAAATTTCTCCCAACCATTGACAGAGTCTTGATAGGAATGCCAACTCTTCGGAAGACCAAGGAGAGCCAAGCTCACCAAGTCCTCATCATCGATAGTAACCTCCACACTTCCCAGCTCATCTCTACATTGACTGAACTTCATGAGATACTTGGGCATACTGTCACACTTCTCGCATTTGATGTTTCTAAGTTTATCTTTGAGCGCCAACTTCCTCTGGTCGCTCTTGCTTTGGAATAATTCTTTTAACGATTTCCACATGAAATATGGAGTAGCCTTTCCATGGAGGCTGGACACAATGTGATCCTTCACGCCCTCCAACAGAATTCTTCGACATTTTGCGGTCTTCTTTTGCCAAGCAGCTTGAGTAGCATCAGTAGGCTTTGGGACATCCATCTCTATCAACTCCTTCAACCCGTTATCATCCAATACTACCTCCATCCTATCCTTCCATGCAATATAATTCGTACTACCTTCAAGGGCATACTCCAATCGCAATCTTGTGAAAGACATCTGAGTTTTGACACCAAGAAAACACTACTGCAAATTCGAATTCCAAAAGAAGGATGAATCCAGAGGCTACCTGGCCAGATCACAGACTCTGCTTGAAGAAATAGAATGTAAACACTTCCTGAATAGTAGATTAGATGATCAACACAGCTTCAATATCATGTAGAACTTCTTCTACAAATCAAAGTGCTCTGATACCATGTAGAAATTTTGAATAATATGACACATATTCAAAGAGATTATCTTGATTATACACTTATAAGCGGAACATGAATAATACATAACCTCCTCTACGTTGATCATCAATTTACAGAAGGAGAAACATTCACAGACGCACATAGAAGCATCAATTACACATATCAACATAGTATTTTCTCGGGGAAAGCATCTCGCTAAAAACCCCAACTATCTGTATATTATATTGATTGAATCATGTAACAATACATACTACAATACTAATCCCAAGTACTCAGTACTATCTCCTCATGCTACACACAATACAACTCAGATCTGATCTCCAAATCTCCCTCGCTGCTTGCCTACCTCCACTGCACAATACCTGCAAGAGAATGAATGAATCCAAACTCGTTCCAAGTTCTTATTTACCTTGGAAAAGTCACTCACACTAGAAATCACGTGAGCATAGGCTATCTATTGGGCAATTCTCATGGGCATACTCAATCTTGTGCAAATCTCATGCACAACTGACAGCTACAACTCACCCTTTCACTTATCTCTACCACTTGTCTTCACTGAACTGTCCATGCACTGAGTTAACTGATGTATTCTTCAGTTGCATTATGAGTTAATAATTATGAATTAATTAATAACTAATTCACCCAACTCATCACTTAGTCTATTGGCCAGTTAGACTAAATACAACTAGTTTAACTAAGTCAAACTGAACACAACTCCATCAACTGCTCCTAAAACTCCACAAAACTCAATCACTGAAGTTCTAACTGAAGTCCTTCATGCAATAGATCAGCCATCCCATAGGTTACCACATATTTCCTTCTTGGATCTGCATGTGCCACATCCGTAGCTCATCCTGAAGTGCTTCAAGAGAATAAGATAATGTTTATAGTCCAAATATTATTAAGGGCTAATAATATTTGACTGTTCTATATTTAGACTAACAGTCACTCCGCTGTGATCTAAAAATAGAAGTCCATCTATTTTTCCCAACATGACCAATAATCCATAAACAACATCCTGCAACTCATAGACATGATCCATATGTCTAAAAATAGACTTGCACCAAAAATAACCTGCGGGTCCACTTAGTGAAGACGACTCCTTTTCACTAAGCTCCATCATCTTGTTGCAATCTCAACAAGTATTTCTTGTTGCACACTTTCCAACAACTTTGGAAAATGATACATGAGCTTCAAATCTTGTTGAGCGAATGAGCTGATAAGTCCTTGACCCTGAGTTTTAAATTGTCTGTTTTTGATGTCAGCACTGTCCAGTACCCATTTAACCATGTCTGTGTAGGGGAGAATTTTGGGCCTTGTCGCTATTCGATGCAAGAAAGAACAAGCTAAATCTGCAACTGATACCTTAGAAGATCCTTGTGAACCTGCAGTAGCCGTAACCTCCATTACCTTGGGATTCTCTTCCTCAAGTAGATTATACATGGCTTCCCAAGTAGTAATACCGACGTCTCTGTTACAGGTGGTGTCTGTATACAAGGGCATCATTTCTTTGTCTTCAGAGCTCGGAGCTTTGCCTTTCTTCCCCATGATATCCTGTATACTGCTTTGTATAGTTCTTTGTTCTTTGTTCCTGCAGTTTACAAGTGAGGTGAGAGTAATGATAAGGAAAGGTGACGGGAAAGCTTTAAATGCCGAAGACATAAAAATTATACCACCTTACGTGAACTGGCTCTTCGATAAGTACAAAACCATATTTCATTAACAACTGGCAACTAACTCATTAATTAGCATTAAAGCGCATAACCAGGTCTCGGTTTATGGAAAAAGTTTTCTTGAATAATGAGCCCGAAAGATCCGCGATGAAGCAATTTTGCGATTTTCTTCGCAATATCGCAGATCGCTATATCGCATAATCACAATATCGTTGCCGCTCTATTGCAAGATTGCTTTGCCGCTCTATCGCAAGATCACAATGCAGCATATGACAGTTTTGTTAATGTACTTTCCGCGAAATGAGATTTTGTGATATGCGCCATCGTATATCGACGTTTTTGAGGTTTTCCAGCGTAAGTGGTTTTTTGAGGCATGCGATGCGATATATGTTTTTTAATATGTAGTCTCGCATCACGATCTTGCAATTTTAGAATTCAGCTTGTAAGGAGGTATCCTATTGTTCCTTTTGCGATGCGATATTTCTTAAGGAGCGATTTTATCTTACCTCATCATGAAACTTAAGATTTTTTAGATTTTTCAAGGGTATTTTCCTAAGTTTATGATGGTAAGTTTTATTAAAAAGGAAATACAAGCACTAATTCATTTTAAAATTTTTATGACTAAGGTTCCCCACTTATTTAGTGTTATCACTGATACTAAATAAGAAGGGGGGTTGTTGCTGGCCACAACAATTGGCGATTCACTTGGAAGAACTAGTTATCTCTGCTTTTCTTTTGAATTTTCTAAACTTCCAAAACAGAAAATTTTCCAGAAAATTAAACTTTATTATAGAAAGATAAAGTACATTATGGCTTTACCTATCAATGATATTTTGTTTCTTCTATTTTCAACTTTGATTATTTACTCCCTCAAGCTAGTCTTTATATCTACATCAGTCATTACTTGGTTTATAAAGATAAAAACAAAGCCTTCTCTGTAAATCATTTTTAAATATGCTTATTTCTCGTAGGTAGAGCTTCTGTTGCCAGCAGGCGTTTATAGCCTTGACAGGGTTACCTGTTACCAGCAATGATCCTGTATCCTACTTAGAGAAACGTACAATTTTCAAAGAGAAATCCATATCCACACTTTTTGCTTTCATTTTCTTTTTACCCTTAAAGAACAATGTCTTGGTTTGATAGCCAATTTATGACACAGTCATTCACTTGATTTATAACTTTGCTGAACAAGCTGGCTCGTGATGAGACCCCTTGTCTTTTGATTGCAACAATCTTGAGTCATTGCCCTGTTGTGGTATGAAGTATTGGAAAAGTCAACAAGCTATAATATCTATGATCATGATAAGCCGGCTCGTGATGAGACCTCTTACTCTTTAAGTTAAAATGTATCTTTGGATTGTTCTCTGAACGTTGTAGTTTCCTAGGTGGGGAGGAAGTCATTGTTTCCTTAAGATAGCTCTGGACGACAATGGTAGAGTTTTTAGAAAGAGCTTTTCTACAGAGAATCTTTATTTTGTTATTGATACCTTTCATTGGACTGATATAAAACAATTTCCTACTAAAGGTCGTTTTTCATCAAAATTTATAAAGTTGAAACTAGTATCATTTCTAGGCCTAGAGTCTTTAACTGTATCTTTCAGGAATAAGGATCAATTTTCTAAAAGATTTCTATTAATACAAGTGAAAAAACAATATCTGAAGGAGAATTTGTGTCTTCTTCGTAAATCCCCAATGTGACCATTCACAACTGGTTTTATTATGGAAATAAAAAACTTATCTACAAAATAGAAGAATGATCTCCTATGGAAAATATTTCTTAAGGATCTGTCCGTTAACAGGTAAAGAATCTCTTTTTCGTGTTAAATCCCGAAACATAAAAGTGGAAGGACCTATGACTTCTATGATTTGGAAAGGACCAAGCCACATTCGTTGACATTTTGTATGTTTCCCTTTTTCCTCATGAGCCTTGTTCCATTTTAAAACTAGATCTCCCATCTGAAAGTCTTTTCTGGATATCATGTTTGAATCAAAAGAGGCTTTTACTAATGTTTGATGATGAGCGTGAGTTATTTTGGCCTGTTCTCATTGTTCTTCTAACTTAATTATTTCCTGTTGCCTTAGTTGTAAGGAGGAAGTTGGTGCTTCATCAATATATTGAACTAAGGACAAAGAGGGGATTGCCAAATGAGTCGGAAGAACTACTTCTTTCCCATAAACTACACTGAAGGGAGAAGTGCTAATGGATGCTTTCTGCGTTATTCGATCTGCCCAAAAAGCATATATTAAATACTTGTGCCAATTTTTGTGATTTTGGTCAATGGTTCGCTTAATAATTCTGATTAAGTTTTTATTTGTAGATTCAGCTAACCCATTCCCCTGTGGATAATAATTAGCAGAGTATTTAAGCTTGAAACCCCTTTTGAGTGCAAATTCAGTCATTGCATTACCAGAAAAATATGATGCATTATCAAACCATAAAGCGGAAGGCAGCCCAAACCTGGTGATTATAAATTGATCTATGAACTCGATGATATATTCAGCATTAGCCGTCTTTAGTGGAACTGCTTCTACCCATTTAGTAAAGTAATCTGTTGCTGTAAGGATATATCTATGCTGTTTAGAAGAGTGAGGAACGATCTTACCTATTATGTCCAATCCCCATTGATCAAAAGGTTGTTCAATGTTCACTGGTTGTAGTGGCAAGGATGTTTTCTTTTGTCTCCCAGCAGCAGTTTGACAGACTTGGCATCTCCTCACGTAACTATGCGAGTCTTTGAATATTGTGGGCCAGTAATAGCCTGCGCGTAAGATTTTATGTGCAGTAGCGTCTCCAACATAGTGTCCGCCTGCTGGCCCATCGTGGAGTTCCTGCAAGACTTTTTTAGCTTCAGATTTCTCAAGACATCTAAGGAGAACAGAATCATAATTTATTCTAAAAAGAACATCATTCAGGAGCTGATATTGTTTGGCTTTCAACCTCAGAGCTCTTTTCTTAGTATGATCGAGGTTTGGAGGAGCGTATCCATTCTTTAGATAATAAATGATATTAGCGTATAATGACTCAACATCGTTTAGGCTTACCTCGTACATTTGTATCTCTGCAGATGGAATTTCGGACATAAGCGATGCTCCAGCCAGCATTTTGCAAAAGCCTTGACCTTTTACAATACTTGCTGGTTTAATTTCTACGTCATATTCCTGTAAGGCAGTAACCCAATTGGCTCGTTTCTCACCCACATCTTTTTGTACCAAAAGGTTTCTTACCATTGGAAACAATACTATGATTTTTGTATGGGTTTTGAGTAAAAAGGGTCTGAAATATTTAATTGCTTTGAAAACAGCGTAAGCTTGTTTCTCCACATCTGAATAATTTAACTTAGCCCCCTGTAAATTTGAACTGAAGAAAGCAATAGGGGCTTCTGCCTTTTCTTGATTTGCTTGAGTGAGTATCGCAGCATAGGATCTATCAGAGGCAAATGTATATAAAATAAAAGGATCTGAAAAATTTGGAGTTGCTAAAGATGGAGCGTTAACAATTGCTTGTTTGATCAGATTGAATGCCTCATATTCGTCTTGGCCCCATTTGAAGTTTGAGTTCTTTTTAATCATTGCATACGATTCTTGAAAAATCTGGAACAAATCTCTTTACAAAGTTAATCTGGCCAAGGAAATATTGCATGCCTTTCTTGTTGTGAGGTAGGGGTATTTCAGAAATCTCCTTGATTCTGTCAGGATCAATGTGAATTCCGGATTTTGACACTATGAATCCGAGAATTTTTCCTTCACTTAATGAGAAGAAGGATTTTTTCGGGTTAAGTGAAATTCCATACCTTTGACAACGTTGGAAGATTTGTTTTAAATCTCTAAGATGATTGCCTCGTTTCTCGGAATATACAGTTATATCATCCAAATAGATTACCACTGATTTATTAAATAAACCTTTGAATGCGATGTCCATGGCTTTCTGAAATGTGGCACCAGCATTGATCAGACCAAAGGGCATCTTTTGATATGCGTAGGTACCCCATTTGGTTATGAATGTGGTTTTTAATTGATCATCAGGACACTTGATTGTATCTTGAGAATCCATCCAAGAAGGACATTAATTCTGATCCCGCGACTACCTGCAATATTTGCTCCATGGGAGGCAAAGGAAAGTTATCCTTTTGGCAGGCTTTGTTAGGATTTCGAAAGTCAATGCAAATTCTGATATGTCCGTTTTTCTTTCTAACGGGAACCATATTGGAAACCCATTTAGAATGTTGAACGGGAAAAATTATTTTGGCTTTCAATAACTTATTGAGTTCAGACTTGATCTGGTTTTCTAGATTGGGATGGATTTTTCTCAACTTTTGTTGGACAGGTTTTTCATCGTTTATCATTGGAATAGTATGTTGGATGATGGAAGTGTCATACGTTTTGAGTTCATCATAGTTCCAAGCAAAGACACTTTTATACTGTCTCAAAAGATGAATATATGCCAATTTTTCTTTAGGAGCTAGGCCAAGGCCTAGGTTGATATTCTGTGGTTTGGTATCGGTTCTTAGATTTACTAATTCGTAATTCAGGGTTGAACTTTGGAGTTTCGAATTGGTAGATCTTTTAAACCGATATTTCAAATCGTAAAGGTCCTCTAACTTGACCACTGACTTAGGTATAGCATTGTTAGTGCTATCTTGTTGCAATTTTCGGTCATGTTGGTCTTCGTCAATTACTTGATTGGTGTAGGATCCTTCAGATGTGAGGAAACTCACGATATCAGGATCATCGTTGAAAATCCTCCAATTGGTAATGTTATCAGGAATATATGGTCTAAAGATTAATTCGATCGAAAATCTATCAAGGCTAAAATCTTATGAAGGAATGAGTTTGGAAGCTACGTTTGCTAAGAGGTCTGCACTAGCATTCTGGAGTCTGGGAATTGATGAAATATTAAATGCTATAAAGTGTTTAGTCAGATCTTGAACTAAAGATTGGTAATGTTTTAAATGACCTGATAAACAATGTATAGTATTACGTACCTGTCTGATTACAATTTCAGAATCTCCGAAAACTTGAAAGTATTTGACATTTAATCTGATTGCTTTGTATAACCCTTGGACTAAAGCCTCATATTCTGCGGTATTGTTGGTGCAATCAAATTGGAGTCTACAAGTCAGCATAGTTTTATTTCCTTCTGGACTAATTAACACGCATCCTACTCCTGCTCCTTCGTTAGATTTAGAACCGTCAAAAAATAACTTCCAAAATAAAGACTTATTCACAGGATTATCTATAAAATTAATACATTTAGAACTATCTGTTTGAGAAAAATTTTCTACTTGGGATAAAACAAAATGTTCTAAGTAAGATGACTTATGAGCATTAAAATTGCCTAGGAAAGAATCTACTGAGTAGTTTCCAATAATATTATTGCTGTATGCTATCGGTTCATTCTCCCCCTCCAGTTCTGTTACTATGTATTTCTGATGTCTTTCTCGTTCAACTTTTGTTTGATTTGGTTTACCATTGTAAGGGAGCCACATGTGTGACCAATCAGTTGCAAAGTATCCATGAAGTTTCTCTGACCAATCTCTGCTAAGAATTAAGCCATAAAATTCCAGGATATCAACAACTAAAATGTCGATAACTTGACATACCTTTGGGTTGGATGACAACCTTATGGTAACCTGATTTAATTCGCCAATCACTTCGACTTGTGATCGATCTAGCTGAACTATGCGCACAACAGATTTTTGCAGTTGAACGTTCAACTTTGCACATATTGACTTTGGTAAAATATTCGATGAAGCTCCCGAATCCACTAAGCAATTATGCACATTTTTATTGAAAATTTCATAAGTAAGAAGAAACGGGGGAGTATGAGATCTCTACCTTCCTCCAATTAAAGCGATATCGTTTGGGTCAACTTTACTAATCGCATTAGTTGGCGGTCTTCCCATGTCATGGGAAGCTTGAGAAATTACAGTAGCGGGCAAAGGTGCAACTGGTACAACATGTAATTCTTTCAAAAGTATCTTTTGCTAGTGTTTTAACTTGCTCAATTCGTAAAAAGTGATGTTGGCCCTAGTCTTTTTCATGTCTTCTATGATATTATACTCCATTTCATCCGAAACAATTAGAGTTTTAGATGGAGTTGATGAACCTGTTTGGACTGGGCTGGTTTGAGTTGCTTTAGGTGTCATTTTCTTGGCTGCGACTTTATCCTTAGTCATCGAGCTTGCACTCTTTGGCTTAGGGGTAGGTTGAGGAGGATCAAGTTGATTTCTACTTCGTGTACTAACCGGGGATGCCTCTTGATCCTCTTCATATGGGAGGATGAAATCCCACATACCTTGTAACTCTACAACTTCCTCTTCATCGGTCTGTTCTTCAGTAGCGATTTCCTCTTCTTCTTCTTCGGATTCAATGCTTGTAATAGCATTAGGGGGCTTTGAATCGGTCGAAGGGTTTCTTTTAAAAGGTCTGTATGGCTTTTTAGAAGAAGTTTCTGCCACTTGTTTCTTAATGTCGACCATCTCGTTAGACATGGTTTTCAAAACTTTATGCAATCCTTCTAAATCGAATGGATCTTTCGATTGTTTTTTCTTGGGATCTTCCTTGAAAGTAACCTTCTTGGATTTTCGTTCTTCTATAGCGTTTTTATTTTCTAGGGCTATAATACGTTTCTCTACTGCTATTGCTTCTCTCATATTTTCGGCTAAAGTTATCTTGTTAGCCTTGTCAACGAAGATTGCTATGTTTGAAGGTAAAGAAGTGATGTACCATTCACTTCGTACTTCTTCGCTAGGCTTGGAAGCTGTAGGAATTTTGTTTAACAGTTTATTGAGACGTGCATTGAAATCTTTGATAGGCTCTTTAGACTTGGCCCTAAGGTTAGACAGGTCGTTGATCAATGTTGCCGTAGACCTATCATCACCAAACTTAGTGAGGAATTGTTCTTGGAAGATATCCCAACTAGTGATAGATCCAGATGGTAATGAAAAATACCATGATCCAGCTGTTCCCTGAAGAGTATAAGGAAAAAGTCGAACGATAGCATCTTCGTTGGTAACTCCATTCAGATTTATGGATAGCATAAAGTTATTTATATGTTCTTTCGCTAGTATGCCTGCTTCAGGGTTAAACTTAGGCAGTCATTTTTCAGGATGAGGTGGTAGCTGACTCAAGGGTGCAGGCATTAAGACTTCCCCTGGGTTATTCCATGGAGATTGGGCCATCGCTGATCTATTAACAGAGGGAAATGCAAAAGATGATCCCTGTGGTTGGGAAGATGAGGATATTATGACTCCAGATGATTGAGAAGGAGATGTGGAAGTACCAGTGGGCTGGTGAACAATGATCTGAAGTGGAGGAGTGGATGGTTGACTTCGCGGTGAAGAAGTTGAGATGGATGATGATGATGAAAGAATCTCACTATCGGACCCTTTAGGTGATTTCCTTGCTCTCTTCCTTGTGGGTAGAGGTAACTCAGTTGGCTGAACACCAAACTTTTCGCTCTTTAATCTGGTCAGAGGATGAGCAGGGTTATATTGCGAAGTCACGCTGCCTTGAGATTTATCAGATATTTGAGGAGATATAGAAAATCGCTGAAGTTTGTGAATCAAAGATTCAACTTCAGGAGGTTCAATAGTAGATTGTTCTGAAATGTCAGGGTTTGTAGCAGCGGCTGTTGTTCTCGCGACTTCTGGCTCTGGATTTAAAGATTCTAAATGCAATGGAGAAGTCAGGGGAGATGGTGAGGGCAATTTACTCTTAGAATGGTATTTAGATTTAGACTTACTTGCCATTCATAGTTCGAGGCCCTCCTTCTAGCGCCAAATATGTTGAAGCCCTGAAAATCGGGTCTACAACAAGGGGGATACCCACCCGGTCTGAACCTTGGTTGGCAGCCCCTTTACCGTTTGGTATAGTGGGTTTGACTGAGGATATGGGACCGGCTTCCCAATTTATGTGTGTGTGTGTGTGAAGAATTGATATTTCCTTTCTAAAAGTTCCTAAGTGAGATGCTCTAATTCTAACTCTAATCTAATGACATGCATTTGTATTATAATAAACAAAAATATCTAAGTTTACACTAACCCGGGGTGTAATCCTTCTTTTATGCGATCTAAAATGATTTCAAATAACAATCAGTAATAAAGATCATTCAACTGTTATGAGAAAAGAATTCAATATAGATAAACCACTTCGCATAAAAAGTTAGACGAAACAGTTGTGAAAAACATATCGCATATTAAGCTACTCATACATTAAGCATAAATAAATAGCTATCACCGTACAAAACTTCCAAATGATAACTCAGGCATTCACGAATTAATATATAAACAACTGAACATGAATATCACTTTAACACAAAGGCAGAAATAGTTAAGAGATAGAAGTACCATTTATAACTAGTTCTACTCATGAGCTTTAAGCGATAATGATTTATCTCTTCTTAATCCAACATCCACTAAGAGTACAGAAGTGCAACATCAGTAGCAGATATTAAATGCAGATATCAATAAATCCCGTTCCATTCATTCATCAAAATCTCCTCGGAGGGTGCAAAAGTGCATGTTCTGAGGACAAGTTTTTGACAAATTTCAGGACCCTTCTTTAAATGCATGAGAAGGGTTTAAATACTACTAACTAAATCTAAAAATAAATTATTAAAAAAATGTAGGATACAGTTTAAATGACCGTCCTTTTCCTAGGCAAAAATAAAGCAAAAATTAATTCTGATATTAAATCTAAAACTAACATCTAACTATTTCTGTATCTGCTCCTTAAAATTGCAAGCATTCAACATTTGCTTGAAAAGAGTCGGCTGGCCGACTTCAGCCTTTAACTGTCTTGTGAAAACAGAATCAGCAAGAGCTGGTGCCATCTTTTCGGCAGAATTGATGATGCATTTGAGAGTCATACACTGGCTATGTGGTTTTCCTAAATACGCCCAGTAAGAATCCCAATTCAACTTAGTTAATCTTTTGATTGATTCTGCCTTTTCTTGAGCCTTTTGTCTCCAGCCTGTTTTCAGTTGCTATACTTATATACATACTATTTTGTACAGGGGCAACATAATTCCATGAAAAATTTTGTAGAAAAATGGAGGGAACTTAGAATCCCACAATTCTTTGTGATAAACATGAATGGGTAAGGGGTCTTGAGTTGTCCATTTCCATCCCATTACAGGAAACTTGGAAACATAGCAAATTGCATCCATTACATATGCCGATAAGTAGAATGGGGGATAAATTCTCTGAGAAACAGTTCTTTTAGACCGGTAATTTACAATGGCAGTGGCTAAGTTGTCGGACAATATTCTAGACCAATCCATAACAGTAGAATTAACGGCGGCATCCAACAATGGTAGCCATTCAGCTGAGAATTTGTTAATGTCTGGTTTCCCGAAAAGTCTACAGAGCATAGCAGCAGCAAAGCAATATGGGGAAGTGAGAGAACCAGTACTATACATACCATGTTTATCCTTTTTCAGCGGTTCGTCTCTCCTTGACCAATCTTTGGTGCATTCCGCCAGGTCTTCATTCTCTTTGACAAACTTTTCTATGAACTGTTTGTTATAAGTCACCTGTGGCTCTGGCAAATGATACATGAGCTTCAAATCTTGTTGAGCGAATGAGCCGATAAGTCCTTGACCCTGAGTTTTAAATTGTCTGTTTTTGATGTCAGCGCTGTCCAGTACCCATTTAACCATGTCTGTGTAGGGGAGAATTTTGGGCCTTGCCGCTATCCGGTGCAAGAACGAACAAGCTAAATCTGCAATTGATGCCTCAGAAAACCCCTGTGAACCTGCAGTAGCCGTAACCTCCATTACCTTGGGATTATCTTCCTCAAGTAGATTATACATGGCTTCCCAAGTAGTAATACCGACGTCTCTGTTACAGGCGGTGTCTATATACAAGGGCATCATTTCTTTGTCTTCAGAGCTCGGAGCTTTGACTTTCTTCCCCATGATATCCTGTATATTGCTTTGTATAGTTGTTTGTTCTTCGTTCCTGCAATTTACAAGTGAGGTGAGAGAAATGATAAGGAAAGGTGACGGGAAAGCTTTAAATGCCGAAGACATAAAAATTATACCACCTTACGTGAACTGGCTCTTCGATAAGTACAAAACCATATTTCATTAACAACTGGAAACGAACTCATTAATTAGCATTAAAGTGCATAACCGGGTCTCGGTTTATGGAAAAAGTTTTCTTGAATAATGAGCCCGAAAGATCCGCGATGAAGCGATTTTGCGATTTGCTTCGTAATATCGCAGATTGCTATATCGCATAATCACAATATCATTTTCCGCTCTATCGCAAGATCGCTTTGCCACTCTATCGCAAGATCATAATATCGCAATGCGGCATATGACATTTTTGTTAATGTAGTTTCTGCGAAATGCGATATGCGCCATCGCATATCGGCGTTTTTGAGGTTTTCCAACGTACGTGGTTTTTTGAGGCATGCAATATGATATATGTTTTTTAATATGTAGTCTTGCATCACAATCTCGCAATTTTAGAATTCGGCTTGTAAGGGGGTATCCTATTGTTCCTTTTGCGATGTGATATTTCTTAAGGAGTGATTTTATCTTACCTCGTCATGAAACTTAAGCTTTTTTAGATTTTTCAAGGGTATTTTCTTAAGTTTATGATGGTAAGTTTTATTAAAAAGGAAATACAAGCACTAATTCATTTTTAAAATTTTTTGACTAAGGGCCCCCACTTATTTAGTGTTATTACTAATACTAAATAAGAAGGGGGGTTGTTGCTGGCCACAACATAACCAAAGGCACTTGCTTTTTGAAAAAAATAAAGATACCTTTCCTTAGAGGAATTAAATAGTTAATTAAAGCTCCTATTATATAAGAACCATATTGGAGACATCTATCCAAATTTTACAACAACCCTCTTTACTTCCATTAACAGATTCTCTATTAAGGTTATATTGTGTAAAAGGAAACATAGAACAACCAGTCCTTGGTATGATAATAAGTGTAAAATTTATATAAAACACATTAGGGATGATTCTATTGAGTTCTACAATTTGATAAGATAAATGAATATGAAACACTAATTAGAAGGAAAAAATTATGAGGTCCTTTGTCCGATCCCTAAATTAACTTATGCCCATATTAGGGGTAGGTATGGGGCACCTACTGGTTACAGTGGTAGTGGATGGAATTAACCCCATGTCACATGAGTATAAGACCATCTTTGTTGCTGATTCCACTATTAAAAAAAAAAGAAGGAAAATATGTTGTACATAAATAGAAAGCAAGAGAATCATTTGAACCTATCTAAGCTATCCTATGAAAGTCGAGAGACAATTTTTGACTCATTAAATAAATAAAATAATATGATTTCCCTAGGGCACTGAAATTCCTATTTTAAAAGACATAAAGTTTATGGTTAAGTGACTTGCAAAAAGGAAATATAAGGACATCAAAGGATAACGAGTTTAGATCTTAAAATCTTGAGGGCCTATCTTCATCCCTCACATACACAAGCTCTTCAATTTAGTTATCAAGTAGGGCTTCCATAAACCTTGGAATCAAAAGCTCATTGGACCTATTTTTAAAAACAAGGATAAAAACAATTCTTCTCCTTGTCAATGACTTATAAGTAGCCCCATTTTACCCGAGCCATGGAAATATTTTGGGAAAAAAGACTAACACACAACTAATCTTATTATTTAGTGAAGACAATCCTTAGTATAGTGTGAACGTTTTTGCTTTGTTAATGATGGAAAATTATAATCCCCATGTGAATCTTAGTTCCTGATTTCCTTCGACATCTATACTACCACACTTACCTTTTATAATTTATAATTTATTTGTTTAATGTTTTTTATATTAATAATTTAAATAAATATATATTTTAAATAATTGATCATTATTATATTTAAATATGGTAATTTAAATATATTTTCTTCTACATATAAATGTCATCCAAAATGTCTTTGTGTGTGCATAACCTCATTAATGTGTGAATTGGGTTTAACTCGAGACGTAGATAAGAGAAGTTGTGAATTGGGTTTAGATCCCACCCATGGCTTGTTTGTTTTTTGAGTCCATTATTAATTAGTTAATTCTTGATCGGAGATGGAAAGGTATGGACAATCTCATTCTAACCTACAAATTGGAGGGTGGAGCATGAAAACAAGAAAAAAAAAGTCCTTATTAATATACAATTTCACCATTTATAATGAAATTAGGTGAAAGTTTTATATGAGCTTCATGACAGAAACATTCTTTATAACATGAAAATTTAACAAAGAAACTATTTATGCATTATTATAAACAACCTCTCTCTCACTCCTTCTATGTGTGTATGTGTGCGTGTGTTTATATATAAACATTATGATATTATTGATGATTCTATGCTGGTTGGAAGAAATTAACTATAATATAGGAGTCAAGCAAGGTTGTCCTTTATCCCCTTCCGTCTTTGAAGTATACATTGACAAGTTAGAAGATTGTTTGGAAGATGCAGGTTATGTTGGATCATATCTTATTGGTATAGTCATCATCCTTATTCTTTACACCAATAATATTGTTTTTATGGTGGGGAGTCTCTATGACCTCGATAAGAAACTAAGAAACCTCAGAGATGTTTGCTCCAATATGAGAATTAACGTGAACACTGAGAAAATGAAGGTTATGATAATTAAATCCAACTAGATCACTGATGATAGATACATTTCTTCTATATGACAATAATAGTTTGGAGTAGGGAAAATATTAAGGATGGAAATTTATATTAAATTTTAAAAACCTTGGCAAATATTAATAGTCCATAATATGTAAATTGTAAAATTCTTATTGATATTTTTGTAAAAATATTCATTTTCATAATGATTTTATATGGGGTCTCTAGGATTTTGGCCATTTTAAAGGTAAAATAATTTTATCCTATAAAATCTAGGCGAAACCTCTTTAGAAAAATGGATATTGGCGAAACATTTTTTGGAAAAAACATGGAAAATTAGACCATCTGCAAAATATTAGCTCTTAAAATTTTCCTTGACCTGGAAGAAGTTCCTTTATACAAATATTTTGGAATCAATATTCATCACAAACTCAACTAGAATTATAGCATTAATAAACAAATAAATGGAGAGTGGAAGTTTTTGCAAGCTTGATTTGTATATCTTTTTCTTGGGAAAGTTTGTAAAAGCTCACTATCTATTTTGTTGCTAAAATAATTAATAACACTCTTTCCAATTTTTCTTCCCACCAAAGTGGCTATTATATCCATAAAATCCAAATTAAAAATTTCAAACCATACATGCTTGTTTGAAAGTCATATGAGTAATCTAGATGTTATCCAAAACAACCAAAGTTTTCAAAAACAAGCATTACACATATTTTGCATAGAATGAGGTGGCATTACTCAATAGACGATGCTAGGTGAAAATCCTGGTTAAGTTGGGTTGAGTAGATCTCACTTGTAGCATTTAATACATGTAAGGAAGAGTCTATTTTATAAACAAAGGTACTCATCAAGTAAAACAACTCAATTTTCTTATTGTAATTTTTTTCCACATGGAGCCTCTATTTTACCAATTCGTCACCATTGTCCCCACTTCTCCCCCACTTCTCGCCCCCTAATTCCTCAAACCTTCCATATCCACATCCTTGTTTCCTACAACGCTACCTCTATTGGGTGAGGAGGCGTCTCAACTCCACTTCGGCCACCTGTACCATCTCCGCTGCATTTCAAGATGGCTGGAATTTGGCGATACATGTCCAGTTTGCAGATCTGAAATGCCAACAACGATATGAAATGCCGATACACAACAGGTTAGTTGATTGTCATTACCAGTATAGTTATTAAATTTTCTAGATCGTTTTCAAATGTTTTAAATAAATATCCATTTATTACGTTGAAGGAATAGAAATATAGTGGGTCGTCGGCATGGACCATATACACATTTAATGTTAACGTTCTTGTATTTGTTTTAACTAAAGAAATATATATCTTAGGTCAAACGATAAATATTAAGGGATATTTTTAATAAATTCTAAATATATATATTTTTAGTATTCTTTTAATGAGTTATTGGTATGTTATTATTTTTTTCAGTGTGGTTAACTAGCAATTAAATTAGATGTTGCAAAAGAAACATTAAGCTGATGGTACAGAAAATGCATTAAAAAAAATGTGATATATTATGAGATTTAATTTAATAGCTAAACTATATATATGAATTATTTTATTTAAAAAGAAAGTTTATGTTTAGATAATTGTTTGAATAAAGAAATCTTTTTTATAGCATATGGGGAGAATGCATAACAATTCATTATTTTTACAGTTAAGAATAAACTAAAACAAAACCTTGTTATTAGTGTCCCTTTTTGCTTCAAGTTTTCCATCTAGAGCCCATTTTTGGTGCTATTTGTGTTCCTTTATCAAATATGGCGCAAACATGGGTGAAACAAGAGAAACAAACTTGGATGAAAAATACTGGATGCAAAAGAGAATTCAAACATGGATTGAAAATTAGAAGCAATCGGGAGTACAATAGTAAGTGTAAAACATGGCACAAATTGTGGCACAACAATAGTGGATGTAATAATAGATGCAATAAAATTCAATGCAACCTAGATTTGCTTCCACTTTTTCATTAACATTTGTTGTCTTGCTTGGGATATTTTCCTCTTCTCAATAATATCTATTAGCTTTGCCATATACA
This sequence comes from Pinus tabuliformis, assembly GCA_031772625.1. NCBI lineage: Eukaryota > Viridiplantae > Streptophyta > Pinopsida > Pinales > Pinaceae > Pinus > Pinus tabuliformis. Next base: position 592,285,568 of record CM062806.1, read on the forward strand.
TGAGATAGAGTAAGAGGGTGCCCTCATATGTAGATGCCCCATTTATTATGAGATTAAAGGGATGTTCCATTGCCTTTATGAAGATTTGTATGGATAATATTTCACTCGCCTTAAATACATGTCTAACTCTATTTATGATGGAGGTCCTTGGGTTTAGATCTTTATATAATGACTTATGTGGCCTTCCCCTTTTGAACTCTTCCAAGGGGATATAATGACTTATGAAGGCAACCCCTCGCTATATATGAGGGAATTGTATTGCGTCTGTTTAGATCTGTATTCTGAGTGAGAAAGAGAGAGGAGATTGTATGAGAGAAAAGAGGGAATTACAGTGGCTCTACTGTAGGTTGTATCTCTTTAGTTTGCTGGATAATATAAAAGGAAGATCTGGCTTTTTCTCCGTGGATGTAGCCCAAATTGGGTGAACCACGTATATTTCTATCTCTCTTATTTTATGCATTTTCTGTGGTTATATTTATGCAATATATTTTATGTGTTCCATTGCTATGTAATATATAATATTCTAACATAATCAACATCAACATTAGGTTTGATCATAAGAAGCACTAAATTCTTGCTTGAATTAACTATTAATTTCATTTGCCCTGCATTAACTAATGAAATATTTAGCTTCTTGTGATGAGTTCTCACAATATACTCCACACCATCCTTGAACAAGTGGTACTTGTTTTCATGACGATAGAAGATTTCTTTTCTATCATAGAGGTAAGGACTACCCAAAACAATTCCTGATATATAAGGTGGTATAAAATCTAATTCAACTTCATCAATGAAGTTTGTTGTGATTGCAAACCGAAGAATACATTTTCTTGTCACCTGTAAGTTTGTGTCCTTACATATCCAACCCAATGGATATGGCTTTGGATGTAAAATGGTTTCAATATTAAGTTTCTTGACTAAGTCATCAAATATCAATTTTGCTTCAAACCACTATCAAAAAGTGTGTCGATTTTTTTATGTTTTGAGATTACCCTCACATGAAATAATTCAATCCTTGTTTCTTCATTTGGAGTACTAGTGTGACAATTTGATATACTAGTGCTAGCAATGAATTCTTTTCCTTTTATACCCATGGTTGTAATTTTAGTTTCATCACCCGAATTGGATCCCAAATCCTCTTGAATGATGACAACTATCTTTTCTTTTCCTTTATTGTTGAATTTCTTAGGCCTCATCTCCGGATGAAGCTTCCAACAATTAGCTTCATCGTGACCCTCTTTGGAACAATGTTTACATATTGTTTTCTCTCCTCCCTTTTTAATGGATGCATTTTTCTTTCCCCTGAAACACTTTTCTTTTTCTTTACCCTTAAATGGATTTTTAATACCCTCTTCTGGAGTGTTTTTCCCTCTTGCCTCAGGATGAGTGGCTTGTACACACACATCATCTAGATTATTGGGATTAAACATTAAGATAGTATGCCCAAGGTAACTATGTAAACCCCCTATGTACTTTAGCAATGTGTCTTGTGATTGCAAATCTACACCTAACATTAAAGACCTTTTTCTGAATTCTTGGGTGTAATATTCCACATTTGACCTTTAAGTTGTCTAAAGCTATGCCAATTCATGATGGCTTTCTGTATATAAGCTAGAGGGTAGAATTGTATTTTAATTGCATCAATAAAATCAGACCAAGAAATTGAGATCTTACCATGTTTTTTTATCTCCTCTCGTGTCTTTGATTCCCACCATACTAATGTTGCACCCTCCATCCTCAAGGAAGCTAATTGAATCTTTATGTCATCCTCTTGAAGGTTTTGAATTTTGCAATAGATCTCCAACTGACGAATACAATTATCAAGCTTATTTGTATTCACTTCACCATTATACACAAGAAACTAAAATTTAAAATCAAGTTTTAATAAGGGTGGTTTACCAGGTCCTTGTCAGTATGTTGATGAGTATGAGTAAGGGTTGTGTTAGTGGAAGAGGGTGAATATTCCTATGAAGAAGAAGATGAAGAAGATGGTGGAGAGGGTGGAGGTTTACCTAAAATGCCAAATAAAACATTGTTGCATATAAGTGATTTATTCACAACGTCACTTTTAAAAAATACCCAGCTATGAGGACATGCAACATGTGGAATACAAAATAAATGTAGCATTTAATTAGAAAAATGGTCCAACCATTTCTTACCCAACCAGGCTAGGGGGTTTTCTTTCTGCATTTCGCTTTCCTCTGGAGTTGCTTCGGGGATGGTTATGGTGTGCCTCGCACGTTCTTCTACCTTATCTTTCTCAGGTGATTCCATGCCCTATTTTTCCTTCTTTGGATGAATATGTGGATGCAACTTCCAACATTTCTCGATCAAATGCCCACTTATGTTGCAATGAGTACAAAAGTTTTTGTGAGCATTTCTTAGCAAAAATATCTTTGAACTTGGAAGAGGATTTTCCTTCCTAGTCTCACTTCCAATCGAAATATTCATTTTCTTCACTAATGATTTCCTTTTTTGGCACTTAGCTACACAATGATTAGGTGCATGACAAAAAGTATAAGGAAACACATTCCACAACATTTTATTCAATTCATCATGTTTTTGATAGTCATAGAAGTTCTTTGAATAATCAGGACATTTATACCTCTTATGCTTGTCCTTTGGATTATGAGTCTGGTGAGGAGAACTTAATTGACGAGGAGAAATTGACTTAGTTATTCCTTTGAAGTGCCATATCTATTTGGAGATGTTTTTCCATCAACGTCATCATCATGATGTGATACTCCTTCAAACTCCAAGAGTTCATTCTTCACGAATTTCACACTTCAAGAATTCATTTACTTTATATTTTGGAGCATTCTCCAACTTCTTCCTGCACATAGCCCAAACCTTCATGCCAAGGTTGTGGTCTCACCTCAATAGGATTAATGATTTTGTGACTAGTAATTCCAAGATCCTTAACATTGTACCCCATTTTGGTCAACAATTTCATACCAGTACCCTAGCCTTGGTATGTTTCTCAAATAATCCAAAAGAAGAATTATCGTTGTTAAGAGAGTGAATTGAACAAGAAGTATCTTTTACCTCATTTTCTAGCTTGTGACTCTTGGTCCTCTTCCTGAAGTTTAGCCATCTCCTCCTCCTTCTCTTTTGTAGATGAAGTGGTAAATGAAGATTCAAGAAAACCACTGTGTTGATTTAATATATAAGCAATGTTCTTCATTTGACAAAGGATATAAATTAGTCATCCCATGGCCACAAACTTGTCGAGTCTTGGGGGAATCTTCGTTAGATGAACATTTCTCGATTTTCTCTTCAATGAAATTCTGCAACATCAGGTGCAACTTTTTCTTTTCATCCTTTGTTGCTTGGAGAAATCTTCTTAATTCCATGTTCTCCACTTGGAGAGAAGAATTAATTTCTTCCAGTTATAGGAGTCTTGCATGATGCAAACTTTCTCTCATGCATGTAATTTGGTCAGAACCTGCTCTGATACCAATGATATGAAAATGGATTGTCCTTTGACATTGGAAGTTTTGATAAATTTGGGTCTTCAAAAGTTAACTCAGTTCATAACTTGTTCAACTGTGAATGGTTATTTTCAATCGAACTTAAATATGAAACAAAAGCATATGCAATCCAACATAGTAGAAATGAAGAAGAGAACAACCACGTGATAACGAAGTTCACCCCTCCTAGGCTACATCTCCAGGCCTTGCTCCAATGGCTAGGACACTTTATTGATATCAACAACAAAAAGAGTACAATACAAATATTTAACTCATAGAGTAAACCTCCTTCTAGAATGACACTTGTTTTTCCTACAAAAAAATGTTCTCCTTCAGAGAACTCTCACTCACAAGATGACTAAAAAAAAATGATGGTGTCAAAAGAAAAAGGACTCTCTCACTGAATGTGGCAACATTTCCTTGTACTCATTCTGAGATCAAAAAACACCAATTCAACTGCTTTATAATGAAGTGTTGAAATGGTCTTTTCCCACAATCACACTGAGAATAGAATGAAAATGGCTGCTCTAATGAAATGTTGTAGCTACATCCAGAAGGCTTGAAAACCCCTGTTTAGGCTCTCTCCATGCCCAAAGAGGTCTCCAAATGACCTTAAAATAGTCTCTGTCTACAACACAAAAAGACTTGGCTATGCAAATTGTCTAATATATAGTGCTGAAATCACAAAAATAATACCTCCATTGAGTTCAAAACACCCAAAAACCTTTGTGTAGGCTCTTCTTGGGCTCAAAAACACTGAAGAATGACCACGTTAGGCACCTTGGAACATTTGACTGTTATTGGTTTGCAAAATGGAAAAACTAGCTAATTGAGCAACAAATCGCGCCTTTTGGCAGATTGTCGAGTGACAAATTAACGCAAGAATGGAGGAAATCCTGCCGAAAAAGGTTCAAATTGTTGCCTCTTTAAATGCGCTAATGACCCTTAAGCATTAAATTTTAAACCCTGTTCTCGGTCACATTATGGCCATATGGTCGTCTCCGCCTTTGCCTTCGTCCTTGGTCACGTGGTTGCATGGGACTGGGGGCTGAGCTAACCACTTGTCCCCGCTAGCTCCACCTTCGCTATGGTCATGTGGGCTATAATGAAACTCGGGGCTAGGGCTTAACTGCCCCGCCCTACTCTGCCTTCGCCATTGGTTATGCATCCACCATGTGATTAGGGGCTAGGTCCACGTGCCCTTCCTCTCCACCAAATCACTCTAATGGTCAATGTTAAATATGGCCGACACCCAATACAGTTAAGTCTCAATGGCATTGCATAATGATAGGACTAATAGTTAATTACATGAAGGTTGTGGGGTTGAAACCTGCTGGGTCACTCAAATGACCAAACAAATTTTTGGCATGCAAATTGAGAGCCATGTGGTTCCCTCCCATTGGGCCACATGACACCTCATCAACACAACCAACTAATAAAAACCTGACACCTCAACCTGTAAGTCGTTGCCACGTGGCATCACGAGATTGGCCTGTACTACACACTGTATCTACACGGTCACCTACTGATGTTAGCACCACGTAACTTGTACAACCTACCCAGTCAGTAGCCCTGTCAACCCTGCAAGTTGACTTTTTATTTGTTTGCCAAAAACTTCATAATATGATAACTTTCACATACGATGTCAGATTGAGGAAATTCAAGCATCGTTGGAATCAGAACGATGAGATCTACAATTTGGTACTGGTTTCAGGTGATTCTGATCATTGTTAATTTTTGAGCATATTTTTATCCCTTGGATTAAGAATGAAGATTGAAATTTGGTTAGTGCATCAACCTGTTTAGAAAGTCTTCTGAAGAAATTTTCTGTCTCATTATTTGGAAAGTATCATAGAAAAGTTATATTTCATTATCTATAAAATTTAAAATTAGTTTTAAAATAAATAATTACTTTGGATATTGGATATAAAGGAGAGAGTAAATAGGAAAATAAAGAGAGTACATATATAGAAAATGAAAAATTAGGTTCATCGTGACTTCCATACACTCTTTCACACATACCTGCTGGTTTTTTAAAACTTGGAAGAATAATCTTCTCTTCAAAATTATTTTGTACACTTGGTTCATTTGGCAGAATAAAACTTTGACATGGGAGAACCTTCGAAAAAGAGGCATGCATGGTCATGGTAAATGTGCACTATGTAAATCTTCATTGGAGAGAAACACACACCTCATTTTGGAATGCCCCATTTCTTTGTAGGTTTGGAGATTCACTATGCTACAATGGAGTATACCATTAAGACTCTTCAACTTCATAGAACAATGCCTCATTTTGTGGATGGAACGGGGTGATCTGTTACAAGCCACACCATTTTTAATCTTCTAGGAAATATGGAAGGCCAGGAATGGTCTTATTTTTTAGAATTATGAGATTGACATCTTCAAAATTATTTAGAAGGTTGGCACATGGCTGGACACACTAAGAGTTAAGGATATTTCAATCTGAAACTCTCCTCTGATTATTTTTCCAATAGGTTACTTTGATGGAGCAACACAATGAGGGCGTTGTGGTTGCGGAGCATGGCTAAGGATGGATCACATATTACATTATAAAATTTCATGGTATGCAGGTGCTAGCACGAATATGTAGGCAGAGGTATTAGATCTTTGGGGGCTACTTTGGTTCTCCGAAAGAATGGCCATTAATAACATACATATATATGGAAATTCAAAATCACTTATTGATGGGATTATAGCCAACACCTCATTCACTCCTCCTTATCTAAGTGGCTTGTTTTCTCATATCAACGATCTCAGACAGACCTTCCATCAGATCACCTTCCAACACATTTTTAGGGAAGCCTATACTGTTGCAGATGCTATATCGAAGAAGGGACTATCAGATGATTCATGTAACATGTTTTAGATATATATGGAAGGTAATCAAATCAGAGAAGAAGGTCACATTAAACTGCCTTAGTATCTAGCTTTTTTTGGCTTTCTCAGTGTTTGCAGAACTTTCATGACGATTCATATTTATTGTGATAAAATATTATTTTGGATGTTTTTTGAACTTTGCTGGGTATACGGTCTTTGTAGATCAAAATTGTATGAATCCACTCTGTACAAAGGCATCTAGATGGCATGTTTTATGGTTTACATTTTGGAATATGTACTAGTACATTATATAAACAAGTGTTTTTGCATTTGATATATATATATAATGAAAAAGATGATGATCATAAAAGTTACATTGATATTGTATTATTTATGGAATTAAAAGAAAGTTAAACAAGGAATTGAAAGATAGTTAAAAAAGGAATTGACATTGGATATAAAAGAGAGTGTGAGCACGAAAAGTAAGAACAATGAGAAAGAAGAAAATTATAAAAAATCAATTTATTTTGAAGATAAATTATGAAAAGAAAATTTAATATTTGTGTCATCAATATTCATGTAAATAGAATTTTTTTTGTTAATATACTTTAAGATGTTGAAAGATCTTTCGGTAAAAATCAAATAAATAAACTTTTAGTCGATGCACCATCTAGCGTGTTTCATCTTCAGGATAAGCTTATGAAGAACCAAATCATGGCATTAGATTAAATAGATGAAGAGAGATGTTTTCTAGCCCTTACAATATAACAACTAGTTTTGAGTAAAGAGTTATCATTATTTCTTTTTTTGATAAGTAAGAGACGAACCTTCTATTAATCAAACCAAATTACATATTTTATAGAGTGTTGAGACAGCAGGGACATCAAGAAAACCAGGGCCCGAGGCCCACAGAAGCCTTACGTACATCACACTAGTGGTCCACAACGGGACCCAGAGTGGGCCACACTGCGCCCAATAGACGGACCTTGTGGCAACAAAAGAAAAGGACCCCTAAGCAAAATCAAGTTCAGAGTTCTCAGGCAATGAGCATGAATCAATCTACGCCGTTGATTCCACAACCTCAATCCAACGACCAGTGTAGATATCGCGCGTGCAAGAAGTGCGGGGGTTAACTGCGTGAGGAGGGTGGTTTTCTCTCACCTCACGATGCCACGTGTTACACACCGAGTGGAATCAGAGGTAACTAGCTAAAAACCAGAAACCACTAAAGACCCACGCAATATACCATTTATGGTTTTGAGTCCATAAAGGGTCCCATTCCCCCAGCAAACGGATTTGACCACAACAAAAGAAAGGGGCCACTGAACATCTTCAGGTCTGGAGCCATCAGGAAACAAGCTCGAACCAATCCCCACCATTGAATCCACAACCTTGATCCAACGAACAATGTGGATATCGCGCGGGCGAGAAGTGTGGAGGTTAACTGTGCGATGAGGGAAGTTTTCTCTCACCTCCCGTTGCCACGTGTTACCCACAGAGTGGAATCACATGCAACTTCCAAAATACCAGATACCATTCAAGTCCCGCGCGATATACCATTTGTGGTTTTGAGTCTGTGGTTTCGCGGCAAAACCAGAATGCTCTTTCGCTAAGAGAAGACCGTACGACCAATCCCACAGACCTATTTGAGCCTTCCGCTCAAAGTCGCCAACAAGAACCTATTGAACCAACTGCACACAGGCAACCCGTTCTGTGTCGTTGCCCGACTCGTGACCTCCATCATTCATCCAAAAGTGAACAAAGTTGTGGAGAGCAGCCAGATCCCAAAATCATAGACTAGTTAGGTGATGTCCTCCTCACTTCTGTCTCCTGAATCCCTTCGATTAGTTCTGTTCATCCACAATTCCCAATCTTTGGTTGCCACGATGGAACAATCCTCTCGCAGTTTCCTGGCATGTAACAACTCCCATGCATTCTGAGAATCCCTGTCCTTATTGGCCACTCCTTCGTTGGCCAACTGATCCGCAAGCATATTTGCCTTCCTTCTAACATGAACAAAGCTGATTGTTTTAAGGGTCTGCAAGTGAAAGTGGATACGGTGAAAAACCTACAGCAGCTTCCAGTGCTTCGACACTTTATCTGGCGAAGTTCCATTGTGAATCTTCTTGGCTGCTCTAATAATCAATTCCGAATCTGCTTTAATGATAACATTCTATAAATTTGCCTCCACTAGAATCTCCAAGCATTGATCTAATGCTAGAAGTTCAGCCATATTATTGGTACCCTTTTCCAAGTGACCATGGAAGATGTATTTTGTATGCCCCTGAGGATCTCTTATGGCACCCCCAAAGCCAGCTTCCCCCGGATTGCCCTTAGAAGCTCCATCAATGTTTACTTTGAAGAAGCCCTGTGGAGGGGGTTGCCAGCTACTGGCCCCTGTGTTTATTGTTCTCACTTCCTTCCTTATTCCTTGAGGATTGATGGATTGTAGACTCAAATTAAGAATAATAATCTCCTCGTGAGGCAGAGGAGGATCCGTGGGCATGGACCTCAAAAGGATTTTAACTGTTTCTTTAAGCTATTTTAGAATTTGATTGATTATGTGCTGAGGCTCGCTAGCTTTATTTTTGAAGATCCACCTATTGCATTCTTTCCAAACATTCCAAATGACAAAGCTTGGTACTAGCACCCACACTTTGTTGATGATCTCATTCTCTGAGACGTTCTTCCTCCAGTTTTTCAAAGTGTTGGATATCCTTAGACTGTCCCTGTCTATTTGTCTGAAGCTTGAGGCTACCCAGTTCTACACTGTAGCAGAAAAATGGCAGAGGTTGAGAAGGTGTTCAATTGTTTCCTCATGTGAGCCACAGAGGTGACATTTGGAAGGGCCAATGAAGCCTTTCTTTAGGAGGTTTTCCCAAGTTAGGATCTTTCTTTGATGCACAAGCCAGATGAATAACTTTATTTTCATCCAGTGAGGAGTTTTCCAAAGCTCCTTCCAAAATTTATTAGTATTTACAAAGTTAAATCCTGTGATTGCCTGTTTTGCCTCTTTGAGGTTAAATTTACCTTCATTATTCTTCCCCAATCTTAATTGGTCAGGTGAGGAGGAAACCAAAATCCATTTATGCTCTAAGTCCATGGTAAGAGCATCAGCCATGGCCTTCAAAGGACTCTCAACACTGTAACTTAGATCCTTCCATTTCCTCCATTTTTCATTATTCCTTCCTTGGTCCCAGAAATCTTTAACCAACAATAGACCTTTGCTATCTATGCCTCTCTTGAGAGCTATCAGGTCAGTCCTGTTCAGGATGGGTTCCTGTTGCCAGCTATCCTCCCAAAATCGAGCACAATCCCCTGCTCAGATTTCCCAAAAACAGTGTTGTTGAACAATGTTTTTGTTTTCCCAAGCAAGGTTCCAAATGTGTGAGCCCCTAATTTGTCCTGACATTCTAAAATGATCCTTTTCCTGCCAGTGCTTGGTGTACTTTTGTTTCCAAAGCTTGGCCCAGGGGGCATTCAGCTCCTTGATCCATTTCCACCAAAGCTTAGCTCCCGAAACTTTACTGAGAGTCTCCGGATCATGCAGCCCCAAGCCACAATGGATTTTGGGCTTGCAGAGCTTGTCCCAGGCAACTAAAGCCCACTTTTTCTTCTCTTCCCCTCTACCCCGCATAAAGTCCCTTTGAATGCTCCTTATCTGCTACTTAATACCTTGAGGAGCAGGGATAGTTGCAAACATGAAAATGGGGATAGCCTGCAAGACCGCCTGTGTGAGCCCCAATTTCCCTGTTAAGTTTAAAGATCTGCAAGTCCATTTTCTTATTTTGTCCCAAATTTTATTTAAAATTGGTTCCCATATTTTCTTGCTTAGAGGTTTATTAGTAAGAGGAATGCCAAGATATTTGGAAGGCAACCGTTCCCTTTGAAAACCAAGAATCCTGGTAATGTTTCTCTGTATAGCAATATTAGTGTTAAAGAAAAAAACTTTGGACTTGTTTTGACTTACCTCTGTACCTGCTGCCATAGCAAAGTCGTTTAATATATCTTTGATTGCCCTTGCTTCCCTAACTGTGGGTATGCCTTGCAGCATAGTATCATCCACAAATTGTTGATGAGTGTTAGCCTCTCCATCCGGGGTGAGCTTGATCCCCTGAATTTGACCTTCAATATTTTTCATTTTGATTGCCCGGCCTAGCCCTTCCATCATGAGGACAAAGAGGAAAGGTGAGAGTGGATCACCTTGTCTGAGCCCTCTGGAAGGTGTGAAGGTATTTGAAGGTGCTCCATTGAGTAGAATGGAAAAACTAGTCGTGGTGACTAGTGCCATAACCCATCTTATCCAGTTTTGGTCAAAGCCATAGGATTTTAGAATAGCTCTAATATAAGACCAGCTGAGTTTTTCATAGGCTTTCGCAAGGTCCAACTGAATGATCATACCTTCTTGCTTGTTGCTTTTTAGAGAGTGTACCACCTCATGTGCTTGGATGATGTTGTTGAGAATTTGTCTTCCTTCCACACAACCTGTTTGCTCTTCCGAGATGAGGGAAGGTAGCAGGGGCTTGAGTCTATTGGCTATCACTTTGGAGATGATTTTATACACCACATTACATAAGGCTATGGGTCTAAATCCATCCGGAGTCGTAGCATTTTCATTTTTTGGGATTAAAGATATGAAGAAAGCATTCAGTGCTTTCAGAACCTTTTTGTATTTTCTTGAATCTTCCACAACCTCAAGGATGTCCTATTTGACTATATCCCAATAGGCTTTGAAGAAATCAACATTGAATCCATCTGGGCCTGGTGCTTTTCCACTTTGCATTTCCTTCATCACCTCACTGACCTCCTCTTCCAAGACTGGCCTGTTGAGATTGTGGTTATCCTCTCTGGTGACCAGTAGGTTTTAACCACATACAGAAATTACCAGCATACAAATTCTAAAACACAGAAAATAGACAATGTGAGAGCATAACACATAAAACACATATACACAAAGATTTTCCCTTGGATCCCAAAACCGGGACTACCAGCTTGATTTTTCATTATGTTACTTTCAATGTTAGAATACATATTTATACATGCTGAAGCATCCAATACCATGGACCGAAAACCATCACGTCCAAAAAACATGTGTAAAAATCATGCAAAAAACCATAGGTGGGTCCGCCCAACCTAACATAAGGTCCAAAACCAAAATTTTCCAGGGCGTTGTAAAGTGGGGTTACGGGTATGCCTAAAACCCCCTGTGACCCCCACCGCTACATAATCAGTGGAATGAAGGGGGGATTCGCCCCCCTTCTAACCCCCCGGTTAACTACGTGGGATAGTCATGGAAAGAATATAACACAACCCAACATTCTCCCACTTGTTTTTTTTTTTCCACAGGGGGCCACAAGAGAGCTTAGTCATTTTTGCAGCCCTGAAACGCCCATTGTCTCTCTACACCAAGAGAACTTCTCAGAGATCACAGATTTTGTTAATGCATCTGTTGTATTCTTCAAAGTGTCCACCTTTACCAGCAACACCTTTTTGTCTTCTATCATATCCCTCACAAAGTGATATTGAACATCATGTGCTTTGTGTTTAAATGATATGCGGGGTTCTTTGCCAAGAAAATTGAATTTTGGCTATCACAGTCTATCGTTACAGCTCCCTTTACTAACACCATACTTGAACACAATCTCTGCAACCAAACTACTTCCTTGCTTGCATGAGTGGCTGCCATGTATTCTTCCTCTATAGTTGATAGTGCCACTACAGATTGTTTCTTACTCATCCAACTAACTGCACCTCCAAATAGGTTAAACGCATACCCACTTGTAGATCTTCTCTGATCCAAATCTCCAGCCCAGTCTGCATCAACAAAGCCACGAATATCCAACATTCTGTCCAATCATCTTCCTTGGTAGCACAAAAAATAATCACTAGTGGCACGCAAATACCTGAAAACCCGCTTCACTGCTGTCTAGTGCTCCTTCCCTGGTTTTGACATAACCCTGCTCAATACTCCCACTACATGTGCAATGTCTGGTCTAGTACAGACCATTTCATACATCAGGGTACCGATTGCACTTGCATATGGAACACGGGACATGTCCTCTTCCTCTTCTTGTGTCTTGGGACACTGTTCAATAGATAACCTCACACCTACATGAATAGGAACCTTCACCGGTTTACTATCCTGCATATTAAACCTCTACTGTATTGTCTTGACATACTTCCTCTAGTTTAACCAGAGCTCCCTCTTTGCTCGATCTCTTTTAATTTCCATGCCCAAAATATAGTTTGCAGCACCAAGATCTTTCATGTAAAATTTGGAGGACAATTGGGTCTTCAAATCCTGGATAATTTCTTTCTCATTTCCAACCAGCAACATATCATCCACATACAAGACCAGATAAATAACAAAGTCACCAATTAATTTAAAATACACACAATAATCTGCTTTGCTTCTGGTGAAGCCAAGTCCCCGTATAAATGTATCAAATTTCTGATACTGCATCCTTGTTGATTGTTTTAACTCATATAGAGACTTCTTTAACTTGCATACCAGTTCTTTCTTACCCTTCACCGCAAAGCCTTTAGGTTGCTTCATGTAGATCTCCTCTTCTAGATCCTCGTGAATAAATGTTGTCTTCACATCCATCTGTTCTACCTGAAAATCAAAAGCAGCAACAACAGATAAAAGTAATCTAATAGAAGTTACCTTGGCAACAGGAGAAAAAATATCACCAAAGTCAATTCCTGGCACCTGGGAATAACCCTTTTCTACCAACCGAGCTTTGTATTTCTCCACTTCTCCTTCTACATTTGTCTTCTTTTTGAACACCCATTTGTTGCCAATGGGTTTCCTTCCAGCCAGAAACTCCACCAGATCCCAAGCCTCATTTTTGTGCAAAGATGCTATTTCATCAACCATGGACTCTTTCCAAAGTTTTCAATCCTCTGAATCTACTGCTTCCTTCACAGTTCTGGGATCATCATCAGTAATAGATAATGCAAAATTGGAACAGAAAGAAGATGGAATATACCTTTCTGGTGGCCTTCTTTCTCGAACTGATATTCTCACACCCGGAGTTTGTGGCTCTTCATATTCTGATTCCTCCTCTACTGTAGAGTCAGATTCTTCCTCCTTTAGCTCAAACTCTATCTTCTCAGGTTCCTTTGGTCGAACTTCATGTGTAATAAGATCTTTCACCTCTCTAAACACCACATCTCGGTTGTACACAACCTTACTTGTTACTGGGTTCCAAAGCTTATAACCCTTACTACCATCCTTATACCCAATAAAGATGCACTTTTCAGATTTATTATCCAACTTGGTTTGTTTCTCCTTTGGAACATGTACATATGCATCACATCGAAATACCCTCAGATGTGAAAGAGATGGTTTCTTACCAGTCCATACCTCTTGTGGAGTCTTATCCTCCAACGCTAATGAAGGTGATCTGTTGACCAGGTAACATGTTGTCTCCATTGCCTCTGCCCAAAATTCCTATCCTAATCCGACACCACTGAGCATGCTTCTTACCCTTTCCATCAATGTCTTGTTCATTCTTTTTGCAACTCCATTTTGCTGAGGTGTATATGGAGCAGTCTTCTGCTGTGCTATACCACACTTCTTACAGAATTCTTCAAATTCCGTGCTGCAAAACTCTCCACCATTATTTGTCCTCAACACCTTTATCTTCTTCTCTGTCTGATTTTCCACGAGAGCCTTAAATTCTTTAAACCTGTCAAAGACTTTAGATTTCTTCTTAAGGAAATATATCCATGTATTCCTTGAGAAGTCATCTATAAATGATACATAGTACACTGACTTACCGAGTGATGGAACCTTCACAAGTCCAAACACATCACTGTGCACAAGCTCTAGTATCTGTTTCACCCTCTTACTACCAGAGTGGAAACTCACCCGATTCTGCTTCCCATATACACAATTTTCACAGAAATCAAAATCCAGAGAGCTATTACTCATACCTTCTACCATACCTTTACCATGAAGTATTTGAAGGCCCTTCTCTCCAATATGTCCAAGCCTTTGATGCCACAACATGGTCTTTTCTCCAGAGACCATTAGATTTTCTGCTCCACTTTCAGGAACCACAAAACTGTTGCACCCATCAACAATAGTGCTACCTTGAAACTTGTACAGAGTTCAAATCCGAACTCCCCGCATCAATATCAATGCTCCTCGAACCATCTTGCAGGTATCCTTCTCGAACACTGTTTTTACACCTGCATCATCCAACTTGCTTACATAAATCAGATTTCTGGTTAATGCAGGAATATGTAGAACACTCGGAAGTGTTCTAACCCTTCCACCTTGCAACTTCAACTTTACTTTTCCGCGACCAACGATTCTAGCCTTCCTATCATCCCCTAAGAAGACATCACCACCATCGTATTTCTCATAGTCACAAAACCACTCTCAATGGGGAGTGAAGTGAAAGGATGCACTTGAGTCAATCAACCATGCCTCATGATCTACATGTGTACTTGAAGAAGCCAAGTACACATCTCCACCTTCATCTGAGGTGGTTTTTGCCTCTACAGAAGGAGCATCATTAGATCCCTTTCCTTTGTCAGGAGATTTAGATTTACAGTCCCTTTTGTAGTGCCCTTCCTTTCCGCATTTCCAGCACACCACCTTTATAGGTTTTCCTGGAGATTTAGATCTCCCTCTATATTTAGATCTCCCACTCAATGAATTATTTTTGTTTCTATTCTCGGACCGTCCTCATACAGACAAGGCATCACCATTCTGGCTCTCCATATTTTTTCATCTCATCTCCTCCATCAGCAAGGCTGAGCCTATTTTATCAATTTTAGAATTGAGATTTAAATTGAATTAAAGTTATGGCTCCAATTTTAAAATTAAATTGAATTAATTTTAATTTTTGATTTTTTTTAATATTATAATAATATTAATGATTTTGTTTATTAAAAATATTTTTAATAATTTTTAGGGATGGTGAATTATGAGGAAAACTTAGAAAGGTCAAATTCATCGATAAGAGGGTAGGTAGCAGTTAGGAGAAGCTGGAATCATAGGTTAGAGTGGGAATCCAATTATCACTAATTTTCCAACCTTCATCGTGGCTAAGGTTATTAGGATGTTTTCCTATTTTGATAGCTTCTCTAAATTTTCTATGGTGACAATGATCAATCTTGGCCACCACATAGGAGTTCTTAATATAAATATGATGATTGGTTTTGCGGGAGTGCTCAGCCAAAGCTGAGGTCTTGGACCGGTTATATTTAATGTCAACGACATGCTCTTGAATCCTAGTTAAGATTGATTGACCTGTCTTACCATTGTAGGTTTTTCCACAAGAGCAAGGAACCAAATAAACCCCTTTATGGCATTTAGGATCAATCAGATCTTTTACCGATTTTAGGTAGTGACCAATAGTGTTCATAGGCTTGAAGGTGGTTTTTTTAAATATTTTTCTTTAGAATGTTTGTAATTTTATCAGTGGTGCCCAATATGTAGGGAAGGTGGACTTTACCCACATAATCATCCCTTGGTTGTTTGTTTTTAGGATTCTATGCCTTCTTGAAAGCTTTGATCCCTTGATGTTGTCTATATCCATTATTTTTGAAAATACTCATGAGATGTTCCTTCTCTTGTTCAAAATGATCATCATCTGAAATGCGAACAACCCTGGTTGCTAGCGTTCTGAGAACCCCAAGTTTTTGAGCAAGATGATGGTGAGAGCTGACATGAAGGTAATGTTCCATGTGGGCCTTCTTACGATAGACCTGGTGAGATATGGAGCCATCTTGGTTTCTCTTGATAAGGATGTCAAGAAAGGGAAGGCTTCCATTCTCTTCCACTTCCATTATAAACTTGATAGAATGTGATTGATTGTTGAGATGCTTCAGGAAATTATCTAAATTTTCTTTTCCATGAGGCCAAATAATGTAAGTGTCATCGACAAATCTTTTCCAAAGTTTAGTTTTTAATGGGGAGGATTCAATGGCTTTGGCTTCAAAGTCTTCTCTAAACAAATTGACGATGATGGGAGATAAAGGTGATCCCATAGCTACACCACAAGTATGTTCATATATGTCATCTTTAAAACTGAAAAAGATAGATTTCAGACAGATTTATACCAATTTAGTTGTGTCAGGATCAATGATTTTATGGATGACTTCCATGGCTTCATCTATGGGAATGTTAGTATATAGAGATTTTACATCAAAGCTAACTAATATGTCGTGCTGGTCTAACTTTATTTGTTTGATCTCATTAATGAAGTGATTGGAATCTTTGACAAAGGAATTGGTGTTCCCTGCCATGGGTTTGAGTTTTTTAGCCAAATATTTCGCGAGATGGTAAGTAGGACCTCCAATGGTGTTGACAATGGGTCTTATGGGGATGCCTTCTTTGTGAATTTTAGGGGCTCCATAAATCCTGGGTGTGTAGGGATTGGTTTCAATTAGGTTTAATTGTTGTGTTCTTTGCTAGATTTTATCAAGTTATTTACAATCCTAGAGATCTTTCTTATGGGATTCTTTTTTAATTTAATGTAACAACCACTATTAGTCAGGTGATCCAACATTTTCTCATTATAATCATCAGTGTTCATTATGACAATCGCTCCACCTTTGTTAGCTTTCAAGACCACAATATTAGTAAAACTAGTTATATTCTAATGAATAGAAAACATCTCTTTTCATCTATTTAATATAATGTCATGATCTGGCTCTTCATCTTATCCTAAAGATGAACCATACTAGATGGTTCCAAACACATAGACTAAAAATTTATTTATGTAATTTTTACAAAAAGATCTCTCAACATTCATAATATATAGATCATAAAAACCTGAATTCAGATATTTTAAAATGTTTGATATTAATAATATTATCATCTTCAATATAATATTGTTTCAACTTCATTATAATATGTATATATTTTTACATGTTATAAAAAATTAAATATTTAAATGAAAAAAATCAATACTATAGGTTTTTCTTTTTAAAAATTTTAATTATTTTACATTGTTAATTGATTTTGAATATTTACTTATAAAAATATCTAAATACAAATTATTTTATAAAATTAAAATAATTAATACTTTTAAATAAAATATATATATTTTTTTCTACTTAATCATAACACTAATCATCTTCTCACAATTAACGAAAAATAAAAAATTACTTATAATAAACCAAAAATGATAAAAATTCTTGTTGGCCATCAAACTCATTATTATTAAAGACCTTCAAATTTAAAATGCTAAGATAAGTATCTCATGTTGCAAAAAGTCCCATGAAATTGTGCCTTTTCACTGTTTTTTTATTTCATATATTCTTAATAGTTTTTTATTTTTTCCATGCAAAAAATAATTTTGTAGAAAATTATATAAATTATATGGTATAATGGTTTGCAGATATATTAATTTTCAATATGTATAAATGCTTTCTTTAATGTAATATGAAAGAGATTTTGTCTTATTTTTTAATTATAGAAAATTATGTAAATTATATGGTATAATTGTTTGAATATATATATATTAATTTTCATTTTGTATAAAAGTTCTCTCCAATCTCATATGAAAGAAATGTTGTCATATCTTATTCTATAAACATTTAGACTTAATTAAGTAAGATAAAAATAAAATAAAATATAATAAATATAATAATTATAATTATAATATAATTAATTATAATTAATAATTAAACTTAGATGTATTTTTCATGCATCTCAAATTTGATATTTTTCCACCCTTAATAAATCCAAAATTAAAATAGATGTATATTATTATAATAATTTGCTAAAAAATAATTATTTGTCTTTTTTTATAATAATTTGTTGACAAACAATTATTTACGTCTTTTTTTAATTTTTGTATGAATGATAGATCCAAAATTAAAATAAATATAAATTATTATAATAATTTGTTGAGAAACAATTATTTATGTTTTTTTTTTAATTCTTTGATATGTATGAAATTGTATCATTGTATAGCTAGTAAAGTATTATATATATATATATATATATATATATATATATATATATTATTTTGAAAAAAATGAATTTGGGTTATTGTCTAACTAGTAAAATAGAAAATATATATTTTTCACTAGTAAGTTGGATTTGTTCAATAGTTGGATTAGAATGATTAAGTTAGTATGATTGTATTAAATGGTGAGTATACAAATATATAAAAAGATAATTTAGTATGAAAGTTAGAATCATTATATAATGGTATGGAAGTTGTTATAATATTTATTATTTATTACTTTTTTGTTAGGTATGTATTAGGCAATTGGTATGAGGTTCATTGTATATTAATTTAGTTAAATTATCAAATATTTTTCAATGAATCAAAGTATAACTTTAACCAATTAAATTTTTATTTTTTTCTAACTATTTTATTTGAATTTTTTATCATACAATTGTTTGTTCGTTTTATTGGCAAATGCCTCATTTGACACACCGCGTGCAGCAATAAGAGCTCATACGTTCATATCTTGATTGACACACCCTCTGACACACCGACACCCTTTGACACACCCTTTGCAGTATTATAGAGTCATAGGAGTTCATATCACCATGTCGCCCAATACTACCATCTAATATAGTCGTAGTCTAGCGATTATGCTATTACCATGTCGCCCAATACTACCATCTCATATAGTTGTAGTCTAACGATTATAGTCGTAGTCTAAAGTTATGGAAATTCTAGTTACATTTTGAAAAAATCTCGCAAGGATTTTTGTAAATCCAAGTAAAAGTTGTCAAATTCCATAATTTTAGGTGTCTTAAATGTTTTTGATGGTAATGAATCCATTTCCACCATAAAAACCATGATTCAAACACTGGCTCTATCAGATTTTTTGAATTTTTTTAACCTAAATTCCAGCCACTTTTGACCATTCAAACAATTCTTCCACCTCCACCTTTTTAGACGAATCCTCTCATATATATCTAACTTGTTTACTTTTAATACGTACAATAATCAATTCTCATACCTACCTCCATTTAAACAATTCCTATCGGATCAATTTAAAAAATAGTTTATATGTTGACATGAAGGGAAGCACCGAGTTGTTGGCTTTGAATTTATTTAGTTATTAATGTATTATAATAATAACAATAAAAATATATAAATATAAAATATAATTTTGAAATTATATGTAATATAGTTCTTTTGAAAATTTATTGTGATTTTTATTTATTTATATATATATGAATTAAATATTTTAATTATTCGTAATGATGAAGTAGATAATTGTGTTTTAGAAATTTTTTTTTAAAAATAATTTTGATATTATAATTTTGTATTTATATATATATTTTTAATATATAAATCTTTTTTTTCAAAATTTTTAATTCATCCTAATTTATTTTTTATTTTATTTAAAGTTACTAGTTCCATCTCATATATACTTATTTAAAATTAAATGAGTAACATTCATGTAAATTGGAATCACTTTAATGCAAGAACAATGATTTACAACATCATTTTTTACAAGAATATTGTTGAAGCGCATAAAAATATGTGTTTCTTATTGCAACATACAATAGTATATTTGATGGAATGCAAAAAAATTGTGAATTTTATAAAATAATTAAAAAAATAATTTAATCTCTTTGTAAATCATAAACTTATTCAATCAAATTAATTCACCAAATATATATTTATTAAAAATACATATTGTCTATAACAAATTTCTCTTTAACCTTGAACAAACTCAACTTACTTCTTATTTTTACTTTAATTTAGCTATATTACTTCTTATTTTTACTTTGATTTAGCTACATTTAAATTAGGTGGCAAGGATTAGCTACTATGTAGCACTTGTTTATAGGTAGAATTGAATGTAAGTTGGATTTGTTCAATAGAGGGATATATTATTAGAAGTAGAACTTTTACACGTGGGTTTATGTTTAATTTTTTTGTGAGTTTAAAATTTAAAAATCTCACACACACATATATCGCTAGAGGTGTTAATATTAATTGAAGTTATTTTGGGTGGGAGGGATGGTTATTATCTTTCTCATCCAAGTTCAAATTTTTGTTTTATATATATATAATGTACCCATAGAACTAATAGAGCTTTTACCACATGATATATATATATATATATATATATACACACATGAAGTGATAAGTAATAGAATTAGTATATGATAAAATTACCATGGTATTTCATTTTATATTCTTTCCTGAGTACATAACTTACAACATTTCCATATTACAAATCTAGGTTATTAATACAACTATACAATGAAAAACTTAGTATTTCGACCATTAGTGTCACGCCCCCAAGCCGGCGGTAGTCTTTCAACCGCTCTTAGCGAGGTGCGGCACCACCGAACACTTTCTTTTCACCAATACTTATGTTCGTGGACTACGCCTTAACATTCCATACTTAGTTTTATTTTTGTTACCAAGTATTATTATGTGTTCCTTTATACCAATGAATACCCATACACATTCATTATCAACAGCATTAACAAGAGAAATGCACAACAGTATAAAGGGAGGGGCAACTCCCTGCAATATGAGTCTGCCCGAATATCAATATATATAATTTTTCCACTTTTACAAAGTACAGACTAAGTACTTGGGAAACCCCAAATTATACTTAGCCAAATTTCCAACTTCAGCAAACTCGGTTGCCCAGCTCGTCGGCACCTCCGCACGGTCGCCGGTTCGCTCTTCGTTTGGTCGCAAATGCCCAAATCGTGTACACCTGCTCGTACGCAGTCCCGCTTGCCAACTCTTGGCAAACGCCCAAATCGTATGAACAGCACGTAGTACCGCCTGCCCAACTCTACGACATTCAGTTCCAACCTTCGTTCACCTTCGTGCACACTTGCACGATGGGCGGGCGCTCACCCGAGTCGCCAAGTCACCCATGCCAAGCCTTCGCACAAACCGGGCGCCACACATCCACCATGCACGCCTCACCCAACTGCTGGGCGCACCTGCCCGCACCTTCACCCAATGCCAAGTTCAACACTCTTCTTCCGTGTGACTAGCCCAAGAATGGGTGCATGTGAACTGCGCCTTTCCTCCTTGAATCTGTGCACTTAGATCTACGCTCAACTCCCTTTAGCTAAGATGTTCAAGTGTTGGTTGATTGCTGTCCAAATGAGCCAACACAACACAAATATATATGCGTTGGAGGGGAGGTCATGGCTTGCCCAACTGACCTCACCCACGCCCTTGCTCTATCGCAAAAGCCCCTAAGTCACCAAGTCGGCCTCCATGCCTTCTCCACGCCATATAAACAAGTCTCCTCCTCACAAAGGCGCATAAGTGTCATTGCATGTTTGGAGAGCTCGCACTTTCCACCGTCGCACTTCAAGTCGGAGTTCGCACATCGTGTAACCGCTGCCCGTTCAGACTTCAACCGCGTGCACGCATGTTCGCCTGCGCGCCTAGAACCGCAGGTCGTTACATCCTCCTCCACCTGAAGTCATTGTCGTCCTCGACAACATACCATCCTGGTAGCCACCCACCAAGATCAACAATGTCCATGGTGTCAACTCCTCCACATACTGCAAACATCCCTGCAACATATGTAGAACCACCGTCTCCACCATGTCTCGTCCCAGCAACCATCTGTCACCAAGATCGCCATACCAAGGTATACACCTCATCGGTATGTCATACATTAGAAATCATCTCAATCCATGATCATCTATCACCCTGTCACAATCTCCACATGCTGCTCCCCATCAAGGAAGGCTAGTCCTTCCATCCAAGCTACATGCCCACTGCAACATCTCGTGTCGACCTCATCATGTGTTTTCCTCATGTGAACTGCTGCCATGATACTCCAACAAATGCTAACACATCTCTGCACATTGAGCTCCCCCATGACTGAACTAGTCGGCTGATCAGTCCAACTATCAAGCTCAAACCGTGAGAATGCACATTCTCATGCCACCATTAGTCGTTTCTCAGAACATCCCATCCCATCCTCAACTCGATCAAGAATCCATCTCCATACAAGTGTAAGCCATGCTCAGGCCCATGAGGTAGCCCTCATCTCATCTACAACATGTTGTCCATGATGTTTGGTAGCAATGTGCTGCATGAAATCAACCACATCTATTCCAACATCATCCATATGTGTATCTCCTCCATATGAAGAGATCATCTCATCAATTTCCAACTCTCGGTATGCCACATCCAGGTCCATGAAGCAACCTCCATCATATCTGCAATGTGCCATCCCTCAAGTCTGCCATAGAAACAAGTATACACCTGTCTCATTTATCCATGTGCTGCCCATGATCATAGATCAATCAACTCCCATGTGTCAAAAGTAGTTAAGTCTCAGCTCAACCCATGCCCAAGTGTAGTCACCAAAGCACCATCATCATCGCAACTCCATCACTCCAAAGTGTCTCATATTGATCCTCCACATCAAGTCACTCTTCCAAGCCACACCCATGCATGTACTTGAAAGTATGCACCTGCATCAAAGTCCTTGACCTCAGCTCCTCAATGCATCAGATCCTCCAAGTCCACCATATATGAAGTCTCCCTAGAAGTCACAACAATCTCATGTCACTATGAGCTCCATAAACCATCCCCAACCAACACCTCAGCAAGCATACAAGTCTTGGCCCAAAGGTCTCTGCAAGATGCCTCAGCTCCCCCATGTAGTAGGAATGCTCCATAGTCTACTCACAATTCCACCCAAGTCCATGGCCTTGTTGTACATAAGTGCACAACCTCTCCATCGACTCATAAAACATCTCCATGTCACATCAACAAATCTACCTGCACAACATCCCTGCCTCGGCACTCCTCATTGGATGCCCATAAGTGACACCTCTACAAGTGCTCCTGCATCATGTCCCTGCATAAGACTGCCATGCTTCATGTTTCCAACCTGATGTCCATGACTAAGTTGCCCATGTAGTCCAACCAAGTAGACCCATCACAACAATCGGTCATCCTCATCCAAGTCTGCAATCTTCGGTCTAGTGAACTCGGTCACCCAACCATATCATCATCACCATGAGTCCCTTATATCATAGCTCCCCCACTGAAGGTTCCACCAAGACTACCTCTTGGTCTCGGCCATGAGAAGTCCACCCAAGTATCATCAAATGTGTGCCCTTCAATCTGTCCATGAGTCATGCCAGGCACTTAGCCAAAGTGGCTAAAGCATGACCCAATCCTCCACAACGATCATCATGTTCCTCCCTTGTCACGAGCCCTTGCACCTTCTACCACAAGGTCACAAACAACCCCGACAAGTCCTGCAACAGTCAACAATCCTTGCTTCTCCATACAAGGTCTCATTATAGACATCCATGGTAAGATGCTCCCTAGCATCGACAAACTGACTTTTCCCTTCCCTGCATACGGTCCATCTACCAAATGCTCAAGTGAAACACAAGTATCAATGGTACCTACATCATTATCATCATGAGGTTCCTCCATATGAGTATCCTCATCCATCCATGTCTGCAAACTGCACGATCCTGGTCCAACTTGATCAATCTCAAGTTCATCCTCCATCATGGTCATGTCTGCAACATCCTCAACTATCACGGCTTCCTCTTCCTTGATAGCACAATCTGCAACTTCATCTTGCTCCATTGTCCAACCAAGTTGAAAAAGTTCGTCTTCAACATTCCTTTCCAAGACTTCAAGTTCCTTTCGAATCCGAGGTTCTCTTCTTTCATCCGATTCAACCTTTATAAGGTAAGCAAGAGCTTCCCTTCGCATTCTTCCAAACCTGCCATGCCTTGTCGTTCAGCTTGGTCCAAGAACTGAGCTTCACCTCTGCTAAACCTGTTTTACTATTTACCAGCTTCACCAAGCCCCTTGCAATCATGAACCGGCCCTTGTTCCACTTGTGTGTGAAACCAGCTTCCTTCACCTGCAAGTACCTGCTTCCACTATCACTTCGTCATGAGCAGCCTTGCTCACCAGCTCCAACCGAGCTCTGATACCAACTGTCACGATAGTGCAGTGGGATCAGCACTTCATCGTCAACCCGGTCATCAGCCAGCTCTGATACCAACTGTCATGCCCCCAAGCCGGTGGTAGTCTTTCAACCGCTCTTAGCGAGGTGCGACACCACCGAACACTTTCTTTGCACCAATACTTATGTTCGTGGACTACGCCCTAACATTCCATACTTAGTTTTATTTTTGTTACCAAGTATTATTATGTGTTCCTTTATACCAATGAATACCCATACACATTCATTATCAACAACATTAACAAGAGAAATGCACAACAGTATAAAGGGAGGGGCAACTCCCTACAATATGAGTCTGCTCGAATATGAATGTATAAAATTTTTCCACTTTTACAAAGTACAGACTAAGTCCTTGGGAAACCCCAAATTATACTTAGCCAAATTTCCAACTTCGGCAAACTCGGTTGCCCAACTCTTCAGCACCTCCGCACGGTCGCCGCACTACTCTCCAACCCGTCGTTCACCTCATCGCACGTCTTCGCCGGTTCGCTCTTTGTTTTGTCGCAAACGCCCAAACCGTGTACACCTGCTCATACGCAGTCCCGCTTGCCAACTCTTGGCAAACACCCAAATCGTATGAACAGCACGTAGTACCGCCTGCCCAACTCTACGACATCCGGTTCCAACCTTCGTTCACCTTCGTGCATACTTGCACGATGGGTAGGTGCTCACCCGAGTCACCAAGACACACACGCCAAGCCTTCACACAAACCGGGCACCGCACATCCACCGTGCACACCTCACCCAACTGCCGGGGGCACCTGCCTCCACCTTCACCCAATACCAAGTTCAACGCTCTTCTTCCGTGCGACTAGCCCAAGAATGGGCGCATGTGAACTGTGCCTTTCCTCCTTGAATCTGCGCACTTAGATCTGTGCTCAACTCCGTTTAGCGAAGATGTTCAAGCATTGGTTGATTGTTGTCCAAATGAGCCAACGCAACAAAAATATATATGCGTTGGAGGGGAGGTCATGGCTTGCCCAGCTGACCTCACCCACGCCCTTGCTCTATCGCAAAAGCCCCTAAGTCACCAAGTCGACCTCCATTCCTTCTCCACGCCATATAAACAAGTCTCCTCCTCACAAATGCACATAAGTGCCATCGCATGTTTGGAGAGCTCGCACTTTCCACCGTCGCACTTCAAGTCGGAGTTCGCACATCGTGTAACCGCTGCCCGTTCAGACTTCAATTGCGTGCACGCACGTACTCTCGCGCGCCTAGAACCGCTGGTCGTTACAATTAGGATGTTGGTTGATTACACCCTGACTCATTTATTGTATTGGATAAGTATGCCACCATAGAGGCATCTGGAAGCCACACCAGCTCCGTCCACTTGACAACCAAAGCTTGGGATCTGCGTTCCCTTCGATAGAGCACAACTGATCATCTGATGGAACGGCTAGGAGTTAGCAGGAAAGGTGAACGAAAAACTAACCTGGCTCAACCCCTCGCATCTCGACATCATTTGTACCTTTTGGTTTTGGTGTCGCCACCTCTGACAATAATGTTTGAGACCTCAGGGTTTGGATCGTTGCAAACCATGGCATCTAGCGACCATTTTGGAGAGAAACTAGGCCGAACCCACTCGCCTTTTTCTTCAAGGTGGAAATGATAAGCTAGATTATTTATCTTCTTACTTTTAGTTACAGTATTGCCACAATTTTCCTATTCTTTATGGTTAAGTCGTTGCTTACAGTGCTGGATATTTTGTCCAGGATTTTGCAGACTTGTGGAAAGGGTTTTGATTTGGAGTTTTCCTTCTTGTCGTCTCTCGGCTGGCAAGGTCTGTCCTTTCTCATGGAAGGTAACATTATTATTTTCCATAATGTTTTTCATCTACCATGGATTGAGGACCGCCTTGGTCACATGAATTTTTAATTGGTTTTCTTGATACTCCAGGTCACGGAGCAGAGTTTCCAAACCACCCATTTTCTTCTATAGGTAGGCATTATATATGTAGCCATAATTCTTCTGCAGTTAAGATTGTTTATTTCATGTTTAAGGACATTATTTCCTTTCCGCATCTTTACAATTAGCTTATTGATGAACACCACTTCTTTTTCCTTGCAATTCATAAGTAATGCTGTTAATAGCAACTCGTATGATTAATAAGGGTAGAACGAGATCTCTTATCAAGGTATTAGGTTGTATGTGAAGTCAAGATCTGTGGAGTAATTATAATTTTACGCTATTTATACATTTTTTTTTTTTTAAGAATAACAGTGCGTGATAGCAGAATTGGTTGATTTTAGTTGTTTTCTAAATTTTATTTCATGTTGTTACATCTCTGCCTTGAGGGACTATTCTAAGGTCATCCCATGTACAAACATTAGTCATCCCATGACCACAAACTTGTCGAGTCTTGGGGGAAGCTTCGTTAGATGAACATTCCCCAATTTTCTCTTCAATGCCATTCTACAACATTAGGTGCAACTTCTTATTTTCATCCTCTGCTGCTTCGAGCAATCTTCTTAAATCCATGTTCTCCACTTGGAGAGAAGAATTCATTTCTTCCAATTATAGGAGTTTTGTATGCTGTAAAATTTCGCCATGCATGCGATATCTGGTCAGAACCTTCTCTGATACCTATGATCTGAAAATGGATCATCCTCTGACATTACAAGTTTTGATAAATTTGGGTATTCAAAAGTTAGCTTATTTCATAACTTGTTCAACCACGAATGGTTATTTTCAAACGAACTTAAAGATGAAACAAAAGCATATACAATCCAACATGGTAAAAATGAAGAAGATAATAACCATGTGATAACGAAGTTCACCCCCTGGGCTATGTCTCCGGGCTCTGCTCCAATTGCTAGGCCGCTTTATTGGTATCAACAATAAAAATAGTACATTACAAATCTTTAACTCATAGAGTAAACCTTTTTTTAGAGTGACACTTGTTTCTGCTACAAAAAAATGTTCTCCTTTAGAGAAATCTCACTCACAAGTTGACTCAACAAAAAAGAAAATGATGGTGTCAAAAGAAAAAGGACTCTCTCACTGAATGTGGCAACATGTCTTTGTACTCATTCTGAGATCAAAAAACACAAATTCAACTGCTTTATAATGAAGTGTTGAAATGGCCTTTTCCCACAATCATACTAAGAATAGACTAAAAATGGTTGCTCTAATGAAGTAACAGATGTTGTAGCTGCATCCAGAAGGCTTGAAAACCCTTGTTTAGGCTCTTTCCATGACCAAAAAAGTCTCCAAATGACCTTAAAACAATCTTTATATGCAACACGAAAAGACAAATTGTCTAATATACATTACTAAAATCAAAACAATAATACTTCCATTGAGTTCATAACACCCAAAAACCCTTGTGTAGGCTCTTCTTGGGCTAAAAAAAACTGAAAAATAACTGTTAGGCACCCTGGAACATTTCACTTTTATCTGTCCCGCAAACTGGAAAAACTAGCTAATTGAGCAATGAATCGCACCTTTTAGCAGACCATTGAGCGACAAATTAACGTAGGGATGGAGGAAATCATGATGAAAAAGGTTCAAATTGTCACATCTTTAAATGTGTTAATGAGCCTTGAGCATTGAATTTTCAGCCCTATTCTCGATCACATTATGGCCATATGGTCGTCTCTGCCTTTGCCTTCGTCCTTGGCCACGTGGTTGCATGGGACTAGGAGCGGGCGGTTAGGCTTTGCCTTCCCTGTGGTCGTATGCACTATAATGAACCCCGAGGCTAGGGTTTAACTTCCTCGCCCTACTCTGCCTTCATCATTTGTTATGCATTTGCCATGTGATTAGGGGTTGGGGCCACGTGCCCTTCCCCTCCCCCAAATCACTCTAATGGCCAATGTTAAATATGACCGACACCCCATACAAATAATTTTCAATGGAATTACATAACAAGATCGATAGTTAATTACACGAAGGTCATGAAGTCAAACCTTGCTGGGTCAGTCAACTGAGCAAATAATTTTTTGGCACGCAAATCGAGAGCCATGTGGTTCCATCCCATTGGGCTACATGGCGCCTCATCATTGGCACACATCAACACAACCAACCAATAAAAACTTTACACCTCAACCTATACGACATTGCCACGTGGAATCACAGGATTGGCCTGTAATGCACACTATATCTACACAGTCACCTGTCGACGTTAGCACCATGTCACTTGCACAGCCTACCCATTCAGTAGCCTACTCAACCATGCATGTTGACTTTTTATTTGTTTGCCAAAAAATTTATAATGCAATAACTTTCACATACAGTGTCAGATTGAGGCGATTCAAGCATCGCTGGAATCAGAACGACAATATCTACAATTTGTTACTAGTTTCAGGTGATTCCGAGTATTTTAATTTTTTAGCATATTTTGATACCTTGGATCAATAATGAGGATAGAAATGTGGTTAGTGCATCAGCCTGTTTAGAAAGTCTTACGAGGAAATTTTTTGTTACCTTATTTGAAAAGTATCATAGAAAAGTTATATTTCATTATCTATAAAATTTAAAAAAAAATTTAAAATAAGGAATTACATTGGATATTGGATATAAAGGAGAGAGTAAAATAGGAAAAGAAAGAGTGAGTGCATATATAGAAAATGAAAAATTAGGTTCATCGTGACTTCCATACACTCTTCCACACATACTTGTTGGTTTTTTAAAACTTCAAAGTATAATGTTCCCTTCAAAATTATCCTGTACACTTGATTGGTTTGGCATAATAAAACTTTGAGAACCTTCGAAAAAGAGGCATGCATGGTCCTATTAGCTGTGTACTATGTAGATCTTCATTGAAGACAAACACACACTTCCTTTTGGAATGCCCCATTTCTTTGCAAGTTTGGAGATTCACTATGCTACAACGAAATATACCATTCAGACTCTTCGAATCCATAGAACAATGCCTCATTTTGTGGATGGAATGGGGTGGCTAGCTACAAGCCACGTCACTTTTCATATTTTGGGAAATATGGAAGGTCGTGAATGGTCTTA
Organism: Pinus tabuliformis; assembly: GCA_031772625.1. Classification (NCBI taxonomy): domain Eukaryota; kingdom Viridiplantae; phylum Streptophyta; class Pinopsida; order Pinales; family Pinaceae; genus Pinus; species Pinus tabuliformis. The sequence continues at coordinate 592,314,778 of CM062806.1, forward strand.
TTTTTGAGAATTATGAGACTGAAATCTTCAAAATTATTTACAAGGTTGGTACATGGTTGGACACACTTGGAGCTGACACACTAAGAGTTAAGGATCTTTCAATCTGAAACTCTCCTCCTCTGATTATTTTTCTTGTAGGTTACTTTGATGGAGCAACACAATGAGGATGTTGTGGTTGCGGAGCATGGCTAAGGATGGATAACATATTACATTATAAAATTTCATGGTATGTTGGTGCTTGCACGAATATGCGGGCAAAGGTATTGGCTCTTTGGGGGCTACTTTGGTTCTCTAGAAGAATGACCATTGATAACATACATATATATGGAGATTCAAAATCACTTATTGATGGGATTATAGCCAACACCTCATTCACGCCTCCTTATCTAAGTGGTTGGATTGCTCATATCAACGATTTCAGACAAACCTTCTGTCATATCACCTTTCAACACATTTTTAGGGAAGTCAATACTATTGTGGATGCTTTATCGAAGAAGGGATTATCAGATGCTTCAGGTAACATGTTTTACATATATATGGAAGATAACCAAATCAGAGAAGAAGGTCACATTAAATTGCCTTATTATATAGGTTTTTTTGGCTTTTTCAGCATTAGCCGAACTTTCATGATTATGCATATTTGTTGTGATAAAATATTATTTTGGATGTTCTTTGAACTTTGCTGGGGCATACAGTCTTTGTAGATCCAAATGGTATGAATCCATTATGTACAAAGGCATATAGATGACATGTTTTATGGTTTACAATTTGGAATATGTACTGGTACATTATATAAACCAGTTTTTTCATCTAAAATAAAATATAGAAAATGTAAAAGACAATGATCATAAAAATCACATTGATGTTGTATTATTTATGGAATTGAAAGAAAGTTAAACAAGGAATTGAAAGATAGTTAAAAAAGGATTTGACATTGGATATAAAAGAGAGTGTAAGCGGGAAAGTAAGAACAATGAGAAAGAAGAAAATTATAAAAAATCAATTTATTTGAAGATAAATTATGAAAACAAAATTTAATATTTGTTACATCAATATTCATGTAAATAGAGTTTTTTTTTGTTACTATACTTTAAGATGTTGAAATATCTTTTGGTAAAAATCACATTAATAAACTTTTGGTCTAGGCGTTTTGAACAATCTAGTGTGGTTCATCTTCACGACATGATGACGAAGAACCAGATCATGGAATTAGATTAAATAAATGAAGAGACATATTTTCTAGCCATTAGAATATAACAACTAGTTTTGACTAAAGAGTTATCATTAATTAATAAACAATTTTTTTATTAATAAAAAAATTTGTTTCTTAATTATTGAGAACTCTTTAGTCAAAATTAGCTTAATTAATAAACAATTTTTTTATTAATAAAAAAATTATTTATGAATTAATGATAACTCTTTAGTCAAAACTAGTTGTTATATTCTTCCACATTCATAATACGAATCACAAAAGTCTAAATTCAAATACTTTAAGATGTTTGATATTAATGATATTATCATCTTCAATATAATGTTGTTTCAACTTCATTATAATATGTATATGTTTTTGCATGTTATAAAAAGTTAATATTTAAATGAAAAAAATCAATATTATAGGTTTTTTTTTTTAATTTTTAAAAATTATTTTACATTGTTAATTGATTTTGAATATTTACCTATAAAAAAAATATATATATAAATAAAAATTATTGTATAAAATTAAGATAATTAAATAATTTTAAATAAAAAATAATTATTTTATAAAATTAATATAACTAAATAATTTTAAATAAAACGTTTTTGTGTACTTAATCATAACACTAATCATGGGAAGTACGAAAAAGAGAAAATGGCTCCAAGGTTGAACCCTAGTTCTGCCGCCTCCATGCCCTCGGCCGACGGCGGGTCTCTGTTCGCTCTGGCCGCGAAGGGATTCGAGAGATTTAGGCAAAGATCAAGGATCTTTCTTTCCGCTGCAGGTTTGCAAGATGGCCACACCAGGAAAGACGGCGCCGCGGACTCAAATGCGTTTGCAGACCTCTTGACCGAGAACTCAGGGGTTGCATGGCCCCGATCCCCTGCTTCCACAACGCGTTTGTACAGCCCTCTTCAGAATGACGGAGCAGCGGCCAAGGATGATCATGCAGATCCCTTAGCCACTTATCCTCTGACCGTGGCTTTCGGGAAGGAAGGGCTTGCACCGAATGGTTGTACGCCTCTGTTGCCCATGAGGCAAATCCAGGAAACGAGAATCAATCAATGCATATGCCTGCCCTCTCCACAGATCTGCAGGGGAAGGAGGCGTTCGGAACCCTCTTCATCATTCCAGATACAAATCAAGCTCTTAACAGGCAAAACTATGTTACTATGGGTAAGCCAGACGGATCTAGTGCAACATCTCAAGCAGACACTGAACATCAAACTGGGGATCCCCTCTGCAGCACAACGACTTCTCCACGAAGGTAAACAACTTGAGGATCTGTACCCTATTTCTTTTTACGGCATTAAGAAAGATGCATCTATTATTTTAACCCTTCGTTTGAGAGGAGGAGCTGCTGGAGAGCCATCCTCAGCTAAAACATTTTCATATAAAGATGCAGTCCATGCCAAGAAGCCTGACAAGACAGCTCCACTAGTTCAGGCTTTACCCAAGCCTTTTTTGGTGGACAAAGTGGAGGAGGTTCCCTCTGTTGAGATCTCCTACTCTAACCTGGCAGACGACACCCAAAAATTTGCAGAAAGGGCCATCATATGCAGATTCAATGGGCTCTGGCCACGCTCAAAAGATCTTTTGGACTGGATCTATGACAACTGGACACACAGTTGCAAGATCTACTTCTGTGCAAAGGGATATTTTATAGTGCTGTTCGACAATCTCGAGCACTACGAAAAGGCCTTAGAGGAAGGCCCTTGGTTCATGGGTACGGCAGGCCTCTTCCTAACTCCATGGTTCCCAGACTTTGACCCAGCTTCTGCAGTTATCACAAAAGCCCCTGTATGGATCAGGCTTCCAAATCTCCCAATATATCTGTGGAACACAGAAGTATACAGGCAGATAGGCAACGCTTTGGGCTGCTTTCTAATGGGAGATTACCAGAGGGAAATGCAAGGCCTCTACACATACGCCAGAATCTGTGTAGAGCTAGATCTAAGCAAGGGTCTGCCAGAGCAAATCAATCTCAAGATCAAGGACACTGTTTGGACCCAGTTTTTAGATTATGAAAATACTGCCTTCCGATGCCGCCATTGTCACCTAACAGGGCATCTACAGACCTCCTGCCCATCGCTGACAGCAAGAGCGAAAAAGGGAATCTTCGCAAAATCCAAACCCAAGCGTTGGGCTCCCTGTACTCCGCAGCCAGCTCGAAGCTCCAGCTCCCCAAGTTCAGAGGACGGGGAAAGCGATTCAGAACCGGACCAGGCGCCTCACCCAATGGATCCGCCCATGAACACCATGGGGCATACCCATGACTCAGCAATAGCCCAGAAACGCGTCCATGAGACCTCCTCGGAATCAGAAAAGGAGTTCCCGATGAAAGAGAACTCCAGTCTTCAAGTTGTCTTAGCTCATTCCCCTCAGGGTGGCTGGACAAAAGTCAACAAAAAGAAAGGGAAAAAACAATGTGTTGTAGGTTCTGCCCCTATGGGGGATTTAGGCAGTCTGTGATTACTAGTCATCTGATGTAGCTATGAGTTTGAATCTTTCTTCCGGAACCGAGGTTGATGGATCCATCATTTCTGGTCTGCCAGTTTTTTGCTTATCCTGGTTGTACTATATTACACTTAATAGAATTAGTTTTTAACGAGAAAAAAAAAAATCATAACACTAATCATCCTTTCATAATTAAAACATAAACAAAAAATTACTTATAATAAACCAAAAATGATAAAAATTGCTTCATAGGCCATCAAATTCATTATTATCTTATAGGTTTAAAAACCTTCAAATTTAAAATGCTAAGGTAAGTATCTTAGGGTGCAAAAAGTCCCATGAAATTGTGCTTTCTTAATGTTTTTGTATTTTATATTTTTAATAGTTTTTTATTTTTTCCACGAAACAAAAAATATTTTTGTTGAAAATTACATAATTATATGATATAATTGCTTGAAAATATATTAATTTTCATGGGTTATAAAGGCTCTCCCCAATCTAATATAAAAGAAATGTTGTCTTATTTTGTTTTATAAACATTTTGACTCAGTTGAATAACATAAAAATAAAATAAAATTTAATATAATTAATAATTAAAACATTTTCACTTGATAAAGTTTCATAAAAATAAAAATTGAATAAAATAAATATAAATATAAAATATAGTCATTGCAGCTGAGGTTTTGATGTTATTATGTTTTGTGTTAATTTAGATTGACATATGCAGATGATTATGGTTGTGACATTCATGTATGAGTTAATATATTGTGATATTATGTCATACTTATCTAGACTGACTATGCATATGTGATTGTTATTCATGAATGACAATTGTTTATGAGTTTATGATGTGAACATGTAGCTAGTTACTATTATGGATATCATGACCTTATTTATGTTTGAATCGATATGTTGTGAAGTTATATAGTGCTAATCTAGATTGATTGTGTAGACAAGATAGCCCCCCTGAGGTACATTAAGGTATGAGTATGCTTATGTCATCTACTTAATGCTTGAATGTTTGATCATGTCGTTTATCAGGTGTCTGAGTGTTTGGTGTTTATTATGTCATCTATCTGTTGTCTGAATGTTTGATTAATTGCATGATATGAGTATGTTTCTGCAATATCGCATGAAGGAATGATTTTGTTTTAATATGGTTGTACTAACACAATATATGCTGAGATAATTGATATGTACTCAATGAGTGTAAGTGGGTGCTAGTTGTAGTATTGTGATTAATGACTGTGAGCTGACTGTTGGTTATGAAATGGTTGTTAGTTTTGGTAAAGGTTGATTTAAAATTAATAAATATAATGCCTTGATCTTAGGAACGTGTGACTTACATGTGTGAATAGTTGTAGGGAAACATGTTTGGTACTCGTGTGACAAGTTAACAATTGATTTGTTTATATAACTAATAGATGGGTGATGTGACATTACATAGTAAGGCTCAATTGTACAAAAGTAAAATGTAAAAGGTAAAAGAAAGGAATTGGGTGAGAATTCCTTTGGCTATTTTTGGAAATCTTAATTCCAAATGAACGAGCGCTTTGCATGAATACATGAAGTCTTCTTAACCTTGATTTATTTTGACATTATGTGGATATGTGCTGTATTCATGGACAGGTATTTGACATTTATATAATTGGTGTCTAGTTATAGTTGGATTCGTCAAGGGAATTGGAGTCCCTTAAGAAATGATATATGTACATTTTTAGTTACAAGGCAACTTGCTTGGCACAATAAGGTAAGGTAATTAGTATAGCCATCTTCTTGTGACTCTTGGTCCTCTTCCTAAAGTTTAGCCATCTCCTCCTTCTTCTCTTTTGTAGATGAAGATTCAAGAAAACCAATCTTGTGATTTAATATATAAGAAGTGTTCTTCATTTGAAAAAGGGTATAAAATTTAGTCATTCGATGACCAAAAACTTGTCGAGTCTTGGGGGAAGCTTCATTAGTTGAACATTCCCCAGTTTTCTCTTCAATGACATTCTACAACATCAGGCACAACTTCTTCTTTTCATCCTCTATTGCTTCGAGAAATATTCTTAATTCCATGTTCTCCACTTGGAGAGAAGAATTAATTTCTTCTAGTTATAGAAGTCTTGCATGCTGCAAACTTTCGCCCATGAATGAAATCTGGTCAGAACCTGCTCTGATACCAATAATCTAAAAATGGATCGTCCTCTGACACTTTGCAAGTTTTGATAAATTTGGGTCTTCAAAACTTAACTTAGTTCATAACTTGTTTAACCACGAATGATTTTTTTCAAACAAACTTAATGATGAAACAAAAGCATATGCAATCCAAAATGGTAAAAATCAAGAAGAGGACAACCACGTGATAACAAAGTTCACCTTTCTCGGGCTACATCTCTGAGCCCTGCTCCAATGGCTAGGCCACTTTATTGATCTCAACAACAAAAAGAGTACATTACAAATCTTTATCTCATAGAGTAAACCTCCTTCTAGAGCGACACTTGTTTCTCCTACAAAAAAACATTCTCCTTCAAATAAATCTCTCTCAAGTTGACTCAATAACATAGAAAATGATTGTGTCAAAAGAAAAAGGACACTCTCACTAAATGTGGCAACATGTCCCTGTACTAATTTTGAGATCAAAAAGCACAAATTCAACTACTTTATAATGAAGTGTTCAAATGGTCTTTTCCCACAATCATATTGAGAATAGACTTAAAATTGATGCTCTAATGAAGAAACAGATGCTGCAGTTGTGTCTGGAAGGCTTGAAAACCCTTGTTTAGGCTCTCTCCATGCCTAAAAAGGTCTCCAAATGACCTTAAAACAATCACTGTGTACAACACAAGAAGACTTGGCTCTGCAAATTGTCTAATATATAGTGCTCAAATCACAAAAATAATACTTTCATTGAGTTCAGAACACCCAAAAACTCTCTCACTGGATGTGGAAACAGGTCCTTGTACTCAATCTGAGATAAAAAAACACAAATTCAACTGCTTTATAATGAAGTATTTCAAATGGTATTTTCCCATAATCATACTGAGAATAGACTGAAAATGGCTGCTCTAATGAAGAAACGGATGCTACAGTTGTGTTCGGAAGACTTGAAAATCCTTGTTTAGGTTCTCTCATGCCCAAAAAGGTCTCGAAATGACCTTAAAACAGTCACTGTCTACAACACAAAAAGACTTAGCTTTGCAAATTTTCTAATATATGATGCTCAAATCACAAAAATAATACTTTCATTGAGTTTAGAACACCCAAAAACCCTTGTGTAGGCTCTTCTTGGGCCCAAAAAGACTGAAAATTGACCAAGTTAGGCACTCTGGAACATTTCACTACTATCTATCCTACAAAATGGAAAAAATGGCTAACTAAGCAATGAATCGCGCCTTTTGGAAGACCATCGAGTGAAAAATTGACATAGGAATGGAGGAAATCCTGCCAAAAAAGGTGTAAATTGCCACCTCTTTAAATGCACTAATGACCCTTAAGCGCTAAATTTTCAACCTTGTTCTCAGTCACATTATGGCCATATGTTCATCTCCACCTTTGCCTCTATCCCTGGTCACGTGGCTGCATGGGACTGGGGGCTTGGCTAACCGGCCGCCCCCGCTAACTCCGCCTTCATTGTGGTTGTGTGGACTATAATGAACCCGAGGCCAGGGATTAACCGCCCTGCCCCACTCTGCCTTTTCCATTGGTTATGCGTCGGCCATGTGATCAGGGGTTGGGGCCACATGCCCTTCCCATCCCCCAAATCGCTCTAACGATAATATGACCGACAACCCCATACAATTAAGTTTTAATGGAATTGCATAAAAATAGGACTGATAGTAAATTAAACAAAGGTCGTGGGGTCGAACCTTGCTGGGTTGGTCAAGTGACCAAACAAATTTTTGGCACGTAAATCAAGAGCCAGGTGGTGCCCTCCCATTGGGCCACATGATGCCTCATCATTGGCCCACATCAACAAAACCAACCAATAAAAATTTGACACCTCAACCTATATGGCGTTGCCATGTGGCATCATGGGATTGGCTTGTGCTACACACTGTATCTACATAGTCACCTGCTGACATTAGCACCACGTCACTTGTACATCTTGCTCAGTCAATAGCCCAGTCAACCCTGCAACTTGACTTTTTATCTGTTTGCCAAAAACTTCATAATGCGATAACTTTCACATAAGGTGTCAAATTGAGGCGATTCAAGCGTCGTTAGAATCAGAATGACGAGATCTATGATTTGGTACTGATTTTAGGAGATTTTTAGAATTTTGATTTTTGAGCATATTTTAATCCCTTATATCAAGAATGACATTTAAAATTTGGTTATTGCGTCAACTTGTTTAGAAAGTCTTATGCAGAAATTTTCTATTACATTATTTGGAAAGTATCATAGAAAAGTTATATTTCATTATCTGAATGAAATTAAAAAAAAAATTAAAATAAAGAATTACTTTAGATATTGGATATAAAGGAGAGAGTAAATAGGAAAAGAAAGAGCGAGTGCATATATAGAAATTGAAAAATTAGGTTCATCATGACTTCCATACACTCTTTCACACAGACTTGCTGGTTTTTTAAAACTTGGAAGTATAATGTTCCCTTCAAAATTATTCTGTACACTTGGTTGGTTTGGCATAATAAAGCTTTGACATGGCAGAACCTTCAGAAAAGAGGCATGCACGATCCTGGTAGATGTGCACTGTGTAAATCTTCACTGGAGACAAACACACACCTCCTTTTGGAATGCCCCATTTATTTGCAGGTCTAGAGGTTCACTATGTTACAATGAAATATACCGTTCGGACTCTTCAACTCCATGGAAAAATACCTCATTTGGTGGATGGAATGAGGTGGTTGACTACAAGCCACGCCACTTTTCATCTTTTGGGAAATATGGAAGGCCTTGAATGGTATTATTTTTTAGAATTATGAGATTGAGTATTTACAAGGTTGGTACATGGCTGGACACACTTGGAGTTGGCACACTGAGAGTTAAGGATCTTTTAATCCAAAACACTCCTCCTCGGATTATTTTTCTTGTAGGCTACTTTGATGGACCGACACAACAAGGACATTGCGGTTGCGGAGCATAGCTAAGGATGGATCACATATTACATTATAAAATTTCATGGTATACAGGTGTTGGCATGAATATGCAGACATATGTATTGGCTCTTTGGGGGTTACTTTGGTTCTCAAGAAGAATGGCCATTGCTAACATACATATATATGGAGATTCAAAATCACTTATTGATGTGATTGTAGCCAACATCTCATTCATGCCTCCTTTTTTAAGTGGCTAGATTTCTCATATCAACGATGTCAGACAGGCATTCCATCAAATCACCTTCCAACACATTTTTAGGGAAGCCAATACTGTTGTGAATGCTCTATTGAAGAAGGGACTATCAGATGCTTCAAGTAACATGTCTTACATATATATGGAAGATAATCAAATCAAAGAGGAAGGTCACATTAAACTGCCTTAGTATCTAGCTTTTTTTGGCTTTCTAAATGTTGGCAGAACTTTCATGATGATGCATATTTGTTGTGATAAAATATTATTTTGGATGTTTTTTGAAATTTACTAGGGTATATAGTGTTTGTAGATCCAAATGGTACGAATCCACTATGTATAAAGGCATATAGATGGCATGTTTTATGGTTTACATTTTGGAATATGTACTAGTACATTATATAAACAAGTGTTTTTTTCATCTGAAAGAAAAAATATAGAAAATCAAAAAGATGATGATCATAAAAATCACATTGATATTGTATTATTTATGGAATTGAAAGAAAGTTAAACAAGGAATTGAAAGATAGTTAAAAAGGAATTGATATTGGATATAAAAGAGAGTGTGAGCATGAAAATTAAGAACAATGAGAAAGAAGAAAATTATAAAAAATCAATTTATTTTGAAGATAAATTATGAAAAGAAAATTTAATATTTGGGTCATCAATATTTATGTAAATAGAGATTTTTTTTGTTAACATACTTTAAGATGTTGAAAGATCTTTCCTAAAAATCAAATAAACGAACCATCTATGTACTGTGGTCCATCTTTAGGACAAGATGAAGAACCAAATCACGGCATTAGATTAAATAGATGAAGAAATATGTTTTCTAGCTGTTAGAATATAACAACTAGTTTTACTAAAGAGTTATCATTAATTAATAAACAAAATTTTTTTAATAAAAAAATTGTTTATTAATTAAATTAGTTTTGGCTAAAGAGTTATCATTAATTAATAGACAATAAAAAGTTTATTTATGTGTTTTTTACGGAAAAATTTCTCAACATTCATAATACAGATCACAAAAATTTGAATTCAAATACTTTAAGATGTTTAATATTAATGATATTATCATCTTCAATATAATATTGTTTCAACTTCATTATAATATGTATATATTTTTGCATGTTATAAAAAGTTAAATATTTAAATGAAAAAAAATCAATATTATAAGTTTTTCTCCTATTAAATTTTTTAATTATTTTGCATTGTTAATTGATTTTGAATATTTACCTATAAAAAAAATATATAAATAAGAAATATTTTATAAAATAAAGATAATTAAATAATTTTAAATAAAATGTTTTCTTGTCTACTTAATCATAACAATAATCATCCTTTCATAATTAAGAAAATAGAAATATTACTTTTAATAAACCAAAAATTATAAAAATTGCTTTTATAGGCCATCAAATTCATTATTATCTTAGAAGTTTAAAGTATCGTTGCAAAAAGTCCCATGAAATTGTGTTTTTTTTAATGTTTTATATTTTATATTTTTAATAGTTTATATATATATATATATATATATAATTTTTTTTTAATGCAATTATTTATTTTTTTAAAGAAATTATGTAATTGTATGATATAATTGTTTGAAAATATATTAATTTTCATCCTGTATAAAGGTTTTCTCCAACTTAATATTAAAGAGATGTTGTCCTATCTTATTCTATAACCATTTTGATTTAGTTAAATAATATAAAAATAAAACAAAATTATTAATTATAATTATTAATTAAAACATTTTTACTTGAAATTACATAAAAACAAAGTAAATATAATTATTGTCATAATTCTAAACATACACATTGAAACTCATAAAAGTAAAAAAATTAAATCTTTCAACATGGTAATATCTGTTTTTACCATAGTAATAATTACATAAGATTTGAAAGGCATGTGTCATATTGAAACATTGATAAGACTCTCGGAATATCTATCCTCATGTTAGCGGTTATAGGTAATGGTAAATGACCACATCATGAGTCCGTGCGATAGGGAGTCCTTTTTCCTTGATCGCTGTCAACTACATTTATTCTGCTTTAAATCCATTACGGTCTCACCCAAGTGCACACTCCAGCTATGTAATACTCTTGGTCTTTACACTTGTTGTTGGCATTTAGTCTGGATGTATGGGAAATTTGGGTTCGCCTAGCATTGCATAACTCAGTTCACAGGAGTTTTGCTAAATGTTTTGCCTCCAGTTCTGAAACTAAAGAAGCTCTATTGTTAATTTACATGTTAAATCTCTCTACAGCCATTAGCCTTCTGTTGTTCTAGAGTAGTGTATTTTCGTTTTTGCACAGCGAGCCAAGGGCTCTCTGCGGACCTAAGCCTCAGGCCACACTGGGGTAATTTCCTCTTGTTTTAATTTTTGCAAGGGTTTCTCAGCCCTCTGGACTGATATTATTAATATTGTATTATTACACTAAATTGGGCCGAGGCCATGTAATCTTTTCTGGTACTCTTTTTTGTTACTGTTAGCTTGGAACTTGAATGTGGTTCGCTTCTGTTTATCTTAGAATAAGTTTATGGTTCATTACTGGTTGTCTTGGATTATGAATATGGTTCTTTATTATTTGTCTAGAATGTAATTTTAGGTTTTTGATTACTGTATGAATGATTATTCTCGTCTTTTATTGGTTAGAAAACTATCAGCACCTCTTTTCTTCGCTAGCTCTGGTATTTATATGTGGTTAAAGGACTGTGCGTATATCATTGGGGGGTTTCACTTATTTAACGTTTTAGGCCTTGTCAACTATGCGGCTCTAAGTTAGTTATAAGGTTAGGTTTACATCTACATATAGAGTATATGTTCCTTTCCTTCTTCCGTTTGTATTGTGTAATGCTTAAACCAACTAACTCAGGAATTAACCCTGTCAGTGTTTAACACTATGGGGTTTTATCTCGAGTTAGAGTTACAGAAAGGTTTCTACGGTGATTTTAGTCTTGTCTAAAAGTTTTTCCTCTTATTTTTGCTAGCCCAGTTCGACTTGTATAAGTGCACATAAATTCTCTGTTAAATGTTATATCAGTTCTTTGGATCAGCATTGTTCTTCACGCTTTTTTTTTGTTTTCTACTTCCTAATTTTTACACAATTCAACTAGCACAACACAGACAGTGATTCCACTATAAATAATTCTTTTAGCAATAAAATAGCTAGCACAATTAAGATAATAATTCCACAGTTGGTATTTCCAAATCATAATTTTAACCAGCACTGTTCGTTTAATAACCTTACCACTAAATACTTTCAAGAAACGAGTAATAACTCTAGTTCTGTACGGTAAATAATCCACGTTTCATGTTTTTTTTGTAACAGAGTAACACTATTGTTATCATTTCCAACTATCCGTTCGAAGTTAAGTGCTTCAACTCTATCTTTCCATATACAAATATAAACACATAAACAAGTTTGCTCAGCAGATTAGTTCTAGGAGGGTGCTACTTACCTAAATTTTTTCAAGAAAGAAAAACACCAGTGGTAGAGATCACCTTTGTTATCTGTTGCCTTTCATCCACCCAACCATGAGATTCATCCTTCAGGACCAAATCTCCCCCCAAGCTTGCTTGCAAGACCTCTGTCTTCTGCAAGTTTTGTCGCACACAGTGCTTATGCTATTTGGTCATCACCAGAGTTAGCAACTTCTCCCCCTTACTGCCTAACATTTCAGCACGATTTTTTCTCCCCTCACTCCCTTTTCTTTGGAGCATTACATAGTTAGGGGAGGTAGTTAGGGTTTTTTTGGCAACTACCTGTTCCAACTTCTTTCCATGAGAAGTTACAAAATCTGATAATACTCAAATCATTTCTTATCTTCAATAGTTAACAATATTATTCAACTCAAACAAATAATAACAATAATTATCCAGTTTGTTCTTACCGTGGTAAATAAAAAGTATTTACAGTTTTTTCCGGGGACATTACATCTCCCCCCCTGAAATCAAACATCGTCCCAATGATTTCTGGCCATAAACAACCTTGGATAAGCTTCTTTCGTGAGTTGTTCATCCTCCCAGGTGGCCTCATCCGACCCAAAGTGTTGCCATTGCACTTTAACCAGGGTGATGGCTTGTTTTCGCAACATTTCTTCTCTCCGATCGAGTATATTCAGCAGCTTGACCAAGAATTCTCCTTCTGTCTCCACCTGAAACACACAATACTTAAGTTAGTTTTTCCTTTATCATCGAAATTAATTTCCCTACCTAAGATACTTTCTTACCTGTATGTCATGCCAACTGACTATGTGCTTAGGATCATAAATGTATCTTTTTAAAACCGACACATGGAATACATTGTGGACCCAAATATGTCTTGGTAGGGCAAGCTAGTATGCCACCGACCCAACTCTCACTAAGATTTGAAATGGTCCACAAAATCGGGGTGCCAGCTTGGTGCATTCACTTCATTGTAACGTACTCCTTTTTGCTCTAATCCTCACATACACATGATCTCCTACTTGGTATTCTCTAAAGTTTATCTTTCGATCGGCGAATTTTTTTTTGCCTATCTTGGGATGCCTTTAAGTTGGTTCGTACCTTCTTGACCATTTCTTCCATCTCTCTTAACATTTCGGGTCCCAACGTTAGCTTATTTTCCGGTCCTACCCAACTGGAGGGTGTGCAACACTTTCGTCCGTACAACACTTCAAACGGGCTCATCTGCAAAGAGGTATGATAGCTGTTGTTGTACGCAAATTCGACCAAGTGCAGATAGTATTCCCATTTAGATGGTTGCTGCATTACATAAGATCTTAGCATATCTTTTACAACCTGATTCACCTGTTCTATTTGTCTGTCTGTTTGAGGGTGATAGGCGGTACTAAAATTTAATTGAGTCCCTAACCCCTCAAACAGAGTTCTCTAGAAGGCTGATGTAAACTTTACATCCCGATTAGAAATTATAGTTTTTGGTAACCCATGCAACCTGAAAATGTTTTGCATAAAAATATTGGCAATCTGCACTGCTCTGAAAGTGGACTGTACTGGTATAAATTGGGCTGATTTGCTTAATTTGTCTACCACCACCATGATAGAATCGTTATTTCTTTTGGATTTGGATAAACCTGTTACAAAATCCATAGAAATGGTCTCCCAAACTTCCACTCCGGAATTGGTAGTGGATGTAATAACCCAATGGGGTGTTGATGCTCTGTTTTGATTTGTTGGCATTCCAGGCATTGTGTTAAATATTCTGCTACATCCTTTTTCATGCCAGGCCAGAAGTACTCCTTCCGGAGTGCAGTGATCAGCATTTGGTACCTCGAGTGTCCTGCATAGGGACTTTTATGGAATTCATCTAAAATCAGACTTTTAATGTTACTTTGGTTGGGTACATATAGTCTCTTTTTATAACTCAGCATACTGGTAGCATCCATCGCATATCCTTGCCAATAATCGTAACTGGTTGGATCTTGAATTTGCTGTCCTATTTGCTGATAATTCTGATCTTGTTCTGCTGCTTTTTTAATCATTTCATTGAAAGTAGTCCACCTCTCGCTGCAAGAAATTTTGTAGAGGCAATGTACCTTTTGACTCAACGCGTCCGCCACCCAATTCTGTTTTCCCTTTAGATGCTTAATCTTGAAATCAAATCCACTCAGAAAATCTACGCACTGAGCCTGCCTAGCATTTAAGGTAGGCTGATTGAAGTAACTAGTCACACTGTGATAGTCCGTCATCAACAGAAACTTTTTACTCATTAGATAGTGATGCCACATCTTTAAAGCGTGAATGACAGCTGCCAACTCCAAGTTGTAGGCGGAATATTTATGCTCGTATTCTTTAGTTTCCTAGACTCATAGGCGATTACTTTACCTTCTTGCATTAATACTCCTCCTACCCCTTCCTTATTCGCATTTGTGCACACCACATAGTCCTTGCCTGCATCTGCTATAATTAATATAGGTGTTGTGGTGAGCAGGTGCTTGAGCTGCTCAAAACGTTTTTGGCATTTTGTGGTCCATTTAAAGGGTTTCCCCTTCTTCTGCAGGGAGGTGATAGGATAGGCCATTCTTGAAAATCCTTCCAAAAATCGTCTATAGTAGCTAGCTAATCCCATGAAGGATCTTATATCCACTACGTCCTTCGGTACTGGCCATTTTATTATGGTCCTTATCTTCTCGAGATCCACCGCGATTCCATCTTTAGTAATAATATGTCCTAAGTATTGAATTTGTTCCTTAAAGAAATTGCACTTGCTATATTTGGCGTACAATTGATGTTCTCGGTGAGTTTTCAAGACCAACTTGAGGTGTTCCTTGTGTTCCTCAATATTCCAGGAATATATTAGTATATTATCGATAAAAATTAACATAAATTTGTCTAAGTACTAATGAAATATGTTGTTCATTAAACACATAAAGGTTGCGGGGGCATTGGTTAACCCAAAGGGTAATACCACGAACTCATAATGTCCATAGCGAGTCCTAAAGGCATTTTTGGCTATATCCTCTTCTTTGATCCTGATTTGATGGTATCCCGATTGTAAATCAATTTTTGAAAATACGGTTGCCCCTTTTACTTGGTCAAAAAGTTCATCAATATGGGGTAAAGGGTACTTATTTTTTATTGTCAACTTATTCAGCTGACAGTAGTCCATGCACATACGAAGGGTTCCATCCTTCTTTTTGAGGAATAACACGGGCACTCCCCAGGGCGATACACTGGAGCGGATGTAATTTTTATCTAACAGCTCACGTAATTGCATTTTTAATCCTGTCAATTTTGGTATGCTCATACGATAAGGAGAGCGGGACACCAGCGCTGCTCCTGGCACCAACTCAATAGTGAAAACAATGTAAACTTTGAAACGGTAACTGATACTGTTACCCATTTCGTAGAGATAGCAAAAAATTGACCCGATTTTGAAAAGGGGCGATGCAGAATACACATATTTTTTTTTGGATATAGTTTTTGGCACTTTAAATAACCGATACGATTACCGTTTCATAGAGGTAGTAAAAACATGACCCGATTTTGAAGAGTGGTGATGCAAAATACAATAATTATTTTTTGGAGCATATTTTTGACAATTTAAATATTCTCATGTATCAAATATAAATATTCGTTTTTAAATGTTAGTGATTTTTATGCTGATTTTGAAACGTGTTGATGCAACGCGTTATACATCATACCTTTTTTTTTAGAGGACTTATTTTTCACACTTTAAAATTTATTATGTCCATTGTTTTTTTAAATTATGATTACTTAAAGAATTTTTAAGTTGTTTTTTTTTTTTTTTTTAAATGTTGATTACTTCAAGAAAGTCATATAAAAATATATATAAAATAAGACCCAAAAAAAAAATGTTAATAAAAAAAAATTATCTCATACACTATAAAAGAATTTGGAAAAAAAAAAAAAAAAACATAATTATATATATGTAATTAAGTCAAAATATAAAAACTAAAAAAACATTAACAAAAACAAGAAAAAAAAATAAAAAAATAAATGAAAACAAACTAGATTAAAAAAAAAAATAGAAAATTAAAAAAAATAAAAATAAAAAACTAGTAAAATTAACATTAAAAACATGTAAAAAAAAACAAAAAAACCAAAAATACACTGAAATTTACAAAAAAAAACCATAAAAATATATGTTAGAAAAAAAAAAAAAAAAAAAAAAAAAAAAAAAAAAAAAACAACAACAACACATGTATTTAAAATTTTCAAGAATCAAGTATTTTCTATTTAAAAAATCAAAAACAAAATTGATTAAACACACAAATTTTTTTTTTTTTTTTTTTTTTTTAAATTTAAAATTTTTTAAACTAACCTTTTTTATTTAAAACACCAAAAAAAATATAAAAAAATTTATTTTTTTTTTTTATAGAAATTTGATATTGATAAGCACATTTGTTTGTTTGTTTGTTTGTTTTTTTTTTTTTTTTTTTTTTTTAATTTAAAAAAAAAACATTTATTAAAAAATTTATTTTTTTTAAGCAACGTTTTTTGTTTTTTTTTTTTTTATTATTTAAAAAAAAGCCAATTATTAATTTTATTTTTTTTTTAAACAATTTTTTTTTTAATTTAAAATGAAAATTTTTATTTAAAAAAAACAGTTTTAAAATTTTTATTTAAAAAAAAAATTATTAAAAAATTTGTTTTTTTGGGCCAGGGGCGATTCCCGGAATCGCCCCTCGGCCCCCCGGGCGGCCCGCGGCGGCTCGGCCACGGGCCGCCCGGGGGGCTGAGGGGTGATTCCGGGAATCGCCCCTGGCCCAAAAAAACAAATTTTTTAATAATTTTTTTTTTAAATAAAAATTTTAAAACTGTGTTTTTTTTTTTTAAATAAATATTTTCATTTTAAATAAAAAAAAACATTGTTTAAAAAAAAAAACTTAATAATTTGTTTTTTTTAAATAATAAAAAGAAAAACAAAAAAACGTTGCTTAAAAAAAATAAAAATTTAATAATTGTTTTTTTTTTAATAATAATAATAAAAAACTTGTTTATCAATTAATTTAAAATTTTTTAATATATACTTTTCTAAATAAAAAAAACAATATGTATTAAAAAAATTTAATTTCTTTTTCCTTTTTTTTTTTAAATAGATAAATAAATGTTTATTTAAAAATTTTTTAAATTTTTTTGTTTTTGTTTTTGTTTTTTTTAATTTGAAAAGGCATATTTTTTAATTTTTTTAAACTTTTTGGGTTTTTTTTTAAAATGTTTTTGATATTAATTTTACTAGTTTTTTATTTTTTTTTGTGGATTTTTTTTATTTTATTATTATTATTTTTTTTAAAATCTAGTTTGTTTTTTTTTTTGTTTTTCCTAGGTTTTTTAAATGTTTTTATTTCTATTTTTATTTACTTACATATATATATATATATATATATATATATATAATCTTGTTTTTTTTTTCCTAATTCTTTTATGATTTATGAGATAATTTTTTTTTTAACTTTTTTTTTTTTTGTCTTTATATATATATATATATATATATATATTAAATAATTAACGTTTTAATCTTAATTTTAGTAGTTTTTAAATTATTTTTTTTGGTTAATTTTCTATGTTTTTATTAAATTTAGTTTGTTTTTAATTTTTTTTTTTTTTTAATTTTTTGATAATGTTTTTTAAATTTTACTATTTTTACCTAAATTTTATAGTTTGTTTAATTTTTTTTTTCTTTTCCATATATATATATATATATATATATATCTATTTTTCTGTTTTTTTGACAACTTTTTTTTATTGTTTACAAGATTTTTGATTTTTTCCATTTTTTTAAATATGTTTTTTGACTATTTATTTGTTTATAATTTTCAAGTGTTTTTTAGTTTTTTAATTTAGTTTTTTTTTTTTTACATTTTTATGATTGATTTTTTTTTTTTTTTTAGTATATGCTTTAATTTATGTTTTGTTAATTTTTAAACTTTTTTTGTTTTGTGTTTTTTCATTGTTTTAATTTTTTTTTATGTTTTCATTATTTGTTTGAAATTTTAATCTTTTTTAGGGGTCATGATAAAATATTTTACGCTATTATTTCGAAATGTTGAAATATTACCGTTGAAAAAAAAAGGGGAAAAAAGGTGTTATCCCAACGTTAACACTTTTTGTTTTGAAGGCATTTTTGAGACAATTTTTGCATAAAAAATTGGTTTTCACCGCCATTTTTAAAACATGTTCAAAATTTACCCTAGAAAAAAAAAAGTGTTATTCCAGCATCAACACTTTTTGTTTTTAGCACTGTTTTTGATGTTTTTAAGGGGTTTTTTGGCTAGAGTTCTCGTTTTGAGTTTACAGTTCCCATTTCAAAGTTTACATTGTTTGAAGTCTATGTCTCTCTTGGGTGGCAGTCCTAGTATCTCCTCAGGGAACACATCTGCAAATTCTTGAACCACTGGAATACTTTCCAAGGTCGTAGTCTTGTATTTTGAGTTGGTATAACCAACCTGAATAGCATAGAGCTGACATTTTTTCCTTATACACTTCGCCAGTTGGGAGGCGGTTATTGGCCGAATCTATACTGGCCTTAGAATACCTTGCATCTCCTATTTTTCTCCTAGTTCATTCTTGTAGCAGAGAGTTTTTGTTTTACAGTTTATAATGAACAAACATTTTTCTAACCAGTCCATGCCTATCAGCACGCCATACGATCCAAGGGGAAGTATATTTAGATCTGCCATCAAAGGCTGACCAACTATTTTCAAAGGGCAATTATTGACCTTGGTCGACACACGTCTTTTGCCCCTGCTTCCCGCTGTACCAACCAAGGGTTTTTAAACTTGACAGTCTGTAATTTACATTGTTCCACAACCTTAGGACTAACATAGCTTAGTGTAGCTCTAGGATCAATTAAAACAGATACAGTATGATAAAAAATCTTACCTTCAAACTCCACCATAGTCGGCTGGTATTCTGCCTGATGGTCTTCGAGAGCGGCATTAATTTTAGGTATACTCCAGCCCACGTCACCTACCATAGATGTTAGGTGGATCTGTGAAACTTGTTCAGTTCCCTTTCAATGAGGATAGTTTTTCACGTAATGTGGGCCTCCACATCCCCAGCATTGTACTGGAGGCCTTGCTCCTTCGTTGTCAATTTTACCAGATTGCTCACTGAATCTGGTTTCAGAGGGTGGCTTAAATCTGAGCTGGTTTTTATGCAGATTTCTGTTGTTTTTCCCTTTGGGAAATCCTTTGCTAACACTGCCATGATTTCCCTTATTACCCGTAGAAATCTTATTACCTTTCTTGTCAGCCCACTTCTTTCCCAAAATTTCTCCCTTCTGCTTGCTTTGTTGATAGCATATCTTGGCCTTTTGTATAACCTCATCCATCGTTTTTGGATTATCAAACTCAATTCCTTCTCTCATTTACAAGGGTAAACTGTTGATAAACCGATATACCTTAGCCTTTCCCTCTCGTATGTAAGGTACATATCGGAGTAAAGAGGTAAATAAGGTGATAAACTCATCCATTGTTTGTTGTCCCAACCACAGGTCGTGAAATTCTTTTGCTTTCTCGTCGTAGAATCGTTCAGTAAAATATCTTTCCTTGAAATATTTTTGGAACTTTTCCCAAGTTATATTCTGTTCACTTACCCCTCGTACAATCTTGACCTCCTCCCACCATAAAGTGGCCTTCCATTATAGTCGAAAGATAGCCAGCCGAGCTTTTAGGTCGTGATCATATTCATACAGTTGGAAATATTTATTCATGTTAATAAGTAGGCTTCAGCTGCCTCCTCCAGCTCTCCATTGAAGAGTGGCGGTTTAATCTTTCGAAATTCCCCTTGTAATTCCACTCGCTGCCTTTTTGATGTTGGATGCTCAAAGGCATTATCCGACTTCTCCTCTCGATTCTCTTTCCCTCCTTCTGTCCCTTCATGTTCCGTGTGGTGACCCTGTTCTTCAAACATTCGTTTCTGTTCAGGACTGGGAATCGGCTGGCGCTGATCCTACTTGTTTGACAGGCTTTTCATAATTTTTCCCTGTTCCATTGTTAATCTTGCATTGTCCTCCCGTAGGCGAGCCATCTCATTCATCAATTCCTAAACCGTTTCCAATATTGTAAGATTGGTGTTGTGAGCCTTCTCCCCTAAATGCACCCATATTTCAGGGTTATTTTCAGGAAATGTTGCAGGTCCTAGGTCAGCCACATTCCTAGGTGGAACACTGTTTGTCCTCCTCATAATCTGTTGTTGTCCTGAATACCTGAATTTAACAATTTAGTGGGAAACAATGTTGGGTTGTGTTATATTCTTTCCACGACTTACCTACATAATGAACCATGGGGTCATAGGGGGGTTTGAAGGGGGCGGGTAGCCCCCCTCTACGGGGTCCGAGGCAGCGCCCCAGGAATTTTTTTTTGGACCCTATATTAGGTTGGGCGAACCTACCTATGGTTTTCGGTCCATGGTTTTGGACGCGATGGTTTTTCGGTCCATGGTATTGCATGGTTCGGCATGTATAAATATGTATTGTAACATTGAAAGGAATATAATGAAAAATCAAGCTGGTAGTCCCAGTTTTGGGATCCAGGGGAAAATCTTTGTGCATATGTGTTATGCTCTCGCATTGTTTATTTTCTTTGTTTAAGAATTCGTATGCAGGTAATTTCTGTATAGGGTTAAAACCTACATTTGGTATCGGAGCTATTTTGGCTTCAAGGAGAGGCCTTTGTTGCTGGGGCCTTTGGTAGACCCTGTTCAGTGGGAGATCTGCGAGATCGATTCTGGTGGTGAAAGAAGATGGCGAGTAGTGGAAAGATAGAGATTGAGAAGTTCAATGGTCTGAGTTTTGAGTTGTGGAAACTCAAGATGGAGGATCTGTTGGTGGATAAAGATCAGTGGATCGCAGTAGATCCGGATACTAAACCAACAGGAGTGACCGATGAAGAATGGAAGAAGTTGGATCGGAAGGCAAAGAGCACAATACGATTGTGTGTCTCAGATTCAGTATTGCTGAATGTATCAGGGGAAGCTACGACGAAGGCTTTGTGCGACAATTTAGGGACTTTGTACCAATCTAAGTCTCTGGTGAATAAACTGTTCCTGTGGAAAAAGTTGTATAACCTGAGGATGAAAGATGGAGACTCTGTGATAGAGCATCTGAATGCATTTAATACTGTGGTAAGTCAGTTATCATCTGTTGAGATTAAAATTTCAGATGAAGATAAGTGCATCAGTTTTTTGTGTTCTCTACCAGATTCGTGGGATAGTCTGGTTATTGCAATAGGTAGCAATGCAACTGCTTTGCAGTTTGATGAAATAGTCTCAGCCTTGCTGACGGAGGAGATGAGATGGAAAAATATGGAGATCTAGAATGGTGATGCCTTGTCTGTACGAGGACGGTCCCTAAACAGAAACGAAAATAAGTCATCGAGTGGGAGATCTAAATCTAGAGGGAGATCTAAATCTCCAAGAAAACCTACAAAGGTGGTGTGCTGGAAATGAGGAAAGGAAGGACACTTCAGAAGGGACTGTAAATCTAAAGCTCCTGATAAAGGAAAGGGATCTGATGATGCTCCTTCTGCAGAGGCGAAAACCACCTCAGGTGAAGTTGGGGATGTGTACTTGGCTTCTTCAAGTACACATGTAGATAATGAGGCATGGTTGATTGACTCAGGTGCATCCTTTCACTTCACTCCCCATAGAGAGTGGTTCTGCGAGTATGAGAAATACGATGGTGGTGATGTCTTATTAGGAGATGATATGAAGGCTAGAATCATTAGTCGCGGAAAAGTAAAGTTGAAGTTGCAAGGTGGAAGGGTTAGAACACTTCCGGGTGTTCTGCATATTCCTGCATTGGCCAGAAATCTGATTTCTATAACCAATTTGGATGATGCAGGTGTAAAGACAGTGTTCGAGAAAGATACCTGCAAGATGGTTCGAGGAGCACTGATATTGATGCGGGGAGTTCGGATTGGAACTCTGTACAAGCTGCAAGGTAGCACTGTTGTTGATGGGTGCAATAGTTCTATGGTTCCTGAAAATGGAGTAGAAAATCTAGTGGTCTCTGGAGAGAAGACCATGTTGTGGCATCAAAGGCTTGGACATATTGGAGAGAAGGGCCTTCGAATACTTCATGGTAAAGGTATGGTAGAAGGTATGAATAATAGCTCTCTGGATTTTGATTTCTGTGAAAATTGTGTATATGGGAAGCAAAATCGGGTGAGTTTCCCCTCTGGTGGTAAGAGGACGAAACAAATATTAGAGCTTGTGCACAGTGATGTGTTTGGACCTGTGAAGGTTTCATCACTGGGTAAGTCTGTGTACTATGTATCATTTATAGATGACTTCTCAAGGAATACATGGATATATTTCCTTAAGAAGAAATCTGAAGTCTTTAACAGGTTTAAAGAATTTAAGGCTTTGGTGGAAAATCAGACAGAGAAGAAGATAAATGTGCTGAGGACAGATAATGGTGGAGAGTTTTGTAGCAAGGAATTTGAAGAATTCTGTAAGAAGTGTAGTATAGCACGGCAGAAGACTATTCCATATACACCTCAACAAAATGGAGTCGCAGAAAGAATGAACAAGACGTTGATGGAAGGGGCAAGAAGCATGCTCAGTGGTACCGGGTTAGGACAGGAATTCTGGGCAGAGGCGGTGGATACTGCATGTTACCTGGTCAACAGGTCACCTTCATCAGCGTTGGAGGATAAGACTCCAGAAGAAGTATGGACTGGTAAGAAACCCTCTCTTTCACATCTGAGGGTCTTTGGATGTGATGCATATGTACATGTTCCAAAGGAGAAACGAACCAAGTTGGATAGTAAATCTGAAAAGTGCATCTTTATTGGGTATAAAGATGGTTTAAAGGGTTATAAGCTTTGGAACCCAGTCACACAGAAGGTTGTGTATAGTCGAGATGTGGTGTTCAGAGAGGCGAAAGATGTTATTAAACATGAAATCCAACCAAAGGAACCTGTGAAGATAGAGTTTGAACTAAAGGAGGAAGAATCAGACTCTGTAGCAGAGGAGGAATCAGAAGATGAAGAGCCACAAACTCCGGCTATGAGAAGATCAGTTCGAGAAAGAAGGCAGCCAGAAAGGTATATTCCATCTGCTTTCTATTCAAATTTTGCCTTGTCTGTTACTGATGATGATCCTAGAATTGTGAAGGAAGCAGTGGATTCAGAGGATGGAAAACTCTGGAAAGAGGCCATGGTTGATGAAATGGCATCTTTGCACAAAAATGAGGCTTGGGATCTGGTGGAGTTGTTGGCTGGAAGGAAACCCATTGGCAACAAATGGGTGTTCAAGAAGAAGACAAATGCAGAAGGAAAGGTGGAGAAATACAAAGCTCGGTTGGTAGCAAAAGGTTATTCCCAGGTGCCGGGAATTGATTTTGGTGATATTTTTTCTCCTGTTGCCAAGGTAACTTCTATTAGATTACTTTTATCTGTTGCTGCTGCTTTTGATTTTGAGGTAGAACAGATGGATGTGAAGACAACATTTCTTCACGGGGATTTGGAAGAGGAAATCTACATGAAGCAACCTGAAGGCTTTGTGGTGAAGGGTAAGAAAGAACTGGTATGCAAGTTAAAGAAGTATCTGTATGGGTTAAAACAGTCACCAAGGATGTGGTATCAGAAATTTGATACATTTATACGGGGACTTGGCTTCACCAGAAGCAAAGCAGATCATTGTGGGTATTTTAAATTAATTGGTGACCATGTTATTTATCTGGTCTTGTATGTGGATGATATGTTGCTGGTTGGAAATTACAAAGAAATTATCCAGGATTTGAAGACCCAATTGTCCTCCAAATTCGACATGAAAGATCTTGGTGCTGCAAACTATATTTTGGGCATGGAAATTAAAAGAGATCAGGCAAAGAGGAAGCTCTGGTTAAACCAGAGGAAGTATGTCGAGACAATACTGCAGAGGTTTAATATGCAGGATAGTAAACCGGTGAAGGTTCCTATTCTTGTAGGTGTGAGGTTATTTGTTGAACAGTGTCCCAAGACACAAGAAGAGGAGGAGGACATGTCCCGTGTTCCATATGCAAGTGCAATCGATAGCTTGATGTATGCAATGGTCTGTACTAGACCAGACATTGCACATGCAGTGGGAGTATTGCACAGGTTTATGTCAAAACTTGGGAAGGAGCACTAGACAGCAGTGAAGCGGGTTTTCAAGTATTTGCGTGGCACTAGTGATTATGGTTTGTGCTACCAAGGAAGACCAGGATTGGACAAAGTGTTGGATATTCATGGCTTTGTTGATGCAGACTGGGCTGGAGATCTCGATCAGAGAAGATCTACAAGTGGGTATGTGTTTAACCTATTTAGAGGTGCAGTCAGTTGGATGAGTAAGAAACAATCTGTAGTGGCACTATCAACTACAGAGGCAAAATACATGGCAGCCACTCATGCAAGCAAGGAAGCAGTTTGGTTGCAGAGATTGTGTTCAAGTATGGGGTTAGTACAGGGAGCTATAAGAATAGATTGTGACAGCCAAAGTGCAATTTTCTTGGCAAAGAACCCTGCTTATCATTCAAAGACAAAGCACATTGATGTTTAGTATCACTTTGTGAGGGATATGATAGAAGACAAAAAGGTGTTGCTGGTAAAGGTGGACACTTTGAAGAATACTGCAGATGCATTGACAAAATTTGTGAGCTCTAAGAAGTTCTCTTGGTGTAGAGAAGCAATGGGCATCTCAGGGCTGGAAAAATGACTAAGCTCTCCTGCGGCCCCCTGTGGAAAGAAAACAACAAGTGGGAGATTTTTGGGTTTTGTTATATTCTTTCCACGACTAACCTACGTAGTGAACGGGGGGGTTAGAGGGGGGGTGGAGCCCCCCCTTCGTCGTGGCGACTGCGCAGCAGGGGGGTCACAGGGGGGCGGGTAGCCCCTCTCTACGGGGTCCGGGGCAGTGCCCCGAGAAATTTTTTTTGGACCCTATATTAGGTTGGGCGACCTACCTATGGTTTTCGGTCCATGGTTTTGGACGCGATGGTTTTTCGGTCCATGGTATTGGACGCTTCGGCATGTATAAATATGTATTGTAACATTGAAAGGAATATAATGAAAAATCAAGCTGGTAGTCCCGGTTTTGGGATCCAGGGGAAAATCTATGTGCATATGTGTTTTATGTGTTATGCTCTCGCATTGTTTATTTTCTTTGTTTAAGAATTCGTATGCAGGTAATTTCTGTACAGGGTTAAAACCTACAAACAACAGGTCGAAAACAAAAAGAACAAGATCACTGATTGTTCTCGCTTAAAATATTTGCCAGAGGCCTCTGTTTTGATAACCCTGGCTTTGATACCACTTGTCATAACTCTAAACATACACATTGAAACTCATAAAAATAAAATAATTAATCTTTCAACATGGTATTATCTGTTTTCACCATAGTAATAATTACATAAGATTTGAAAGGCATGTGTCATATTGAAACATTGATAAGACTCTCGGAATATCTATCCTCATGTTAGCGGTTATAGGCAATGGTAAAGGACCACATCATGAGTCTGTGTGATATGGAGTCCTTTTTCCCTGATCAATGTCAGCTACATTTATTCTGCGTTAAATCCATTACAGTCTCACCCAAGTGCAGACTCCAGCTACGTAATACTCTTGGTCTTTACACTTGTTGTTGGAATTTACTCATGCTTTGTCATGTTAACGTGGCATGGGCAAACGGTCCTTCTGTAGCTATACACCTTGGGTCTCTCAACACATCAACAGTGGAGGATTCGGGTTTTCGATCCGATGGTTGGGCTTCTTCTGGAGGGTTACTCAACCTCATTTGCTAGAGATACGCTTCATTCTGCTCCTTCGCTCCTTGGCACCTGTTGCTGCTTTCCTGCTCCTCACGCTGGCTAGCTTGGCCTGCAGATCTGTAGTTTTGTTTCGGGTGATGGTCTTTAGGTGTGGAGCTATGGGTTTTCCCTCTGTTGAATGTATATTTCTCAGTATTTATTCATGTAAGTATTTGTTTGTGTTGATTTTTCCATAGTGTTTTAACTGTTCTTCACTATTTGAGCTCTGTTGTCGAATAGTTTGTCACGCACTTTGTTTTCAAGGATGATGGATGTGGGTTCGAGGGCTTCTAGCAATCGACAGGAGGAGCTCATGATTTCCCTGGCTGTCTCCTTCGCGCGAGGGTTCCCGAGTAAGCTTCCAGCAGCCTTGGTGCTAGCCCGGATGTATGGGAAATTTGGGTCCGCCTAGCGTTCCATAAATCAGTTCACAGGAGTTTTGCTAAATGTTTTGCCTCCAGTTTTGAAACTAAAGAAGCTCTATTGTTAATTTACATGTTAAATCTCTCTATAGGCATTAGCCTTTTGTTGTTCTAAGGTAGTGTACTTTCATTTTTGCACAGCTAGCCAAGGGCTCCCTGCGGACCTAAGCCTCAGGCTGCACTGGGGTAATTTCTGCTTGTTTTTGGTTCTATGAGGGTTTCTCAGCCCTCTGGACTGATATTATTAAAATTGTATTGTTACACTAAATTGGGTCGAGGCCATATAAGATTTTATGGTACTCTTTTTCATCACTGTTAGCTTGGAACTTGAATGTGGTTCGCTTCTGTTTATCTTGGAATAAGTTTATGGTTCATTAATGGTTGTCTTGGATTATGAATATGGTTCTTTACTATTTGTTTGGAATATAATTTTAGGTTTTTGATTATTGTATGAATGCTTATGCTCGTCTTTTCCTGGTTAGAAAACTATCGGCACCTCTTTGCTTCGGTAGCTCTGGTTAAAGGATTGTGCGTATATCATTGCGGGGTTTCACTTATTTAACATTTTAGGCCTTTTAAACTATGCGGCTCTAAGTTAGTTGTAAGGCGGGGTTTACATCTACGGATAAAGTATCTGTTCCTTTCTTTCTTCCTTTTGTATTGTGTAATGCTTAAACCAACTAACTCAGGAATTAACCCTGTTAGTGTTTAACACAATGGGGTTTTATCTCAACTTAGAGTTACGGAAAGGTTTCTATGGTGATTTTAGTCTTGTCTAAAAGATCTTCCTCTTATTTTTTCTAGCTTAGTTTGACTTGTATAGATGCACATAAATTCTCTGTTAAATGTTATATCAATTATTTGGCTTAGCATTGTTCTTCCCGCTTTTTTTTGTTTTCCAGTTCCTAATATTTACACAATTCAACCAACACAACGTAGATAGTAATTCCACTATAAATCATTGGTTTAGCAATAAAATAGCCAGCACAATTAAGATAATAATTCCACAGTTGGTATTTTCCAGATCATAATTTTAACTAGTATCGTTCAGTTAATAACCTTACCACTAAATACTTTCAAGAAACGAGTAATAACTCTAGTTCTGTACAGTAAAGAACCTACGTTTCATGTTTTTTCAGTAACAGAGTAACACTATTGTTATCATTTCCAACTATCTGTTCAAAGTTAAGATCTTCACCTCTATCTTTCCATATACAAATATAAACACATAAACGAGTTCGCTTAGCAGATTAGTTCCAGGAGGGTGCTACTTACTTGACTTTTTCCAATAAAGAAAAACACCAGGGGTAGAGATCGCCTTCGTTATCTGTTGCCCTTCATCCACCCAACCGTGAGATTCGTCCTTTAAGATCAAATCCCCCCCCAAGCTTGCTTGCAAGACCTCTGTCTTTTGCAAGTTTTGTCGCACACAGTGCTTATGCTATTTGGTCATCACCAGACTTAGCAACTTCCCCCCCTTACCACCTGACATTTCAACACGATTTTTCCTCCCCTCACTCCCTTTTCTTTGGAGCATTACATTGTTAGGGGAGGTAGTTAGGGTTTTTACGGCCACTGCCTGTTCCAACTTATTTCCATGAGAAGTTACAAAATCCGCTAATACTCAAATCATTTCCTATCTTCAATAATTAATAATATTATTCAATTCAAACAAATAATAACAATAATTATCGAGTTTGTTCTTACTGTGGTAAATAAAAAGTATTTACAGTTTTTTCTGGGGACATTACAACTATAAAATATCAAAACAAATTTAATAATTATAATTATAATATAATTAATAATTAAGATTAGATTTATTTCTCATTTATCCTATATTTGATCTTTTTCTACTTTGATAGATCCAAAATTAAAATAGATGTAGATTATTATAATAATTTGTTACAAACAATTACTTATGTCTTTTTTTATGATGATGATGGTGGTTAATGTCCACTGAGACCAAATTGTTCTATCAAACCTATAATTTTCTTAGTTTTTAATTGTCTAGCTCCTCGTCTTTCTTGGCGAGATTTGTGTTGCAGCTTTCTTTTTTTTCTCTATGGTCTTCCAACTTCTTTTATCTTGCATCTCCTTCATCTCTTCTGGTTCTTGGGACATTGGTGTCTTAGCTTTGCGATCTATTGTGTTCGTCCTTTTGAAGATAGTCGGAGAAGGAGTTTGGTCTAGGAGATCTGCTTTGCTATTAAATGGAAATTTTTGTTAGGTGGGGCTTCCCCCTGCTTGTCTTGAGAGTTGTTTCTTTCTTGCCCGAATTCTTGTGATTCAAAGTTTTCTCGAGAGTATTCTTCTCTGATGACAGTGTAGTGTTCTTTTTGTTCTCCTTCCCACCATGTAGATCTGTGTTGATTTTTTCTAGCAGAATTTTTCTGGGAGGCTTTTGGGAAATTTTTGGCTAGATGGTCTATCTCAAAGTAGGATCGACATCTGAAGATGACACTTTCATAATCGAGTTTCTGGTTCCACACAGTCTTTACTTGTTGGGTGTATTTCAACTAGGAATATGGTGCTGAAGTCCATTTCTACACAGATGCGTGCATAGGTGGTTCTGACATATTCCTCTGTTTTTGGGCACCTACAGTGAAATTTCCCAATTTCATTTGCAATGGCTTTGAGTGAGGAGGAATTCCAGAGATGTAAGGGTAGGTTTAGCAATCTCACCCACACTGTTGCTGAGGTTATGACTATTGTTGAGGGATCGAATGATGGGTTCCATGTCTTCATAAATATGCCTGAGTTTTCCCAAAACCAAGGGCTAGAATCTAGAATACATTGTCTGCTTTCAGGGTTTTCAAAATCTACTATAAAGCAACCCCTAGCACAGGGGTAGATATTAATTGCATCAGAAATGACAGGTTTCCATACCTCCAAGATCCAACTGTGGAGCGCTGTCAGTCGCAACCAAAAACCATTGAATCGACAGATTATGACACTTTCAGAGAACTTCAAAGCCTCATCGAGTGAGACATGGTCCACCTGGACAGTGGGAGCTGGGGCTTCACTGACAATATGGGTAGGAGCTTGCCTCCTAGAGGAGGACGGATCTGAGCCAACAACTATTTTCGCGAAGCTGAGAGCCATCTGGAGAATGCTCTCCTACTGAGTATAAAAATGTTTCTGATTTTTTTTACAAAAGGGAGCCACACACGTCATTCAAATCTGTGTCTCAGATCTGCAAATCTGGAATATGCAATGCACTCTCCGTAGGTCCTGCCAGAAGGCCACAGAAGAAAGAAAAAAGAACCCTAGATTACCGAAGTAATAAGCTGGCCGCATATGAAACAGAAGGTCTACAGTCACACTGGCCGCAGGTGAAATAGAAGGGTTGCAGTCAGACTGGCCGCAGAAGAGACCCTTGATCGCCACAGTATTATATAGTATATAATAGGGTATTGTTGTGGTTGGCACTCTACCGCTTAAGGCAAAGCACGCGGGCAGAAAAGCATGCCAGCTGTGACCAGTACAAAGCATCAATCTAGTCGATGGCTTTAAGCATGCGAAGAAAAGTATGCTCACGGATATCGTATCAAATGAGTGGGTTTTACCAGAAGAAATACAAGACATCAAACCTGCTCTCTGACAGATAAGGGAAAAAACAGAAAGGATTCATTCCAGTGCTGAGACAGCGTGAGTAGATTCATTCACGCGAGCAAGAGCAGAGCAGTGCCGAGATCATCATTGCTTGAAATGGATGGGAATTAAAGCCTAGAGCAGTGTCGAGACAACATGAGAGCCGAGAGCAATGTTGAGACAACGTGAGCAGACTCGTTTTGAGCAGGAGTTGCAGCGGCAGTAAAGGAAAAAGGAGCCAGAGCCGCAGATCGCTGCAGTAAGAAAAGAGACTTGATGATAGACAGCGTGAGAAGACCTGTTTTGAGTAGGAGCCGTAGCCGCAGTAAAGGAAAAAGGAGCTGCAGCCGCAGATCACCGCAGTGTTACCGCAGATCGCCACAGTAAAAACCCAATGTAAGAGATCACTGCAGTGTTATCGCAGATCGTCGCAGTATAATAATTTGTTGACAAACAATTACTTATGTTTTTTTAAATGCTTTTATATATGATAAATCCAAAATTAAATATATGTAGATTATTATAATAATTTATTGACAAACCATTAGTTATATAATTTTTTTTATAATAATTTTTTGACAATCAATTACTTATGTTTTTTTTTTAAATCCTTCGATCTGCCTAGTGTTTAAGAAAAGCACATTGACAAGATCTGCCTGGTGTTTAAGAAAAGCACATTGACAAAAATTAAAGATAGATTAAAAAACTGTAAAACTAAGATAAAATAAAAATAACTATATATATGTAAAAAACTAAGGCTAACTTCTAATTCAACTTTAAATCAAAGTGCTTTTAGTTTATATCAGATCAATTTTATGTGATAAATTTTAATATAAAATTCCAGTATTTTCCAAAAAAACAATTTTTTTAAAAAAGTTAAAAAAAAAAATTTCAATCAGTCAAAAAATTACTCAAATGTAACATTACTTTTAAAGCATAAATGTAAATATATTTATATAAATTAAAAAATTTTGTTTTTTAAAATGGTTTGAGGGCATCAGCAGGATTCGAAGTCAGGCGCTTGTGTAGAGTAAGGTAATTTTGGCCATTATGGGACTAATTCAGATGAAGAAGATGAGATGAGCATAATGGGCAATTTGGTGGCCGCCAATTTGACCGCTAAAGATGGCGTGACGAAGGCCAACACGGTTGCTGAGTCTCTGGCTTGGTTCACTACCTCAGCGGTATTTAGGGGATTGGTGGTCGTAAGGATGGCTCCAATGGTTGTGCTGAAAAAAAAGGATGGCTCCAATGGACAAGATAGCTATGCAGATTATGGGGAAATGGATTGAATTTGGCAAGAGAAGGAGTAAATATCGGATTTTCTGATGCGAAGGCTGGCTAAACAAGCGGCAAGTGACTTCACGCTCTGCCATAATTGGGGAAGGTGATGGTTTCCCAGGAGCGATGAGAGTTATTAGGTCATTGGGGTTAAGAGACGTTAGTGAGAAGATTTTATGGAAAATCTTAAATGTTTAATATTGGTATGTGGGTTAATTTTTTATAATTATTTAAAAGAAATTAATTTTTATTTTTTATAAAAAATGATTTCTATTTATATTTTATGATTTATGGATTATGATTTATGGAATAGTGAGATTTTCCAATATTTTCAAACTTTAAAATAATTTTTTCTTACTTTTACTTAACTATCAGCTGCGGGGTCTGAAGACCCATTGCTCTCTGGAATTCTGGATCAATATACCAGGAAAAAGGAAACAAATTGTTTGTGCATCTTCGTGCTTGACTTTAAAATTTGGTAGTGGCCACTACGGACACAACATTTGACTGTGCATGCAATAATTATGAGGACTATTTGGATTTTATGATGATCGGAGTTAGAAAATCTGGAACCTTTATGGGGTGTGTGTTCTTTTTGATGGTTAGGGACCCTCACAATTATCTCATGGGTTTGTTGTTTTTTATTGATTGGGAAGTTAGAAAGTTTTTTAGGTATTTAATATGAAAGTTGGAATGATTAAAGTAGTATTATTGAGTTCAGAGATTTATTTTACAGTTTAGTTTGATGTGTAATTTTGTTAGTCCATTATTAAAGTTGAAATGAAAATTTGGTTACGTCTCTCAAAATAAAAGTTTAAAAAAATCTAAAAATTAAAAGATTAAATAACTATACAAAACATTTAAATAGTGTTTACTCATAAAAAATTTGCACGTGAAGAAATTGGACCCCTATTGACTCATGTTAGGTTCGTATTTAAAATGAATCTATGCTAGTTGTATTAAATAGAAAATATATAAATATATAAAAGGATCATTTTAAGTATCTAACTTGAAAATTAAAATTATTAGTATACCTTAAATATAATAGTATGGAAATTGTTATAACATTTATTATTTATTTATATGTGGAATTGAGTGTAAGTTGGATTAGAATGATTAAGTTAGTATGATTGTATTAAATGGTGAGTATACAAATATATAAAAGAATAATTTAATATTAAAGTTAGAATTATTATATTTAATAGTATAATGGTATGGAAATTATTATAATATTTATTATTTATCATTTTTGTCACTAAATAAGTATGAGGCAATTGATATGAGGTTCATTGTATATTAATTTAATCAAATTATCAAATATTTTTCAATGAATTAAGATATAATTTTAATAAATTAATTTTTTATTTTTTTTGTTAATTATTTTATTTAAATTTATTTACTTGTTCATTTTTATTAACATATACCTCATTTGACACACCCTCTTATTGTCCCCTCTGCAACAATAAAAAGTCATAGGTTCATATCTCAATTGACTTGTAACACTAAAAAATCACAAGTTCATATGTGGATTGACACACTCTCCATAAGGTCATAGGAGTTCATATCACCATGTTGCCCAGTATTACCATCTCATATATATCTAACCTGTTTACTTTGAATACGGACAATAATCAATTCTCATGCCTACCTCCCTTTAAACAATTCCTATGAAATCAATTTTAAAAATAGTTTAAGGCAGGCATCGAGTTGTTGGCTTTGAATTCATTTAATTATTAATGTATTATAATAATAACAATAAAAATATATCAACATAAAATATAATTTTGAAATTATACGTAATATGGTTGTCTTGAATATTGATTGTGATTTTTTTTGGGTTAATTTTGGGTTAATTTATATATAATATTTTAAAATATTTATAATGATGAAGTAAATAATTTTTTTCATTAAAATTATTTTTAAGTAATATTAATTATTTTTAGAAATGTTTTTTTTAAAATATTTTTGATATTATAATTTGGTATTTATATTTTTTTTCCTTTTTTGTTTCATTATAATTTATTTATTTTTTATTTTATTTAAAATTATTAGTTCCATTTCATATATACTTATTTAAAATTAAATAAGTAATATTCATGCAAATTAGAATTTCACTAAAAATATATAATCAAGGTCATTTAATGCAAGACCAATGATTTATAATATTAATTTTGATAAGAGTATTGTTGATAGAGTGCATTAAATAATTAAAATAATAATTTATTTTTTTTGTAAATCATAAACTTATTCAACCAAATTAATTCACCAAATATATATTTATTGTAAATTATATATAAATTTATTAAACAATAAATATTGTCTTAACAAATTGCTCTTTAAACTTGAACAAACTTAACTTACTTCTTATTTTTACTTTAATTTAGCTATATTTAATCCAGGCAAAAAGACTAGCTACTATGTAGCATTTGTTTATATGTAGAATTGAATGTAAATTGGATTTGTTCAATAGTAGGATATATTATTAAAACTGAAACTTTTACACATGGGTTTATGTTTAATTTTTTAATGAAATTTTAATTTAAAATTTAAAAATCATACACACACATATATAGTTAGAGGTGTTATTATCAATTGAGGTTATTTTGGGTGAGAGGGATGGTTATTATTTTTCTCACCCAAATTCAAATTTTTGTTTTATATATATAGCAAGCTAGAAGTGTTATTATCAATTGAGGTTATTTTGGGTGGGTGAGATGGTTATTATCTTTCTCAAGTAAGTTCAAATTATTGTTAGTTTATATATATATATATATATATAGAGAGAGAGAGAGATGTTATTATCAATTTAGGTTATTTTGGGTGAGTAGGATGGTTATTATCTTTCTCACCCAAGTTCAAATTATTATTAGTGATATGATGAGCTATAATGCTTTGATAGCTATGGTTGTAATGACTTTTATGACTATGAATTTTTGTTTATTGGTTTTGAACCTGAACTCTTAAGCGAATAAATTGGGCCGACCCTTGTACTATGAGAGAGGTTGATTTCTTTACTCGGAAAAATAAAAATAAATGTGCTATTGATTAAAAGTGAAATTATAAAAAATATATAATTATTATGAAAACTTAAATTATTTAAAATAAATAAATAAATTATATATATGACTCAAAAATTTTCATTATGATTCAAAATTATGTATATAGGGAAATGTTAGTTTCAAATATTCTATTTAATTTTAAATGTGTTCAAATCTTTAAAAGTGATTCCATGTCATTAGATTCTAAAAATTATAGGGAAAATTGTTATAATATTAAATGAATCTTAAAGTATCTTATAAGCATCTATTGAATTAATTTGGTTGAGGTTAAACAACTTTCCTCATGCACACAAGGTTTCCACACTGAGGATTTGAACATAATCTGTTTGCATGGTAGTATTTCACCTCAACAACTTTACACTGAAGAGTTGAACAAAATATGTTTTCATGGTAGTATTTCACCCCAACAACTACCTTGCACAAGGTTTCCACACTGAGGATTTGAACATAATCTGTTTGCATGGTAGTATTTCACCTCAACAACTCTACACTGAAGATTTGAACATAATATGTTTTCATGCTATTATTTCAGCCCAACAACTACCTCATTATAGCCTGATAGATGCACCTATGTTTTCATCTTTAATTATCATGTTCTGAGACAATGCATTTAAATTAGTGATGATGTTTTTGTCTATTGCTTAAGATTTGTTATTAATGCTTATTATTTTCCCAAATATTAAAATAACTCAACAAGCATAGTTACCACATATAAAATCAACGTGAAATATCTATTATATAAAACATATTATAAATCATAGTTAGTATTGAAGAAAATAATATTTTGACTTAAAACTCTTCTCCTCTCCTTACCAATATGTAGGGAAAAAATTGACTTCAATCTTAATAGATTAAAATATTTGTTATTTAAAATTTTCATACTTAATTATATTACATCTCTTTTTTTACTTATCAAATGTAACATTCAAAACTCAATAACATTTTTTTGAAAATTTTCAATTTCACTCAAGATTTTAATGTTTAAAAATAAATTTATATGTAATAAAAATATTAATGTTTAACGAATTTTATAACTCTAAAAATATATTCTAAATAAATTTCTTTATTTTATTTTCCATTGATTTTCAATTAAAAAACCATGGAAGAATTTTTATTTTTTCCTAATAATTTTTAATTAAAAAAACCATTAATAACCTCTATTTTTTATTGAATTGAGACTACTGTAATCCATATCAATTTGTTGAGGAATTTTCGGCCAAAATCACATAGGAAAATTTTTGTCCACGCGTTTCGAACCAGCGAATGTGGTTCATCTTCAAGACAAATTGAATGAGCAGATCTCACTTTTTCCTTCCTCTCACAATCTTAACCCTAGAACGTTTGTATAAGATTTTGTTAGGAGGTTAGATAGTTAAATAAAGAATTAATATTCGATGCAAAAAAGAGAGGTATTGGAAAATTACGAACAATGAGTCAATTGATTTTGGAGAGAATTTATTTTAAAAAAATTAACATTTCTATTATTAATATTCGTGTATTCGGAGTTTTTTTTAATATTCTTTGAGATGTTTGGTTGTAATGATATTATTATATTTAATATAATGTTGTTACAATTTGATTATAGTAGGTGTATGTTTTTGCATGTTATAAAAGGAGTAGTCTACGCAGACGAAAGAATGGCCCAGTTTATCTCGCCGCCCGAAAAAACCTTCAGCTGCGGCCGCCGGTAATTCCTCCGCCCTCCGCTAGCTCCGTCCGCCACCCTCCGCATTAATATCGAACTGACAGGTCCCTGACATACATTGGCGTCTCGCCACACGGTAAATTAATTCACCATGGAATTTGAATTCGAACACAACCTGCGGGCTGCTCCCTCACCAATTCGACCGGCATCCCCTACAGGCTGCTCCCTCACCAATTCGACCGGCATCCCCTACAGCTCACCAGGTAACCAGAGCATTCCGGAATAGTCACTCTGTTTTCTAAGTCATGCTTTCTACATTCCAGGGATCAGTTGGGTGCTCAACATTTGGGGCTTGTTGGTGATTGCCGCTGGGATCGAATCCGTTTGTTTAAAGCACATGCATATTAAAGCAGATGCAACCTGAGCAGTTATTGGCAACTTCAACCAAGCTCTGCGCAGAAGTACTTGCTTCTGCAGCTGATGGTTTGCTTGATCTTGATGATTTCGCTTCACAGTGTGTATTGCAGGATGCACTGCAAATACTGGCATGCAAGGAGATCCGCATTCAAGGCAATCGAACAGCTGCTGGGGTAGCTGAGAATATGGAGCTGGAAGAAGAAAGTGAAGCAGCAGCTTTTGCGGCATCAAAAGGGCGAGTTGTAACTCAGATTGCAAAGAAAAATTTGGTCCAAAATGCTATCCCAATTTTCATAGAACTCAAAAGGTTGCTTGAGAGCAAGAACAGTCATTTGACAGGCTGTTTAATGGACTGCTTACGTATGCTTCTAAAAGAGTACAAGAGTGAAATAGATGAAATACTGGTAGCAGACAAACAGCTTCAGAAGGAACTTCTGTATGATATTCAGAAATATGAAGCTATGAAAACTAAATCGAAAGTGGTAGAGGCAGTCATAACAATGCAAGATTCGGCCCCTCATAATGTGCTTGCCAAAAAAATTGACAATCTGGGAGGCAATTTACCAACAACTTCCCAAAATAAGGGCAGTGTTCGTTCAGAACGGCCTCCTAAGACTACTGCATCTGTCAACAGAGTTAACAAAGGAAGCAACATAGACAAAGAAAATGTTGATATTCACGACGCTCAGAAGACTGTTAAGACTACTGCGATGAAGAGGAAATCTTTCTTTCTCTCCAGTGGTGGAAAAGTCTCTGGCTGGCAAGGTGGAATGGTTGGATCAGACTTTTGGCGACAATTTAAGAACACTTGAAGTGCCTATGAGGACTCCTGGGGTAGCTTCAAGCAGGGGTCAGGCACGGTGCACTTCAAATGTCTTAAGGTCTGCAAAGGGAACTATGCTTTCCCCCAATAACATTCCTGTATTGAGGAGGCATAAGATTGCTTCTGCTGTGGCAGATGTTGCTGCTGCCGAAACTGTTTCGGCTGTATTATGGGAAGTTGCTACAGGAAGTTCGACCCCTTCGCATCCAATGTCCATACCCAGATTAAAGCCCTCAGTTCCCAGCACCATGAAGGCAAGGGCTGGTTCTGCAGAAAATTCGACGGGCCTGGCAAGCTTATTGGACTCTGAAGGACAAGAAGGTCTGCAGTCAATACAAAGGAGGGAAATGTTTGGTGACATTGATGATTAGACATCTGGCTTCAGTTATAGTCTTTTGTAAATACTGGAAGTTTCTTTTCAGTGGAGATGCAAATATTTGTATGTAGTTTCTTTAAAACGTGACCATTATCATCCTCTTGGTCTCATTACTGCCTTAAAGCAGAAATTAAAGCTGATAATACCTTAACAACTTCTTGATGACAATAAGCATGCGCTTCACTGGTTTCCTCTGCTCGAAGAAGGCAGACCATGCCACAACTAAAAAATGTGGATATAAGCCAAGCCTTTTCTTGGAACTCGTTTGTACATTTGTTTTACATATTATATATTTCTTCAAATAAGTTAATCATAGGGTGTATACCTTCCCTACAAAATTATTCCTGTAAATCAATTTGATTAACTCTGTATTGATTAACTGTGTATTGATAAGGGGATAATTTGCAAGAATAATGCCCTTTTGTTCAACAGAATTCAATTACGAGAATCTATTGCAAGTAGGTGTACAATGGTTATTATTCACATTGTAGCACGCTCCCAAAAATGACAATTATTGTTATACATTCTCGCCTAGCTTTAGTTAGTAAATATCTCTTTATTAGAACTCTAGTATGGTTTTACGCCAGGCATTTTTGAGTTCGCAAGTTATATATTCACCCTTATAATCAACCATGATCTGAGTTGCTTCTGTACATCTGATTTCAAAATAATTCCAAATTTAGTTACCCTCTTAAAATATATTTAGTTTGTGAGTTTAACAATACGGAAAATTAGTTGGTCAGATTACTGGCTCTATGAGGAAACCGAATGGAAAGAAAAATAAATTCAATGCATGCACTCTAAACACAATGTGGAATTGAAACCATACCACCCTAATATCTCGCCTACACTTGTAGGCAATCATTGCAATCCGTTGACATCAGTTGTTTGTTGTTATTCTGTTACCATAATTTAGTATATGTGTTCACATTATTAACTGCTGAACTTATACTGATTATAGATTGATCTGGTAATATCTTTGAATTTGACAGTCAAGAGGCCCCTCCTGCTCATCGGACTCTCAGATATTTTCAAAATATATAATCGATATAAAAATATCTATATCATCTTAAAGTAAATTATGTTGACAGTGAGTTTAAGTTATACTCATGCACTACTATATAGAGGGGGTTTTAAAACAATTTTTGAGCAAATTGTTTTAACTTGAGACAATTTTTTTTTTGTAGATTGTCTTAAATAGTCTTTGAGTGTTTCAAATTATTGTCTTAAAAAATTGTCTTTATAAAAAAAATATAGAACACAAGTTTTGGTCTCTTACGAGACAATTTACTTTTGTTTCTCAAGAAACCATAGCTGTGATTAAAGACATATTGTCTCTATAGAGATAGTATGTCTTTAACCCCAGTGATTGTCTCTTTAGAGACAATAAAAAAATCTCATTAAAAACAAAATATAGAATGTGAATCTTTTTGTTTCTTTAGTAATTATTCATGTTAGGGCACAATGGAATCGAACAAGCAACCTCCTGCTTGCAAGGCAGGTGCTCTTTCATTGACCTAGCACTCTTTAAAGAAATGTGTTATCTCGATCAGAAAAGATAAAAATCAGCGAGCCAAAATGTCTTGTATATTTGATAGTGTAGGTAGTGTGGTCTATTTCTTATGTGTCAATGTCTCCTCTGCTATTGCACTATACTTGGAAATGCTTTATCTCAATTATTAGACTTCACGATCATTGATAAGTCTATCATCAGAAACTCATGTCTCTGATGCTGGATCTAAATAATGGACCATGAGATGTTATTTTAGCTCATCTTCAAATTCCAGATCACTATAGAATGTTTGTATGAATTTCTGAGCACATTAAAAACAGAGGTAATCCATCAGAGGATACAAACTTCTCAGAGTTTAAATATGCCTAGCACCGATTCATGTCCTAGACTAAAGGTAAAATTTACATTTTAAGGTCAGTGGCAATCTAGCCCGCAAAACAAACAGAGTTGTACACCAAACAAATCCAATGGGTATTAAAATCGAAAGTTGGAGATAGCAATCCACACCTTGATCATAAATCGAAAAGGGGTGCCCATCATGAAAGGGGCATATGTAACTCATAGGTAGTTCAGTAGTAGAGCAGCCCACTGGCCAGTGAAAGGTCTTGGATTCAATTCCTAACCAGTCCAAGTTTAAACACGTTACATATGGCTTCTTCGAGCAGAGGAAACCAGTGAAGCGCATGCTTATTGTCATCAAGAAGTTGTTAAGGTATTATCAGCTTTAATTTCTGCTTTAAGGCAGTAATGAGACCAAGAGGATAATAATGGGCACGTTTTAAAGAAACTACATACAAATATTTGCATCTCCACTGAAAAGAAACATTCAGTATTTACAAAGGATTATAACTGAAGCCAGATGTTTAATCATCAATGTCACCAAACATTTCCCTCCTTTGTATTGACTGCAGACCTTCTTGTCCTTCAGAGTCCAATAAGCTTGCCAGGCCCGTCGAATTTTCTGCAGAACCAGCCCTTGCCTTCATGGTGCTAGGAACTGAGGGCTTTAA
This sequence comes from Pinus tabuliformis, assembly GCA_031772625.1. Lineage (NCBI taxonomy): Eukaryota > Viridiplantae > Streptophyta > Pinopsida > Pinales > Pinaceae > Pinus > Pinus tabuliformis. Next base: position 592,355,093 of record CM062806.1, read on the forward strand.
TCTGGGTATGGACATTGGATGCGAAGGGGTCGAACTTCCTGTAGCAACTTCCCATAATACAGCCGAAACAGTTTCGGCAGCAGCAACCTCTGCCACAGCAGAAGCAATCTTATGCCTCCTCAATACAGGAATGTTATTGGGGGAAAGCATAGTTCCCTTTGCAGACCTTAAGACATTTGAAGTGCACCGTGCCTGACCCCTGCTTGAAGCTACCCCAGGAGTCCTCATAGGCACTTCAAGTGTTCTTAAATTGTCGCCAAAAGTCTGATCCAACCATTTCACCTTGCCAGCCAGAGACTTTTCCACCACTGGAGAGATGAAAGATTTCCTCTTCATCGCAGAAGTCTTAACAGTCTTCTGAGCGTCGTGAATATCAACATTTTCTTTGTCTATGTTGCTTCCTTTGTTAACTCTGTTGACAGATGCAGTAGTCTTAGGAGGCCGTTCTGAACGAACACTGCCCTTATTTTGGGAAGTTGTTGGTAAATTGCCTCCCAGATTGTCAATTTTTTTGGCAAGCACATTATGAAGGGCCGAATCTTGCATTGTTATGACTGCCTCCACCACTTTCGATTTAGTTTTCATAGCTTAATATTTCTGAATATCATACAGAAGTTCCTTCTGAAGCTGTTTGTCTGTTACCAGTAAGCATACGTAAGCAGTCCATTAAACAGCCTGTCAAATGACTGTTCTTGCTCTCAAGCAACCTTTTGAGTTCTATGAAAATTGGGATAGCATTTTGGACTAAATTTTTCTTTGCAATCTGAGTTACAACTCGCCCTTTTGATGCCGCAAAAGCTGCTGCTCCACTTTCTTCTTCCAGCTCCATATTCTCAGCTACCCCAGCAGCTGTTCGATTGCCTTGAATGCGGATCTCCTTGCATGCCAGTATTTGCAGTCAATCCTGCAATACACACTGTGAAGCGAAATTATCAAGATCCTGCAAACCATCAGCTGCAGAAGCAAGTACTTCTGCGCAGAGCTTGGTTGAAGTTGCCAATAGCTGCTCAGGGTGCATCTGCTTTAATATGCATGTGCTTTAAACAAACGGATTCCATCCCAGCGGCAATCACCAACAAGCCCCAAATGTTGAGCACCCAACTGATCCCGGGAATGTAGAAAGCATAACTTAGAAAACGGAGTGAGTATTCCGTAATGCTCTGGTTACCTGGTGAGCTGTAGGGGATGCCGGTCGAATTGGTGAGGGAGCAGCCCGCAGGTTGTGTTCGAATTCAAATTCCATGGTGAATTAATTTCCCGTGCGGCAAGACGCGAATGTATGTCAGGACATGGCAGTTCGACATTAATGCGGAGGGTGGCGGAGCTGGGCGTAGCCAGCGGAGCGCTGGTAGAGGAATTACCAACAGCCGCAGCCGGAGGTTTTTTCGAGGGGCGACGGAAATCGGGCCATTTTTCTGCTTTGCTAAGGTTATATTTTTAAATGAAAAAAAAAATCAGTTTTGTATTTTTAAATATTTTATAATGTTAATTGAAATTTAATATTTACTTATAAAAATATAAAATATAACAAAATAAATATCTTATAAAATTAAAATAATTAAATAATTTTAAACAAAATGGTTTTGTCGACTTAATCATAACACTATTCCTATAAACATTTTTTTAACAATTAAAAAAATATTAATTAAATAAACAAAAAAATTATAAAGATCACTTCCTATGCAATTAAAGTCATTATTATCTTAGAAGTTCAAAGACATTTTAATTAAAATGCGAAGATAAGTATCTGTCACGTTGAAAAAAGTGTCATGAAACCCTATATATATAGGGTTTTGCGGTTTTTTTTTTTTTTTCCCGAAGGTGGCAAAACCTATCAAACTCAGGTGTCAAACCAATAGTGAGGACAACCATTTCTGGCTGCTATCCACGAATATTGGTTTGACTCATCACCGTTATCAAGGAAAACCACGCCACCTGTAATAACTCGCTGGTGGTCCGTAAGGGAGCAGGCTTTCACTCCTGCCAGATGCCTCTGGGTCTTGGGCCGTTAACCTGTTTCCTTACGTCCGAGGAAGACGAGCTCTTAGCCAAGCAGAAGCAGTTTTACGGCATACTCCAGGCCGGTTTTTGCGGTTTTTATTTCTTCTATACGTAAAAAATAATTTTGTAAAAAATATATATAATTATATATTATAATGGTTTGAAAATATATTATTTTAATTTGAGATGTTTCAAATATTTTGATTTAGTCCAATAATATAAAAATAAATGTAAAATAAAATAAATTAATAATTATAATATTAATTAAAATATTTTGATTTAGTAAAATTATAAATAATAATAATAATTAATAATTAAACTTATTTATATATATTTTAATTTCGAATTTATCACGTATTAATAATTTATTCATAAACCATTATTTATATTTTTGTTTTTCTTTATATGATGATAATGATGAGGGTGGTTAATGTCCACTGAGACCAAACTTTAGTCTATCAGACCTAAAGAAACTATTTAGTTTGATTGAAGATTTTATTCTTATGCTCAAAATGCTTGGAGAGAAACCACCCGAGTTCACTATAATTTTGACATCTTAAAAGACTAGGAAGGTCAGTGTTGCAACAAAGATTATGAAACTGATCTAATCGGTTGTAGGTGCGGGGCTCTAAGAGGAAGTGATTTTCATCCTCGATGTTCATATTCTCACAGAGATGGCAGATCCTTTCCATCCATGGTGTTTTAGGAACTGCCCAACTACCCGTTTCACTATGGAGCTCATGAGAGTTCGTTCTAATCTTGGCTATATTAATTTTCTTCTTTGAGCTGGTTAAAACAAAGAGATACTTTTGATCTTCTAGGGTGGGGTTGATGATCTCCTTATAATATCTTAATTTTCTTTTAACTGCTAAATCTTTCTCACACCACATTTTTTCTTTGAACTTAGAAGTAACAATATTTTTAACGTTATTAATGTTTTGCAATGCAACATTCTCATAGTTCTCCCAATAGTTTAATCAGACCTTGGTGTCTTTATACCAATCTCGTTTGAGCCTTAAGTAATTTTCGCCGAAATTTAAAACTATCTTAGAAAGTCTATAATCTCTTATGTTATTATTAAGACCATAAAACAATATATATATAAATAATTTAAATGGTGTATAATTAATTTTCTCTAAAGTTAGAATTCTATCTAAATCAATATACTCAGAAAAGTAGAAAATAAATTGTTCAGGGAAGGTAATTTGCAGATGTAAGCAATGGAAAAAAAAATTGGGGCTGGGGTTTCAGACTATTGAAAGATGCTGGCTCTGTCAATACCACAAGAATGTTGTTCCGGATGATGAACTGTGTAGCCTCGTGCTTGACTTTAAAACTTTGGAGGTGGCGTCTGCGGACACAACATTTGACTGTGCGTGCAATAGTTACGGACGACCATTAGCTAAGGTGGAACCTTTATGATTTGGATGTGGGTTTTTTTAATGGTTATGGATTCACCACAATTATCGCATGGGCTTCTTGTCCCTGAAACTTAGAAAGGCCCTTTAGGTTTCAGGTGTCTAGCAGGAAAGTTAGAATCGTTATATTTAATATCTAGCATGAAAGTTAGAATCCTTATATATATATAAATAAGTGGATTGATTCAATATTGAGATATTATTAAAATAGTTTTTATTTTTAATTTTTATTAATAAATATTATTTTTATTTTGTAAATTTAAATTTATTAATTTTAGAGAATCAGATTATATTGTGATATCTGTTATTTCAAATTACATCTTTTACAGATTTGGACTTAAAAATTATAGGTTTTTATATTTTACTTTTCTTTTTATGAATATTAATCTATTCACTTGAGTCATCTGGCACAACCAAGATTGATGGTGCTTTTTCAAATTTTTGAAAGAGCGCTATTGCATCTGGTTCAATTGAACCCAAAATGTCTTTTTTGCTATCAGAGTGACCAGATTCATGATTACGCTTTTGCCCACCAATAGTTGGAACAATTATGGAAAATGTTTTCTCGCTATTCTTCGTTGGGGAACATTCACTATTGAAGGTTGCGTCAATGTAGCTAGGGACTACCGATTGTCCTCAGAGGCTGAGGGGTTGGGAGCTTGTTATTGACTCTGAGAGTTGTTCATATTTTGACCTACAAGAATTTTAGACTCTATTGCTACCTTCAAATCTCGTTAGCCATTGTAGCTTCGCTATGGTGCCTTATTACAGAAAACCCCTTTTGAGGAGGGGCACGCGTTCTGGAGGTGGCCAGGATTTTGGCAAATTCTGCATCTGAAGGCAATATTTTTGTAATCCAATGGATGGATATACTCCTTTCCCTCCCACGTTAGGAAAATTTTGTTTGGTAAACCCTCGCTAAGGTCCACTTCCACGCATATATGGACATAACTTACAAAACCCTTTGTGAATCCATCATTATCCACTTAGATATAGCTACCAATAGAGTCACCAATGTCCTCTAGGATCTCTAGCATGATCCATTGAAGAGGCAAGTTTGGGAGCCTAACCCAAATTGGAACAAGCATAGACTTCATAGTCAGAGGATTAAAATTTAGGAACCATGGTTGAATTGAAAGACCTACCCAACCCTGAAACCAAGGCCCCAAATCAAAGACCTTCTTCCGATCCTCCAAATCTTTAAAGTAAACAACGAAGTAACCCTTCGAGAAAAGAGTAGATTTATGTTATGAGTCCAATTATGGTAGACTCATTCTCTGAGGGAGGATGATGAAGGCCAAAAGCCATTAAAACAACATATAATGGTCTGACTTTAAAAATTTGTTGATTTTTTCTTACTAATGCTCTCGTTCACCTCTAGTTTTGGGATATTCAACAAATGTTCCACCACAAAAGTCAGGTAGAAAGTTCCATTGCAATACGAGGATTTGGGTCTAGCTTTAAGGCTTCTTTGAAGGACATGGAACCTTCTCACAAACTTGCAACAAGGGAGATAGTCACGTCTTGTTTAATACCAGAGGCTTTTAAATCAATTTCCAACTTCATCATCCTCGCTTTGAAGAGGAGTTTGAACGCTCCCACAGGTATGCATGTACATTGTTGAATGTAGGCGACAACATAAGCTATCAAATGCTTTGCTTTTATCTTAAAACACATATAATATCCAGTCATGGATCTAACAAAGATGGAGAACATTTGGAGATCCTCGACCCTCACACCCCTTGGAGGTTTTCATCAAACATATTGCAACCATAACCAAACCCCAAATTGACTCATTTATTTGAAGATTCGAAAAACACTTTATCCTTCGCATAATCAAAATATTTACACAACAATCCATCCATAAATGGTCTAAGAAGTAATTTGTTAATGACTGACAGAAGCAATATTCCAAAAACATTGCACTTTATCCATACTCTGCAATAAGAATCCCTTCCACAAATTTTGACAAACATATTGCAATAAACCATCATGCCTATACGCTTGATTAGTCTAGGTGCACTTGAAAGCACATATGACACTCTAGATTGAACCTCTTCAAGCCTCAGGCTCCCATTAAGACTAGAAGAGGACAACCTAACCAGACATGTATCGAAAATTACTCTAGTCGCATAAGTGCAAGCTCCTCTGTCTAGTATGCTAATCTCGGCATACTTCGCGATACCCAGGACATAGGCAATGGACCGTGGAGGAGTGAGAGCCTTCCTCCTCACTAGTAGTCAATTTTGTAGAATAGAATCGAAATATCCGTTAAAACCTGTAACATAAACCCTACATATGGTGTTCCCCATGAGATGTAAAAATTCACACATGTTTTATTCACCTTTAAAACAAATCCCTTTTCTAGAGTAGAATCAAAATATTCGTTAAACTTGTAACAAAAACCCTACATATGGTATTTGCCATAAGATATAAAAATTCACACATGCTTCATTCACCTTAAAAACAATTCCTTAGCAAATTACAAAATAGATGAAAATTTTCTATTAGATTTTATTAATGATATTATATCTATATATATAGATGTGGGATATTAATTAGAAGTGAAAAAAAAAAAAAAAAATTGTGGTAAAAAGTTAAATTGTTTAAAATAAATCAATTTTATAATTTTTTTTTTGTTATCATAATGTTCATAAGAATTTCTATAAAATTATAAGCGTGAGTAGAATTTCATCATAATTTAATATTGTGTGTATAGAGAAATAATGGTTTTTTTTTTTTTTAACATTTCGTTTAATTTTAAATGTGTTTAAAATTTAATTAAATTTTTATAACCAAAGGGAAGGTGAATTCAAAATATCTTATTAGTATTTATTTGAATAATTTGGTCCATTAAACATGTGATAAATCTCAAACATGTGAGAAATCTCATTATTTATGAAAGGAAAGGTCAAACGTCCTCCCTCATACACAAGGGCTTGGTTTGAATATAGTTTGTTTGCATGGTAACACCTTATAGTTTGTTTGCATGGTAGAACCTCACCCAAACAATAATGTCATAGCGTTATAGATGCACCGACCTTCCCCCTTGATCATCATCTTTTTAAGCAATATGTGCAAGTTAATGATGGTTTTTTTGTCTCTAGCTTTAAGGTTTATTATCATTTCCCTAAAAGTTAGTATAATTCAACGATCATCTATTTCTATATATAAAATCGATATAGGATATTTGTTATGAACCTTGCACCATAAAAATGATGAGAAACTCATAATTATAATCTTTTTTTTAAGGGAGAGACCTCGTTTACAATGAAATCCATATATAAAATCGATATAGGATATTTGTTATGAACCTTGCACCATAAAAATGATGAGAAACTCATAATTATAATTTTCTTTTAAGGGAAAGACCTCCATTTACAATGAATACAACTTACAAGACAATATTTGACGATTCTAAGATTATGTCTCCTTGGTATATGTATATAGGAGACAAAGGATACAATTATAATAAAATAGTACCATGAGAGTTTTTAGTCTAACAATATGATAATAGAAATGTAATCACTCAATATATAGGGTTTAATAAAGGATTTTAGGGTTAACATTGGACTTATATGAGACTTAACAATGTCTATTATACAAAAACGTCTTAAAAACCCTAGCTAGTATTAGTCAAAATAATTAGACATCAAGTACATGCCCCTCAAAAAATAATGTCAATCAAAATAGATTCAAATATTCGTTCTTTAAATTTTTCATACTCAATTTGAGAAAATTTTATATTAAAAAATTAATTCACACAAAAATATTAAATAAGAATCTATCTTTGTTTTTAATAAATTTCATAGCTATAAAATTATTTTCTAAATAAAATTATTTATTTTATCATTTATAAAAAAATTCCCATCAAATTAAAAAAAATAAAATTATTACCTCTAATTTTCTGAAATAACAATCTTTCATAATCACCTCTATTTTCCTTTCCTCTCACAATCTTAGCCCAAGAACCTCTTGAAAGGGGATTGTAGTCTCCTTTCAAGTTGTGTCTTGATAAAGAACAGGTTAGAGCATGTTGAAGTAGGAGCCTCCTATGGATTATAACATGCAAAAAAAACTTATGGGATTTGGAGCTTTTGCGCATGTTGTAGCTTGCAGAAGAAATTAAAGTAGTAGCCTTCTCTAGGTTGGAGCCTATAGAAAATCATATGTAATAAGGGAGTAGGATCTTGCCTTTTCATCACAACATTAATAAATTGTGGTTTTAAACCTTTATGATTTTCCACTTATATATGGTGTCCATAGGTGTTGTTGTTATGTATTTCTGTAATGTTTTGGTTTAAATATTACTTGTTGGTCACATATTAAATATGTTTTTCACAGAGTGTTAAGTTTCTCATTTAATAGTTCAGTTAACCATTGTAATGAAAAGTAATTTATTTCTATGAATTTACTATATTGATTTACTCCACCCTCTTAGTTTAGTCTAGTTTCCACAATTGGTATCAAAACTAGTTCCTTTTGTGCAATTGTTAGGTAAAATTGACTTGAGGTTTGAGTCAAGGTTGACCTGGTTAAATAGTAGTGGTTTTGAGCAAATGGTATAGTGTACCCATGGTATTATGGACCATGGTATTTCATGTAATGGAGCCTATGTGATGGAGGTGAGTGTTGAAGGCTCACTTGGCCAGATTGGCTAGAGTTTTGGCCAATGATAATAAGATCTCATTGGGTTGGGTTTTTTCCTGGATTTGGGGTTTTCCTAGATAAATATTATGTGTATAAACTCTCTATAAATGTCGGTAATCTTAGTAATAATTTATCTCTTTGCCGTAAATTTTTTAACAACTGGTATCAAAGCTAAGTTGGCTTAAAGAGGTTTTTTTGCCAAGGGTTTGTATTGGCCTAGTAGATAGAGAGATAATTAAGTTTTTCTTGCAGATTTGGATCAAAAGCCATAGATTGTGAAGCAAAGTTGCAGAGGGTCATGAGAGATTCAGTGGATGAGAGAATATGTGCACGTAGATTAATTAATTGATGAACCATGTACCTGAAAAGAACGCCTAGATAACTAGAGATTACAATGGTTGGTGACCCATGTAATTCGATAGATGGGTTCTTTTTATATGGACATTGATGTCATATGTACAAATAAAACAACAAGGTTAAACAAAAATATAAATTATTATAATGGAGTGAAATTTTTAATTTGCATGTAAATGGGAATATACGTGTAAGACGTAGTAAGGTAATTACTGGTAAATTATGGGTTAGGCCTAGGTAATAGGGGGATGCCGGGTTAACAAATCCTGGGTAAAAAATTCGAAGGGGGTAAGAGCTAGAGTGAGTGGGATTGTCTCACTTAGCAGGTTGGATGGATTTAACGCAAGTCAAGTTTAAGGGAGGAATTATTAGGTAAAATTGACTAGGGGTTTGAGTCAAGGTTGACCTAGTTATATAGTAGGTTTGAGTCAAGGTTGACCTAGTTATATAGTAGTAGTTTTGAGTACATGGTATAGTGTACCCATTGTATCATGGACCGTGGTATTGCATGTAATGGATCCTATAAAAGGCTGGGAATACTTCATTTTAATGTAGGCCTGGAGGTGAGTGTAGAAGGCTCACTTGATCGAATTGGGTTTTGGCCAATGCTAATGAGATCTCATTGGGTTGGGTTTTTACTGGATTTGGGGTTTTTTTGGATAAATATTATGTGTAAAATATTTATGTGCATTGTTGTTGGTTATTTTATTATTCATCTCCATAAGTCTTGGTAAATCTAATCTCTTTGGGGTAAATTTCTTAACAGTAAGCTTAGCAGTTGGAAGGTAGATTTGGTTGAGTCATGGACTATCAAAGTTTACATGTGCTTAGTACAACAAACTTTTATGAATGGAGAGATCAGGTAAAATAAGAATTGATAGCTTATGGACTTGGTGTATGGAATCTTGTATGTGATGGATATAGTAAAGATGACCCCCTCTCTACTCAAGAAAAAAAGTGAAATGCTAAGGCAAAATGTGCAATGTATAACAATCTTCATAATATGGATGTTGAGATAGTTATAGACCTTAAACATGCAAAATAAATATGGGAAGGTTACATCTCTAGAAAATGACAAGAAAATGAGGAAGAAGAAAAAATCATGCCAAAAAGAAACCATCCAGTCAAATAAGAGCGTTGATAATCTGAATGAACCATATTTCCATGAAGAAAAGGTATTTGAATAAAAAACCAATCTTGACGCAACCTTGGTTGAAGTGAATGAGAACAAAGACCAAAAGAAGTTGTTGTAGATATGTGATGAAAGAGAGCATGAGCACAAGGAGGAAATTATTATCCTGAGGACATAGATTGAAGAAGCACGATGAATAGAAGGGGTGATTAGCATATGAATAGAAGAGGTGATTAGCATTTGATTGAAGGAGAGAGACCTAAAATGTGAAAGATTAGAACTTGAGATTGGTTCAGTAAAAAATGAATTAGATGAAAATAATAGATTGTGTAAAAAGCTAGAAAAGGAGGTTGTTTACATGAAGAACTAAAAAAAGTGCAGTAACTCTAACTCAACTATTAAAGAGAATACAACATCAAAAATACCTGTAGTAGAGGGGACAGGCAACGTGATTATCAAGGAAACAAACAAGGGCAAGCAACATAATTAAAATGAAAAGAATGAGTTGAAAAAATTCTCTTTGCAAGAAAGTGAGATGGATTTGGACATAAAGTTATTGAATGTAAAATTTACGAAAATAAAATAAAATTTATGCAAGAAGATATAAACCATTTCTGTTGTTTCTTGTCCATATAAAGCGTTATTTATGTTGGCCACAAAGCCACATATTGCAAGATTTCAAATACTCTAAATAACTCTAAACAGATGATGGAAGCAAATCAAAATAGTCCATACAATGAGTCAAGAAGAAAAGCAGACAAGAAAAGGCAACCCACTAAAGTGTGGAAAAGGAAGAAAAAAGAGTAGCATGTGACTTCAATGACAAAATAAAGTCAACGTGGCCTCACGGGGAGTTTCTCATGAAAGTAATTAAGAATTTTGTTAATAATAGTGTTAGAGAAGAAATATATCAAGGGGAGAGCATCTAAATAGTTACTTGATAATATAATACATATGTTGGAATGTTTTCACAATAAAACTTTAACAAAAATGAATAAAAAATAACAATAACTATTTATGTTATTCATGAACATGATACAATAAGGAGTATTACATATTGCATATGTTCATTGAGTTGATAGTATTGTATAGCTTATGCAAGTTAAGCCAAGAATGACTCGACTCTATTTTGACCATTCTCTTCTAATACTCTTAAGAATGCAATCAACCTAATGACTCAGAAGACACAGGTTCATTATCGTATGGCAGTAACATACACAAAATGTCTTCAATATATGTGATCATTTGGGCTTGAAACAATGAGAAATGGGAGCCTTCAGACTGTGACGATATCCCTATATACCTACCACATCTCAACCTAAGATCAAAGGTGTCACCTCAAACTACAATGAATTCCTGTAGCGGCTTTTTTTGAGAACAAGGGGAGGTTTGGTTGGACAAAAGATAGATGATTAGAAAAGGTGCAGGAACAGAATGTAAGGTAAACCTATAATATTTCCTCCTCCTGTGAGAGTAAGGTCATTGGTTGGGTTAATGGAACAAGAGACATGAAGCCCTTAAAATTGCAGCCACGAGCTCTAATGGATAAATCCTGAATCTAGTAATAAGGGTCTAAAGGTAAAAATTTTGATAAAAAAGGACGAGGAAGATGATGTTGATACAATTGAGAAAGGCATTCAGAATGGTTACAAAGTGAAAACCTTCTATGTATTACAATTGGAGCATACTTTCATGAAGAATTTGAAGCGTAATGACTATGTGGTAAGATGGACATATGCATGATACTAGATGACAAAGTAGCTAGAAGGTTCAATATGAGTATTAATCCATAGATGACGATGAAAAGTTACTTAGACCATCTGGAACGAGTTGGTATGACTCAACGAGCTCATGAAGTAATTAATTCTTCCATGTAATATAATGCGTTATTACCAATGAATTATGAGTTGTTGCAGGTGAATTATATAATCAATGTGATTGTTGGATTATATTCTTATATATGGTGCTAGTTATATTCCTTAATATACGTTGTTGGTTATACGGTGATATATATATATATGTGATTATTTGTTGTTGGTTAATATACATTGCTGGTTATATATGGTGCTAGTTATACGTTGCATTAATATATGGTGTTGTTTATATTCCTTTCCAATCTCAATCAAAGTTTATTTAGCGGCTTCCAAATTCTAAGATATTATTCTTATCATATTTGACGTGTAAGATTGGGGTAAATAAGGATTTTCATATACATGTGAAGCAAATTTTCGAGAGCGAACATCTGGAATCCTTCTCTCCTTCGCTACAACTTTGTTGTGTGTACTGGTGATTTAAATAAATCAGTCAAGAACATCGATACTGTGATGAAGATCCATTTAATGTTAGTTGCTCCTTCAAATTTTTACCAGAAAGATGATTAATATGGTGCCACCTGATATATATATTATATAGCAAATATTTGTAATGTATAAGTGAAGACTCAAACGAGAAGAAGGGGTAAATTCTTGATTAACCAACAATTTTATTTTGTGACTCAACACAAACACCTTCATTTAGCTTAAGTCGGTGTGCTCTTAAATCAAATCATTGGAGTTGCTTCTGCATTTTCGTCCCCTGGTGAAATCCAACTACAAATTTGGAAGACGGATTTCTTCATGTTGAGTAGCCAACAACAAGAAATATCGTTAAATTTTCTTTGCCCTGTATGGAACCAAAAATGTGAGCAAAACGTGGAATTGACGTAAAATAGAGTTTTATGGCCTAATTAATAGTTGGGCTGCATTCGATAGGTGTGCCAAGATACGGTTTTTAGTCTTCCATTTTTCATAATGGTTTCTTTATCTATGGTAAGAGTCCTATTTTTCGTATTATGTTTGAGATCGAAATACTCAACATTGCTTTAGAAGTGAATTTGGATTTAACTACAACATAGAGACACAATTTGAACCAACTTAATGAATTGGATGAAATGTGCTTGATTTCCATATAATGAACCATTATTATACAACAACAATGCTCCAAGTGGCATGACAAGCTTATCAAGAAGAAGGTGTCAGAAAGGTGAAGTGACATTACTATGTGACTCCAGGTTTAAGGACTTCAAAGGGAAGCTTCACACCAGGTGGCTAGGTCCTTATGAAGTAGACACAGTCTTCGACAATGGGACTATTAAATTGACAACCATTGACAAATCACAATCTTCTTTGCTTGCCAATGGACACCATCTTCGGCTCTATCACAAACCACTTTCTAAGGATTCATTCTCTCATATTGTCTCAAATTTAGATCTTGAGATTGTTGGGACATGGAAACATCTTCACACATTGCCAACTTCTTAGTTTTAATAATATATATTTTGGTTTTTAATATATATATATATATATGAAAACCTTGTTGGGGCATGGTTTGAAATATATCAATTGAAACTGGCTTGTTGGTGGTTTATACCACTTTCCTTTGCATTTATATTATTTTTCCTAATAGTAACAACTTTCACATGCATATTTTTATATGTTGCTCTAGTTGTGGTACGTCAATTGTTGATACATTGACGTTATCATTTTCGTATGTTGTTACTAAATGCTGCTACTATTATAACCACACAACTAAACCTTGAAATTTTCACCAAAGGGGCCCACTGATGCTTCTTTCCACGAACTTTACCAGTACTAAACTCTTTTCCAAGTCAACATCACATCATAACCATCACATTGTACCGACTATTAGGTCACATCATATGATAAGTGTCTAAAATGTACGTCTTTTTCACTTTCTTGCATCACTATGATTTGAGTGACATGACCTACCTGCCACCTGATTCAAGTTAGGTAGGGTTTACATCATATTATTGTATGATACATCATGTGCCATGACACCAATACCTAGGGTACTTCATGAATTCGCATGCCACATATCAATTCTCAAAATTTGCATCATTATGCCGGATACCACCATTTATTTCCTTTCTATTGTTGTTACTCTAACCCAATCTCTCATGATCCTTATATATATCCTTGAATTTCTTTCCATTTATAACAACCCACCATTACCAACTTTGCCAATTTTTCGAAACTTAACAATATTCTCCCTAACTAGAAAGGCATACCACATCTATTGTAACTGTAACAATGTTTGCAGCTACATAGAACCATGTGAGGAGTTGTTGTGCATCACAAAACAAACTCAACTGACTTACTGCATAATTACCAAAGAGTTTACATTAATTTTCAAAATCTTAGGTGACTAGCATAATTTTAGAAGTTGAAGGGATTTAACAAATCCATTTCTCTCAAATTCACACAAAATTTGACAGATTAGAGTTCGAATGTAAAAGGAATAGAAATTACAGTTATAGAAGAAGTAATTTTTTGAGTAACAAGTTTACCTTGGATAGGATTAAGTTGGTTCAGAAGGAAAACATATGTTCCAATAGCAAAGGCTATTTTTCTAAGAAAGGGTGAACAAATAAAGAATAAGGACAAAGTTATAGAAAGAGCTTTACTGCCACACCCATGGGAGGATGTAGCATACCTTGAGCAAAAATATATTACTTTTGAAGGCTAAGTTTGGATAGTTTTCAACTATCATTTCATGTTTTTGGCCCATACCCATCATGGGAAATTGATCAACATGCAGGCTTACTTCTTATTGGAATCATTGATGCATATGGCCGATGGTGTTCACTGGGAAAGGTACCCATAAACCTACATAAAAAAGTATGGGTTGATTAAGCTTGTCATTATTGATGCATTTGAGAAACAAGGAAGAAAATGATAGGATTGGTGGCCTCTGTCGTAGGTTCAGCTTGAGGAGTTGGAAGAGAAGAATCATAGGAGTAAAATAGAAAAAGAAACGAAGGAACAATGCAAGGATGTTGGAATGGAAGACACAAGACTGAGGAGATTGGATAGTACTTACATGGAAGGTTATTTTTCCAAAGGCTCTCATGCTGACACTCTTGTTGAGGGCCTCCATGTTGATGCTCTAGTTGATATAACTAGTGGACAATCGGGAAGCTCAAAATTTGAAGTTGTTATTAAAGAAGAGAAACCCCTAAGGACAAGAATCAAGAAAAAATTGTTGAAGAAGCTTATAGGTGGTATATTTCCAGAGGAAGGGTCAAGTCTTATATGGTAGCATCACTAGCCCAATTATCCAAAATGTTGGTCGATATTGAGAAGCTAAAGGAGAAGACCACCGTAGAGAATGAGAAAGAGCTTAAACAGGAAAAGGTTAACAATCCTCCTAAATTGACCCTTTGTCTCAACAAGTTGCTAGTTTAAAGGAAGAAAATGCTAAATTAAGATAAAAACTTGCAATTTTAAGAGATTAAAATCAGAGTGAAGAACCCTCAGGACTAGAGACCCTCGACAAGGCTGTTAAAATGATGGGTGAATCATGCTCCCCATCTAAAATAAAAAAGACTGAAAAATTGTTGTGTGAAGTTTTTAGGGAGATTTTTAGTGAGGCTGAGTATGCACGGGATGATATACATGTCAGAGTTTGTCTCAATTGGAGTACAAATAGAACCTAAAGGGGAAGACATGGGAATTCTAGAAAATGATGTTAAAAATTATATACTACAGAGCAATGGAATACACAAAATATTGCAGAAAAAAACAAGTGAGACACAAATATACGTGGTTCACCCAATTTGGGCTATGTCCAAGGAGAAGCAACCAATCCTTATTTTATATTATCCAGTAAAATGAAGAGATACAACCTACAATAGATTTGTTGTAATTTCCTCTTCGCTCTCACACAGTCTCCTCTCTCTTTTTCTCTTAGAATAATAATACATAGTCACAATACAATTCCCTCATATAAACTGAGGGTTTCCTTCTAAGGGAAAAAACCTTAAACTACTTCTACCATCATAACATCCACTTAATGAACGACCCAAATTGACTACGAAATTACAATATTTTACAAGGCAAAATTTCATCTATTTTTAGCTTTGGGGGGCTCATAAAATCATCGTTGCCCCCCCTTGGACCCCCCTGACGACGACTAAACGAGCGGTGTTTCTGCCCCATTAGGAACTGGGGTCCAACGTGGTGATACCTCCGAATAAATAAGATAATCAGGCTCCACACCCAACAATCTCCCACTTGGAGACTGATTGTTGCAACTCCATTGTTGCTTCATTTGTTGGAAAAGGCTACACTATGGACTTGGTTGTTTCTCATCATCATCATCATCTTAGTTTCTCATTGGTTACAACTTTTGTTATCATATCTACAAGATTCTGGCTAGTGTGTATCTTTTCCAACTTCAACTACCCATCTTCCAACACTGACCGTATGAAATGGTACTTGAGATGTATATGTTTAGTATTTGAATGAAAAGTTGAGTTCTTTGCAAGATGAATGACACTCTGGTTGTCACTGTATAACCTGCCCATCTCCTACTTCTTACCCAATTCATCCATAAATCTTTGCAACCAAATAAATTCTTTACTAGCCTCTGTAGTAGCAACATACTCTGCTTCCATCGTTGAAAGTGCAACAACACTTTTCATTTTTGAAACCCAACTGACAGTTGTTCCACCTACAATAAACACATACCCTATGGTGCTCCTCTTGTTATGCCTATCACCTGCCATATCTTCATCAACATATCCCTACAGAGTAATGTTTGAACCACCAAAGCATAATGCTTGATTTGTGGTATGTCTCAAATACCTGAGAATCCATTTCAATTCCATCCAATGTTCTTTTCCTAGATTGTTCATGTATCTACTTACAACTCCCACTGTATATGTAATATCAAGTTTTGTGTAGACCATTGCATACATTAAGCTTCCAACTTATGATGCATATGGAACTGTAGACATATATTGCATCTCTTCCTGAGTCTTGGGACACATCTCCTTACTTAGTTTGAAATGGATAGCCAAAGGTGTAGTAACTGGGTTTTCATTCTGTATATTAAATCTTTCCAACACCTTTTGTATGTACTCACTATGAGACAATGTTACTTTGGGATTTTTCCTGTCTCTAGTTATTCTCATACCAAGGATTTGTTTTGTAGCACCCAAATTCTTCATTGCAAAGAAATTTTCCAATTTTCCTTTGACAAAATTTATTTCTTGCATGTTAGACCCTGCAACAAGCATGCCATATACATACAATAACAATATCATAAAGCTTCCATCATTTTTCCTTTTGAGATAAACCAATGATCATACATACACCTACCAAATTTTAGATACCACTGCCTTAGAGCCTGTTTTAGGCCATACAAGCTCTTCTTCAACCTGCACACTAGTTTCTCCTTACCTTTGAACTCATACCCTTGTGGCTGTTGCATATAGATCTCTTCCTCCAAATCCCCGTCAAGAAAAGTTGTCTTTACATCTAACTGCTCAAAATGCAAATATTCAGTTGCTACTATACTTAAAATAGTTATGATTGAAGTCATTTTAACAACAAGAGAAAATATTTCATCAAAGTCTATACCTTTTTCTGTGCAAACCCCTTCACCACAAGTCTAGATTTATAATTTTTTCAACCTCCATCTTCTTCCTTCAACCTATAAATCCATTTATTCTCCAATGTTGTTTTACCTACAGGCAACCTGAATAAGTCCCAAGTATGGTTATGTACCAAGGAATCCATCTCTTCTTTCATGGCTAGCTCCCACTTCTTCTTGGTTACTACCTAGATTTCTTCTTCATAACATCTTGGTTCACCAGAAATAGTCAACAATACATAATATAATGAAGGAGAGTATCATTCAGGGGGTCTACTTATCCTGGTAGATCTTCTGACACCACTTTCAAGTGTTTGAGGTGTATGTTGTTGTTTTGGTAGCTATTTTTGTTGTGGTTGTTGATCATTATGATTTTTAGGCACCTTTATTTTTTTGTGATCTCATCAAGCACGGCGTATTCCCTATTTTATTTTTCATGTTTCTTTTCCTACATCTGATCCTTATACAAAACCTTTTAATTGAATATGACATCTCTGCTCCTAATGATTTTGTGATTTTCATAATCATATAAGCTATGAAGCCAGATTCGTCCTATAGGCCCCATGAATCTCGAATCCATCGTGTTCGACACGATTCTCTCGAGATTCATGTCCAAAAACCATGACACGTCGAATCCGACTGCGTGTCACGATTTTGGCAGCGTGTCATGTTTTCCAGGACTCATTAGGCGGCAAAAGTGATTTGTGCGGGTATGAAAAGGCCGCATTTGGTCATTACAGCCACACATATTTTCATTTGGCAAGCGTTTTGGCAGCTTAATGATCAAGTCTAGGCCCTAGTATTGATATGCTATTCATGGTAATGTTAAATTCTTAAAGTAAAAGTGACATTCTCCTTAATCTTCATTTTCATCCTTTTACTTAAATTTTTAACATTACCATGAAATGACTCAGGATGTTTGAGAGTGGTTCCGGCCTCATTGGATTTCATATGGAGAAAGTAGAATTTTAGATTTCATTCAAAATCCAGCAGACTTATCAGTTTTTCAGGATTTTAGGATTGGGGGATTGCAATGTTTCCATTGAATTTTGTCATGTATTAGGGTATGGAACTCATATTTAATCAAGAGCACCAATCCCTCTATGTACCTTGATGTTAGTGACATTGGTTGTCGAACTCCTGTATCATGACCCTCCTAAAAATGTATGCATCACTCAAACAAAATCTTGACTTGACATGTTATGCTTGTTCTATCTTATGTTAATGCTTAAAGGGTGATATTAATGACAAAGATCCCTATACAGATACAGAGGTAATGACAAAGATACCTCTGGATATTAATGCTTAGAGGGTGATATTAATGACAAAGACCCTGATTTTCCAACAAGACTAAAAAATTAGACATTTCTCATGGTGGCAAGAGGGCCAAGCATAAGAAATAGATAATAGATTGACATGTATTTGAATTTTGTATGTACTATGCATGCTAATAGCTATAGATGAAGATCTATATTTGAAATCAATAAATTTGTATCATTAATTAAAATTTGTGTCCGAATCCGACACCACGAATTCTGAATCCTACGAATCCCGAATCCCCGTGTCAGGTGACTTAGCATATAAGAGATAACCAAAATGATTAACACCATATCCAATAAAGGTACATTTCTTTGATTTTTCCTCAAGCTTTGTTCTATTTTCTTTATTAAAGTGGACAAAGGCTTCACAACCTAAAGTCTTTAAAAATGGGTAGTTTACCTTTTTACCTATCCATACCTCTTCTGGAATACCACCATCCAAAGAAATTGAAGACCCTTTGTTTATTAAATAAACAAAAATATCTACAACATCTACCCAAAATTGTAAAGGCAATCTTGCATGCAATCTCATGCACCTTTCACACTCCATGATTGTCCTTTTCATCCTTTCTAACACACCATTTTCCTATGGTGATCCTAGAACTGTCTTCTCTCTGCGAATTCCATGCTCTGAACAATATTGATCAAACTCTTTGTTGCAATATTATCCTCCATTGTTTAATCTAAGACACTTCAACTTCTTTCATGTCTCATTCTTAGCCAAATATTTCCATTTCTTGAAAGTATCAAATACATTAGATTTATTCTGAATACAATAAATCCAAATTTTCCTAGTTGCATCATCAATAAAAGTAACATAATAGCGAGAGACATTGAGAGATGATACCTGAGAAGGTCCCCATACATCTGTATGCACAAGCACTAATTTTTCACTTTTCTTTTCTTTCCCAACTCTAAGAAATCTGACTCTCTTCTATTTTCCATAAACACAATTCTCATAGAAATCCAAATCAACATGCTTCAAACCTAGCAAAAAATTTCTTGAGTGAAGAATCTGCATCCCCTTCTCCCTCATGTACATGAGCCTATGATGCCACAATGTTGTATTTTCTCTCGTGGAGGTTAAAGCATTAACATAATTAGAAATACCATTGCATAAATACAATGTACCAACCTTTTCTCCTTTTTCTATTACCAGGGCTCCTTTAGTGACCTTCTCAGTTTTATTTGTAAAAGTAGTCACACAAACTTCACCACCTAACTGCCCCATTGAAATTATATTTTTATTTAGATATGGAACATGTCTTACCTCCTTTAATAGCCACTAGTTTATATTCTGTTGTTTTATAAAAACCTTACCAATTCCAATGATTTTATAGGGTTTATCATCACTTAGACGAACTTGTCCAAAATATCCTTGAACATAATCATGAAAATGTTTCCTATCAGGTGTCGCATGGAATGAGGCCCCTGAATCTACCACCCAAGAATCAATAATATTTTCTAATGAAAGAATCAAAGCATCTTGCAACACATCACCTATCACATTCGCTTCATGATTGTTTTTTTGTTGTGCGTCTCCTTTTCCCTTCTGAGACTTAAGTCTTTCTTCAGGTTTTCTTTCTTCCTACATTTCTAGCACACTATCCCCGATCTAGACTTGGATCTGCCTTTCCTTGACTTACTAAGATATCTCGGGCTCTTTCTTCTTTCCATTTTTCTTCCCCTAGTCTCTGCATCCAATCATTACTTGATGTCTCACCAAAGCTTTTTTTCGCATTTCCTCGCTAAAGATGGCACCGACAACATCATCAAATTTTAAAGCTGTAATATCCCTAACCTAGAATATTCCTCAAACCCCAGCAAAAACTCCAACCAAATATGTGCAAATGATATAATAACCCAGAAGTGATAAAATAACAATGGAACAACATATAATAATGTAAACTGGGAATATAAGCAGATACACAAGAAATGCAGCGAGAAATGCTAAGCCATTTTATTATACTGAGCAATAAATGAGTACAAGAGGTGATTAGACAGATGGCACCTCGACTTGCACAAGGCAAGTGAAGAAATACTCTCAGAATGACAAGAATGGCCTCTCTGCGTGGATGCTGTTGTTGTGCTGCTACTGCTGCTAGAAAAAAATGATGATTTGGGGCTGCTCCCCTCCTCGGAAAAAGCTGAAACTCTGGATTCGGGCTCTACTCAAGAAACCCAGAAAAACCCAGAAAGATTTCCTGGAATGGCCTCACACTAATCTGCATCCCAGCTGCTGGAAAACTGTCATGCTATTGCTACTACTAGAAATCGAATGAGGATTTGGGGCTGCTCCCATCCTCAGAAAAGGCTGAAACTTTGGAATCAGACTCTACTCAAAAAACCCAGAAAAACCCAGAAAGCTTTTCTGAAATGGTTGATCCCCGAAAATCACCCCTTTGGAGTTCTATGCAGTTCCTTAAAGACGCTGATGAAACTGCTGCTGAAATGCTGATGAAACTGCTGCTGAAATGCTGATGAATCTACTGCTAGAATGCCAATGGAAATACCTTGCCCAAGCAGGCCCTTGAAGTCCCTCGGGGCTTAGGGTGAGATCTTTGAATGGAGACACTCAATGCACTAAACAGTGCTGCAGACTAGCTAAATAGCCAGCGTGCTCTAAGTCGAAATGACTATCACAAATGCTCATAACCAAAATGATCAAAATGAGGGGGCTCCTCTCTCCTTTATAGCCTTTTCCTCTCTCAATCCCAAGGCTCACCTCCTCTTGCGTGATTCCTCTCTTGCCACGTGTTTCTTCCCTCTTTCGCAGTCCCTCCATGTGTCTGCGTGGTCCCCATTTCTGCGTCCCCCTTTGACCCCCTTGGTTCCCCCTTAAGTCACAACGTTGTGCTACCTAGGAAGTGACTTTTTATTAAAAGTGAGTTATGTCCCCTGTCCTCACTTTTTTTATTTACAAATAACTATAGAAGGCAAATAATTGAACAAAATCGAATATTCCAATTAGCCATAGCTAATTAGGAATATTACAGTCTCCCCTGGCAAAATTTTGCTTGTCCTCAAGCAACTGAAGTGATGGATGATGTAAGATCCCCTCACTCTCCCAAGTGGCATCCTCATCTGGAAAATTCTTCCACCTCACCAAGAATTCCCGGACCGTCCTACTCCGCAACCGCCTCTCCCTAGTGTCAATGATAGCCTCCGGCTGCAATACCAAATGCCCCTCATCATCCATGGGTGGTAGCTCATCTGTCACTGTCACCTGCTGCCCCAATGCCTTTTTCAGGCATGATACATGAAAAATGTTATGAATCTTGCTGCCTTGGGGCAGCTCCAACTCATGTGCAACCTGTCCAATCCTGTGTATCACCCTGTATGGCCCATAAAAGCAGGGCTTGAGCTTCTTAGCCCCCTTCTGCTTCAGTGACGACTGTCGGTATGGCTGTAATCATAGGTAGACCATGTCCCCTACCGCGAACTGTCTCTCCACCCGACCCCTGTCAGCATACAACTTCTGCTGGTTTTGTGCTGTAGCCATGTTATCCTTGAGAGCTCGGAGAATATCCTGACTCTCTTGGATCCATATCTTGGCTCTGGGAGCCTTGCTATCACCAAACATCACGTCAGCAAAAGATAAAGGATGATACCCATATAAAGCATAGAATGGTGACATACCAATGGACATGTGATGTGAACTATTGTAGCAGTACTCCCCTAGATGCAGCCACCTCAACCATGCTTGCTGCTGCCCACTGACATAGTTACGCAAGTAGCCCTCTAGCCACTTGTTAACTATCTTTGTCTGCCCATCCGTCTGTGGGTGATAACTAGTACTCGGTGTCAACTCCGTCCCCACCAACCGGAAAAGCTCCTGCCAAAACCCGCCCATGAAATGGTTGTCCCTATCACTGACGATGGTCTTAGGAAGACCATGTAGCCTGAAGATCTCTCTAAAGAACAGCTCGACCACCTGTGCTGCTGTATAGTGTGCGGATATGGAAAAAAAGTGTGCGTACTTTGTCAGTCGGTCAATGACGACAAAGATGCAATCCTTGCCCTGTACCATGGGCAACCCTGTGATGAAGTCCATCGAAATACTCTCCCATTTCCCCTCCGGAATGGGAAGAGGCTGCAATAATCCCGCGGGATGGCTCATCTCTCCCTTGTTCCTCTGGCAAACATCGCACTCCCGGATATGCCGAAGTACATCCTCCTTGAGGCCCTTCCATGAGAACCTCTCCCTAATGGCCCTGTAGGTTTTGGTAAACCCCTGATGTCCTGCCAATGGTGAATCATGTGATGCTTGGAGTATCTTCTTCTTGAGCTGAGACCCTCAGTCAAGAAGATCCGGTCCCTGTAATAGATGATCTCATCGACCACCCTATACCTGTCATCTGCCACCTGCCCATCCAGAACCTCACATGCAAACCTGTCTTTGGAGTACTCTACTAAGAGTCGAGCCCTCCAGTCTGTATCCAAGCTCATAAGAGACAACGTGGCTGGTCTACGTGAAAGGGCATCTGCTACCACATTGTTCTTACCCTTGACATACTCAATGTCAAAGTCATATGCTTGGATCTTGCTGATCCACTTCTGCTGCCTCTCCTGTAGCTGCTTCTGCTCCAAAAATAACTTGAGGCTATTGTGATCAGTCCTCTCCCTGAACCTGTTACCCACCAGATATTGTCGGTACTTAGCCAATGCATGCATGATGGCCAGAATCTCCTGGATAGCCCGCTCAATCTCATCCCGATAGGCCTTGGGGTGCCTATAGGGGGTGGTAATCACGGCCTGTATGCCCTGCTCAAGCTCGATGGTGTGCTCAAACCCCCGATCCGGTGGCTTTCCTGGTGGAATCTCCCCAAACACTATGGCATATCAATCAAGGATAGACTGTATCTCTAGATGTACCGTCTGCCCTGTAGTCCCTACCTCTGATGCACGCAACTCCACTGCCCACTCTATGTCTCCCTTTCGGAAGACTGCCTCCATCCGATGAGCCGAAACAGTCTGAGGCGGATATGTGTGTTGTCCCTGTATCTTCTCATGCCTCCCTGTCTTCTTATCATCCCACTCCATCTCCAGGGTCTTCCAATCTGTCGTGACCTTTCCTAGAGCGATAAGCCACTGAACACCCGGTATCATGTTGGTGTCTGGAATATCAACCATGAAAAAGTGGTCAGTCAATGTGTAGGTGCCCATCGTCACTGAAAGCTCTGGAACATAACGAGCACACATCATGGTCTGATCTCCTGGGACCAAGACTGAAAACCCATCGAAGCTCTCTGTCTGAATACCTCTCCGCTCAACCATCTGTGCATCGATGAAGTTGTGGGTCGCCCCACTGTCAACCAGAACTGATACTCACTGGCCACGTACTGTCCCTCGTACGTGTAGCGTCAGATACTTGGGAACTCCTTGCAATGCTGCAAGGGCCCCTCCGGTAGGTGCAAAAGATGCACCACCTACTGCTAGTGGTGGAGGTGGCAAAAGTCCCTGTATGGCATGGCTATCTCCTGCCTCCACATCATCCTCGTCATCCTCTTCTCCACTGCTCTCAGAGAAGACCTCGATAAAATGTGCTTTGCCAGCAGCACATCTATGTCCCGGTGCCCACGACTCCTTACATGTGAAGCACAACTGCTTCTTCTTCAGCTCCCTCCTGGCATCATCGTCAAGCTGTACTCGTCCTAGATTCCCCTTTGGAGGTGGAATCCTCACATCCTTCCCCTTAGACTGGAAAGTCTGTCTCTGGGGTAAGGTGTTCGGGTCCTGGGTAAGACATCCTGTAAGTCCTGGTCCTACTGATAGCGTCCTGGAGTGTGGCTGGTTTAGTGGATCGGACTAAACCCCGAAGTGGCTCTGCTAACCCCTCAACAGACATATAGACCCTCCGTGCCGTGGATAGGTCTAGCACCATCACAGAGACCCTCAAGAAATCTGCAATGTAGGTCTCTGGGCTCCATGTCTGTTTGAGTCTTGTTAGCTCAACAAAATGCTGCTCTGGATCCCTCCGATCAAATTGCTCCATCAGTCTCCTGGTAAACTCGGCATATGTCGTCACTGTGGAGTGCCCCAGTGTAACCATCCCATGAAACCACCAATCCTGGGCCTCGCCATCCAAATGTAATGTTGCCACCTTGATGGCCTCTGCCTTCGACATCTGGTTAAGCTGGAAATAAATGTCTAGCTTCTCCACCCAAGACTTTGCCGAACTGTTTGATGAGCCATCAAACGTAGGCAAGTGGAATCTGCTCGCTGCATGGTGGGTGTCGCCATCATGGTAATGTCGGTACCCTCTGTGATGATCGTGGGATCTGCTATCCCACTGGAGCTGAACAAAATCTTTGAATGAGAGAGCTTCCCTAAACTCTTGCCCATAGGCCTGGTACTCTGCAAAGTAATCGCCCATATGCCCAGGCTCTGCCTCCTGCTGGGCTATGGCCCCCGTGTCTGCTCCTAAGAAAGTGGGCATGGTAGAGCGTGTAGGGGCATGTGATGCCACCTGCTGCACAGTATCACGCTGCTCTGGCAAGTGATGAGATGCACCCGATCCCTCACCAATCTGAAAAACTCGTTGGCTCTCACGCTGTCTGGCCTCTACTGCCGTGAATCTCTGCCCCATCACCTCAATCTGCCTCGACAAATCCTGCACTGATTTGAGGAGCATATCTGCAAATCTCTTCCCGTCCTCGTCTGCCATCTGCTCTGCGTCCACTACTGGCTCTTCCTGTTCTACGTCCACCACAGGAACACAGTCTCCCTCTCCGTAAGTGTTCTCCAACCTACGCCCAGTGTCTCTATATCTCTGACCTCTATAACAGATATAGGGTTTTTCCCCTGGTGTCATAGATTGCTAGCTCCACAGGCTGAGCCAGATCTATGCTCTGATACCACTGTAATATCCCTAACCCAGAATATTCCTCAAACTCCAGCAAAAAATCCAACCAAATATGTGCAAATGATATAATAACCCAAAAGTGATAAAATAACAGTGGAACAACATATAATAATGTAAACCGGGAATATAAGCAGATACACAAGAAATGCAGCGAGAAATGCTAAGCCATTTTATTATACTGAGCAATAAATGAGTACAAGAGGTGATTAGACAGATGGCACCTCGACTTGCACATGGCAAGTGAAGAAATACTCGAATGACAAGAATGGCCTCTCTACATGGATGCTGTTGCTAGAAAACAAATGATGATTTGGGGCTGCTCCCCTCCTCGGAAAAAGTTGAAACTCTGGATTCGGGCTCTACTCAAGAAACCCAGAAAGCTTTCCTGGAGTGGCCTCACACTAATCTGCATCCCAGCTGCTGGAAAACTGCCATGCTGCTGCTACTATTGGAAATCGAATGAGGATTTGGGGCTGCTCCCGTCCTTAGAAAAGGCTGAAACTCTAGAATCGGACTCTACTAAAAAAAAACTAGAAAAACCCAGAAAGCTTCTCTGAAATGGCCGACCCCCAAAAATCACCCCCTTGGGGTTCTATGCAGTTCCTCAAAGACGCTGATGAAATTGCTGATGAAACTGCTGCTGAAATGTTGATGAATCTACTGCTGGAATGCCAATGGAAATACCTTGCCCGAGCAGGCACTCGAAGTCCCCCGGGGCTAAGGGTGAGATCTCTGAACGGAGACACTCAATGCACTAAACAGTGTTGCAGACTAGCTAAACAGCCAGCGTGCTCTAAGTCGAAATGACTATCACAAATGCTCATAACCAGAATGATCAAAATGAGGGGGCTCCTCTCTCCTTTATAGCCTTTGCCTCTCTCAATCCCAAGGCTCACCTCCTCCTATGTGATTCCTCTCTTGCCACGTGTTTCTTCCCTCCTGCGCAGTCCCTCCATGTGTCTGCGTGGGCCCCATTTCTGCATCCCCCTTTGGTCCCCTTGGTTCCCCCTTAAGTCACAATGTTGTGCTACCTAGGAAGTGACTTTTTATTAAAAGTGAGTTATGTCCCCCGTCCTCACTTTTTTTATTTACAAATAACTATAGAAGGCAAATAATTGAACAAAATTGAATATTCCAATTAGCCATAGCTAATTAGGAATATTACAAAAGCACTAGATCCAGAGGAAGAGTTACTAATGGCCATAAATAAACCATTCCAAATTTCTGGCAATGAGCACAGAAATAACAAAGCCTAAATTCATCATCAAAATTTACCCCTACAGAACTTAATGTTGGAAATAATACTGAGAGGGGGGGTGAATCAATATTAGCAAGTCTATAATTTTTCATTTCCATAATCAGATTCATATACGCTACTTCAGTTAATGGAACTTGCGTGTATACGCAACTGTATTTAAGGCAACTAACGTATATCCTACAAACTTATGATTTAGTTAATTCATCATATGTTGATCTTTAATCAGTGCATCAAAACCATATAAACAGAACAGACAATCACACACATGAACACAAGATATAAGGTGGAAACCCAATGTGGGTGAAAACCACCTACTGCAATTGTCTCTATCTTCTTTTTAATAAGAAACTTCTTTTTACAATTTTTGTACTGGTGCAGTCTTATACCAACACGCAGGCTTCTACCTGCAGAAGGCTACAACCTTCTCTCGTTCTCCAGCTTCTTAGAAGAGAGCTACAACCCCTAGCTCTTGTACTAGCTGATATGTTTACTAGTATGTAGGTGCTGGCTTACAGAAGGCTACAACCTTCTCTTTTCTTCCAGGGACCACATTTCATAGATTTTCAAACTGGATCCATCAATAACATCATTTAAACATCAAATATATCTGCATCAACCAATCTCCTTTGTACCAACCACAACTGAATCAATCAATCACTTTTCAGAATGTTGTAACTAGAACCCAAGCCAAAACCCAGAACACTACAACAACGAATAGAAGCAGCTAAAACATATTTTATGAGGTATATGCTACTTCCATGAGTTGAACCTGCGTGCATACGCTCTTTTCTCAAGGCGAACCTGCGTATAGATCCGCAAAACAAATTTAAGATGTATACGCTGTTTTGATATGCAGAACCAGCGTGTATACACGCATTTTCTAAAGTGAACCTGCGTACAGATCTGTAAATGATGATTTAAACTTTACAACAATTCCAGACTTCAGTTATACCCAGATCATCATATTTACAGACTACAACATGCGCCAGTTAATCAGATAAATGATCAAAACCACACAAAGATACTTCACTTCAAGCCTTAAGATCTTGGCCCATCATTAGATCTTATCCTTCATCAAGCACTAAGGTTCATCCTTGGTTCAGATCTAGCTATGCACCATAACCCAATAACCTGTATATTAGATCTTTCTCTTCATCAGATATTCAATACTTGAGTACCTTTGCCTAATGATCTTCTCCTCCTTTTATAGTTTTAAGCCTTACTCAATACCATGGACCAAAACCACTTAGGACCAAATACCTGGGATTAACACTTCGGACCAGATACCTTGGACCAATACCATGGATCAAAATACCATGGACCAAATACCACAGACCAAAACTTAGTTTTCCAACATGTATGCGCCTTTCCTTCTCTGAAAGTGCGTGTGTACGTTATACGCTCCTTTTGGTCTGCTAACCCGCGTGTACACGCGGCTTGGTCAATGGGGAACCTGCGTATAGCTCTCTTTCTTCATTCTGTGAGTCTGCACTGTGATCTGTCATCTGAGTGAGTTTCCATCAAGGACAACACCTGTGTCATAGTGCCAAATCTGTGTCAAAATGCCAACAATCTCCCCCTTTGGACTTGATGGCAACCCCAAGTCACTCTCCCCCTTTGTCATCAAGGGCAAAAGGGTTATTCTCCCCCTGAGTACATGCTAAATTTTCTGATATGTTGAAGTGTGTTGATTGAGCTCCATGATCGAGCCCATGCTCCCCCTGAATATAAGCAAGGTCTGCAAAAAGATGTTCTAAAAGAAGAACATGACTCTATACATACATCATAAATGACCTTCCTATCACCAATGACTCATACAAACATCCATCTCCCAATCAAGTGGGGATATACCAAGTTTGACTCATCCACCCAACCAAGTGGGGATATACCAATTGTTTATACATGTCGAAACAAGAACATTACATCATCCATCCCATGCATAGTGGGGTAACAAAATAGGTCTTTTCATGACCTTTACATTAAAAGATATACATGACATAAATAACAGAGACCAAATCAACAACTTTCATCAGCAGCATCTGTCAATCAGCATCCAGACCAGCAACCATGTTCTCCCTCAAACCTGTTCCACCTGAATAAAAAACAACTGTGTGAATTTGTACCAAGATCTTCTAAGATAATGCCAACAATGCATTATTAGAAGTATATGCTCCCCCTGAACCTGTGCCAGATGATCACTGTCAGATCTGATCATTTCATATAGTAGAAGAGTTATCAAGGCATCATCATCAATCAGATATACATCAAGTTATCAACAACTTATGAGAGCCAACATATTTCCACATGTCATCCACAGACTGTAACCATCATCAAGCAGAACAGTTAATTCACTTAACCATATTAGAATCCTTTCATCCTGAGTCTAGCCCATTGCTTTTCCTCAAACCAACATATACGTGACTGTATCCATAGAAACCAGCGTATGTACGCGACTACACTTCATGAAACTCGCGTATAACCACCTTTCTCTGAAACAGATAAGTTTTAACAGCAGGATGATGCATCAACTACTCCCAGCTTCTGTCTGAGATATTCAAATGTCTCTCTGGGCAGTGGTTTGGTGAATATATCAGCGACCTATTCTTTGGAGGGAACATACTCCAATTTGACCTTTTGTTCAAGCACTTGTTCACGTAGAAAATGATATTTGATGGGTATGTGCTTGGTCTTGGAATGCATGACTGGATTCTTTGAAATACTGATGGCACTTGTATTATCACATAGAATGGATATGGGTGGAGTACATGTGATCTGAATTTCTTGCAATATTTGCATCATCCAAAGGAGTTGCGTGCAACAAGATGCAGCAGCCACATATTCTGCTTCAGCTATAGATAATGAAATTGAAATTTGTTTATTGCTGAACTAAGACACTAATCTAGAACCCATATAGAATGCACCGCCACTAGTGCTTTTTCTGTCATCAACGCTTCTTGCCCAATCTGCATCTGTATATGCATGAAGTGTAAGATCTGTATCTCTAAGATACCATAAACCAAAATTCTGTGTTCCTTGAAGATATTTGAAAATCCTTTTGACTGCCTGAAGGTGTGATTCCTTTGGATTTGCTTGGAATCTTCCAACTATTCCTACTACATGCATGATGTTTGGTCGGGTACCTATTAGATAAAGTAGACTGCCAATCATGGATTTGTAGGTTGGTTGATGTACTGCTGCTGATTCATCATTTGAGCTGAGATTGCATCCTATTACCATTGGGGTACATACTGGTTTAGAATCTTCCATGCCGTATTTTTTCAAGATCTGCTTAAGATATTTGGTTTGTGACAGAAAAATACCATCTTTATTTTGTTGAACTTGTAGACCAAGAAAATATGTAAGCTCACCAAGCAGGGACATTTCAAATTCTTGCTGCATTACTGAAGCAAAATTCTGACTCATGGCTTCTTCATTGCTACCAAAAATGATATCATCAACATACACAATAAGTATTAGCAATTTATTATTGTCAATCTTTGTATATAGATTGCTATCAGTTGATCCTTTTGAAAAACCTTGTTGATGGAGATATTTGTGAAGACGGTAATACCAGGCCCTTGGAGCTTGTTTTAGACCATAGAGAGCCTTTCTGAGTCTGCATACAAGTTTTGCATCATTTCCAAGAATGAATCCGTCTGGTTGCTCAACATAGACTTCTTCTTCTAAGTCTCCATTAAGAAAGGCAAATTTTACATCCATTTGGTATACTTTGAATTTCTGAAAACTAGAAAGAGCAAAGAACATTCGTATGGATTCAAGTCTAGCAACAGGTGCAAAAGTTTCTTCAAAATCTATACCTTCTTGTTGAGCATATCTTTTACAAACAAGTCTGGCCTTGTTTCTAATAACTTCTCCATTTTCATTCAGCTTGTTTTTGAATATCCATTTAGTTCCTATGATATTCTTATCATGAGGTCTAGGAACTAATTCCCAAGTATTATTCTTTTCAATTTGCTCAAGTTCTTCATTCATGGCCTTGACCCAACATTCATCTTTGCATGCTTCATTTACATTTTGAGGTTCGGTGGAGGATAGCAATGCTAGATAGCTTGAAGCTTCTATAATAGTTCTTCTTGTCTGCACACCTGCCTCTTTCTGTCCCAAAATTTGAGTCTCTGGATGATTTTTCTGAACATACCTGGATGGAGTCTTTTCTTCTACCGTTATCTCTTCTTCTGGTGCTTCATTGGTTTCTTCTTCAGAATTAGTCTGATTTGATGTGGGAGGATAATCCTCATCTTCTTCATAATCTTCGGTTTTTATATGCTTTGGATTTTTGCATGCTTCATCAACCACAACATCAATACTTTCAATAATTTTCCCAAGTCTTTTATTATAGCATTTATATCCTTTACTTCGGGAAGAGTAACCAAGGAGAATACCTTCATCTGCTCTAGGTTCAAACTTACCAAGTTTTTCATCAGTCCTTTTGATGTAAAATTTGCTTCCAAAAACTTTGAAGTATTTTACAGTAGGAGTCTTACCATACCAAAGTTCATGTGGAGTTTGAGTGTTGTTTACCCAAACATTTGCTTAGTTGAGAATAGTGACGGTAGCGAATGCAGCTTCACCCCAGAAGGTTGTAAGAGTTCTAGACTCATCTAGCATAGCACGAGCCATTTGTTGAACAATTATGTTCATCCTTTCTACCACTCCATTTTGCTGAGGAGTCCTTGCAGTAGAGAATTGCCTTTTTATTCCATGTTCTTCACATAAGTCAAAGAATTCATCCGAGGTAAATTCCCCTCCTTGATCAAATCTGAGGCATTTGATTTTGCGATCTGATTCATTTTGAACCAAAGCTTTGAAGGCTTTGAATTTTTCAAATGCTTCATCTTTATGCTTTAGAAGTCCTATCCAACACATTCTTGAAAAATCATCAATGAATAATATAAATTATTCTTCTCCATGAGGTGACTTTTTCCTTGATGGTCCACATAAATCAGTATGAACAAGTTCAAGAGGCTGACTAGCTGATCCTTTCTTTTCAGGGAAGTGCGATCTGGTTTGCTTACCAAATTGACATGATTTACATATAGTATTTTCTGGAATGCTGATATCAGGAAGATCACGAACAACCTGGAATCTGCATGCTTTTCTTATTTGAGAGAAGCTTAGATGCCCCAATCTTCTGTGCCATAGCCAGTGTTCATCATTTTTGCTTAGATAGCACTATTGTTTTCCTCCCTTGAGTATGTATAAGTTGTTTGGAGTTCTTATACCTTTGATCACGGTTTCTCCTGTATCAAGCTCATGAACAACACATCCATTTGATCGAAATACTACTTCATTTCCTTGATCACACATTTGACTGACACTCAACAGGTTATGCTTTAGACCATCAACATACATAACATTCCCAACTTTAAATTTTTCTTTTAAGAGAACAGAGCCTTTACCTTTTATGACAACAGGAGTGTCATTTCCAAATGAGACCTTCTTTTCCTTTTCTAAGGCATTATATGACTGAAGTTTTTCTTTGTCACCTGTCATATGTTTTGAGCATCCACTGTCGATGTACCACTGATTTTCTTGTCCTTCTGCATAAAAGGCTATACCACATTTTTCTATTTGCGGTTCTTTCTTTCTCCATATTTTGGGATTTAATGGAGCTTTCTCCTTCTGAGATGTTTGCTGAAATTTACTCCTGCATTCAGATTCTTCATGACCGAAGTTGTTGCAGATAGAGCATTCTATTTCATTTTCAAGAAGAGAAAAGTTATTGTAGGTCCGTTTCATGATCCCTGTCACATTCCTTTGATTTCGTGCTTCTCTAGTCATGATGGTCTTGTAAGCAACACATTGAGCAGCTTTGTGTCCAAAGTTATGACATGGAAAACATTGGCCATTAAAGAAATTCCTGCGATTATCGAATCTACTGACCTGGTGATTGGAGTTTCTATTGATATTCATTCTTGAAACAAATTGATTATGATTTACCAGAGGTTGGTTGTAGCTACTGTTCATCCTTGAAGTAAATTGAGCTTGATTTACCTAGTGATTTGTTTTATGCCTTTGCTGACGATTGTCAAATTGTTCACTACTCTTTGCTGCATCAAGATAGCTTTTAGTGGAGGTAGACAGCTTCTGTGCTTGAGATGCTTCTTCAGTATATCCAAGACCTGTCTTTATCAGAGGAGAACGTTTCACTTTGATAATTTCATTTAAGGTTTCTGATCCTTTAGCAAATCTAAGATTGAGAGCTTTTGTTTTCTCAATATCCTTTCTTAGACCCACAATTTCACATTCTAGTTTTTCATTGTGTTTTTCTCTTTCAGTAAGTTGGAATGTCAAAGTATCTATAATCATATTCTTTTCTTCTAAAAAAATTTTGAGTTTAGAGATTTCTTCATAAAGGTCATCTTCATCTAAAGCATCCAAGAAATCATCATCTTCAAAAGCCATCAGAAGTCTATAGTCATTACTATTTTCATCTTCATCACTAATTGATAAACCATCAAGATCTTCATGCGTATAATAGCTCTTCTTACTTACACTTTGCTTTCTATTCCATTTTGTTGATTCCTTACTTTTATCAAGCTTATCTTTATGAGGACATTTGGCAGCATAATGACCGACTCTTCCACAAGCAAAACATTTGAAAGGTAGTTTACCTCTAAATCTTTCGAAACCCCATTGAAGGTTCTTGACAAAGTTTGCTTCTTCTTCTCCTTCTGAAATATGTCTTGATTCATTGAGTTCTTCTCTCCCTGAAGCTTTAAATGCGGCTTTTCTCATATCTAACAGACCTCCTTTTCTCATCTCGAAAGCAGTTAAGATTCCGTGCAACTGCGTCATAGTAATAGTCTGAAGATCCTGCTTTTCTTCTATGGCAGATACTTTGATTCAAACTTAACAGATAAAGATCTTAAAACCTTTTCAACTAAAGTAACTTCTTTTATCTCTTCACCCAAATTCTTCATGCAATTAACAATCTCATCTATACGTAAGAAGTAACTAGTTATACTTTCATCATTGTGCATTTTGAGAGTTTCATATTGAATTCTGAGAGTTTGCAGTTTTGCACGTTTTAGCTGAGAGTCTCCTTCATAGCTTAGAACGATTTTGTCCCATATTTCTTTGGCGGATTTGAGCTGCATAACTTTGACAAATTTTGATTGTGACAGACTTCCCAATAGTGTATTGACAACCTTGGCATTGGTTTCATATTGCTTTTTACCTGCTGCATCTGTAGGAATTGCTGATGGAAATGTATATCCTCCTTCCACGATTTCCCAGACATCTGTTCCAAGAGATTGAAGATAGGATGTGGTTCTTACCTTCCAATAAATGAAGTTGCTTCCATCAAAGATTGGTGGTCTGATGGATCCCTCTCTTTCTTGATTACTCATGATGATGGATCTTCCTTCAAGCAATCAAGCTTCTTCTGAAGGACCTCCTCTGATACCAATTGTTGGAAATAATACTGAGAGTGGGGGTGAATCAGTATTAGCAAGTCAATAATTTTTCATTTCCATAATCAGATTCATATACGCTACTTCAGTTAATGGAACTTGCGTGTATACGCAACTGTACTTAAGGCAACTAGCGTATATCCTGCAAACTTAAGATTTAGTTAATTCATCATATGTTGATCTTTAATCAGTGCATCATAACCATATAAACAGAACAGACAATCACACACATGAACACAAGATATAAGGTGGAAACCCAATGTGGGCGAAAACCACCTACTGCAATCGTCTCTATCTTCTTTTTAATAAGAAACTTCTTTTTACAATTTTTGTACTGGTGCAGTCTTATACCAGCACGCAGGCTTCTACCTGCAGAAGGCTACAACCTTCTCTCATTCTCCAGCTTCTCCTGGAAGGGAGCTACAACCCCCTAGCTTTTGTACTAGCTGATATGTTTACTAGTACGTAGGTACCAGCCTACATAAGGCTACAACCTTTTCTTTTCTTCCAGGGACCATGTTTCATAGATTTTCAGACTGGATCCATCAATAACATCATTCAAACATCAAATATATCTGCATCAACCAATCTCCTTTGTACCAACCACAACTGAATCAATCAATCACTTTTCAGAATATAGTAACCAGAACCTAGAACACTACAACAGCAAATAGATGCAGCTAAAACATATTTTATGAGGTATACGCTACTTCCATGAGTTGAACCTACATGCATACGCTCTTTTCTCAAGGCGAACCTACATATAGATCTGCAAAACAAATTTAAGATGTATACGCTATTTTGATATGTAGAACCAACGTGTATACGCGCCTTTTCTAAAGTGAACCTACGTACAGATCTGTAAATGATGATTTAAACTTTACAACAATTCCAGACTTCAGTTATACCCAAATCATCATATTTACAGACTACAACATGCGCCAGTTAATCAGATAAATGATCAAAACCACACAAATATACTTCACTTCAAGCCTTAAGATCTTGGCCCATCATTAGATCTTATCCTTCATCAAGCGCTAAGGTTCATCCTTGGTTCAGATCCAGCTATGCACCATAACCCAATAACCTATATATTAGATCTTGCTCTTCATCATATATTCAATACTTGAGTACCTTTGCCTAATGATCTTCTCCTCCTTTTATAGTCTTAGGCCTTACTCAATACCATGGACCAAAACCACTTAGGACCAATAGCTTGGACCAAATACCTTGGGTCAACACTTCGGACCAAATACCTTGGACCAATACCATGGATCAAAATACCATGGACCAAATATCACGAACCAAAACTTAGTTTTCCAACATGTATGTGCCTTTCCTTCTTTGAAAGTGCATGTGTATGTTATACGCTCCTTTTGGTATGCTAACCCACGTGTACACGCGGCTTGGTCAATGGGGAACCTGCGTATACTTCTCTTTCTTCATTTTGTGAGTCTGAACTGTGATCTGTCATTTGAGTGAGTTGCCATCAAGGACAACACCTGTGTCATAGTGCCAAATCTGTGTCAAAATGCCAACACTTAATTGACTGGTAACCGTATTAAATTCATTTAAATGATCAGCAACAGATCCACCTTTTGACATCTTCATATTAAATAAACTTTTCATAAGAAATACGTTGTTTGAGGTTGAGGATTTTTCATATAGTTTGGCTAATGTCATCATTAAACCCTTTGTTATCATTTCCTTTGAAATATTAAAGGCTACCGCCGCCGCCAGGCACAGTCGTATTGTTCCAAGTGCCTTTCTGTCAAGAATCTCCCATACTGTGTCTGTCATACTCATCGGATTCTTTGTTTTTCCGCTCAATGGTATGTACAGATCTTTCTGATACATATAATCTTCCATCTGCATCTTCCACAAATGATATTTTTGGCCATTGAATTTCTCAACCCTAAACCTACCATCATCTACCATTACTCCCACTCGAACCAAGAACCCTTCTTTCCTGCGAGTTTCTCAGCCAAATAGACCTTTGGCTCTAATACCAGTCGTTAGAAAATTATATATTGCAGAGGAATGGAACACATAAAATATTGCAGAAACACAAACACATAAAACAAGAGAGACACAAATATACATAGTTCACCCAATTTGGGCTACATCCAGTAAGAAACAACTAGCCCTTAATCTATATTATCTAGAAAAATGAAGAGATGCAACCTACAACAAATTTGCTGCAATTTCCTCTTCACCCTCACACAATCTCCTCTCTTTCTCACTCAAAATAATAATACACAACCACAATACAATTCCCTCATATAAACCAAGGGTTGCCTTCTAGGAAAAAAACCTAAATTAACATAATTTCTATCGTCAAATCATCCACCTAATGAATGACCCAGATTGACTACGAAATTAAAATATTTTACAAGGCAATTTTTCATCTAATTTTAGCTTCAGGGGCGCTGCCCCCGAATCCTCGCAAATGGGGGGGGGGGGGGGGGGGGGGTTCATAAAATCGTTGTCGCCCCCCTCCCCAGACCCCCTGACAATGATTAGGAACCGGGGTCCAATGCAGTGATGCCTATAAATAAATAATATAATTAGGCTCCACACCCAATAGAGGAAGCACTGGATGGTACACAAGAACCTATCGACGATGCTACTATCCCATAAGAACTAATAGTTGACACAGACAATCTTGTGGAAAACCAATTGGATGGTATACAAGAACCTGCCAATGGTGTTGTTGTCACACAAGAACCAATAGTTGAGCCAATACAACTTGAAAAAGAATAGAAGAAATACATCTAGGAGAATTCACAAAAATCTGTTGATGGAACTATTGTAATAATAGTTGATACAATATGACCAAAATTTGAGAAGGATAACAACTTTTATTCAGGAACTTTATTTGTTGAATTAAATAAACAAAAACAATTAGCTTTTTCATTGTAGGAAGATGCAATCCCACTGAATGAACATAATAAAATCATATAGTATCTTAAGCAGGATTGGGTAAAAGAGTTAAATGTTCTAGAGGCCTAGATGGAATGAAGTGAAGGAGGAATGGAAGAAGGAACATAAATAAGTGTAGGAACTCCAATAATATGTTAGGAGCTACAGAAGGAAAATGAGTAGATGTAAAATCTCATACACTAATTATTGAATTGTAGAAAGCCTCCCCCTTCCTACCCCTTATTTCTTCATGAGCAACTCATTATTTTTCAATTAGTAGGAATTACGGAAAATAGGCCATATGAAATGACTACAACCATGAATTTTCTAGAGACCTTCAATTAGAGTAAGTTTGTTGAGAAACATTTTTTGTGAGAGTTGTACCTCCATGAACTTATCTAGTGATCAGAGTTGACTCAACTCCCGGATTTAACCAAGATCTTTTACTTTCATGATGTGATTAGAATTGCATTTAAAATAGCATAAAGGAACATAAATGCATGTTGTAAAGAAGAAGGAACATGACAATCATCAACAACATGAAAATAACAAGACATTGATAATGGAGTTCGTCTAGGAGGGACTACGTTTACGGGCCACGGTGTCAAGATGGTGTAGGCCGTTGCATTAAGTGTTGTCAATAGTGATGATGTACATAGGTGGTGACATCGCTATCATACAAGGAAAATGCCCTCATGCAGGAGTGGCTCCAAGAGATGTTTCATTGCAGGAACTCTCATTCAAAAAGGACTCCTATCCGTATAACCTAAACTCATGTATGATGATAATGAGCATCACACCAACATGGCACAAAAGGGATCTCAATGCAAACATACAAGGTGACACATGAGTATCCCATCAACATAACAATAAAGGGATCTCAAATAAAACATGACGAATCATGACAACAAGTACATCCCACCAATGACTCTACGTCACATCAAGCAAGAATCATGAAACAAGTAAGAAAACAAGATCCCACATCAAACAACAAACAGGGATCTATGCAACACAATGCATCTCATAGCAAAAGAAGTACATGAACATACTGCATATATCTCACATCCTGGGGCCATCTGAAGAAAAGGATGTCAAACTGCTGAAGTTGGCTATCCCATCACTCTCACTACGTCGAATCTCATGGAATGACTGCTCGCACATTGAATGCTGACACCTGCTCTCCACTTTGAAAAGTGGCTGAAAAATGAAATGATCAAATGGAAAATCTGAATACACCATCAGATTTGTGGCATCGAATAGTGCAAAATCGACTGTCAAATTTCTGAATTCTGAGAAGTGGAAATCTGGGGCATAAGGAATCTTTTAGATTCCCTTTAGATGTCCTCAAAGATTCCCTCGTCCGGGTCATCTGAAGATCTGCTTCTCAGATCAAAATTCTGACTGTGCCATCAGGTTCGTGTCGGTGAGAGGTGTAAGATTGACATAAAATTTGTCCAATTTGGACAATGGAAAAATCTCGCCCTCCTGAAGATTGGCTCAGTCATGGTTCCGCCTGCCTCTTCTCTAGATCATGGTTCCACCTGCAAATTAATTAATTAAAAAAAACATGCCTCGATCCACGTGTGCGCTCCTCTGCTCCTCCATGCTTGGCGCACTTAAGAAAATGAGGGTTTAAATATAATTTCGGCGGCGGAGTATTCCAAGCACCGAGCTCATGGCGCAATGGTGGCAGAGATTGTTAAGTTGGCAAAGATCTGGGTTCGAATCCCCGTAATGGCGCATAACGTTTTGTTTTTCTATGTAATTAGAGCACGTTATTATTTTTGGGCGCATTTGGTTTAACTTGTTACATAAATTGGGCACGTTATTTATTGTGTTGTGGTTGGCCTGTTAAGTGGGATAGTTGGTTGGTTGTATGGCACCATATGGGGCCACCCGATGGGGGCCAACCCACGTGGGCCAGGTGGGTTCGATCCCCGCCGGCCTCACATTAACGTATAGAATATTAATAGTGGGTTGGTTTGGGGGTGTGGGCTGGGTCCACTGGAGGTGGCTCACGCACCCCATATAGTTTAATGTTGTTAGGTGTGGGTTGGATCGACAGGGGTCATGGCCCATCGGCCCTTTAATAATTGAATTTTTTGTAATATAGTTTGGGGTGGTGGAGGTGGTGGCCTGCCACCTCATATATATATATATATATATATATATATATATATATATATATATATATATATATATATATATATATATATATTATTAAAATAGGGCCATTTTTTTATTTTGTCTAACATAAGGGTTATTAGACAAATTAAAGAAGCAACAATTTTGCCCACTTTCGGGAGCTAGGTTTCATGCCCTAGGGTTGGTCAAATTGTAGGACACTTAAACCTAGCCCACAGTCCAACGTTGACCAAAAAATTGATTGAATGACGAACCGTTTGAATCGTTGCGATCAGGACGACAAGATCTACGCTTTGGTCCTAGTTCGAAAGGATTCTGATCACTTTGATTTTCGAGCTTCCATAAGCCCTCTCTGTCCTGTGTGTGTCCCTGGAGCCACCTGGATCAATCCTCCCCACTAAGGATCTTTTGGTCTTCCAAAAGCATGAAAAATAATCTGCAACGTCTCTATACCTTGTCTGCATCACAAGTGTCCTGAAAAGGTCTTGCTTCCATCTCCTTCACCTTTGTTCTTCATAGCCTTAAGTGATGAGCCGACACTTGCCACCTCTACAACCTATAGTACATTATTTTTGCAAATTACATGCTTGTCTTACATGACCAACTAATGACCCAAGCATCTCACACTTGACACGAGTTTATAACACATACTCGGTGGTCAAGTTTACATCAAGATGGAAACAATACCCTAGCTACAAAAACAAGGCCAACATATCATTGTTGCTCCAACAAGTGATGGCAAACACATCATCACTGCAACACATGATTTACAAAGATAAGGCCAAACACTATTTTTGCTTTGACAAGTGATGGAAACACAACATCACTTTCAGAGTGTAAAATGCAACACAAAATAAGACCAGACATCATTGTTGCTTAACAAGTGATGGAAACACGTCATCACTTTTACATTTTGAAATGCAACAAATGATTTACAAAAGCATGACCATGAAAAGCTAACATATCTAGAAACCATTTTTCACTTATCGCTGTGAAAGGGTCATCCCCTTGTGGTGGTTTTGCTTGTCGAGCAATCGTTTCACCTGGTTCATGCATCGACGCTTTTTCTTTCAGGCGTTGCTTTGGATGGAGCCTCCAAAAAGTGGCTCTTTGATGGCCACCTTTGTCGCAATGGCTGCAATACATATTCTTCCTCCAGATCTGCTTACCATGTTTCTTTACTTGCTGTTGAGAGGGTCTTTCATGCCTCCTCCTTTTGGGTGCTGCTATTCTTTTCCAACACTTAGAAAATGTATGGTTATGTAATCCACAAAAGGTACATGTTTTTTGATGCCATGTTTTATGCTCATCATTAACAACATGATTATAATTGAAATGAACATTCGAATATCGAAACTAGTTATACCTTTCCTTGTCGTTTCTGGTGTCATTATGGCGATGAGATCTTGCCTCAACTCTTTCCCTGCAATGGAAACTACCATGGGATGATGGGGATGTGTTCCCATCATTCTCTTTCCTCAACAATTTCGACGATGTCTCGGAAGAATCCAACACCTTCGAGCATTCTCCCTCTATATATCTCAAGCCTGCAAATTGATGTCTCTACACAACCTCCAATAGTTGAGTTATGCCTTGGTTATTAACACCAAGTTCTTCTTCCTCCTCGTGCCTCATCCTGGTAAGGAGCCTCATGTTTGTCCCTGTAATTGGGATCTCCAAATCTCCAACAGAAATCATACTATGTGAAGATGAAACTGAAAGGAAATCAACATCTTTACCTCCTCTATCGATTTGGAAAGAATTGATGAGGGCTTATCATCATATGTTGTTGGTGGTTCGCTAGTTGTCGTGGCACATTCCCCAACTTCCTTTCCGACATACCCAAGTCCTACCTGACGGGGTAACTCTTCTACTATGATGGGGTTGACAATGCCTTGGCCATTAATGCCCAAGCCTTTTCTTTCATAAGCCATTTTCTTCAATAGTTTGGAGCCAATTCCCGTGGTATGATTTTCAAAAATAGAGAAATCATCATCAGGAAACATACATGAATTCAGAGAACTACTTTTTACCTCACATGGGTCACGCTGTAGCTTTTCCAAGGCCTCGTCCTTAGCTTGTAGCTGTTGTAGAAAACTCTGTTTTTCCTCTTTCTCTTCTTGTAGAAGCATCTTTAATTCATCGTTCTCTGTTTGAAGATTATGGTTGTTGTGCTTCAGTTCTTCTAGGGCCTCTTCTGTGGCTCGCAACTGAAGTTGTAATCGCTCCTTTTCCTCTGTCTCTTTTTGTAGAGCTTCATACATTATTTCCACCCTTTGGGAAATTTTGAGCATGGTCTCGTACATCGCTTTTTCATCCTTTGTTGCTACACATTCCATTGTTCATGCTTGCAATTCACATCCATGCAAAGACCGCTCTGATACCAAACTTGATCCAAGTTGACTCAACTCCTGGATTTAACCAAGATCTTTTACTTTCGTGATGTGATTAGAATTGCATTTAAAATAGCATAAAGGAACATAAATTCATGTTGTAAAGAAGAAGGAACATGACAATCATCAGCAACATGAAAATAACAAGACGTTGATAATGAAGTTTGTCTAGGAGGGACTACGTCTCCGGGCCCCGGTGTCAAGATGGTGTAAGCCGCTGCATTAAGTGTTGTCAATAGTGATGATGTACATAGGTGGTGACGTCGCTATCATATAAGGAAAATTCCCTCATGTAGGAGAGGCTCCAAGAGATGTTCCGCTGTAGGAACTCTCATTCAAAAAGGACTCCTATCTATATGACCTAAACTCATGCATGATGATAATGAGCATCCCGCCAACATGGCACAAAAGGGATCTCAATGAAAACATACATGGCGACACATGAGTATCCCATTAACATAACAACAAAGGGATCTCAAATAAAACATGACGAATCATGACAAGAAGTACATCCCACCAATGATTTCACGTCACATCAAGGAGGAATCATGAAACAAGTAAGAAAACAAGATCCCACATCAAACAACAAACAAGGATCTATGCAACATAACGCATCTCATAGCAAAATAAGTGCATGAACATACTGCATATACCTCACATCTTGGGGCCATATGAAGAAAAGGATGTCAAACTGCTGAAGCTGGTTGTCCCATCAATCTCACTGCGTCAAATTTCATGGAATGACTGCTCGCACATTGAATGTCGACACTTGCACTCCACTTTGAAAAGTGGCTGAAAAATGAAATGATCAAATGGAAAATATGAATACACCATCATATTTGTGGCGTCGAATAGTGCAAAATCGACTATCAAATTTCTGAATTCTAAGAAAGTGGAAATCTGGGGCTTAAGGAATCTTTTAGATTCCCTTTAAATGTCCTCAAAGATTCCCTCCTCTGGGTCATCTGAAGATCTGCTGCTCAGATCAAAATTCTGACTGTGCCATCAGGTTCGTGTTGCTGAGAGGTGTAAGATCGACATAAATTTTTTCTAATTTGGACAATGGCAAAATCTCGCCCTCCTGAAGATTGGCTCAGTCATGGATCTACCTACCTCTTCTCTGGATCATGGTTCCACCTGAAAATTAATTAATTAAAAAAAACATGCCTTGATCCACGTGTGTGCTCCTCCACTCCTCCATGCTTGGTGCACTTAAGAAAATGATGGTTTAAATATAATTTCGTCGGCGGAGTATTCCAAGCACCGAGCCCATGGCGCAATGTTGGCGGAGATTGTTAAGTTGGCAGAGATCCAGGTTCGAATCCCCGTAATGGCACATAACATTTTGTTTTTCTATGTAATTAGAGCACGTTACTATTTTTTGGCGCATTTTGTTTAACCTGTTACATAAATTGGGCACGTTATTTATTGCGTTGTGTTTGGCGTGTTAAGTGGGATAGTTGGTTGGTTGTATGCCACCATATGGGGCCGACCCATGTGGGCCGGGCGGGTTCAATCCCCGCTGGCCTCACATTAACGTATGGCATATTAATAGTGGGTTGGTTTGGGGGTGTGGGCCGGGTCCACCGGAGGTGGCTCACCCACCCCATATAGTTTAATGTTGTTTGGTATGGGTTGCACCAGCGGGGGTCATGGCCCGTCGGTTCTTTTGGTTTTTGATGTGGTTGGGCTGGCGGGGGTCATGGCCCGTCGATACTTTTGGTTTGTGATGTGGTTGGGTCGACAGGGGTCATGGCCCATCAGATCTTTTGGTTTGTGATGCAGTTGGGCCGACGGGGGTCATGGCCCATCGGTTCTTTTGGTTTGTAATGCGGTTGGGCTGATAGGGGTCATGGCCTGTCGGCCCTTTAATAATTGAATTTTATGTAATATGGTTTGGGGTGTGGGGTGGGGGTGGTGGCCGGCCACCTCATTTACATTTTTTTATTATTATTAAAATAGGGCCATTTTTTATTTTGTCTAACATAAGGGTTATTAGACAAATTAAAGAGGCAACAATTTCACCCACTTTCAGGAGCTAGGTTTCATGCCCCGAGGTTGGTCAAATTATAGGACACTTAAACCTGGCCCACAGTCCAACTTTGACCAAAAATTTGACTGGCTCATTCTCCCTCATACGATCTCGGATTGACGAATCGTTCACACTGTTGAGATCAAGACGACAAGATCTATGCTTTGGTCCTAGTTCGAAAGGATTTTGATCACTTTGATTTTTGAGCTTCCATAAGCCCTCTTTTTCTTGTGTGTGTCCTTGGA
Source organism: Pinus tabuliformis (assembly GCA_031772625.1). Classification (NCBI taxonomy): domain Eukaryota; kingdom Viridiplantae; phylum Streptophyta; class Pinopsida; order Pinales; family Pinaceae; genus Pinus; species Pinus tabuliformis. Next base: position 592,398,697 of record CM062806.1, read on the forward strand.
GCCACCAGGATCATCTAGTATGGAGAGAAGAGTTTTAATCTCTCACCCTATGTTGGGAGCATACAATTAAGATCATTTAGTTCATTTCTTCAAAACGAAATAAATTGGAAATTGGCCTATGAGACTATAACACGAAACCAATAAAAAATGCACTGTGGATCCAAGGGGAGGTTGGACCTGTTGCAACAATGGTTAGAACTTATGGAAAATTAGGCCTCTAGAGTGGATGGGTAATGTGTATGATGTCTGTAGAGGAATCCTAGACCTTTGTTCTAGAAATATTATGCAACTAAAATATGGTGCATTGGAAGGTAGTATATTAAGGTGGGAAGCATCTGATAAGGGACTGAAGGATAAAGATCCATACTGCTACCCAAATTTTGTACATGCCTTTCGATAGTACCAATATATGTCAAGTATCTTAGGCATTGTGGGCCTAGATGGCTTGGATTGAAGTTTTGATTTCCTTTTATTTGGTTCCAAATGCGTAAGTATCAACATTATTATCAATTCAAGCTTGGAGACGCAGAAATATGGTGGTGAGAGTTGATTCTTTCTGAAGTGTTCAGGGATATCACAGAGGATCTTGTAAATTCTTATTATTTCATTGAGCTACACTCACAACATACACTAAAGGATGACTGATGAATCTGCATGGTGATAAGTAGTTGCTTTAGTTGGGGGGAGATGTTAGCCTGAAGAATTGGCATCCTTTTCACCACCTTTTCCTTACCTTTTTTAACATTTTTCCTTCCATAATCACATCCTTTTATCTAATCATTTATATTTTTTATCAAAGGTATGCCACTTTCTCCTATCACTCTAACTTATGCAATTTTACTTGAATTTGATGAGAGAGTAGTTATTTTGGGTGTTTTCACTGACAAAATGTTGATGAAGAATGTTTACAAGATGCCCAATTGGCTAGGACATTGTTACTCATGTGCTCCAAATTCTATGAGATTGTTTTTTCAAGATTATGTGATGTTACACCAAGCCAATAACATCTAGCTCTATTGTTATTTCAATCTTGATACTTCGTTCTATGCCAATTCAATTGTTAGTGGTATCTTCGAGTGTTGATGCATACATTGTTACTTATAGGGGTTAACTTGGACCATGTTTCCAATAGGTACTTTAATTTTCTTGACAACATGGCCAATTTGGTTGTGACAATTATGATTCTCAACATTCTAGCTACTCGTTAAAATGAGGCAATTGTTGTGGAATCTACCTTATTTGCAATTAATTTGTTGTAATTCTCTTTAAAAACGCCTCCATTTTACTATTACTCAAACAATCTAAGAATTGAAAGATTCTTGTGGTTTTTCATTAATATTTGTACCAAGATTGTACTACACAAGCAAACTTATAAGAAGGATCTATTTTCCCTAAAAAGGGAGATGGAATTATTGCTTTGAATTGTGTATATGTACATCTTATTTCTCAGAATTAGTGCAATCCTCAGCAAGTTTTTGGTTCGCCTTATGATTTGTTGTGATAGCTTGTGGGATGTAAGCTTTTTCATCTCTTTGTCAAGGAAGAAGGGCCCTCCTCTTTAGCAGGGATCATTGTATGTACATAAAGTTAGCATAATTACTTTGTTTATTTTCTTGTAGGTTGTTGTTTTGATTCATGTAATTGTGTTTTAATGTTGTTATATATTTATTGCTATATTGAGGCATTGTTGTTACTCTTCTATTATGATAGCTTGCAGAAGGGTTGAATAATATAATGTTAACATTCAGCCATAACAATTGAAGGATCAATCTTCATCATTCATATGTTACTACTGTTATAGATTACTATGAATTACCTCTATTACAAAGTGTTGATTAGTTGCTATTAGATACTATTATGATTTATTCTTGTTACAAATTTCCTTTATTATTTCCAACCCTATGTCATTGATGCCATCTTAGTAGTAGCATTTATGTTAAAATAGTAGTTTTGTTGTTACATGATTTCATTTCTAAGTTGGTAGCATAAGAACTAGTGATTGTGTTATTGTGGTTGAGTTATTTCATGCAAATGAGGACTTGATTTCTATGAGCGTTATTTCCTTTCTACAAGAGTGGTTTAGAGTACTCGAGTGCTCTTTTACTTATGCAAGTGCGATTTCCATTTTCAAAACAATGTGAAAATCTTGTTATTTTATGCAATTATGAAGTTTGACAAGGAGACCTTTATTCAAAACAATGGATTTAATTTTGATTCCTGCAAGTGTGAATAGTCAGACTCACATTGGGCTTTGATTAAGGGATGAGTTTTTGTTGATGAAGCATTAGGTGTATTAGGAAATAGTTAGTGCTAGTTAATGAATTTTTCCTGCATATATTGTTAACAACCTGGAAATAAACAGACCTACCATGGTTGAAAATTTATGTTAATGAGGTTTTGTGAAGACAATAAAAATGCCCAACATTTTGGCGTCGTTTCTGGGGAGGTTATTAAAGGTGAAAATATTTAACTAACATTGTTCCTTTTTATATATTAAAGAAAGCATATATAACATGTGTTGGGCTCCAAAAATGGCACTCATTACCATACATTTTTCACCTATGCTTCCATTATTTCGCTCACTATTCATCACCTTGTCACTCCATTTTCCCTACTATTCACCATTAATGGGTCTCATTTATATTTTCCAAATATTGTTTATTTTTAAGCATTTTTGAGAGAAATTCTTGATTAAATATTAGAAAATAATATATTTTACTTTATATATGGAAAGTGGGTTGTTTTGGTGACATGTGTAGGTTGCAAGGAAGCTTCCAAGACACCTTTATGTGGCCTTGAATGATCAAATTCGAATTTGATAAGATAAGCCTCATGGAAAAGATCATGGAGAAGATCATGGACCTCATGGAGGAAATCATGGAGGATAGGGTTATGTGTCTAGATGGTTGAGAAATGTATGGAACTAAAGGAGAGATTAGTGGATCATAATTATGAGTTTGTTATCTCCTCTCATTGTATAAATAGGAGTACCTCCTCCATTCCAAAGAGAGGACTCTTAGAGCATTGTATCCAATTGATGATGGAATAGAATAAGGCTTCATTTTTCATATATTTCCATTATGTAGTTTTAGATATAAATTGTGTGAATGTAGGATATGAATTTATGTAGTTTTAGATATAAGTTTTCTTAATGTAGTATATGGAATAATTTGTCTTGTTCTTAAGAGAATTGAGCTCACTCTAAAAGGATGAGAGAAACATGTTATTTCATATTAGATCTTGTTTCATTTCATTGTTTAGATGTTTAAGGATTTGATTGGTGAATGAGTTTTGAATTAAAATCTTATCAGCATGTGAGAGAACAACCAAAGGTCTAAGTTAGACTCTCTCTCCATTTGATTTGTATGATAATTAAAATTCATTCTTTTGCTTTTATGTTTCAAGTATCATATGAGGAGATACCAAGAGTCTAAGTTAGGCTCTCTCTCCAATGATTTATATGGTAATTGAAATTCATTCTTTTGTGTTTATGTTTCAAGTTATTTCATTTCTTATGCTCATGAATGCCTCTTAGTTTAGTTTGGATTAGTACATGAGAGGACAATCAAGAGACTAAGTTAGTCTCTCTCTCTACTTGAATCTAAACAATAACTAAGTTCATTCTCTTGTTTTCATTTTAAGTTTTTAAGTTTCATGTAATCAATGATTTCTCTATGATATTGTAGGGAAGGACAACCAGGACCTCCTTAGTTAGGAGCCTCTTCCCTTGCATATTGTATTGAATCTTAAATAATTTAGTTAGACATAGGTTAGTTGCCTACTCCTGCATATATTGTGCTGGCATCATCACAAGCTTACGAGTTTCCCTGGTTGATAATTTAATGCAGCAATTTAAGCCCAATAAATTGCCCAACAACATGCATGAATAGAAAATAAGGGAAATGTAGTGCCCCCAAAAATACTAACCCCATAGGAAGAAGAGGTCATGGAAGAAAGAACCAAGACTTGGGATAAACTACATTCATTCAGGAACAAATCTCAAAAGTGGAAGCATAATCATCTAACTCTAGAGAAATTTATCTAAGAACAAGGCCCTGCAGGTCATTTACCTTGGCAACAAACTTTCAGGGGATGGATTCCCAAGGATCAACTCTTTGGAGGTAGAAGTTCCCCATGACACATCGAAGGCAACACATATCTCTTCTCATTTTGAAACATCTGTATCAACAACATACGTTGAATATCAAGACTTGTTAGAATAACAAGGAGAAAAAAAGGCAAAATTCATAACAAGAATATCTAAGTTTGGAGGATGAGCAACCCCTTGATAAATATGTTCTGAATTTGGGTAGTGTTTTAAGGAACTCTGGGTATCAGAGAAACCTTTGTAGTAGGGGAGACTTGTTGGTGGACAACAAGTATCTAAAGAAGTATTGTAACATCTTTAGATTTTACTACAAAACTAGATAGCAAACATGGGTGCAAAGGACATAATTTCCACTTTTGAATTCCCTATTGGGAATATTACTGAACAAGCTCCTACAAAAATATTCCTCTTTCATCTCTTCTAAATTTTCATGGCTTAACCAATGAGGACCCAGACACCTTCCTCTATGTCAAGGTTATGATTATACTACGAATTCCCAGAAGTTGAAATTGTTCCCTACCACATTAAAGGGAGAAATGTTAAGATGGTTTATGGGCCTTAGTGGTGAGTCCATTTCTTCTTGGGACATAATGAAAAAGAATTTCTTGGGTAAGTATTAAGACTGTTAGCTCTGCTACATGTAGCTGATTTTCGAGGAGGAGGAATAAGCTCGGTCCTTGGTTGCTGGCTCAGAGATGGTCTACACTGGTTATCCTCGCCCTTCTTTATTCCCCTGCTTGCTTCCTTTCACCTCGCTACCTCTGTTCTATTCCTCTAAACCCTACATAAACCCACATTTCTTTAGCACCAGGTGCCGAGTCTAAATGGTCATGAAACAACGATCACATGACCGTGTGCTGCTCACCCACCGTTTCGTTATCATGTGTGCTATTAAACCTCCGCTGCAATCTCAACCATTGGATGTCTCGATCCAACGGTCTTCGCCTTTTTCCCCCACGCATTAAACCATGTTCAGCTCCCCACTGTCCGATTTTCCATCGCGTGATCTGAAGGCATTCGCTTTTCTTGACCTCGCTAACTGGTGGGCTCCAGTATTGTAGCAATAATGCTACAACTCCTGGAGCTTCCTTCTCTAATTTTATCAACCCGGTAGTTCGTAACAAACTTGGAAGCGACGGTGCTGTATGCACAAGTACTAGCTCTTGTCGCAACTGTCACTTGGTCAGCTGGCACAAGTCTGCTAGGGCTCAAGCCAACTTCTATATGTTCTCAGAAGAAGCTTTTTAAGTGATGCACAAAAGCTATCTCAAAGGAATCAACCTACTTTGCAAGAATGAACTGAAAGCCAACAAAACCTGGAAACCCTAGTAAACCCTAACTCTACCAGCTTAATCCTTATGATGCAATGATGGGAATGCAACTTCTAAAAGTGATGCCATTACTTCTATTGAGATGAGATGCATGTGTCTAAACTACTTTCATCTGAAGAGAACATGTTTTTGTATTTTTGCTCAAGTTGTTGGAGTTATTATGACTGTGCTTCTTACTGGGTCTTGACTGTGCAGGGGTAGATCAAGGGGAGAAAGGCTTGGAAAAGGTCAGGAGGACTCTGAGGGGGTCTAAGGGATCCCTAACATCATTCCACAGGAGTTCACAAAGTTCAGATGCCTGGCAACCGTGTTTGCAAGCTCCTACAGGATGTCTGCAGGGGATTCTACAGGAAGGTCAGGATTTCTACAGGAAGTCCCGTAATTTCTACAGGATGTTCTGCAATCGGAGTTTTGGGTGATGGATGAGTGAATGAGCTATATGGGTGGATAGAGAAGTAGGAGGGGAGCTTGTGATGGCTTATGGACAGAGAGATGAGATGGAGGGGGGGTGTGTAGAGCTGGTTGGTCTAGAAGAGGGTAGCGGCAATGGAAGGCCGAAAAGATGAAACAGCGTGGATAATAGAAGAGTTGGGAGGCAAATGATCGAGCTGGGAGATGGATAGATGGCTTAGGCACGGCTCAGAAGGATAAGGAAATGATAGAGTGGTGTTGCGCAGTGTAAATGAAACAAATCACCCGTGTCTTGCACAAAAACGAGAATTCATCAACCTATTCTACTGTTTTATTAGAAAACCAAAGAACAACAACGTGAGTTTGTGAGGAAACTTCTGCATGGCATTGAAACAACGATTCATTTCACAAGATCTGAACGCATGGATGCTGCTACGACCGAGAACATTGCATTCAAGCTTGTTTGAACATGTAAGACTGTGTTTTTGGTGGGTGGCACGGGCTGCACTCCCAATCTCTGAACAGAGGTGGAAGTGAGTGTGCAATCAACCCTTTTTTGGAGCTCTGATTAACTCTAATCCCCTTACTCTAATCTAAGTTACTGAAAGCACTTTATCCATAAAACTAACCTACTCAATCACATCAAGAAATTCAACTCAGCAAACTATGTTTCCAAATGCATGTAAAGGAAAAGAAATAAAATGCTGAAAGAAAGACAAGTAACAATACAAAGGAAGGAAGCCTTAGGCTCTCAGGTTGGGCCCAACCCTGAGAGCTTAAGCTCCTTTAAGAACTCAGAGCTGCCTCAAATCTGCCTGCTTATTCATTAAAAGATAATGATCAAAAGTCTGATAACATGCCAAAAATGGCTTACAAAGAGCAAAACAGAGCTATAGCTCGTAGTCTAGCATAAACAACAAAGTTTCAAAAGTCCCCATCGAAGGCTACAGCCTCAATATTTATACATTATGAGGGCCAAGCTGGCCTCCTACATTAGTGGGGCTTGGCTGCCCAAACTAAAAGTAAACTGTTGTTCCTTTAGAATCCATTGGCTGCCTTCTAGCTCGGTGGTGATAGTTGTTGGAGCTCGGAGTTGGGGTGGAGATCACGAGGAAGGCCATTCAAGGTTGTGGACAACCTTCCTACAAAACCGCAATGTCACCTTGGCTGTCTCCTTGCCTTCATCTACGTGGTTTTGCTCCATTTATTGTCAAAAAACCTGAAATAAACATGTATTAGCCACCTAGGAATAGTGACTGCCCTCCTTCCTACGAATAACACAAATATACTAAGAAAATGATGCATAAGTGATGAAAAATGAAGGGTTGAGCAAGGGTGAGTAGGCCAAATGAGCCCAAAATGTTACCAAAATTGGGGCTCATCACTAACCACCTGCGAGATATCTCGTGGGGAAAGCGGTTTCCCTCCCGTCACGTCTGCCATGCGTCATGCGATAAGCGTGATCGCGGAGCCGCGTACAAATACCGCCATAGCTCCAAAGGCGGTGCGATGAATATCGCCCGCTGCCCAAAACCACTGTTCTCCCTCGTTCATCCCGCTCCCGTTTCCTCCCGATTTCTTCTGCAAGCCGATCTCTGCCGTCCATCCACGTGATCCGACGGTTGATGTTCATCCTCCGCACACTTGTTCCTCCCGCCAAGAGATCTCCGCCATCCATCTGTTTCATCTGACGGATGATCTCGCTCCTCTGACCAGATCTTCCACCCGCCATGAAGACCACGCTCCTTAATTTCTCTGTGCATTCGAAGGATGAGCATATAGAGTCTCGGTACTGTTTGTATTAAATCTTCAACTATTTCATTCAAGAACAGTATGGCTGAGGACGAAGAGGTACAAAGCCAAGCAGATAAACTCATTTATCAGTTATGGAGCTTCTTTCAGTCAACACTCCACCTGCTTGAGAAGGACAACAGAGCATCAAAGAAGGTCAAATTCATTTGCAGACACAGTCAGATTGTAGCAGAGACTCCATCAGAGAGTTAAAGCAGTTGGTGGTCCATTATAACCCCTCTACGTCCATAATAGAAAAATATCTTTGTAATCAAACTCTATATATACCCAGAACACAGATGTGATGAGGGTTGATGGTTGTAGTTTTGATGTAAGTTTCAACTTCTGAAGACTATAACTACTTTGATACTTGCAGTGTATGGTCTTCATTTTCAGCTAATACAAGCTTCTTTTGCTATTAATTGCTCACTTTCCATTTCTACTCTGTTCTAGGATGTGCCTGTTATGCATTCATTCATGTGCTCTTGATATTTAGCATTAGAGGGGCTGTCATCCCACCTCTGTGTTGAAGTCTAGTATGTATCATTGAATGTGTTATGCAGGTTTCTGTTTACTTAGTGCCAGAGAGCTGTCATTCTATCTATGCATTAGGAAATATATTTGCAGACCTTTTTACTGGTTGCAGCCGGCCATCACATGGTCTTGTGCATCTACTGGTGTGGGCAGTATTCTCCATGTTCACCTATTCCTTAAACTGTGAGTAATTGGTGGTCTAAAGCCTTGTAGTCTGGGGGTGTTCACCCATGTCTGGAGTTAAGCATAGTAGAAGTGGTTATCTAGCTTGGACAAGCATCATTCCTTCCATTCATCCATTTCCAACGTTTAGTTGAGTTTTGTAATGTTCTCGAGCATCTCCGAGATACAACCTAGGAGAGTTTCTTGGGGTGATAACATAAATTGGCGCCGTTGCCGGGGAGAGGAGATTGAAGCTCAGCTTCCCTAGGAGACGACATAGTTCCAAGCTTTGATGATAGACAAGGTTTGGACACATATTCTGGTTGTAATCATCTATCTGGCGACTCCACTGGAGGAAGACCAACCTTTGGCGACTCCACATTGAAGTTTTGGCTCAGTTTGTGAGACATACTTGAAGAAATCCTCAGAAATCACCAGCTGAACCAGTGTCTGACCCTGAGAAGATCATTAAGCAGAAGAAAACTTCACAGAAAGGAGCATCAGGATCAGGTAAGCCTAAAAAGTCCCATGTATCTCTGCTAGTGTAGAAATACCTTCAGAGATTCATACAACTCTTGTTCATTCATTTCCCTTTCGGATCTCAGTCCAAAGAAAGCATCCCATGCTGTACATCATATTCCTCTGTCTCTGTAATCTACTTCATTGATTCATACCACTCAGTCTACCAGTATCCTTTCATGTACCCCAGTCATGGCAGGTCACAAGCCCCTACAAAGATAGAAAGAATCGTTGCTGCTAGGTATGGACCCTTGGTCTTGCCTGTCCCTTTGAATGCCATGCCTGTAGGAGATTATCAAGAAAATATGCCTAAGTTTACTGGTAAAGAAGGAGTAACAGCTGAAGAGCACCTTGAATCTTTTTATAGCTATGCTGACAACCTGGATATCAATGAAGAGGATGTGTGGATGAGGGTTTTTGTCCAAAGCCTAGATGGGGAGGCTAGAAAATGGTTTAGAGAATTACCCCCTAGGTCTATTGTAGACATTGAGGCCTTAGATGATGTGTTCCTAAAGCACTGGGGGGATAAGAAGGATCTGCTCTTTTATTATACTGAGTTTGGGAACTTGTAGAGGGAGAATGGTGAGCTGCTGTCTGATTTCAACATCAGATTTAACCATATGTACAACAGAATACTAGCTGAAGTCAAACCCACCCCTACTTTTGCTATGATCACTTATGCCAATGCCTTCAATTCTCATTTTTGCCTACTGCTAAGAGAAAGAAGATGTACTTCTTTGGCTGATATGCAAGATGCAACCTTTGAAGTAGAATCAAACATTTTAGCTGCAGAAAGACTCGAAGGAGATGTTGAAAGGAGAAGACGGGGAGGAGGGCTCTCATTATCCTCAGATCCTAAGATCGATAAATTGGCCAGGATGATAGAGTCATTAGCCTTTGAAGTTTCTAGATTAAAGGTTGAGCAGCATTCTGAGGAAGCAGGAGCTCCTAGTGCCTTTTCTCTTCCAAAGCAAAATCCATATAGAGGAGCACAAGAGTAGCTGCAAATTTTGCAGACAAGCAAAGATGCAAGCAAAGACAAAAGGGTGAAGACCCTTTTTCAGAATATAGTCATGGGAGAAGAGTAGGATGAATAAGAGGAGGAGGTTCATGGTTTGGAAGATAAGGGAAATGCCCCCTTCTTAACTAGAGCTACCTATGAAGAAGCATTATCCAAAGGCACTGCTCATCAGTTTGTTGTACCTGCAGAACAACAAGCTTATCAGTAGGGGCAGCTAGCAGCAGTTCCTACCATCCTTGAAGAGTCTGAGCCTAAAGCCAGCCCATCTTCTGATGACTATGCAGATCTGCAAATTCACCAGCCTGCTATTATCCCCAGCACAGTGATCAAAAAGGGAGAGGAAAGCTCCCCATCATCTTTTGTCCCTCTGTCTGCTCAAGTGACAATCCCTCACAGTTGCCCACTAGGCACTGAGGCAAGCCATAACTCAATGCCCAAGGCTGATACTGATCATCTCAGTCTTGATATTCTGATGCCTGCCCAGGTGGCCTCCACACAGATTAAAAGGGAAGCTTGCCAGATGACAGAGGAAGAGGGTGCACAGTCTTGGGACTCCTCCTTGGATGTGGACTGTTCTAAGCAAGATGCAGGAGCAGGTGATGTCTGTGTGTCTTCCACACAAGAATACATTAGTACACCATTTATATTAATTGTGCAGGCCACAGATGACACAAAGAAGTACACTGCAACCATCGTTATCTAGCAGGTGTACAATAGCTCCCATGAGGAACATCCGAGGATGAGAGTATACAGAAAGGGGATGAAATTTGATCCATATCTACCAGATGAGGTCAAATGCCCTAAACTCTTTGAGGTAGAGGATCAAATCAACCCAGTTTTGTTGATCTATGATGAATGGGCCAAGAGGAGGGGAAACAATTTTGGTGGCCCAGCAAATGGCCAGTTTTTGAATATTTATGTTGTCTAAGGTTTTCAAGCCTTAATGTTGTAATTTTGTTCTTTTTAGTGTAGACTTAATTAGACTCCATGCCCAATGGAATACTAGGCAATATGTTTAAGCTGGTTTTGTATGAAGGCATTGGTCTGCAGTTCTTGAGACCTCACAGGGAGGATCTCATCCCCAGAAAGAGCCAGTGTTAGCTCTGCTACATGTAGCTGATTTTCGAGGAGGAGGAATAAGCTCGGTCCTTGGTTGCTGGCTCAAAGATGGTCTACACTGGTTATCCTCGCCCTTCTTTATTCCCCCGCTTACTTCCTTTCACCTCGCTGCCTTTGTTCTATTCCTCTAAACCCTGCATAAACCCATATTTCTTTAGCACTGGGTGCCGAGTCTAAACGGTCATGAAACAGCGATCACATGACCGTGTGCTGCTCACCCGCCGTTTCACTGTCACGTGTGCTATTAAACCTCTGCTGCAATCTCAGCCGTTGGATGTATCGATCCAACGGTCTTCGCCTTTTTCCCCCGCGTGTTAAACCACGTTCAGTTCCCTGCTGTCTGATCGTCCATCGCGTGATCCAAAGGCATTCGCTTTTCCTGACCCCGCTAACCGCCCGCGAGATATCTCGCGGGGAAAGCGGTTTCCCTCCCATCACGTCTACCACGCATCATGCAATAAGCGTGATCGCGGGGCCACGTAAGAATACCGCCGTAGCTCCAAAGGCGGTGCGATGAATACCGACCGCTGCCCAAAACCATTGTTCTCCCTCATTCGTCCCGCTCCTGTTTCCTCCCGATTTCTTCTGCAAGCCGATATCGGCCATCCATCCACGTGATCCGATGGTTGATGTTCATCCTATGTACACTTGTTCCTCCTGCCGAGAGATCTCCACCATCCATCTGTTTCATCGGACGGACGATCTCGCTCCGCTGACCAGATCTTCCACCCGCCATGAAGACCGCGCTCCTTAATTTCTCTGTGCATCCGAAGGATGAGCATAAAGAGTCTCGGTACTGTTTGTATTAAATCTTCAACTATTTCATTTAAGAACAGTATGGCCAAGGATGAAGAGGTACAAAGCCGAGCAGATAAATGCATTTATCAGTTATGGAGCTTCTTTCAGTCAACACTCCACCTGCTTGAGAAGGACAACAGAGCATTAGAGAAGGTCAAATTCATTTGCAGACACAGTCAGATTGTAGCAGAGACTCCATCAGAGAGTTAAAGCAGTTGGTGGTCCATTATGACCCCTCTACGTCCAAAATAGCAAAATATATTTGTAATCAAACTCTATATATACCCAGAACACAGATGTGATGAGGGTTGATGGTTGTAGTTTTGATGTAAGGTTCAACTTCTGGAGACTGTAACTACTTTGATACTTGCAGTGTCTGGTCTTCATTTTCAGCTAATACAAGCTTCTTTTGCTGTTAATTGCTCACTTTCCATTTCTACTCTGTTCTAGGTTGTTCCTGTTATGCATTTGTTCATGTGCTCTTGATATTTAGCATTAGAGGGCTATCATCCCACCTCTGTGTTGAAGTCTAGTATGTATCATTGAATGTGTTATGCAAGTTTCTATTTACTTAGTGCCAGAGAGCTATCATCCTATCTGTGCATTAGGAAATACATTTGCAGACCTTTTTATTGGTTGCAGCCGGCCATCACATGGTCTTGTGCATCTGCTAGTGTGGTCAGTATTCTCCATGTTCACCTATTCCTTAAACTATGAGTAATTGGTGGTATAAAGCCTTGTAGTCTGGGGGTGTTCACCCATGTCTAGAGTTAAGCATAGTAGAAGTGGTTATCTAGCTTAGACAAGCATCATTCCTTCCATTCATCCATTTCCAACGTTTAGTTGAGTTTTGTAATGTTCTCAAGCATCTCTGAGATACAATCTAGGAGAGTTTCTTGGGGTGATAACAAAGACTACTGTAGAACCAAATATCAAAGGGAAGAATTTTTCAAGATGAGATGTTGGAAGACTATGTTGAGGACTTATAATTTAATTTATAAATGTAAAAGCACAATGATTTGGATATGGATGTTCAGAAGACTATTCTTATTCGAGGAATGTGAGATGGTTGTGTGGATATGATGAATCCCATGAGGAAAGAAGAAATTTTGAAGGAACCTTTTGATGGTATAGTGGCACTTTGTTTGAGGATTTCACGAAGATCATCAAGGAAAAAATCATTGGCCCAAGATGCTTATGCCAGAATACAAAAGTCAGTCAATAGAGGAGTTACACCTAGAGCAAAAATTGGTAACTTATTTGGAATTCTTAAAACTGATATCATCAAATCTTTGTATTCACAATGTTTTGTAGGCAAAGCAAAACTGGCCCAAAAATGAGAAAGAATTGTTAGTGTTATGCTCAAAGTGTAGGAAGAAGCATCCTCTCAGAGAATTCCCACTTAACAATGTAGAAGCTTATGGAATTTGTGAGTAGTCATATGGAAAAGATTTGCCCATCACTCCCGCAATTAAACACAATGTTTAAATAATTTCCTAAGGATACTAAGCCAACATACTTTATTGGCTCCAAAAATCCATGGCAAGTTCGATCAACAAGTATAGCCCAAGATCCATCATCTTCCTTCAATTGTACTAACATGTATAACTCTCAGCAAGTACTACAAAAAATACAATACCCTACATCTCCATGGTAGTTTCTTAACCCTCCTCCAACTCAATATCCCACACCATGGCCACAATGGTCTTCTCCTCAAAATTAAACATTCTCGTGGCCTCAAGGATGGCATGGAGCCTTTTTCCCGGAACAGTTTTTTGTGCTTACACAATGCCCTGTGCAACAATAATAGCTGCAACCCTCTTATAATGTGCAACTTAGAAATCCTCCCCTACAACCCTATCTACCTGTGCAATTTAACCTAAACCCAAAAAATAAGGCAGTGCAACAATTTAAAGATATCGTGCTCCCTGCTTACTGCATCTCCTCTGGTGAATGTAATGATATACACTTGAGATCAAGACAGGTAGTAAATTAGGGAGGTTCCCTTGTCATTAGAGCACATGACGAAGAAAATTCACATTGGGAAGAAGCTTCAATTCAGGAGTCATTAAAAGAACAACATGCTAAAACTCTTGTAGTAGTTGATGTTGTTACTCGAAGAACATCCGATGAACATTTTGTAGCAGTTGATGTTGTCATTACTACTAAAAAAAATTTTTTTTTGAATATAACCTATCCAGAGTGATTGGCTATAGTCTGATTTCTTAAAAGAGTTGAAAAACCAGTAAGTCAGGATTGCACTGTTACAAGCTTTTAAAGACGTTTTGATTTATGTAAAAATAGAAGGGAATTATGCATTAAAAGATATAGTAGGAAACCCTGAGATATTCCCACTGTTTATGTCGTGGGAAAAATGTCATAATTAATGTTGGAAAAGACTTCGCCTACTAAATATGTTGATCCCAGGAATCCGACAATAATTATTCATATTGGAAAAACAATTATCCCAAATGCATCGGTTGATACGGGCATTGCAATAAATGTGATGAACAGAGAAACCCTTGAGTTTCTCAAATTTACCAATTTAAGACCAACCCTTATTGTGTTAGAACTGGTTGATCGATCAAAAATTCGATCAGAAGGAATCCTAGAAGATGTTGTCATTTATGTGGATTCTTGGGAATACCCTGCTAACATTTTAGTGATGTAGTGCAAGACTCGCCTAGGAGGATACCTTGATTCTGAAAAGACCCTGGTTAGCCATTTCTGATGAATTTATCAACTACAGGTCAAGATTTATGATGATATCTGATGGGAATACAACAAAATCTCATCCTTTACCCCCTAGCCAAATCAAGAATTGACTATGAAATTTCCTTGTAGGTTGAGTTTTAGCTAAAATAAGATGGTGTGCAACCACTTCTCAAAATTGATAAGGCTCTTTGATTTAAAAATGAACAGAGCACAACACTATTGACGGTTTCATTAGTGATCCTCATGTTGTTACACAACCAACCTTTCAACTTCTGAATACCATAATGAATGAACCCAATCAAGACATTCCTAGTGACGATTTTGTTGCAGAATAGATAACAATTACCCCAAACCCTAAGAGCATCCTAGGTGAGGTTGAACATGGAAATTCCCTAAATATGAATCCAAATCTATATCCCATAAAATCAAATCAACTGATATAGATGTTGTGAGGAAAAAAGGAGGCTTTTTCTTGGGATTACACAGAAATGAAGGGCATACACCTGGATTTGTGCACCCATCATATTTATATCAAGGATAATTTTCATCCTGTTAGTCAGCCACAACATTGAATGGATGCAACATTGAAGGAAATTGTTAGAGATGAACTTCAAAAAATGTTAAATGCGAATTTCATCTACCCAATCTCTAACAAGTAGTGGGTATCCCCGTTGATCGTTATGCCAAAGAAGAAAGACAAGTGGAGTATCTGTGTTAATTATAAGGAACTAAATAAGGACACACATAAAGGCCACTTCCCATTACCTTTTACCAACCAGGTTATTGCACCCTCTCTAGTAAGAATTGTTTCTCATTCCTTGATGGATTTAGTGGGTGCAACCAAATCCATATCGTCCCTAAATATCAAGATAAAACTACATTTACATTCCCTTGGGGAACATTTTCGTACCGAGTCCTTCCTTTTAGACTTTATAATGCACCTACTACCTTCCTATAGGTTGTGAACTTAGGGATATTTTAGAATTTGGTTAATAAATTTGTTGGGACTACATGGATGACTTTACTTCGTGTGGAAATATTTTCATGTAGCATTAGCTAATCTTGAAAAATTGCTAACCTAGTGTAGACAAACTAATATTTCCTTAAGCACTGAGAAATGCCATATGCTAATGAATGAAGAAGTTGTACTTGGACACTATATTTCTTCTACAAAAATATGAGTTGATCTAGGGAAATTTGAGGTAATATTTAAAATTCCCCCTCCAAAAACACAAAAATAGGTACACATCTTATTAAGACATGCAGGTTATTATAGGTGTTTCATTGATAATTTTTCTAAACTTGCATCTCCATTATTTGTGTTACTTGTGAATATTGTAGAATTTATACGGAATGATACATGTCAAAATGCTTTGTTCTAAAAAGGTGCGTGTCCAAAGCTCCTATCATCCGCGGAGATGATTGGGCCTTGTCATTCCATATTTCTATAGATGCCTCTAATACCACTATTGGAGCCGTATTGGGACAACAGGGAAAATGAAAACCTTATGCCATCTACTACATCAACAAGAACTTAATCTCCACACAATTAAGCTATATGGTAATTGAAAAGTAATTTCTTGTTGTTCACATGCTTTCAATAAGTTTTAGCATTATATTACAGGATATCATGTTTTTGTACATATTAACCACTCTACCATTTGATTTTTAATGAATAAGCATACATTAATGGTAGAGTTACTAGGTGGTTACTTTTGTTCCAAGAATTTGACATAGATATTATAGATAGGAAGGATAATTTCATTGTTGACTTTCTTTCTAGGCTTACCAATAGTAGGATTTCCAGACAAACATTTTTGCAGTACCCACTCATCTCACCTTGGTATGCAGATATTGCTAATTATCTTGTTGCAAGAAGTCTCATGTGCCACCTCTCTCCTCGAGAAAAATGAAAGATAATTCAATAAAGTGTCTGATATTACTCGGTGGATAACTATCTCTTTCATATTGAGCTTGATATTGAAATATGGCACTGTGTGAGGGAAGATGAAGTCCATGATATATTAAATGTTTGCAATGATGAGCCTTGTGGTAGAAACTTTGTTGATAGGAGAACATGTGATAAATAATTTGTATGGGCTACTTTTGGCCCACCATATTCCAAGACATAAAGAAATCTATATGAGGGTGTGACATATGTCAGAGGAAGGGTCAACCTATCTAATAAGATGATATGTCATTACAAACTCATTTGGTTATCAAGCCTTTTGAAAAATGGGCTCTTGATTTTATGGGGCCTATTAATTCCCCATCTCATCAGAAGTCCTATATTCTAGTTTGTACAAATTATGTAACCAAATGGGTCGAGGCTCAAATAATCACCAAAGCCACTGAGCAAGTTGTTTCAAACTTCTTGTTTGAGGACATCTTTGTTGCTCATCGAGTGCTAAGAGAGATAGTTATAGATGGAGGGTCACAATTTACTTCTCAACTGATTGAGAAGTTCATCAAGAAGTAAAATATTCACCACAGGATTACCTCACCGTACCACCCATAGGTTAATGGACAAGTGGAGAGTACCAATAGTAATTGAGGCTATCCTTATTAATATTGTGGCTAGTCATCGCTGAGATTGGGGTGAGAGACATCGAGAGGCTCTTTGGGCCCACAAGACTACATGGTGGAACACCTTGGGTTTCTCTCCATATGAGCTTGTGTATGTTAAGAGTCTTATTTTTCCTATTGAGTTTGAGATCAAGACATTAAGGACTCCTTTAGAAGTAAATTTAGATTTAGCTACAACATATAAACATTGTTTGAACCAACTTAATGAATGGGATGAAATGTGCTTGGTTGCCATACAATGCACCACTATTATTCAATAACAACACGCCAAGTGGCATGACAATTTTATCAAGAACAAGGTTTTCCAGAAAGGTGACTAGGCACTACTATATGACTCTAGGTTCAAGGAATTCAAAGGAATATTCACACCAGATGGCTAGGTCCTTATGAAGTAGACATAGTCTTCGACAATGGAACTATTAAATTGACAACCATCGATGAATGAAAAACCTGTTTGCTTGCTAATGGAAATCGTCTTCCATTGTATCATAAACCACTTTCTAAGGATTCATTTTCTCACATGATCTCAAATTCAAATCTCAATATTGTTGGGACAAGTAAGCATTTTCTCGTCCCGCGAACTTCTTAGTCTATTTTGGTTAATACATACATATACAGTACACATACACACACACACACACACACACACACAATAGTGAAAACTCATTTGTGGCATGGTTAGAAATGTATCAACTAAAAACTAGCTTGTTGGTGGTTGCCTTTTCATTATATCATTTTTCCTATAGAAATAACACTCACATGCATATTTTTAGATGTTATTATAGTTTTCGTTACACTAATTGCTCAGACACTGACGCTAATACTGTGGGCACTATCATTTCCTACATTGTTACTGAACATTGTTGCTGATTTAACCACACAACTAAACCTTGAAATGTTTTTCCAAAGGGGCTCATTGATGCCACTCACCATGAAATTTTCCACTATTGTACTTTCTGCCAAGTCAAAATCATCACATCATATCCATCACATCGTACTAGTTGTCAGGTCACATCATACAGTAAGCGTCTAATACATACATCTCTTTTTCATTTGCTTGCATCACTACAATTCGAGTGACATGACCCACCTTCCACCCGATTCATGTTGGGGGGGATTTACATCGTACTATTATATGATACATCATTTTCCACAACACCAATACCATGACATACATCATGAGCTGGCATGCCACATATCAATTCTCAAGATGTGCATCACTACTTTCAATACAACCATTTATTGTCTCTGTTTTGCTGTAAATCTGACCCAATCTATTGTAATATGTCAATATATCCTAGAAATAGTTACCAATTATGACACCCTACCACTACCAATCTTGCCAATTTTTGAAAACTTAACATTCTTCCACTCAACAAAAATTGCATGTTGCGTCTATTATAGTTGTAACTACGCCTGCGACTACACAAAACCATGATATGAGTTTTTGTGTGTCACGAACTAGACTCAAATAACTTTCTACATAATTACTCGAGCATACACAGGAATTTTGAAAATGTTGGGTGCTTGACGTAGTTCAAGAAGTTGAAGAGATTTAACAAATCCATTTCTCTCAAATTCGCACATAATTTGATAGAAAATAGCTCAACTATAAGATGAATAGAAATTGTAGTTATAGAAGAAGTGATCACCTGAGTAATAGGTTTACCTCGAACAAGAGTAAGTTGGTTCAGTAGGAAAACATTTGTTCTAATAGTAAAGGCCAATTTTCTAAGAAAGGGTGAACAAATTAAGAACAAGGATGGAGGTATAGAAAGAGCTTCACTAACACACCCACGAGAGGATGTAGTATATATTATGCAGAAATATATTACTTGTGAAAACTGATTTGGGATAGTTTTCAACTATCACTTCATGACGTTAGCCCACCTCTGTCATGGTAAATTGATCAATATGTATTACTTCTTGTTGGAATCATTGAAGCACATGGCCAATGTTGTTTGGAAAGAAAAGGCACCTAGAAACCTGCATAACAAATCATGGGTTGGTTCGTCATTATTGATGTATTAGAGCAACAAGGAAGAACATGGAAATGATTAGTCACCTTTGTCGCAAGGTCAACTCAAGGAGTTAGTAGAGAAAAATTGAGGAGTGAATTAGAAGAAACAATGAAATAAAACAAGGATGTTAGAATGGAAGATGCAGAACCAAGAAGAAGGGATGATACCAAATTTTCTCTTGCCAAAGATTCTCATGCTGACACTCCTGTTGAGGGAATCCGTGCTGATACACGAGTTGATATAACCAATGGAAAGTCAAGAATCACAGAATTTGAAGCCTTCCCTATTGAATAAGAGAAACACCTAAATACAAGATTAAGGAAATGATCATTGAAAAATCCTATGAGTGACAGATTTCCAAAAAAAAGGGTTAGGTCTTCTATGGCAACATCACTAGCCAAATCATATAAAATGTCTGTTGATATTGAGAAGCCAATGGAGAAGACCACCATAGAGAAGAACAGGGCACTCAAACAGAAAAAGGTTGAAAAACCTCCTCCCTATAAGTCCAAACTTAACCCTCTATCTCTGCGACTTGCTAGTTTAAAGGAATAAAATGCTAAATTAAGAGAACAACTAGAAATTTTAAGAAAGAAAACTTAGAGTGAATAACCCTCAAGACTAGAGACCCTCATTGAGGTTGTTAAAATGATGGGTGCATCCTCCTCCCCCTCCGAAACTAAAAAGAATGAAAAAAAATTGTGTGAACCTTGTGGGGAGATTTTTAGTGAGGCTGAGTATGCATGAGATGATATATAGAGGTAAAAATCAATCTCGGTTCGAGTAAAAATACAACCTAAAGGGGAACACATGGAAATTATGGAAGAGGAAGCACAAGATGGTACATGAGAACTTGTCGACAATGCTATTGTCACTCAAGAACCAGTACTTGAGGCAAAGTAGCCCGTGGAAAACCAATTGGTCGGTGCACAAGAACTTGCCAACGATGTTGCTTCCACACAAGAACTAGTAGTTGAGGTAGTACAACTTAAAGAGGATGAGAAGAAAGAAATCCAAGAGAAATTGCAAAAAAATGTTGATGGCACTATTCTAACAACAACTAATACAGTATGATGCAAATTTGAGAAGGATAAGAACTTTTATTCAGGAATTTTATTTGTTGAATTAAATAAATGGATACAATTATCTCTATCACTATAGGAAGATGCAGTCCCACAAAATGAACATATGAAAATCATCCACAATCTTAAGCAACCTTGGGTAGAATAGATAATGTTCCAAAGGTCTAGATGGGATGAAGTGAAGGAGGAAAGGAAGAAGGAACATAAATAAGAGCAAGATCTGCAAGAGGATGTTCAGGAGCTATAGAAGGAAAAGAATGTTGGAAACAAATTTTAATATTGAGATGGGGGGGGGGGGGGGGGGGGGTGGGTGAATCAACATTAAGGCTCATTTAAAATTTTATGCCAATTTTTACTTTCGCATTCAAACTTGGCATTCATTATGTGAGGAAAAACTACATAGCATGTGCAACAAATGAAACCATCTCATAAACATACACAACAAAAGCATGAGAAGCAAACAGGTAGAACACAGAGGATTTGACATGGAAACCAAAAGGGAAAAACCACCTATCTCATTTTGTGATGTAAATATGAGCTCCTACTCTATTACATCAATTTTTTTGTGATCCACCACTCATAGGAAGCACCAACTCCCTTAGATTATTTGCTATCACCCACTAGCAAGAAGCACCAATTGCCTTCCTACGTAGACACCTGATTAGCTTACTAGAAGCACAAACCTCTGGAATTTGTTGCAAACACCAACTTTCAACTTCATGGATTTACACAAGCACCCACTTGTAGGAGGCACCAACCCCCAAGCTCTCTTTAGATATCAACTATATGGAAGCTCCAACTTCCTGTTTTGTAGGCTCCAACACACACTCAATAAGGAAATCAATACTCTATGTTCTTGGAACTCACTCTGCCTTGTTCCAACTCTGCACTCATTGATTTGATCGTCTTTTCACTTCAGTAGAAACCACATCATTTTTCTCTATGTTCTTAGCCTTCTATTCCTAATACACACTCAACAATACTCAGCCCACAACCTTCAACACTTCAACAAAATACTCAACACTTTTTTCTATGCTCTCAACGCTCATCACGACCTTTTTTGTTCCACAGGCTCTCTCGGCCTCTCACAACAGTGCACTTTAACTCACATAGATGTCCAATCAACAATGCTATATTCTCCCATTGTACACAACTTCCATCCATGGTTTTGTTCCTCTGCTACAAAGGGCACGATGTTGTGTCTGTCAACTTATCACTCTTCCCGAGAGCCTACTCAAACATGGCTTACCATTATGTTGTTCCATCAAATTACCAAGCCTCTACAGCTGAATTAAATATGAAAATGGGCTTCTGAGTCTTTTTTCATTATGAAAATTAAATCTTATTCTTCATGCACCCTCTAAGAGGTCCTCCATTAAATACTACCTGAATATACAACATGGCTCTCCAACGCTCGAGATGTAATTTGGTATAACACTTTGAGCTTTTGGTCAAATCTTCTGCACCCAACACTCTTTTCCATTTAATTATTCATAGCATGCAAGGAAGCTTAGAGGTGGCTTATGTTTTATTTGAGACAAGATCCATTAAGTTACTTTTGTGCATCGCATTCCTTGTTGCCTTGAATCAATGCTTATCGAAAATTGTCATTGACTCCAATTCTCAATTATAGTTGTCGACCCGTTCAATGTCTGTCACCCCGCTATGGTAGACTTCCACAAATGGTGGACTCTGCCAAATAGAACACAACACATATTCCGACTGATTCAAGATCTGTTAACCACAAATGTGGCACAATGCCACATATGGCACACTTGCCAAATATAATGCAAATAGTCATTGACTTGTTCGTATCATAGGAGCTAATCTCACAACACTAATTTGTTGTACGTAATCCTAAAGGGCCTTGGTCACAAAAAAATTGATAACATGGCATAACTGATATTTGGGTGCTCTTTTAGTCAATTAGCAGAACCATCAACAGTAAAAAATATCTCTATCCCCTAGATCCGTTACCTCGACTTTATTTCTCGACACGAATTTGTTTTGATTAGGGGTAAGCCTTTTGGGCTTACGTGTTGCGGTGGGTCCTCCATAGTAAATATAAACCAAACAAATAGCATTCGGTATTACTTGTCGATGCCAACTCGCTTTCTTATGTGTCTTGCTTCTCTATCAACCTGACCCTTTACTTGTGCGCCATAACAGAAACCTCTTGGGGAATGACTCTCGGGATTACATGTCATGTGGGACCATTCTTTACACACACTGACCAATAGGGAAATTTCTAGGGTGATGTGCCTATCCACTTGTTCTTTCCATCATGTCCTGGAGCCTCATCAAACCAGAGCTTTCTCCTTTGCTCCCTTTTATTTCCTTTTGGGGCAGCACCTCCGGGGTGATATGTGTTGACTACTTTCTAATTGGTTCTCAGCTCTGCTCCATATTCCACTGTGTATTCAACCTATCTCGATGCTTAGTCAGCCCAAAGCTCCCTCTCCTACACTCTTTTAAAACCTTCAGGGACTCTGGTCCAAGATGATGTGTCCCAGTGGGACCTTTGCTGAGCACTCAGACCAATCACGTATTAGTCGAGGTGATTTGTTGCACCACCACAATGCCTTTGTGTCCCGATGCTTAGTTGGCCCGGATGTCTTTTGTTTCTCACCTTTCTAAACCTTCTTGGGTGACTTCATGCTTACTTCAATAATGCCACATGTTGCCTTCTGTGTGGTGATACATTTCACCTAGATTTGGCCCACTAGACAACCTGAAAATGTCGAAAAAACATGCCTTGTGTCACCCATGTACCAAGGTCATGCTGACATCATCATGATCTAGTAAAATGCTACCACACATAACCATTTGATTTTTCTATGCTATCCTGGGTATGGAGGCAAAAGTGGTCTTGGGTCTTTGTTTTACAATGTATTCCTTTATTAAATTTTAAGGTTCCAGGCCTTATTTCTTCGCTACATTGACTGCCAAGTTTCCCAAAGCCAGGTCATCCTAGTTATTCTCAACTACGCCTGCCTTTGGCTCTTCTGACGAAGGACCTTTGGGATGAGTTGTTGCATATAGGTCCGCTGCAAATCCTCTATGCCAATAAAATCTTACTGTCGTCTTCCGGACTCCCCTATCATCTCGGGATATCACCCTTGCATGCTCCTTTGGTTCTTTTGCGGAAGCCCTCCCAGGGTGATGTGGCTATGGGACCTCCCCACATTGCAACACTACCAATCAATGCTATTTCCACCTATTGACTCCTCTCGGGCTCATGTCATCTTGGGCGCTCCCTTTGTGTGTGACTTTTGTAACCATCTAGGAACCTCCAGTCGGGATTACGTGTAATGGGCTCCCCTATCGACCAATCACCAGATGATCTACTTAAATAATTTTCCATGTTTAGTAAAAATGAAAAAATTGGTCACCAATTTATCCCTTCTCCAATTTAACTCTACAATATTTGACCTTTTGGGGCACTTACCTTTGACTAGCAATAACTTCTAATCTAGGAGGCCATTTGTGGTCTTCAATATACTGTTAGAAATATATTTTTTAGCACTATCCAAATATGCCACTTCTAGGACCATATGAGCTAATCTCTTGAGGAAAAAATTCCTTCAAAGTGTATGACTCCTAACCATCATAGTTATAGTATTGTAGCTTCTTCAATTATCTTGCTAAGAGTCCTATACTATAACTATGATTTTCATGTTCCCAATTAATCTCATAATCTTTTACCAATTATGTTTATGAAAACAATATTGCTAGGCATAATCAAATTCACAACTTAAATGAAATAAGGGTATTTCAACCAAGATGCAAACATCTCATTTCCTAAGCAGTCATTCTTTTTGAGACCAACGTTCTCTCTCCCATTTTTTGATCTCGTTGCCTTTGTCTTCTTGCTTCTGCATGGAAACTGATCTTGTGGACCTAACTTAACTCTAGGCCTATTGTAATTCCACACTTCTACTAGATCCCATCCTTTTCTCACACCATAAGGTGTTATGAAATCTCCCCAAAACCATGTTGGCTACACTCTCCTCTCTCTTTCAATGTTGATACATTTGAAATAAATAAATTTATTATTGTAATTGAAAAAGGGGACTCGACCATACATCCAATCATTCAGATGCACCTCTTTGTCTATTCCTTCTTGAAGCCTACATCTGACTTCTTTGGTTTCTCTTGAATCCATTCTCTTCCTTTTAATGAAGAGGAGTTCAGGATCTACTCTCTTTGAGTAGATTATCCTCCTTTAAATTCCACATCTTCACTTTTTGAGTTGTAATAGGGGAACTACCTTTTAATTTCCTTTTCAACCTTCTTTGGTTTTCATCTTGGCTGCGTAGGTATGAAATTCACCTCTTCTTGTTATCTTATTTCTTTCTCCATATATTCTTGATTCCTTTTTTCTTTATCTACAATGGAAAAATAACAGGGGTTCTACTTCCTTTGATTTGGTGATGCTTACGCTCAATGAAACCAATACTTACAAAGGGATTTTCTACAAGGGTAAGAGGATCATTCTTCTTGATTTTCTTGTGATTTCTTTCTCCTCTTTTCAGCGTGTTGTATCTACTCAGAGAACTGAGGACAAACTCATATTCCTCTGCTCCTATATTTATTCTCATAATCAAGGATCGTGTTTCTCCTTTGGCATGCATATTATGAGAGGAGTGATTTTATTCTAATTTTTGTACTTTGCTGCCTTGTGCCCAGAAATACCACAAGTGGCATTGAAATGGTACAAGAATGGGGCAGAAGGATTTCTATATGTGATAGCGCTCTTGTCAAATCCACTAGTTCTACCAACATGCTTATTCTTGGGAATATTATGCCTTCTTGGGTCACTGCCACCCATCACACTTTTCTTTCTTTCATTCCATCTACAGTCTATGGTTTTATGTCCAAAATTGTTGCAAGAAAAACAATAACCATAAAATGGATTTTGGGAGCCAAAGATACCTTTTCTTTGACGACTTTTTACTTGAGGGGGAAAAGACCTCTGTTAGTTCTGCATGTTCCTTCCATGGTTTTTTAAGTTGCTACCTCTATCAATTCTACTATGTTGTTGCCTCTTCTCACTATTCATCTCTTTTCCTCGTTGATGTTGCTTAACATTCTATCATTGCTTGTTCTTCTCTTATTGTTGTTTCTTTCCTCACTGTTATTGTTGTCCAACAACCCCTTTTCCTTTATTGTTGTTGGGACCTTCAACTACTTTTGTTTTTTGGGAGCTTAAATTTTCTTTGAAGCCCAAACTGACCTTGACGAGAGGGGATATTTTCTTAAAACATATCCCATCCAAGGTCTTTGTGCTCTCCTCAAGCTTATGATATTGATAAAGCTCTTTTTTTACCCTTTCTAGGTCGTGTCTCAATGAGACAACTTCAACTTGTAGTCTCTCACAATAGGCTTCTCTTTCATTCAGTTGAGTTGTCAACATCTCATTCAATCTGCTAGCCTCTCCTTATTGAGCATAATAATCAACAATTGTTTCTCTCAACTTCTCATTCTCCAGCTAATATTCATGCAACCACTCCTTTTGCTTGAGATTGGATTTAGATAGCTCCTTGATCTCTTTTAGAGAAGAGATGAGATTCTTCCTAAAATAGATCCTTTCATTTAAGATCCTTTTCTTCGTTGTCAAAGGTGCTAACATAAACATCACAAATATCTAGATTCCTCTCGAAGTCTAGGGATCTTCTGTAGGCCTGCGAAATATCCCTTCTTCATCACTACCATGGATGTTCTTATTATTTGTTACATGATAACACTCATAGGATATCTCTCTTATTTCTTCATGAATGGTTTCTTCCTCTTCTTCAAAGCTATCCTCATTATTTATTGATACTAAAGTAGATGTATCTTCACAACCACTAGATGTGTGACTCTTTATCCTTAGATGATGTGCAAAAACATCTAGATGATAAATGACCTATTTCTTTGAATTCATCACAAGATAATAGCTTACCTTATGAGCAACTTTCCCTCTCATCTCAGTCTTGTTCATCTTCATCATTGAAGTGATGATCAACAAATTCCTCGTTGGGAGAAAGATATTCTACCATTTGAGCATCTTTCCTCTTCGATGCATTCATCCTCTTTCTCCTTATTTTCTTATCTCTAGTAGAAACTTCTTTAGAATTTGATTCACTACTTGAGTAGAAACATTCATCAACCTTTGCTGATTCTTTGTGCTCTCTTCTCCATATAAACATTGAATTTTTTCAAATGTTTCCTTTTTTGTCTCACAATGCCTCACTTTATTGACATTTGGCTTTGATAGCCCTTTCATGATAATCCTCTTGGCCTTTGTATTGAACTCATTCATTTTTCCATATTTTATAGACAACCAAATGTCTTCTTTGATAACCACTAAATGGGATACCATTCTAATATTCTAGAGCTCATAGTTAGATCCATTCAAAAATGTAACTTCCTCTGGTGTTAGCCAAACTTTATTAGCCATGTTTCCTTTTATCTACCTTTAAGCAGTTAAGCTTTCCCTGAAGGAAGGTTAACTCTGATACAAATTGTTGGAAACAATGTTTAATACTGAGAGGGGGGGTGAATCAATATTAAGGCTACTTTAAAATTTTAATCCAATTCTTACTTTCAGATTCAAACTCGGCATTCATTATGTGAACAACAACTATCATAGCATGTACAACAAATGAAACCATCTCATGAACATACACAACAAAATCTTGAGAAACAAATAGATAGAACGCAGAGGATTTAACATGGAAAACCAAAAAGGTAAAACCACCTATCTTGTTTTATGACATAAATATGAGCTCCTACTCTATTACATCAATTTGTTTGTGAGCCACCACCCACTAGTAGGAAGCACCAACTCCCTTAGATTGTTCGCTAGCACCCATTAGTAGGAAGAACCAACTCCCTTATTTTGTAGACACTTGATTACTTTACCAAAAGCACCAACTAAAGCATTGAATTCTTGGATTTGTTGCAAGCATCAACTTGAAACTTCATGTATTTATGCAAGCACCCACTTGTAGGAGGAACCAACCCCCAAGCTCTCTTCATATATCCACTAGATGGAAGCTCCAACTCCCTATTTTGTAGGCTCCAACCCACACACAATAAGGAAATCAATACTCTCTGTTCTGGGAACTTTGCCTCTTTCGATATCTGCACTCATCAATTTTACCCTTTGTTCACTTCAACAACAACCACAACATTCTACCCTCTGCTCTTGGCCTTTTATGCTTGATACACACTCAACAACACTCAACCCACAAACTTCAACACTTCAACAACATACTCAACACTCTGTTATTTGATCTTGGCCCCCATATAGTCAACATGATCAACTCACATCCTTTGCTATTCTACAAGATCTCTCGGCCTCTCATAGAAACACACTTTAAATCACAAAGCTCTCCACAACTCTCAACAATGTAGCATTCCCCCACTATGCACAACTGTTATCCATGGTTTTGTTCCTCTTCTACACAACAAATGATGTTTTCTCTATCAACTCATCACTTTGTATGAGAGTGTACTCTAACATGGCTTATCATTCTTTTGTTCCATCAAATTAACCAACCTCTACAGTTGAATTAAATCTAAGAATGGGGTTCTAATTGTTTTTCATTCTGAGAATTAAATATTATTCCTCTTGCACACTCAAATATATCCTCCATGAAATTATGCTTGAACAAACAACATGGCTCTCCAACACTTGAGATGTAATTTGGTATGGCCCTTTGAGATTTTGGTCAAAGATTTTGCACTCAACACTCTTTTCCATTTAATTCTTCATAGCATTCAAGGAAGCTTAGGGGTGGCTTGTTTTTTGTTTGAGATAGGCTCCATTAATTTACTTTTGTGCATCGTCATCCTTGTTGCCTTGAATTAATGCTTCTCGAAAATCATCATTGAATCCAATTCTTAATTATTGTTGTCAACCCGTTCAATTCTTTTCAACCTATTATAGTAGACTTCCACAAATGGTGGACTCTTCCAAATAGAACGCAACATAGTTGTTGACCCATTCAAGCTTCATTAACAACAAATGTGGCATAACGACACATATGGAAAGCCTGCCAAATATAGCGCAAATAGTTACTGACCCATTATTATCACAAGATCTAGGCTCGTGGTGCTAATTCATTGTATGTAAGACTAAATTCCCTTGGTTAGAAAACACATGAGAACATGGCATAACCGAGACCTGGGTGAAATTTTTGTCAATTAACGAAACTGCTAATAGTCGGAAAAATCTTTGTCCCCCAGATAGGTTACCTCAGCTTTATTTCCCAGCATGTCTTTGTTTTCCTCTACGGTAAGCCTTTTGGGCATATGTGTTGATGTGGGTATTCTGCAGTAAATATAAGCCAATCAAATATTAGTCAGGATTACCTGTTAATTGTAAATTTCATTCCTCCATGTCTTGTTGCTCACTCATCCCATCCCTTTACTTGTGCGCCATAACAAAAACCTCTCAAGGAAACTATTCTAGGATTACATGTCATGTGGGACCATTCTCCGCACACACTGACCAATAGGGAAACTGTTGAGGTGATGTGCCTATCCACTTGTGCTTTCCATTGTGTCCCGAAGCCTCGTTAGCCTGAAGCTTTCTCCATTGCTCCCTTTTGTTTCCTTCCAGGGTTGCGCCTCTGGGATGACATGTCCCAACCACTTTCTAATTGGTTCTCAACTTTTCTCCATACACCACTGTGTATTCTATTAGTGTTAGTTAGTTTTTCCTTCCACCAGTGATCAAATGTTCTCTTTCAGAATGTCCATTAGGGTTTAGGGTCAAGTTTTTGTCATTTTACTAGGTCCTCCATTCAAAAACTTTGGTCATTGGTTAGTATGTCTAGGGTTATTTTCACTTTCTCAAGAATTTTCACATGTCGGTCACTTTCATCATTCAACTGAGTGTATCATCATTAAGATAATATCATCATCATGTTAGTCATCACCATCATTATTTCACTAATTCTAGTGTCTCCAGTAGGTCATTAGGCTTTCAAAGTCACAAACACTTTCATTTCATGCATAAAATCTGGCATAGGATGAGTTATGATAAGCAAGTCTTTTCAATAAATTATGATTTGATATGTAATTTCATGTTTCTATATGTAATAAGTACATCATAGCTGCAGTTTCAAAATTCCAAAAAGAAGGTACACTGTTCAAAAGAAGATACAAAGTCCAGGTTACAAATGTATAAGGCTGCCAGGTTCAAAAGAATGACATGTTTAAAAAAGACATGTGGGGCCCATTATCACTCAAAAGAGTATTATGCTATGTCTATAAAAGCCCAAAGAGATTCATACACATTCCATTTACATTCTTATCTTACCTTGTCATTGAGCTAATTCCTCATTAGGTGAGAAAACACGAGTTTTTCAGCCAAATTTGAAAATTTTGCTTAGTGCTGCACTTACAGACAAGGCACTGCATTTCTAGAGGTGACACTGCGCACCAGTGAACTACGCTGCGCATGGGACATGGTCTCCCAGAATTGCAACAAATCACTCAAATATGAGTTTTCAATCCTCTAAATCTAGTATTTTTTATCCTCTAAGCCTCATAATAGGTAAGTACACTTCTTTGCATCCCCTATTCCTTTGGCAAAACAAAATGATTTTGAGTTTAGTCCTCTAGGGTTTTCTATGAGTTTCATGTTTTGAGCTTGCAAATGATCAGTTGGAGCTATGAAACCATAAAATCACTATCCATATGCCTTTATATGCATGCAAATCATCATCCCCATTCACCAACAAACCATTTCCCTTCATTCCACTTCACCTCCCTACAAACCCTAGCCCTAATCTATCAAATTGGGAAGTTTCCCTAGCTAGGACTATGTTTAAATTTCCTAGCTCATCTCCCTCATTCATTTCCCTTCATTTAACTTCCTAAGGATTCCTAAAACCCCTATCCATCTCCCAAAATTTCCCTACTCCCATCTCCCTTCCCTAACTCCCTCATTTCACCACTTCAATCACTTTTCATTGTTTTTTCCCCTTTCCTATCATCTAGGGTTTCAAAAATGGAAGGAGACTCTTCATCATCATAGAAAAGAAAAATCACAAAGGGGGGAATATTCTTAGCTATGAGCCCACAAATTGCAATGAGATCAATTCTTCACCATTCATAAGACAATGCTTTGAAGATGTCAACTGCCTAGGGTTTTGTCAAAGAGTGGGAGAGGTAAGTTTTCATGAGTAGCTCACTGATTTGATTTCCACCAATCTAAAAGGAGAAAAGGCCACCATTGCAGGGATTGATTTCACATTCTCAGTTGATATCATCTCTCTTGCCATAGGAATACCAAATCATGGGGAGTACTGGTTCAAAAGCATGAGCCTAGATCTTGAGCAATACAAACCCTTCTTGAAATCACCCTACAAAGAGGCTCATTCACACATCATTCCATTCAGATACTTGTTGGAAAAGTATGCACCACTGATGAAGGTTGTGATGAATTTTTTCACTTGTGAGGGGAGGTTTTCCAGGTTGTATCAATATCACATTAGGCTACTTGTGCACTTCACAGTTGTGAAACATCTTAACTTGTGTAACTGCTTGTGTAGAAGTGTCATCAAAATTTCTGAAAAGGTGCAAATGAAAAACATGTAGAAAATCTGTGATAGGTTAACCTGATAATGAAATATAAATCAAAGCATAATACTATAACCTACTTCTACTATCAATTTGTGGAAGCTTAAAGATCGAGCTGAACAATATAACCAGAAGAAGAAGAATCAATGGCACAATATACATGAAAATACTTTGGGGAAAGTCTCAAATAAATGGTGGAAATACATAGGAATTATACAAAGCCTTAGCTCTCACAGCTAGCCAGCGCTCAGTACAATCCTCACAGATGCTCACAGGAAATCTTGGCTTCTCTCCCGCCTTCCTCTTTGCCCTCCAAGCTCCCATTTCCTTGTGCTATTCCTTGTGGATGATTAGCCTATTACCAAGTGGAAAACCAAGCCTTCAAAACTGCGCAATCCTCAAGGATGAATCCTTGACTGAATGCATTATTTTTCTCCATGAGAAAACACATGCAACTAATAGTAAATTGTCCTTGAACATTAATCTCAACTGGGTCTTTCTCAAAATAGACATGCATGAGTTTCTGATGAGGGAATCTTCGGTTAACTGGAGTAGCACTAGTTGAGTGCATTAATGCATCAACTGACTGTTAACTCACTATTAGTTCCTCAAACAGTTTGAAACTAATTTAACTGGACTTAACTCAGTAAACTGAGTTAACTAATTACAACTCAAATATAACTCAATCTTATCTCCTTAATTTAAGGGATAACTCTTGCATGACTTCAGAAAGACTTCTAACTTGAATTTCTCCAACTAATTAATTTAAAATAAATTAATTAATTATTTCCAAGTAGTTGTTAAGACTAAATTCGATTTTAATTCACAATTTAATTCAAGGACAAATTAAATTGGAATATTATCGTTGCCATATTTCAACACTCCCTCTCAACAAGAAAGGGATTAGCTGCCACCCCAATCCTGTCTCTATGGAACTCGAATTTACACTTTGACAATGCCTTTGTTAAAATGTCAGCATCTTGCTCCTCTGTCGAAATATACTACAACAGCATGATCCTCCTTGCTACACAGTCTCTGAGATGATGATATCGAATGTCGATGTGCTTGGATCTATCATGAAATACTGGATTCTTAGAGAGTTTGATACAACTCTGATTATCACAATAGATCACAGTTGGATCCATCCTTTGATTGAAAAACAAACCAACTAGGATTTTCCGCATCCAGATGGCCTCACATGCTGCCTGACTTGCAGCCATGTATTTTGCCTCTGCCGAGATGAGTGCAACCGACCTCTGTTTCCTGCTGTACCAAGAAACTTTCGTTGACCCAAGGTTGAAAATCCCTCCTGAAGTGCTCTTCTGATCTGATGGACTCCCTGCCTAATCTGCATCAGTGAAGCCCTGTAGCTTCACTCCCTCAACCTGTGAAAAGCCATGGGCAACAAATATTGCCTTATGCTTATCCACACTACCATCAACAACTTGCTTTACCTTGTAAAGCCAACGGGAACTCACAACTAACTTGTTCTCCGGTCTCAGAACCACGTCCCAAACACTGTTACAAACTATGGAGTCATACTCCTCCACCATGGCATCAACCCAAATCGGCTACTGCACTGCTTTGTCAAAGGAAGATGGCTCGATCTCAACACATTCCCTAGCAAGGGCCATGTATCCAATGTACCTCTCAGGTGACCTCCTCTGTCTGCACTGAAAAGATGGTGCTCCCACATTCTCTCTCGCATCCTCCAACAATCTATCAGCTTCTCTTGTGCACTTCCGTCCATCTCTGGAATACTCTGCTTGAGTGGATGTCTCCACTCCTGGAACCTCTGCATGCAGCTGCTCTGCATCAGTCTGAGGCTCCTCCTCCTTAGGAACCAACAGTTCCTCCATAGCCTATAGTTGGAGCTCCCTCTCAAGGGAAACTCGCATGGCCTTCTGCTCATCAAACTTGAGATCTCTGCGAACCACTATCCTCCAACTAGTAGGCAAGTACACCCCATTGTTGTGAGGTGTATCAGTGTACCCCACAAATATCCCCAACTCTGCTATCGGCTCAAGCTTCTTCCATGCATCCTTTGTCACATGGCAATATACCGATGAGCCAAAGATCCTGAAGTGACCCACATCTGGTCTCTTACTGGAGAAAGCTTCCTCTAGTGTCTTCATCCCAAGTATGCGATGCGGGCTTCTATTCTGCAAATAGACCATCATGTTGCATGCCTCAGCCCACAAGTGAAGTGGTAGGCCTTGGTCATGCAGAATTTCTCGTGTTTCCCCTACAATAGTTTTGTTCTTCCTCTCGGCCACCCCATTCTGCTGTGGGTTATGAGGTGTCGACAACTCTTGTTTAATTCCTTCCACTGCACAGAAGTCCTTAAACTCTTGAGAGACATATTCTCCACTGTTGTCACTTCTCAAGGCCTTGATGTTCTTCCCTGACTCTTTCTCGACCAAAGCTTTGAACTCACAAAACTGTGTGAAGGTTTGGTCCTTCTGCATGAAATAAATCCAGCATTTATGAGAATAGTCATCAATAAAAATCACATAATACCTTTGCTTCACTATGGATGCCGTCGAGAATGGTCCACACAAATCAGTATGAACTCACTCTAAGATAGCCTCTGCTCAACTGTCTCGATCGTGAAAGGAAGACTTGGTGTACTTTCCCAAGGTACAACCTTTGCATGTGTCAACTTGCTCAAGTTTACCTTTGGGAAGTCCTGTAGATATTTGTTGCATTATCTTCAAAGCCCCATGATGCAAATGGCTCAACCGCCTGTGCCACAAGTCGCCAATGTCTTGGCTTTGCACCAATTCTACTTTCGTACTCAATGCTGCACAATCATCTACCTCTAGTTTATAGAGATTCTTCACCCAAATCCCTATCCTCTTGGTCTGACCCGTGGCTATGTGTCTTAGGAACGCCTTTCCTTTACTGGAGACAACATCATAGCCTTTGTCCTCCAACATCGCGACCGATACCAAGTTCTTCTTCAGTCCAGGCACATACATCACATCTATCATGGTGAGAGGAGCTCCATGCTCCCTCTGAAAAGCAACCATGCCCACTCCTAAAACACCATAACTTCCGTTGTCACCCATCTCTATGCGCATCTTGAGGTCTTTCTCCTCCAAGGCACTGAATAAATTTTTATCACAGGTCATGTGGAATGAGGCTCCACTGTCAAGATACCAGACACAACCCTTCATCGATGACACCATGCATGCGATGAGGGTAAAGTCCATTTCGAACTGAGAGGTTAATGCTTCACCTTCCATCCTTCCGAGGATCCCTTTTTGGACTTCCTCGATGGGAAATTAGTCGCCTAATGTCCCATCTTGTGACAATTAAAGCATCTTACTTTAGACATGTCACCCTTCTTCCCTCCATGAGAAGAATCCGATTTGAAATGGGAAGCCATCCCCTTCCCTTTCCTTGCCTTACTTGCTAAGGCCAGATTTTCTTCATCATCATTCTTGGATGAAGAACCATCTTGTGTGCTCCTCTTGATTTCCTCCTGCATTAGATCCGACCACAGTTGTTCCCAATCCGGTAGTTTCTCCCTTCCATTCACAGAGTCCTGGTAGCTATTCAAACTCTTTGGAAGGCCAAGGAGAGCGAGGCTCACCATATCATAATCAACAATAGTTATTCCCATACTACCAAGCTCATCTCTGCAGGTGGTGAGCTTGTTCAGATATGTGGAAATAGTATCACCCTTCTCCATCTTGATTCTTCGAAGTTTATCCTTGAGCGGCAGTTTCCTCTGGTCACTACTATTCTGGGAGAGGTCCTTCAATGTCTTCCACATTGAAAATGGAGTATCCTTCCCATGGAGACTCGAAACAATATGGTCTAGAACTCCCTCAAGGATGATTCGTCTCGCCTTCGCCACACACTTATTCCACTCAACCAACTCTTGTGCATTAGTTGAGGCCGGCTTTGGGATTTCTTGATCAATGAATTCCTTCAAGCCATTGTCTTTTAATACAACCTTCATTCTATCTTTCCATGCTATGTAATTCAAGCTACCTTCCAAGGCATACTCGAGTCTCAAGCCATAGAATGCCATTGGCCAACCTTGAAGTATGATATGAATTCGATTTGCACCTGCAACCCCGAACTTCAAACTTCGAATTCTCTTCTCAGTATACTGTTCACAGCTTTGATACCATGTAGAAAATCTATGATAGGTTAACCTAATAATGCAATATAAATCAAAGCATAATACTATAACCTACTTCTACTATCAATTTGTGGAAGCTTAAAGATCAAGCTGAACAATATAACCAGAAGAAGAAGAATCAATGGCACAATACACATGAAAATACTTTGGGGAAAGTCTCAGATAAAAACTCCACACTATTTTATTATCATACATGGTGGAAATACATAGGAATTATACAAAGCCTTAGCTCTCACAGCTAGCCATCTCTCAGTACAATCCTCACAGATGCTCACAGGAAATCTTGGCTTCTCTCCAGCCTTCCTCTCTGCCCTCCAAGCTTCTATTTCCTTGTGTTGTTCCTTGTGGATGATTAGCCTATTACCAAGTGGAAAACCAAGCCTTCAAAACTGCGCAATCCTCAAGGATGAATCCTTGACTGCATGCATTAGTTTTCTCCATGAGAAAACACATGAAACTGATAGTACATTGTCCTTGAACATTAATCTCAATTGGGTCTTTCTCAGAATAGACATACATGAGTTTCTGATGAGGGAATATTCAGTTAACTGGAGTAGCACTAGTTGAGTGCATTAATGCATCAACTAACTGTTAACTCACTATTAGTTCCTCAAACAATTTGGAACTAATTTAACTGGACTTAACTCAGTAAACTGAGTTATCTAATTACAACTCAATTATAACTCAATCTTATCTCCTTAATTTAGGGGATAACTCTTGCATGACTTCAAAAATACTTCTAACTTGAATTTTTCCAACTAATTAATTTAAAATAAATTAATTAATTATTTCCAAGTAGCTGTTAAGATTAAATTCGATTTTAATTCACAATTTAATTCAAGGACAAATTAAATTGGAATATTCTTGTTGCCATATTTCAACACTCCCTCTCAACAAGAAAGGGATTATCTGCCACCCCGACCCTGTCTCTATGGAACTCGAATTTACACTTTGACAATGCCTTTGTCAAAATGTCAGCATCTTGCTCCTCTATCGAAATATACTGCAGAAACATGATCCTCCTCGCTACACAGTGTCTGAGATGATGATACTGGATGTTGATGTGCTTGGATCTATCATGAAATACTGGATTCTCATAGAGTTTGATACAACTCTGATTATCACAATTGGATCCATCCTCTGATCAAACAAACCAACTAGGATTTTCCGCATCCAGATGGCCTCACATGCTGCCTGACTTGCAGCCATGTATTTTGCCTCTGCTGAGCTGAGTACAATCGACCTTTGTTTCCTGCTGTACCAAGCAACTGTCGCTGACCCAAGGTTGAAAATCCCTCCTGATGTGCTCTTCCGATCTGATGGACTCCCTGCCCAATCTGCATCAGTGAAGCCCTGTAGCTTCACTCCCTCGACCTGTGAAAAGCCATGGGCAACAAATCTTGCCTTATGCTTCTCCACATTACCATTAGTAGCTTTCTTTACCTTGTAAAGCCAACGAGAACTCACAACTGACTTGTTCTCTGGTCTCGGAACCACATCCCAAACAATGTTACGAAATATGGAGTCATACTACTCCACCATAGCATCAGCCCAAATTGCCTACTGCACTGCTTCCTCAAAGGAAGATGGCTCGGTCTCAACACATTCCCCAGCAAGGGCCATGTATCCAATGTACCTCTCAGGTGACCTCCTTTGTCTGCACTGAGAAGATGGTGCTCCCACATTCTTTCTCGCATCCTCCAACAATTTGTCAGCTTCTCTTGTGTGCTTTCATACATCTCTGGAAGACTCTTCTTGAGTGGATGTCTCCACTCCTGGAACTTTTGCATGCGGCTGCTCCACATTAGTCTGAAGCTCCTCCTCCTTAGGAACCAACAGTTCCTCCATAGCCTGTAGTTGGAGCTCCCTCTCAAGGGAAACTCGCATGGCCTTCTGCTCATCAAACTTGAGATCTTTGCGAACCACTATCCT
Organism: Pinus tabuliformis; assembly: GCA_031772625.1. NCBI lineage: Eukaryota > Viridiplantae > Streptophyta > Pinopsida > Pinales > Pinaceae > Pinus > Pinus tabuliformis. Next base: position 592,435,561 of record CM062806.1, read on the forward strand.
CCGACTGGTAGGAAAGTACACCCGATAGTTGTGAGGTGTATCAATGTACCCCACAAATATCCCCAACTCTGTTGTCGGCTCAAGCTTCTTCCATGCATCCTTTGTCACATGGCAATATACCGATGAGCCAAAGATCCTGAAGTGACCCACATCTGGTCTCTTATTGGAGTGGTGTCTTCATCCCAAGTATGCGATGCGGGCTTCTATTCTGTAAATAGACTATTGTGTTGCATGCCTCAGCCCACAAGTGAAGTGGTAGGCCTTGGTCATGCATCATTGCCCGTGCTGCCCCTACAATAGTTCTGTTCTTCCTCTCGGCCACCCCATTCCGCTGTGGGTTATGAGGTGCCGTCAACTCTCGTTTAATTCCTTCCGTTGCATAGAAGTCCTTAAACTCTTGAGATACATATTCTCCATTGTTGTCACTTCTCAAGGCCTTGATATTCTTTCCTAACTCTTTCTCGACCAAAGCTTTGAACTCACAAAACTTTATGAAGGTTTGGTCCTTCTTATGCATGAAATAAATCTAGCATTTACGAGAATAGTCATCAACAAAAAGCACATAATACCTTTGCTTCGTTGTGGATGTCGTCGAGAATGGTCCACACAAATCAGTATGAGCTCGCTCTAAGATAGCCTCTGCCTGACTGTCTCGATCATGAAAGGAAGACTTGGTGTAATTTCCCAAGGTACAACCTTTGCATGTGTCAACTTGCTCAAGTTTACCTTTGGGAAGTCCTATAGATATCTGTTGCATTATCTTCAAATCCCCATGATGCAAATGGCCCAACTGCCTGTGCCACAACTCACCAATGTCTTGGCTTTGCATCAATTCTGCTTTTGTACTCAATGTTGCATAATCATCTACCTCTAGTTTATAGAGATTCTTCACCGAATCCCTATCCTCTTGGTCTGACCCATGGCTATGTGTATTAGGAATGCCTTTCCTTTACTGAAGACAACATCTTAACCTTTGTCCTCCAACATAGTTCTTCTTCAGTCCAGGCACTTAAAATGGCCTCCAACTTGGCACTACGCTTCTATAATTTTCTGAGATTTTAATTTCTCAGAGTTTCTAGTTCGAATTGGGTAAAACTCAAATTGGTGAAGTAAATGAATGATAGAGTGAAAGGAAATGTAAATATGATGTAGTAATGTATGGATAGTCTTTGTTTTGATGTAAATTGAGCTTCATTTATGAGGGAAGTTGAAGTCAAAGCTAATTGTAAAATTTGTTTCAACCTCCCTAGACATTAGGGCTTGGTTAAAACCACTCATGTAACCAGTTCTAAAGTCATGGATTCGACCCCTGAGCCTGAGGAGAAGTTATTTTTGGTATTTATGTATCATTTTCTTAGTCATTGGACATCTGAGGAGAGAACTATTGTAGCCTGTATTTGACATTTTTGGAATTCAAAGGACAAAGTTTGTAGCTATTATCTAGGAATTCATGTGTAGTAAGTTTGTGGTGTTGTTTTTCCTCCGTTATTACTTTATATAAATGATATTCATCTTCTCTTTTCATTCATCATCTCTTCAATAGTTTTCCTTACAGTTTATAAACATAATTTTTTTCACTAAGCTCTGTTTTGTTGGAAAATTATTGTGTTACTTTCTCTCTTGCTTAATGAATTCGTGTTTCATGCTCATTAAGGAATTTATGCTTCTTTTGAACACCATAATACACCGACAAAACCTAAAATCCATCACAAGAGTACTACTACCTTGCTCCTTCATATCTTTGTTGTTGTAATCCTTTGACCCTCTGACCTAGCTACTTGGTTTTTCTCCCTTATCTAGCATCAAAAACCCTAAATTTCCCAATATTCACCTGAGCCTAACTATCTAGCCTGAAATCCTTTACATCTCAGTCATCTTTTGACTGTAATTTCATAGAGAGAGCCCTCTCTAGTTTGGTAGGGCTAGCTACCAAACTAAAAGCTTGGTCTATGGTTACCTCCGTTGATTCCTCTTAGCCTGGGACATTGTGGAGGATAACATTTTGCTGTCATTGCTGGGGAACGCAAGATCATATCTTCCATGGGAAAGAACGAGAAGGATCAAATCTGATTGCTGATGGTGAACAATGATCAGACACAAGAAAGGTTGTGCATGTTCCACTTGACGACTCCAGTGTCGAAGAATCCAAAGTTTTATAATTTTCATGGTGACTCCACTATTCAGAAACCGGTAGTTTGAAGAACTTCTTGGTGACTTAACTCTTTTCAAGATGGATTCAACTGCTTGAAGGTATGCTCCTATGAATTGAGCTCATATTCCTAGTTTTCTGAATTGTATTCCTTGTATAGATTTGCAAATAGGGTTGCCAAAGTTTAAAGATCAAGATGGAGAAGATGCTAGTTTGCATTTGGTCAAATTTCATTTTCATATTCACAGATTAAAGACTAAGTTTCTTGAAGATTGTCTGATTAAGATCTTCATGGCTACCTTGGAGGAAATAGCGTGGAAATGGTATGAGAGTCTACCATCTGCTAGTTTATATTCTCTAAAGTATTTTCATTCAGTTTTCTTTCAACATTATCAAAGCTGCAATTTTTCCTTATCAATGATGGATAGATGTTGTGAAATTTCTGAAAATTTTATTAAATTTCTTGAAAATTTGTATGGGGATGAAGAATGTATGGAAGAAGAGATATTAGAAGCCCTTTATGATTTTTCCTCCCAACAAGAATTAGCAGTTTCCTCCTTGGATGAAACAAACTCGCATCAAAATAGAGAAAGACCTATTCCCGATCTTGAAAATGAAAATCACCAAGCCAATGTTGATTTCTATAAAACTCAGTGTTCTCTTCTGTCTAAAGATGAAATAGATCAACTCCTGAAAAGCCATGTTATAGCCCAAGTTAAGGCAGGTTTGTAGTGTTCACACAAGCAAGAATGTGTGAGTGAAATTTCTTCCATTATTGAAAATGAAAATCTAGATTTAAATGATGACAGTCATGAGGTTGATGAAACTATACAGGAAGTTCTTGTGAATAAGCCAATTTGTGATGTAGATTTCCTGCAAGGAGATCAGCTAATAGGGATTGTTTTCTTTCATGAAGAGGATAGGGCTGACGTGTTTAATAATCTTGAAGAATGTTTTATGTTCAAGGATGATTTAGACTATGAATTGGAAGAGTATGAGTCTGAGATAGACAATATGCCAGAGATAGAATCAGAGTTGCTCATGCTTGAGGAATTTATAGCCAACACTCAGGTAGAAGAAAGTCATACTTCCCTATGCCTTCCTATGGATCAACAACCAAGTATTCTTTCAGATCAAAATGAAAGGAGTACTTGTATTTTTGTTGGATTTCAAGACAAGGTAACATTTCAGTTTTTTAAGGATCCTTACACTAATTTGTTGTAGCCATCTGGGAAGATGAATTTTCTTGTATTTATCGATCATGAGCACATGTTGAGTGAACACTTGGAGTGGCCTAGCTTTTGTTTTTATGCCTGATCAAGGAAAATACGAGCAAAATTCAAATAAGTAGCCATTTGCTGGATTGGTTACACTGGAGGGATCATTACACATGATTGTATATATATCTTCAGCTGGTGGGTGGTTATCATCATGATTTGAAGCCTGAGGTGAAGCCCCTAAGATCCCAATGGTCTACTTCCATAAGTAAGTTTAGTCAAATTTAGAGTTTTGTCAAGGTCAGTTAGTTAGTCAATTTTTAGTTTGAGTTTAGTATTTGCATTTTGACTCCATGCCCAATGAATAAGGCTACCTCGTCTATGGTGTTCTTGACACCTCCAAGGAGCTTCCATCCCCAGCTGGAGCCAATGTTAGTGTCAGTCAGTTTTTCCTACCACCAGTGATCAGATGTTCTCTTTCAGAATGTCCATTAGGGTTTAAGGTCAAGTTTTTGTCATTTTACTAGGTCCTCCATTAAAAAACTTTGGTCACTGGTTAGTATGTCTAGGGTTATTTTCACTTTCTCAAGAATTTTTACATGCCGTCACTTTCATCATTCAGTTGAGTGTATCATCATTAAGAGAATATCATCATCATGTCAGTCATCACCATCATGATTTCACTCAGTCTAGTGTCTCCATTAGGTCATTAGGCTTTCAAGGTCACCAACACTTTCATTTCATGCATAAAATCTGGCATAGGATGAGTTGTGATAAGCAAGTCTTTTCAATAAATTTTGATTTCAGATGTAATTTCATGTTTCTATATGTAATAAGTACTTCATAGCTGCAGTTTCAAAGTTCCAAAAAGAAGGTACATTGTTCAAAAGAAGATACAAAGTCTAGGTTACAAATGTCCAAGGCTGCCAGGTTCAAAAGAATGAAAGTCATGTTTAAAAAAGACATGTGGGGCCCATTATCACTCAAAAGAGTATTATGCTATGTCTATAAAAGCCCAAAGAGATTCATACACATTCCATTTACATTCTTATCTTACCTTGTCATCGAGCTAATTCCTCCTTAGCTGAGAAAACACGAGGTTTTTTAGCCAAATTTGAAATTTTTTCTTGGCAATGCGCTTATAGACAAGGTGTTGCATTTCTAGAGGTGGCGCTGCGCATCGGTGAACTACACTGTGCACGGGACAGGGTCTCCCAGAATTGCAACAAATCACTCAAATATGAGTTTTCAATCCTCTAAATCTAGTATTTTTAATCCTCTAAGCTTCATAATAGGTAATAACACTCCTTTGCATCCCCTCTTCCTTTGGAAAAACAAACAAAATGATTGTGAGTTTAGTCCTCTAGGGTTTTCTATGAGTTTCATGTTTTGAGCTTGCAAATGATCAGTTGGAGCTATGAAACCATAAAATCACTATCCATGTGCCTTTATATGCATGCAAATCATCATCCCCATTCACCAACAAACCATTTCCCTTCATTCCACTTCACCTCCCTACAAACCCTAGCCCTAATCTATCAAATTGGAAGTTTCCCTAGCTAGGACTGTGTTTAAATTTCCTAGCTCATCTCCCTCATTCATTTACCTTAATTTACCTTCATTTTGTAGAATTTCCCACTGTAGATCACCTGATAATGCAATATACTAAAGCAAAATACTTGATATACTTCTACAAACAAACTTGCAGAAGCTTAATTGATTTTGAGCAAGATCAAATAGAACACATATAACAGAGAATGAGAAATCAATCACACATGAACACAGAAGAATACTCTGGGGAAAGCCTCAGCTAAAAAACCTGATCTCTGTATTATCATACAAGTGGAAATATCTCTGGATTACACAAAGCTTTAGTTCACAAGCTATCCAGCTCTCAATACAATCCCTCAATGCTGCTCATAGACTGAATAGACACAACATATGCCTTCCTCTAGTCCTCCAAGCCTCCTATTTCCTTGCGCAGTTTCTCCTGGGTCCTCTGGCTGCCACCTGTGTGAATTCACCTCTCACACAACTCACCAAACTCAGAAGTAACTGCGCAATCTCCAAGGAATGAATTCCTTCTGCATGCAAGAGATATTCTCAATGGAATATTCCTGCAACTGATAGTACACTGTCCCATCATCTGATCTCAACTAGGTCTCTGACTGAATTGACATGCATGAGTTATTTATGAGAGAATATTCAGTTATCTGAAGTGCAGTAGTTACATGCATGCATGCATTAACTAACTGAACTCACAATCAGTTCCACAAACTGTTGGAACTAATCTAACTGGACTTAACTCAGTTAACTGAGCTAACTAATTACAACTCAAAGTACAACTCATCCTAATCACTTTAATTAAGGGATAACTTCCTCAATCAAAGGGACAACTGTTGCATGTCTTCACATAGACTTCATGTTTGATTTTTTCCAATTAATTAATTATTTTTCAAACAGCTGCTAAGATCAAATTCGAATTTTAATTCTCAATTTTAGTTCAGGGACTAACTAAAATTGGAATGTATCCCGAAATGCTATTTATAGCAATGCTATTTTTAGCACTTCTATATTTAGCATTTCTTCTTGTTATTTTCAACACTCCCTCTCAACAAGAAAGGGATTATCTGTCACCCCAATCCTATCTCTGTGGAACTCGAATTTGCATTTTGACAATGCCTTAGTCAAAATATTTGCATCCTGTTCCTCGGTCGAAACATACAACAACAACATGATCCTCTTCACCACACAGCCTTGAAGATGATGATACCGGATATCGATGTGCTTGGACCTGTCATGAAATACTGGATTCTCAGAGAGTTTGATACAACTCTGATTATCGCAATAGATCACAATTGGATCCATCCTCTGACCAAACAATCCAACTATAATTTTCCGCATCCAAATGGCCTCACATGCTGCTTGACTGGCAGCCATGTATTCAGCCTTTGTTGAGCTAAGTGCAACTGACCTCTGTTTCCTGCTGTACCAAGAAACTGCAGCTGAACCAAGGTTGAAAATTCCTCCTGAAGTGCTCTTTCGATTTGATGGACTCCCTGCCCAATATGCATGTGTGAAGCCCTGAAGCTTCACTCCCTCTGTCCATCTGTACCATAATCCATACTAAGATGTGCCTCTGAGGTATCTCAGCACATGCTTCGCTGCCTTCCAAAATAGCTTGGTAGGCTGAACCATAGCTTGACTCAGTTGGTTCACCGCAAAGCACAAATCTGGTCGTGTGTTAACTAGATACATCAATGAACCCACAAGCTGCCGATAAACAGTAGCAGCTACTACCTCACCTGAAGTAGCATCCTCCTTCCTCCAGTTACCTGCTAGAGGAGTCTGCATGGGCTTGCACTTCTCCATGTGGAATCGCTTGAGTATCTCATTGGCATACTTGCCTTGAGACACAAACACTTCCCCATCCTTTTGCCACACTTCCATGCCTAGAAAGTAGTGCATAAGACCCATGTCTTTCATTTAGAACTCTCTTGCAAAGTCCCCCTTACAAGACTTGATCAAATGATCATCACCTGTCAATATCAGATCATCAACATAAAGGACAATGATCAATGGCTTACCTTCTACCATGATGTGGTAAAGGTTCGCATCCGCTTCACTCTTTGTGAAGCCCAACCCGGTGAAATAGCTGTCGATCTTGGTGTACCAAGCATGAGGTGCTTGCTTCAGCCCGTACAAATCTCTCTTGAGTCAACACACATGCGACTCATGATCGAAGGTCTCAAATCCTTCTGGCTGCTCTATGTACACCTCTTCCTTAATCTTGCCATTGAGGAATGTAGTCTTCATATCCATATGATGGATCTTCCAACCCATCTGTGTTGATAGTGCCAACATCGATCTGATAGATGAGTACCTTGCTACAGGAGCAAAAGTCTCATCATAGTCGATCCCCTCGACCTGTGAAAAACCACAGGCAACGAACCTTGCCTTATTGTTCTCCACACTGCCATCAGCTACTTGCTTTACCTTGTAAAGCCATCGGGAACTCACCATTGACTTGTCCTCCGATCTTGGGACAACATCCCAAACACTGTTTCGAACGATGGAGTCGTACTCCTCCACCATAGCATCAACCCAGACTGGTTGCTACACTGCTTCCTCGAAGGAAGATGGTTTGGTCTCTACACACTCCCCAACCAGGGCCATGTAACTAGTGTACTGCTCCGGTGATATCCTATGTCTGCGCTGAGAGGATGGCTGTCCCACATTCTCTCTCGCATCCATCACCAATCTGTGAGCTTCCCTTGAGCGTTTCCGCCCATCTTTGGAAGACTCTACATGAGTGGATGTCTCCACTCCTGGATCCTCTGCATGCAGCTGCTTCGCATCAGTCTGAGGCTCCTCCTCCTTAGGAACCAAAAGTTCCTCCTCTGCATGCAACTTGAGCTCCCTCTCAAGGGATACTCACATGGCTTTATGCTCGTCAAACTTCAGATCTCTGTGTACCACTGTCCTCTGACTAGTAGACAAGAACACCCGATAGGTGTGGGGTGTATCAGTGTACCCCACAAGTATCCCCAACTCAGCTGTTGGCTCTAGCTTCTTCCGGGCATCTTTGGTCACATGGCAATAAACCGATGATCCAAAGATCCTGAAGTGACTCACATCTGGTCTCTTCCCAGAAAAGGCCTCCACTGGTGTCTTCATCCCCAGTATACGATGCAGGCTTCTATTCTACAAGTATACTATTGTATTGCATGCCTTAGCCCACAAATGAAGTGGTAGGCTTTGGTCATGCAACATCGCCCGAGCTGCTCCCACAATCGATCTATTCTTCCTTTCATCCACCCCATTCTCTTGTGGGTTATGGGGTGTCGTCAACTCCCGTTTAATTCCTTTTGTTGCACAAAAGTCCTTAAACTGTTGGGAGACATACTCTCCACCATTATTGCTTCGCAAGGCCCTTATTTTCTTTCCAGATTCTTTCTCAACCAAGGCTTTGATCTCACAAAACCTTGAGAAGGTTTGATCCTTCTTCTGCATGAAGTAGATTCAACATCTACGAGAAAAATCATCAATAAAAATAACATAGTACCTTTGTTTAGCAGTGGAGGTTGTAGAGAATGGTCCACACACATCTGTATGAACTCGCTCCAGGATTGCTCCAGCTCTACTGGCTCGATCCTGAAAGGAAGATTTTGCATACTTACCCAAGGTACAACCTTTGCATGTATCCACTTGCTCCAATTTGCCCTTGGGAATTCCGGTAGAAATCTACTGCATGATCTTCAAGGCCCCATGGTGCAAGTGGCCCAATATTATATGCCATAGCTCACCAACATCTTGGCTCTGCACCAACTCTGCTTTGGAACTCAATGCAGCACAGTTGTCTACCTCCAGCTTGTAGAGATTCTTAACTCGAATCCCAATCCTCTTGGTCTGTCCAATGCTGATATGCCTCAGGAATGCCTTTCCTTTACTAAAGACTTCATCATAGCCTTTGTATTCCAACATAGCGACGAACACAAGGTTCTTCTTCAGACCATGCACATACTTTACATCAATCAGGGTGAGAGGAGCTCCATGCTCCCTCTGAAACACAACCGTACCTTCACCTGAAACACAATACTTTCCATCATTACCCATATCTATGTGCATCTGGAGGTCCTTCTCCTCCAAGGTACTGAATAGACTCTTGTCGTCGGTCATGTGGAATGAGGCTTCACTGTCCAGGTACCAAACACAACCCACCGTCGATGAAACCATGCATGCGATTAGGGTGAAATCCAATTTGAACTGTGAGGCCAGTGCCTCACCATCTGATCCTTTTGAGGATCCCTTCTTGGATTTCTTCTGTGGACAATTCGTAGCATAATGGCCCACCTCATGACAATGAAAGCATCTCACTTTTGATTTGTCAATATTCTTCCCACCATGGGAAGAACTCGATTTAGAATGGGAAGCCTTCCCCTTCCCTTTCCTCGCCTTACTCACTAAGGCTAGATTTTCTTCATCATCTTGCTTTGATGAAGATCCATCTCTGTTGCTTCTTCTTATCTCCTCCTTCATCAGATCCAACCAAAGTCGTTCCCAATCTGGCAGTTTCTCTCTTCTGTTTACTGAGTCTTGGTAGCTATGCCAGCTCTTAGGAAGATCGAGGAGAGCAAGACTCACCATGTCATCCTCGATTGTCGTGATCCCTACACTTCCAAGCTCATCCCTGCAGGTGGTGAGCTTGTTCAGATATGTAGAGATCGTGTCGCCCTTTTCACACTTGATTTTCCGAAGCTTGCCTTTCAGCACCAGCTTCCTCTGATCGTTGCTATTCTGATATAGATCCTTCAATGTTTTCCACATTGAAAACGGTGTCTCCTTCCCATGGAGACTCGAGACAATGTGGTCTTGAATTCCCTCCAGAAGAATCCTCCTTGCTCTAGCCACACATTTCTTCCATTCCGCCAATTCTTGGGCATTAGCAGCTGCTGGCTTGGGGACTTCTTGATCAATGAAGTCCTTCAAACCGTTTTCCTCTAATACCGCTTCCATGCGATCCTTCCAGGCTATATAATTCAAGCTTCCATCCAGGGCATACTCGAGTCTCAAACCATTGAACGCCATTGGTGAAATTTGAGATGTGATAAGAATTCGATTTCTATAATCATGAACTTCAAACTTTGAACTTCGCCCTTCTTTGTATACTATTCTTTGCTTTGATCACCTTTTCTCATACCATGTATAATTTCCCACTGTAGATCACCTGATAATGCAATATACTAAAGAAAAATACTTGATCTACTTCTACAAACAAACTTGCAGAAGCTTAATCGATTTTGAGCAAGATCAAATAGACACATATAACAGAGAATGAGAAATCAATCACACATGAACACAGAAGAATACTTTGGGGAAAGCCTCAGCTAAAAACCCCAATCTTTGTATTATCATACAAGTGGAAATATCTCCAAATTACACAAAGCTTTAGCTCACAAGCTATCCAGCTCTCAATACAATCCCTCAATGTTGCTCATAGACAGAATAGACACAACATATGCCTTCCTCCAGTGCTCCAAGCCTCCTATTTCCTTGCGCAATTTCTCATGGGTCCTCTGGCTGCCACCTGTGTGAATTCACCTCTCACACAACTCACCAAGCTCAGAAGTAACTATGCAATCTCCAAGGAATGAATTCTTTCTGCATGCAAGAGATATCCTCAATGGAATATTCCTGCAACTGATAGTACACTGTCCCATCATCTGATCTCAACTAGGTCTCTGACTGAACTGACATGCATGAGTTATTTATGAGAGAATATTCAGTTATCTGAAGTGCAGTAGTTACATGCATGCATGCATTAACTAACTGAACTCACAATCAGTTCCACAAACTATTGGAACTAATCTAACTGGACTTAACTCAGTTAACTGAGCTAACTAATTACAACTCAAAGTACAACTCATCCTAATCACTTTAATTAAGGGATAACTTCCTCAATCAAAGGGAAAATTGTTGCATGTCTTCACATAGACTTCATGTTTGATTTTCTTCAACTAATTAACTGAAGATGAATTAATTAATTATTTTTCAAACAGCTGCTAAGATCAAATTCGAATTTTAATTCTCAATTTTAGTTCAGGGACTAACTAAAATTGGAATGTATCTCGAAATGCTATTTATAGCAATGTTATTTTTATCACTTCTATATTTAGCATTTCTTGTTGCTATTTTCAACACATTTAACTTCCTAAGGATTCCTAAAACCCCTATCCATCTCCCAAAATTTTCCTACTCCCATCTCCCTTCCTTAAACTCCCTCATTTCACCACTTCAATCACTTTTCACTGTTTTTTCCCCTTTCCTATCATCTAGGGTTTCAAAAATGGAAGGAGACTCTTCACCATCAGAGAAAAGAAAACATCATAAAGGGGGGAAGATTCTGAGGTATGAGCCCACAAATTGCAATGAGATCAATTCTTCACCATTCATAAGACAATGCTTTGAAGATGTCAACTTCCTAGGGTTTTGTCAAAGAGTGGGAGAGGTAAGTTTTCATGAGCAACTCACTAATTTGATTGCCACCAATCTAAAAGGAGAAAAGGCCACCATTGCAGGGATTGATTTCACATTCTCAGTTGATGCCATCTCTCTTGCCACAGGGATACCAAATCATGGGGAGTATTGGTTCAAAGGCATGAGCCTAGACCTTGAGCAATACAAACCCTTCTTGAAATCACCCTACAAAGAGGCTCATTCACACATCATTCCATTCAGATACTTGTTGGAAAAGTATGCACCATTGATGAAGGTTGTGATGAAGTTTTTCACTTGTGAGGGGAGGTTTTCTAGGTTGTATCAATATCACATTAGGCTGCTCATGCACTTCACAGCTGTGAAACCTCTTAACTTGTGTAACTACTTGTGTAGAAGTGTCATCAAAATGTCTAAAAAGGTGCAAATGAAAAACAAAGAGCATTACCCTAGCCTTTTCCACCACAGTTTGATAAAGGTTGTGTTGACGGTGTTGGACCTGCCAACATGTCAAGGGGATCTCCCTGGTAAGAAGTCCCAGTTAGACCTCAAACCGTTTGGTGTAGGAGTCCCAGCAGTGGGTCGTAAGGTAATGCCTTGACCGTGATGTCGCATAGAGGTAAGTAAGATAACTCTGTCAGTGGCAAGGGTGTGATTGATGCAATGAGTCAAGGAAGGTGTATGAGAGGTTCCAACACTTCGAAAGGGGGAGGAGGTGAAGGTGAGTTCTAGGTTGAAAGGGAGTAGTCCCAAATTGGCTAGGAACACACAACATAAAGGACATGCACATCTTCCGGCAGAGCAGTCCACTTAGATGCAGCAGCCACATCATACAAGGTAAGATAACACGTACAACACTCACAGATCAGTTCGACACAAGTGTGACAGTTGTTATAGCAAGGTTCAAGTGAAAGGTCTGTCTGATGTCCAACAGAAGAGTCGACAAAAACGGTGATAGCATTAACAAAATATTCAACATATTAACAACAAGATTCATATAATTGCATGTGAACCAGTTCATACACAAGTATGTAAGTTAAACAACACATATCATTAAAGATACTGGAGCAGTCCAACTACAATAACGACATATGCATGAAAATGTGTTGACTGTTATTATATAAAGAAGTGTAAGTCACAATCATACAATACATCCATGTAAACCTGCTAGCCCCAACAGTGGAACGTTACATCCACATCCACCTACTCCTCCAAAGAGATGTACTAGCTCCGTGCAGTGGAGAATCCAAGGCACATTACAATACTGTCCAAGCCTTCTTCAAGATAGTCTTAGTAAAAGCTTGGCTGACCAAAAGCCTATACAATGAGTTATGAGGGAATATTTATAGCAAAGGGTGGGGTGACCCTTGACATTCCCCTTTGTGACAGTTCAACTACCCTCATGACTCTTCACCTACTCTATGAATGTTACGTCCAACTATGGATACTTGAATTACACTTGACACGACTCAACGTTACAATGCACATGTATTCATGTGAGACAACATGGCTTGAGCAAGCCAAGCAAGACAACACTACCACTCAGTCCACTGTGGTGAGACCAACTCTATGACATGCCTGTGATGGTAAAGGTGGTGAGTTGATGCCAAGCTTGGTCATCCGTGATGGTGTGCATGCACCTCATGGTGACATATTTCTGAAGCAAACTCTTGCCTCCATTACAAACGATGCATTGGTTCGGCCCCTTCATCCAACTCGTCTGCTAACATGCACATGGTCTTCTTGGGTATAGTTGAACCAACAACACACTGATGCATAGTGTCCGTGTTGATATTGAAGTGTGTGATGGTGGTCATGTGCATCAACTTGTTGAAGTACCCATTCGGCTCCCGTTGGACTTGCTTCTTGTCTTCGCCTTGGTGAGTGTGTTGAATGGGTTGGATTGCATGCGTACACACAATGAAATGCATGTTGTTGAATCCCTTGCATGCAATCAACCACACTAGTCACCATGTCTACTCCGTGTTAGCTGCTGGGATAGATCTTTAACTTGCCTGGGAGCAGTTTCATCCGTGAGCGCATGTTGCGCCCACTGTTGTTCCTGATCCTACTGCAACTCATTCATCTATCTGTGTAGCTTCATGTTCTTCCTGAGTTGCTGATTCAACACCTGCAACTCCTTCTTTGTTACATCTTCTGCCTTTGTGTGAGCTTCATGTCGCGCCATCACTCCATAGCTGAAGTATCCAAAGTTGCTTTCATAATCAATGGACCTACTTGAGCTTGCAACCTTGTTCCACCTTCGTGTTGTCAACAATCCTCCTCTTGCATTCATTGCATTTGGTATGTTGTCTTCAGCTGCTATTCATGATGCTACTTGTTGTGATGCTATCGCTTGATGTCCTTGTCTACAAATAACTTGATGTCTTTGTAAGTAGGAAATCTCATAGACACTTGATCGACTACATCCCCAAGCATGCTCTAAACGGTGTCCTAATCTATGCTCTCCTGTAAACCATTGTACCTATATTGTTGAGAGGTAGATGAACACCTGCGATACCTGGAGACATGGAAACACTCATAGCAAGCAATATGTCAGTCGAAAACCAAAATGAACATGAGAACTAACTTGCAACATACCTGGGTGAATGATCATGAAGGTTGTACACTTTCAGTCGGGAGGTGGGGAGATCGACTGCCAAGCCTGCTCAAGGCACAGTTTGGGCTACTAGTAGACTGGCTGACTGCTAGAACTGCGCAATGCACAGTCCAGTCTGGTTGCTGACTGTTGGGATTGCGCTATTCGAAATTCCATCTGGGAAGGACTACTGGCCTGGGGACAGATCTGTGCAATATCTTGGGCCAAGCAGCCACTATCCTCCAGAAATGCGCAAAACAGTCCTGGAGGCCAGTGCCGGGAAGGAATGCACAAATCTGGAGAGGAAGGTGAGCCTTCCTTTCCCAGATTGTGCAATGTAGCCTTGGTGAAGGCAGAGCCTGGGCCAAGGTTGGCCCGACTCGCCGACAGGCAACTGAAAGCAAGTAAGTCAATGAATGCATGGCGACACTAAGTGATAGCAGAAGTGATTGACAATGCATGCAAAACATGAATGAAAGATTCAACAAACAGATCAACATGCATGTGGGTGAGGCAATTCGCCGGTTGGGCGAACGTTCTGCAAAATAATTTCATGCATGCGACAGTAGTGAGATAGCATCGAAAAATGAAATAGAGCTAGGATAAGCTAGGATATATGTAAATGACAGCAAGAATTCAAAGAAATCAAGCAAATGATACTCCTACAAGTGAAAAGACAAAAAGCAACAGAAATGCGGCACAGGGCATAGGAAGCGGGCTTATCCCAAGACAACTGAGTTGAATGTGCTGACTGCTCCTAGATGTGATGTGGGATGTTAGAGATGCAAGGTTGATGTGAGGGATGAGCTCTGCAATGTTCATTTGATTAGTTTTGATACAATCGAGGTTGTGACACGCATGCCACGAATTTAGGGGAAGCGACACTTGGTGGGAGGTTTCAGAATTTCTCCTTACATGTAACCTCCAACTGCTAAACATAGATCCCTGAAACAAGGGATGCCTTTGCATGTTGCCTTGGGAGAAGCAACCCATGCATGCAAGTTTGTTTTGCTCAGTCTCGGAGGGAACCGGTCAACTCAACTGCACATGCAAGAGACTACTGGATTGCTGGAGAAAAATGTGCATTTCTGGCTAGGAGCTGGGCTAGTTTCCGAGGAGATTTCTGCAATTTCTGGGCAGGTTAACTAACTGCTACCCAGATTTGTGGAAATCCTGGGCTGAACAACTTGCTGCTAGGAAAATTTGTGCAAATCCTGTTGGGAAGGTTGGCTGGCAGGATTACGCAATCCTAAAGCCCAGCAGGATGTCAGAGAGGATTGCACAATTTCTAGAGGGAAGGCCGGTTGCCCTCTTGAAATGCACAATTTTCAAGGGGAATTTGCTAAGCCTGCAACTAGACCAAGTCCGGGTGAGCAACCTATGAAGGGAAAAGATCAAACTGTGATCGATAGGCTGCCTTTGAGAAAGAAAGACATTGAAGCTTGAGGACTTGATGAAGCAAGGCAAGTTGTTGTGAAGGTTGGTAGGGAGGCTCCAAAACAAACTAGGGAAATATTTTGGAGGGTGGTTGTAGCCGCTACAACAGGTTGTAGTCCTCCATAAGTTGGCAGAAAAGAACATTGCATGCGATACCTTTACTGAAGCAGCCTTGCAAAGGCATGAGACTACATCACCAAGCTAGCACCAAGACACATCAGCACAGTCTATGGAGGTCCGGTCATCAAAAAAATCAGAGGAGGTTCCCAAGGCACCTAGACCTAAGGTGAACGAAACATACCAGAGAGGAAAAAGACTTGTGTTTGCTCCTCAAGTTGAGGAAAGGGCCAAGCTTTCTACATCAGCACAACAAGGATCACATTTGTAGGATGAGGAGCTAATTGAGCATGATTTTGACCTAGTTGACTTGGAGGCAGCAGATGAGCATTCAAACTTGCAACAAGCTATCAAAGAGAAGGATTCCCAGATCATGGAGCTCCAGGACAATTTGGCAAGGGCCAAATTTATCATTTCTTTCCTTGAGAAAGAAAATAGTCAACTCAAGGTCAAACAATTAATGATGGAAAAAGAGAAATTTAGGATGTTGAGGCAAGAGGTCAAAGATAAAGCAGTGTTAGAGCATGATAAGCATGATGAACAGGAGAAGCAAGTTGGAAGGAAGAGGCCTAGGACAATGGGTCTCAAAAAGGCATTGCAAAAAGAAAGAGACCAAAACCTACTAGTAAAGGATTTGAGCAGTGAAGACAAAATTGCTATGGAAATCAATGAAGACAGGGAATATTGGCTAGACAAAGTCAATGGCCATCTAGAGAAGATTCTTGAAAATCTTAACAGGGATAACCATATGTTGAGGCACATGGCCCACCACTACCAAACCGGAAACAAGATTTGCAACATCAAGGTCAAACAAATGCAAAAGAGGATGAAGGAAACCCTAAAAGGCAAAGATGAGAAGGACAACTTGAAGATGCTTGTTGAGGCATGCATGATAGCATAGTACACCTTTTGCTATGGGTCTGCAGTGGACCTCAAAAAAACACCGTTTAGGGGGTCAAAACGTCTTCAGAAGTTCAAGACCCGAAAAACTACTAAAAATAGTAAATGATGAAATAAACAAGGAAACAAATGAAACTAACTGGAGGTCTAGGTGGGATAGGTGGGTGGCCACCGATATCCACCTGGATCATTCCTCCCCCTTAGGAAGAAATGGTCCCCATTGTGTGCAGATTCTCCATGAGGTGAGGAAATTTTTGTTGAACCGGGTCCCTAGTGAGCCACTTGCCTTGGTGCAAGAGTTGGCCAGCTTTGACAACCGATATAGTTGGATCTTTTTCTAGTGAGTGTTCTTCACCTATGTGTCCATAATCTAATCAGTTGTGGCCTGTTCCATGCAATATAGCTTTAAATTTTTTGGTGTGAGTTGTTCTGCAATGTCTCATGTGTCCAGCAATGGTGGGAAGTGTGGTCGAAGCTGGTCCACATTGAACATTGGGTACATGCCAAGGAATTGGGGAATGTTGATATCAAAAGATTTGTCTCCCATAGCCTTGGTAATGGTGTAAGGACCATATCATAGTGGTTGAGCTTCTGATGGGCTCCGATAAGGCGTTATATCTACAAATGCAACCAGATTTTGTCGCCCACCTGAAACTTGTGTGGAACATGATGTTGATCCGTTGCTACTTTTACTTGGCATTTGACTTCTCCAGGATGTCGTGAACCTACTGGCAGATGTGTTGGAAGTTTTCAATAAATCTAGTCACTTTATCAACCTTAGACAATACATGTGTGGATTTTTTCTGCATAGTCGCATGAGGCATGGCAACATCAATCAGACACAATAGTTGAAATCCTAGACCCACTTGAAAGGGACTGCAACCAATTGAGCTATGGAGAGCTCTATTATAAATATGTTGCACATATGGAAGTCTCTCATCCCAGGTTCGAGGATGCTTGGAGTTGTACATGCAGAGTATGTGCACTATCATCCTATTGACGACCTCTGTTTGGCCATCAATCTGGAGGTGGAAGGCGGTCGATTTGGTGAGCTTGGTGTCCAATAGTGTCCAGAGGCTTGAGTAGAATGTGCTTAGGAGCTTTTTATCCCAATATAATATAATGGTCTACAGGATCCAAAAATGTACCCATACTCATTCAAAGAAGAGTTTCACAGTGTCCTCTGTTGTGATACTCTTCTTGCAGACCGCAAATATATCCATCTTAGAAAATTTGTCCACGACCACAAATACATAGTCATTACTATTGGACACTTAATCCTCTATGGGTTGGTGTAGAATGTGAACAACCACGAGAGTCCAAGAGACCTTGGGATGTGGAACCCAACGGTCACAAAAATGTACTATAAATGTATATCATGTCAATAATAATGCATTCAATGTTTATCATCCACCTTTCCTATTTACATTCCATGTGACTTTAACATGGTATCAGAACGAGTATTTTCCTGTCCTGCTCCATTCTAAGCCACTGATTTTGTGATTTCTATGTGCTTGAAAGTTGGGCTATCAGTCCTGCATTTGATGAATATCTTATCAACTAAATTTTAGTTGCATTCTATGCCTATGTAACTCCTCTCCTTGCCATTATTCATGAAACATGTTGTCCTGCCTTCAACACTATTTCCATTGGTTGTGAAAAGCATTGCCCTAAGCTTCCCTCAATAGTGCTACCCTGAGCGCTTGCATGGTAACCATTTTTTTAATCTGCCTGTCATTCTATAGATAACATTTCTCATATTATGGAAATATTATGGGCATAACATTATGGAAGCCAGTGGTAGATGGGGGCACTAATTGTTATTGGTCAGAGTTGCATGGTCCAAGAGAGAAACACACATGAGCATTTTTTTCATATCGGTATTCGCGAAGTCTTGAAGAAGTATACACCTCCTCCTTGGCAGCATTCTCCTGGTCCTGAGCTTGGTACCATCAATTCCTCTGCTTCTGGGCAGGCTGAGTCATCAGCGCCTAACTAACCCCATCTCTCTCCTTCACCTTATGTTCGGTCTCTTCCTGGTGTTTCTTCACAATAAGCCTTAGGGTTTCTTCATTTTCCCTATTGAGAGCCTCTTCCCGCATAATATCTGCATAAGTCTAGACGACAACATTGGGGGTCTTGTCGCCCATGGCGAAGGCATCGTTTCTGTCAGGGGAAATAATTCTGTTAAGCCTCCTCTTCCTGTAATCATCTTCTCTATCAATAATCCATTAGTGTTTCTTGAACCCGAAATCATCCTCCTTCTTTGCTATGCCTCTTGGAAAATCCTTCAGCATTGATTTGGGCATAGTGTACGAGGCCAATTTTCGAGCAACCTCTCTTTCAGTAGGATCTTGATCCTCTTCTTCCCCATTCAATGGAATGGAGTGTTCATAAGCCTCAAACTTGTTAATTCCACCATACAAATCTGCATTAAAAGTTACAGCCGAAAGCGATGCGAGATATTGTTCCTTCTTCTGCCTTTCCTCCTGAATTCTGGCAATATCAACATCGAGAGTATCCATTTCTATGAGCAAACCCTGGTGACACTATCTAGGGTTTTAAAATAATCAAAACCCTACTTGATGCAAACCCGAAAAAAAAGGAAACCCAAATGTAAAACCTTGATTTCCGATGGTTCAAAGCCCTCCAAGATTGTATTGTTGGTACGTGGACTGAGGGGTATAGGCATATTTGATTCTTACTGAGTTATTTTTAGCAGAAGATCGAAGAGGATGTTTTTATTTATGAGTAGAAGAAGTTTTGTAGCAGCGTGGCAGTGAAGGAGGAGGAGTCATTCTTTTGTGCACCCAATTATCACTTGTGGTTCTCCTGCAGTTCCAGATTTGTGTGCCTATTGGATCGCTTTTTTATTGATGTAGCCACCTATACATCAGAGGTCGAGTTGATTTCTTACACCTGTAGGAGAATTTTTTGAGAGAAAGACGAGTTTTTCTCATCTCTGTAGCCAGCTAGCAGCCTATCACTACAGATTTGCATTTCCTATTCCTGCAGCAGCTTGTTTGGAATGCGAAGTTGGGTTCAAATAGTCCCAGATCAACCCATTCAATATTTGTCCATTGGGATAAATTACCAAGTGTATTCTTTGCATTAGTATTGTAAAAGTTTGGTGTTGCTCTCTATGTTGGTTTGAAACATTGAAGGTTGCGAACTGGGTTTTATTTATTTTAGATTATTGTTGATGAATTGAGTTGACCTATTGAAGTTTAAAAATTACTCAAATTGGCAATCTATTAGAAATATTAAGAACTTTAATTATTTCAACTACTGAAACCACAATCAACATTAGCAAGGAAACTTTTTTTGACATTCAAACTTGCCTGCAACATACATAAGAGAAGATTGATTTTTTGCAGCTTGAATCTCAGCTTCAGCAAGATGAGTTGCAACAACATAATAATCATGACATACATCAACAACCAGCAAGTCATGAAGTCAATAATGTTGAGTTTGATCCCCATCAAGTGCCAATTTCAAGAGAAGTTTTGCATAAAGATGCAGAAATTCAGCCTGCACTTCCTAAACAAATCATCAGACCTTGGGAAGAGCTTGTCCACAACAAGCACAAAACAGGTCTTGGATATGATAAGGAGGTGTCCTTTCATATTCCAAACTACTCCAAGCCAATCCAATTTCAAAGTGCTAGATTTCTTCAGGACGGTTCATCTTCACCTGCTCCTCATGACAGTTCACCTTCAACTATTTCAGATTCTGGTCCTCTTCCACACCAGCCACAAAAAATTGTGAAATGCCAACACTGTGACCAAGTTGGCCATATGAAATATCACTATTTTTATCCTCATCCATGTGAGCACTGTCATAAAACCACCCATTCTTCACACAGATGCTTCAGAAACAAGCCTATTGCAAGAACAAAGATTCATCTTGGATGGATCGCTTTTTGGCAATGGGCATCAACAACCAAGAAGATATTTCAGTCATATGTCTGAACTTGTTCTAGAGTATTGAACAATCTTGCAGTTGAGTTTTCTCCATCATCTCACCTTGTATCTGACAGGGGGGGAAGTGATTGTCATCTACAAGCTTCAAAGCCACATCAAGCAAGCTTGAGACACAACCTGCCATACTAGATTTAGAGTTGTAGCCAAAGATAAAGATTCCCCTAAACATGCCTTCAGTTGGTGATGCCTCTTCAAAGAATTGGGGACACTTCCTCTTGCAGAATACTTTAGCTTCTTGTCATTTTTGGAAGAGTTCCGGGAATTGCATTAAGCATTCCAAAGTTGTTGGTCATCCTTAAACCATCACAAATTGATACCTCCCTTTTGAGGTTGAGGTTCTCCCTTTTTATACAGGGTGAGACCTCCCTTTCAAGGTTGAAGGTTTCCCTCTTCAAAACATGAGCACTTCCTCTAGCAGAAGACCTCGGCAACATGCCAGATTTGGAAGAGTTCCGCGAACTGCACTTAAGCATTCCAATGGCGGTGGTCATCCTTAAACCACCCCCCTTATACCAACATTTTAGAGAGCACATTCAACCTAGTGTTTCCATGCATTTTTTCACATTTTGTATTACAATTCTTTTCTTGGACTCATACATATCTGTTCGGATTAAGGGGGGGAATGTTGGACACCTGATCCTCTATGGGCTGGTGTGGAATGTGAACAACCACGAGAGTCCAAGAGACCTTGGGATGTGGAACCCAACGGTCACACAAATGTACTATAAATGTATATCATGTAAATAATAATGCATTCAGTGTTTATCATCCACCTTTCCTATTTACATTCCATGTGACTTTAACAATTACCATGATTGGTAGAAGGGAGGCGAAACATATAGTCCATGGAGATGGATTCCCATGGTTGGTTTGGAGTAGGCAAAAGAGTGTACAAGCCTTGCTTCTTGATGGTTGGCTTGGTGATGGCGCATGCAATGCAAGATCTGATATATTTCCCAACATTCAATAGTTTGGGCCAATAAAAGTACTTTTGTAGTACAACCACAGTTTTATCCACACCAAAGTGTCCCGTGGACCGACTGTAGTGCGCCTCCCAAATCAGATTCGCACACTCGCTTGAAGGAACACAAAGGTGGCCCAAGTAGCATAATAATGCATCTTGGAGGTGGAAATCAAGAACTTGCTTGCTAGCTACTAGCATCTGGTATGTCGAGGTGAACTCTGGATCATTTTTGAATAGTTGCAACCATCTAGAGGTCTCATGAACACAAGAGTTGAGAATAGTAGTCAATGTTGCAACTAGGGCTGAGTGAGGCAATCTGCAACATGATTGGTGTTGCCTTTTTTTTGTTTAATGTTCAAGTGGAATTGTTGCATATATGTAGACCACTTCTGATGGCGATCCTTCTGCAACTTCCCCTGTGTCTGTATAAACTAAAGAGGTCGTCGATCGGTGTGGATGACCATCTCCTTCCCTAGAATGTAGTGCTTCCATTGTCGAAAATCTTGCACGATGGAATACATTTCTGTATCATAGGTGGGGTACTTCCAAATTGTATCAAAAAGTGTCTCACAATGATAGGCCACTGTGTTGGGTTGTGTTATATTCTTTCCATGACTAGCCCACGTAGTTAACAGGGGGGTTAGAGGGGGGGCGGAGCCCCCCCTTCGTTGTGCCAATTGCATAGTGGGGGGTCACAGGGGGTTTGAGGGGTGTAGGTAACCCCACTCTATGGGGTCCGAGGCAGCACCCTGGAAAATTATGGTTTTGGAACCTATGTTAGGTTGGGCAGACCCACCTATGGTTTTGTTCATGATTTTCGCACATGTTTTTGGATGCAATGGTTTTCGGTCCATGGTTTTGGACGCGATGGTTTTTGGTCCATGGTATTGGATGCTTCGGCATGTATAAATATGTATTGTAACATTGAAAGGACAATAATGAAAAATCAAGTTGGTAGTCCCGGTTTTGGGATCCAGGGGAAAATCTATGTGTATATGTGTTTTATGTGTTATGCTCTCGCATTGTTTATTTTCCGTGTTTAAGAATTCGTATGCAGGTAATTTATGTGTGGGGTTAAAACCTACATTTGGTATCGGTGTTGTTTTGGCTTCAAGGGGATGCCTTTGTTGCTGAGGGATTTCGCTCGAGCTTGTGGTAGACCCTGTTTAGTAGGAGATCTGTGGGATCGATTCTGGTAATGAAGGAAGGTGGCAAGTAGTGGAAAGATAGAGATCGAGAAATTTAATGGTCAAAGTTTTGAGTTGTGGAAACTCAAGATGGACGATCTGTTGATGGATAAAGATCAGTGGATCGCGATAGATCCAGGTAGTAAACCAACAGGAGTGTTTGATGAGGAATGGAAGAAGTTGGATCGGAAGGAAAAAAGTACAATACAATTGTGTGTCTCAGATTTAGTATTGCTGAATGTATCAGGGGAAGCTACGGCGAAGGCTTTGTGGGACAAGTTAGAGACTTTGTACCAATCTAAGTCTCTGGTGAATAAACTGTTCCTACAGAAAATGCTATATAACCTGAGGATGAAAGATGGAGACTTGGTGACAGAGCATCTGAATGCGTTTAATACTGTGGTAAGTCAGTTATCGTGTATTGATATCAAAATTTTAGATGAAGATAAGTGCATTAGTTTGTTTTGTTCTCTACCAAATTCGTGGGACAGTCTAGTTATTGTAATAGGTAGCAATGTTACTGCCTTGCAATTTGATGAAATAGTTTCATCCTTGCTGACGGAAGAGAAGAGACGGAAAAATATGGAGAGCCAGAATGGTGATGCCTTGTCTGTACGAGGACGGTCCTAGAACAGAAACAAAAATAAATCATCGAGTGGGATATCTAAATCTAGCGGGAGATATAAATCTCTACGAAAACCTGTAAATGTGGTGTGCTGGAAATGTGGAAAAGAAGGGCACTACAAAAGGGACTGTAAATCTAAAGCTCCTGACAAAGGAAAGGGATTTGATGATGCTCCTTTTGCAAAGGTGAAAACCACCTCAGATGAAGGTGGAGATGTGTACTTGGCTTCTTCAAGTACACATGTAGATCATGAGGCATGGTTGATTGACTCAGGTGCATCCTTTCACTTCACTCACCATAGAGAGTGGTTCTGCGAGTATGAGAAATACAATGGTGGTGATGTCTTCTTAGGTGATGATAGGAAGGCTAGAGTCGTTGGTTGTGGAAAAGTAAAGTTGAAGTTGCAAGGTGGAAGGGTTATAACACTTTCGAGTGTTTTACGTATTCCTGGATTGGCTAGAAATCTAATTTCTATAAGCAAGATGAATGATGCTGGTGTAAAAATAGTGTTCGAGAAAGATACCTGCAAGATGGTTCGGGGAGCACTGGTATTGATGTGGGGAGTTCAGATTGGAACTCTGTACGAGCTGCAAGGTAGCACTATTGTTGATGGGTGCAACAGTTCTGTGGTTCCTGAGAGTGGAGCAGAAAATCTAGTGGTCTGTGGAGAGAAGACCATGCTATGGCATCAAAGGCTTGGACATATTGGAGAAAAGGGCCTTCAAATACTTCATGGTAAAGGTTTGGTAGAAGGTATGAGTAATAACTATCTAGATTTTGATTCTGTGAAAATTGTGTATATGGGAAGAAGAATCGGGTGAGTTTCCCCTCTGGTGGTAAGAGGGCAAAACAGATATTAGAGCTTGTGCACAGTGATGTGTTTGGACCTGTGAAGGTTCCATCACTGGGTAAGTCTGTTGACTATGTATAATTTATAGATGACTTCTCAAGGAATACATGGATATATTTCCTTAAGAAGAAATCTGAAGTCTTTGACAGGTTTAAAGAATTTAAGGCTCTAGTGGAAAAATAGACAGAGAAGAAGATAAAGGTGTTGAGAACTCGATAACGAAGGACACTTTTACAGTAAGGAATTTGAATAATTTTGTAAGAAGTGTGGTATAGCATGGAAGAAGAGTACTCCATATACACCTCAGCAAAATAGAGTTGCAGAAAGAATGAACAAGATGTTGATGGAAAGGGCAAGAAGCATGCTCAGTGGTACCGGGTTAAGATAGGAATTCTGGGTAGAGGTGGTGGAGACAGCATCTTACCTGGTCAACAGATCACCTTCATCAGCGTTGGAGGATAAGACTCCACAAGAAGTATGGACTGGTAAGAAACCCTCTCTTTCACATCTGAGGGTATTTGGATGTGATGCATATGTACATGTTCCAAAGGAGAAACGAACCAAGTTGGATAGTAAATCTGAAAAGTGCATCTTTATTGGGTATAAGGATAGTTTAAAGGGTTATAAGATTTGGAACCCAGTAATAAGGAAGGTTGTCTATAACCAAGATGTGGTGCTCAGAGAAGTGAAAGATGTTATTAAACATGAAGTATAACCAAAGGAATCTGAGAAGATAGAGTTCAATGAGCTAAAGGAGGAAGAATCAAACTCTACAGCAAAGGAGGAATCAGAAGATGAAGAGCCATAAACTGCAGGTGTGAGAAGATCGGTTCGAGAAAGAAGGCAGCCAGAAAGGTATAGTCCATCTGCTTTCTATTCAAATTTTTCTTTATCTATTACTGATGATGATCCCAAAACTGTGAAGGAAGCAGTAGATTCAGAGGATGGAAAACTCTGGAAAGAGGCCATGGTTGATGAAATAGCATCTTTGCACAAAAATGAGGCTTGGGATTTGGTGGAGTTGTCAGCTGGAAGGAAACCCATTGGCAGAAAATGAGTGTTCAAGAAGAAGACAAATGCAAAAGGAAAGGTGGAGAAATACAAAGCTCGATTGGTAGCAAAAGGTTATTCCCAAGTACCGGGAATTGATTTTGGTGATTTTTTTTCTCCTATTGCCAAGGTAACTTTTATTAGATTACTTTTATCTATTCCTTCTGCTTTTTATTTTGAGGTAGAACAGATGGATGTGAAGACAAAATTTCTTCACGAGGATATGGAAGAGGAGATCTACATGAAGCAACCTGAAGGCTTTGCGGTGAAGGGTAAGAAAGAACTGGTATGCAAGTTAAAGAAGTCTCTGTATAGGTTAAAACAGACACCAAGTCTCTATATCTAGTCTTGTATGTGGATGATATGTTGCTGGTTGGAAATGACAAAGAAATTATCTAGGACTTGAAGATGCATTTGTCCTCCAAATTCAACACAAAAGATCTTGGTGCAACAAACTTTATTTTGGGCATGGAAATTAAAAGAGATCGAACAAAGAGGAAGCTTTGTTTAAACAAGAGGAAGTATGTCGAGATAATAATGCAGAGGTTTAGTATGCATGATAGTAAACCGGTGAAGGTTCCTATTCCTATAGGTGTAAAGTTATCAGCTGAACAGTGTCCCAAGACACAAGAAGAGGAAGAGGGCATGTCCCGTGTTCCATATGCAAGTGCAGTCGGTAGCCTGATGTATGCAATGGTATGTACTAGAATAGACATTGCACATGCAGTGGGAGTATTGAGCAGGTTTATGTCAAAACCAGGGAAGGAGCACTTGACAGTAGTGAAGCGGGTTTTTAGGTATTTGTGTGGCACTAGTGATTATGGTTTGTGCTACCAAAGAAACCAGGATTGGACAGAGTGTTGGATATTCGTGGCTTTGTTGATGCAAACTGGGCTGGAGATCTGGATCAAAGAAGATCTACAAGTGGGCATGTGTTTAACCTATTTGTAGGTGCAGTTAGTTGGATGAGTAAGAAATAATCTGTAGTGGCATTATCAACTACAAAGGCAGAATACATGGCAGCCACTCATGCAAGCAAGGAAGCAGTTTGGTTGCAGAGATTGTGTTCAAGTATGGGGCTAGTATAGGGAGCTATAAGGATAGATTGTGATAGCCAAAGTGAATTTTTCTTAGCAAAGAACCCTGCATATCATTCAAAGACAAAGCACATTGATGTTCAGTATCATTTTGTGAGGGATATGATAGAAGACAAAAAGGTGTTGCTGGTAAAGGTGGACACTTTGAAGAATACTGCAGATGCATTGACAAAATCTATGAGCTATGAGAAGTTCTCTTGGTGTAGAGAAACAATGGGCATTGCAGGGCTGGATAAATGACTAAGCTCTCCTATGGCCCTCTGTGGAGAGAAAACAACAAGTGGAAGAATGTTGGGTTGTGTTATATTCTTTCCACAACTAGCCCACATAGTTAATCGGGGGGTTAAAGGGGGGGGGAGGGGGCAGAGCCCCCCCTTTCATTGTGCTGATTGTGTAGCTGGGGAGGGTCAAAAGGGGTTTGAGGGGTGCAGGTAACCCCACTTTATGGGATCCGGGGCAGCGCCTTGGAAAATTTTGGTTTTTGAACCTATGTTAGGTTGGGTGGACCCACCTATGGTTTTGTGCATGATTTTCGCACATGTTTTTGGATGTGATGGTTTTCGGTCCGTGGTTTTGGACGTGATGGTTTTCGGTCTATGGTTTTAGACGCGGTGGTTTTCAGTCCATGGTATTGGATGCTTCGGCATGCATAAATATGTATTGTAACATTGAAAGGACAATAATGAAAAATCAAGTTGGTGGTCCCGATTTTGGGATCCAGGGGAAAATCTCTGTGTATATGTGTTTTATGTGTTATGCTCTTGCATTGTTTATTTTCTGTGTTTTAGAATTCGTATGCAGGTAATTTCTATACGGGATTAAAACCTACACACTAGATGCCCGTGCTAGGTGAGGACTACACTAATAGCATAGTCTGAGGCACCTGTCTCGATTTCAAATGGCTGCTGCAAGTCTGGCAATGTGAGTAATGGTGCAGAGCAGAGGCAGTGCTTCAACTCAACAAACGCCTTATGTTGGGAGTCGAACCAAGAAAAAATTTATTTCGCCCCGTCCTTAGTAATCTTACTCAAAGGAAAAGTGATATGGGAGAATCCCCACACGAACCTTTGATAGAAATTTGCAAGGCCAAAAGAGCTGCGAAGCTCCGTTAGAGTGGTCGGGGTTGGCCAATCCCGAATGACTTGGATCTTGGTCAGGTCCACATGCATGCCATGATCATTTATGATGTAACCCAAGTATTGGACTTGGATCATGCCAAAGGTGCATTTCTCCAAGTTGGCACACAGTTTGTGCTGCCGAAGGGTTTCAAGGACCTGTCGAATGTGTTGCGAGTGTTCTTCCCAACTCTTGCTAAAGATGAGGATGTCGTCCAGATAAACCATCATGAACAAGTTGGTGAAGGACCGCAAGATGTCATCCATTAGCCTCATAAAAGTAGCAGGGACATTTTCCAATTTGAAGTGAATAACTAACCATTCAAAGAGGCCTTCCTTAGATTTAAATTCAATCTTCCATACATATGTGGGCTCTATTGGAACCTAGTGATAACCAAACTTCAAATCGATCTTGTTGAAATACTTGGCCCCCTTGAGTTGTTCTAGCTAGTCATCAATCTGTGGGATTGGATATTTTTCCTGACAATGATTTTGTTTAGTGCCCGATAATCAATGCAGAGCCTCCAGGTTCCAGCCTTCTTTTATACAAGTACAATCGGGCTCCCACAAGGTGAGGAACTTGGTCAGATGTGCCCTTTTTGCAGCAACTCCTGGATTTGCTGCTCGATCTCTTGATTTTCCAAAATGAAGCAACGATATATCGGCTCATTGGGTAGAGGTGCTCCAGGAGTCATATTGATTGAATGTTTGACCTGACAATGCAAAGGTACCCCTGTGCATGAGGAGAAGATGCCCCTGTATTATTCCATGACTGTATCCACTTGCTTCTGCTGCTTGGAGGAACCCTTCCTGAGGGCCATGGATGTGCGTACGACCTTCCCTTACTTTGAGAGTGAATCAGAAAGAAAAAAAAAATCCAGCCTAGGAGATGACCTTATTGCATTGCTTAGCAGAAATCAAAGAGATGGCGATAGGTGGGGCTACCTATGGTATCCTGTATAACTTAGTACCCAAATAAATAATAAGAGAGTGAGGTCTATATTGATATACAACATGCCACTTCCATATGGTTATCTTAATAATACAAAACTTCAAGAGGAGCAACATCACAAAATACCTCATCTGTGAAGGGATTGATGTTGTAGGGAAGGTGACACTACAGGCTGACGCAAAGATCTCTTCCTTGGTGAAGCCACCTGATGGTGTACGACTGCAGATGTGTTGTAGTCACTAGGCCCATCCGCTTCATGACCTCTATTGAAATGAGGTTCTTTTGGCTCCCGCTATCAACAATGAACTATAGTGGAGAACCCTTCACCCACATCTATGAGTGGAATAGGTGCTCCCCTTCTTCTGGATCTTCAGGCTCAATATTCTAGATCTTGTTGGTGGCCACAATAGCACTGGGTTCCGCGACAATGATCTACTTCCCTTTGCCATTCCCCTTGTCAGGTTCTGACTCAAATTTGAAACATGCGTTGAACTCAGAAGCCTTCAGCTCAAGCACCAGTGACTTGCTTGGCACGACACTCACTTGTGTTGTTAGTGGAGCTCTTATGGAACTCACACCACTTTCCCGTGTCCTTCTTTGTCTTCGTGGCGTTGTTCTTTTCTTGTGGCTTCGGTGGGTTATACTAGGTCGTCAAGGACTTGGATTTTCCCTTTGATCGGCGGTTTGGGGGCATCTTTCCCTTGCTTTAGATTCGTAAATCCAAAGTCTCACTTTTTCTGTTTAAGCTTCTGCTCAATCTTGACAGCGTATCAGTATGCCATTGCTGAGCAAGGAGATGTCCAAGAACTCCATCTCATCCTTGATGTACCTATGTAGACAACCGTGATACTTGAGTACCAAATGTTTCTCATAATCCTTGAAACCCAACTTTGTTGCAAGGGTATGAAAAACAATGGTAAACTCTAGCACATCTTGGTCCCTTCCCTGCCGCAGTGTGGTCCAATTTATGTATTTATCCTCATAGCTCCTGACAGGGTAATACTGCTCCTTGATGACATCCCAGAACAAATTCCAAGTGGGTGCAGCCTAAAATAGTGAGGGTGTACTTTCATCCTTTTGCTCACAATAGGTTTCCCACTAGTCCTTAATGTGGGGGGTGGCTTTGAGAAGAGAAAAAGTAATCTTTTCTCGATTGTAAAAATCAAGAACAAAAAAATATCCTTCTAGAAGATTTAACCATTTATCTACGCCATCCACATCTCTCTGACCCTGAAATATGGGAATGTCAAAGTTAACTTGTACCTTAAAGGGGTGGAGCTTCCAGAGTAGCTGCTGGAAGTAGATGCGTCGCCCTTGGGTAACGTTGAAGGATCTGGGAAAAGTTTTCCATCATCGCGTTCCTCTATTGCTCAAGGGCTTCTTCAAGGCAAGATTTTGAAAGGATCTCCTGCCCCCTCGTCTTTCTTTTGTTCCCCCATGGGAGGTCATAGGGATTTGCGAGGATGGTCTTGCAAAGATTTGACCAGTTCAAGCCCTCACTCCTTATATCCCGACCTCGTTGGGGACATGCAAAGAAAAACAGAGAAATAGTAAACCACTCAAATACCACTAATTCGAATTTAAACAGGAACACAACAAATAATAGATATAGCCATGAATACAAAGATGCAACAAAAACAACACTTCATTTCATTTATATCAAATACTGAAATATGCTTACAAACAAAATGGTAATAAGACTAGCTCGAGCGATGGTAACTTATCTCTGAGAAGAGATGTGGCGGCTACATGCCTTTGAACTGTGTTACAATGAGGATCAAGGGCCTATTTATTATTGAAAAACATGAGAAAATTCTAAACAACCAAAACCCTAACCCAGGAGATATAACACCAAGAGTTTGTGGGCCCCGTTGGGGTTAGTTGGGCAACCAACTTCTCGAGGCCATAACTTGGTCATATTATCTCTGTTTGGAGCGTATGATACATTTTTGGAAAGGTCTCTCTGAGCACTACAAAATTTTCCAGATGCCCTTATATCGGACCTCAAAAAAATCCATTTAGGGGGTCAAAAATTCTCCGGAAGTTCACGACACGAAAAATACTAAAAATAGTAAATGCTGAAATAAGCAAGGAAACAAATGAAACTAACTGGAGGTCTAGGTGGGATAGGTGGGTGGCCACCAATATCCTCCTGGATCACTATCATCCCAAGGGTTCACCCTTATGCGCTCCTTTGGTTCTTATGGGGAAGCTCTCCTAGGGTGATGTGGCTATGGGACCTCATCGCACTAGAACCCCGCCAATCAATGTTATTGCTACCTGCTAACTCCTCGGGCTTACGTCATCCTAGTAAATCCCTTTGTGCATTAATTTTGTGACCTCTAGAGAACCTCTTTCGGGATTATGTGTAATAGGCTCCACCATCAACCAATCACCATCTACTCCACTTAAATACTTTGCCACATTTGGTGAAAACACCAAACTTGGTCACCAATTTACCCCTTTTCCAATTTAACTCTACAATATTTAACGTTTTGGTGCACTTACCTTTGACTGGTAATAACTTCTTATCCAAGAGGTCATTTTCATACTTCAATATATCGTTGGAAATCTATTTCTAAACATTATCTAACTATGCCACTTCCAAGAGCATCTGAGTTGATATTACGAGGCAAAAATTCCTTCAAATCTAGGGAATCCCAACCATCATAGTTATAGTATTATAACTTATTCAATTTTCTTGATACTCTAATGATTCTCTACCAAAGACTACAACAACCATAACAATCCCCTGAGCTTGAAACACCATGCACATCAATGCTAGCCCAATTGACATCAATGCCAACACACTCTATGGCACCAACCAACCTAACAATGCCAACAACCAACAAAGGAGTAGATGTATGATATTTTACATGAATTATTGAGCTTCAAAAAGTATTCCCCTTCCTACCCTTTATTTCTTCATGAGCAACTCATTCTTTTTTTATTAGCAAAAATTGAAGAAAACAAACTGTATGAAATGACTACCACCATGACTTTTCTAGAGACCTTCAATCATAGTAACTTTGTAGAGAAAAATTTGTTGTGTGAGTTATACTTATAAGAACTTATCTGGTATGGAGAGAAGAGTTTTAATCTCTCACCCTGTGTGGGGGACATCCGATTAAGAGCATATACGTCATTTGTTCAAAACCAAATAAACTGGAAATTGGCTTATGAGGCTGTAACAAAAAACCAAGAAAACAAGTTACTGTGGAATCTGTGGGGATCATGGCCCTGTTGCAATAGTGGTTAGAACTTATGGAAACTTCCTTGGGTCTCCAAAGTGGATGACTATTAGGCATGATTTCCGAAGAGGAATCCAGGACTTTTTTTTCTAGAAATATTGAATAGATAAAACAAGGTGCATTAGAAGGTAGTAGATTAATATAGGAAGCATGTGGTAAGAGACTAAAGGATAAAGATCCATATTGATGTCCACATTTGTTACATTCCATTTTGAGAGTACCAATATGCGTCCATTGTATCAAGTGTTGTGGGCCTAGATGGCTTGGATTGAAGTTTCAATTTAATATGATTTGGCTCCTGGTGCCTAGGTATAAACATTATTATTAGTTGAAGCCTAGAGATGCAAAAATATGGTGGGAAGAGCTCATTATTTTTGATGTTTTAGGGATAATTTGGCCGAGACAATTAGGATTCTCAGCATTCTAACTACTTGTTAAAATGAGGCAATCGTTGTGGCATCAATCTTATTTGCAATTAATTTGTTGTAATTCTTTTAAAAAATACCTCCAATTACTATTATTTTAACATCCTAAGAATTGAAAGATTCGCATGGTTGTTCATCAAAATTTGTTCCAGGATTGGACTACACAAACAAACTTATAAGAACTTGGATCTCTCTGCCCTGAAATGGGGGTTGACATTATTGCTTTGAACTCTGCAATTGTACATCCTTTTTTTTAGAATTAATGCAATCCTTAGCGATGTCGCGATTCACCTTATGATTTGTTGTTCTTGCTTGTGAGCCATAAGCTTTTCCAACTCCCTTCTAAGGAGGAATAACCCTCCTCTTTAACAAGGATCATTGTGCGTACATAAAGGTAGCATAGTTACTTCGTTTATTTGCTTGTAGGTTGTGGTTTCAATTCCTTTAATTTTGTTTTATCACTATTACAAAATCCTTATTGTATTAAGGCCTCGTTGTTACTGATATGTTACAATAGCTTGCATAAGGGTTGAACAATAGAATATTAACATTCAACCATAGCCATCATAGAATTAATCTTTGTCATTCATATGTTATTATTGTTGATTTATAGCTATTACAAATTACTATGATTTACCTTTGTTACAGAGTGTTGATTTACTTTTGTTACAATTTCCCTTTATTGTTTTCAACCCTATGTCATTGATGCCATCTCAAGAGTAGCATTTATGTTAAAAGAGTGGTTGTGTTGTTATACTGATTCCATCTCTAGGTTGGTAGCATAAGAACTAGTGATTGTGTGATTGTGGTTGAGCTATTTCATGCAAGTGAGGACTTGATTTATGTGAGTGTTATTTCCTTTCTGCAAGAGTGGTTTAGAGTAGTTGAGTGCTCTTTTATTTCTGCAAATGTGATTTCCATTCCTAGAACTATGTGCAAAGAGTTTTCTTTTATGCAAGTGTGAAGTTTGACACCGAGATCTTTATTCACAACAATGAAGTTGATTTTCATTCATGCAAGTGTGAATAGCTAGAGTAAAATTGGGCTTTGATTGAGAGTTGAGTTCTTCTTGAGGAGCATCATGTGTCTTAGGAAATAGTTAGTTCCAGTTAATGAATGTTGCCTACATATACTATGCCCAATAACCTTGAAATAAATAGACCTACCTTGATTGACAATTTATGTTAGCGAGGTTGCATTGTGAAGACATTAAAATCCACCAACACCTTACAAAATAAAAGTAGTAGCTAATCTCAAAGAAATATGATGGTGTTTAATTACTAACTCACCAAAAAATTGCAATTGTTGTACATAAAACCATAGCATATTACTTAAACCAAAAACCCCGCCTTCACTTACAAAAATTCTGATGCATTTGGAAGGGCTTCAATAACTCTAATGTTGTGGATATTCTATGTGACTTCTCAACCACAAGTTGTGATGCATGTTTGTTATCTAAGAAGCAACTAAAATCCATACTACCAACCTAGATACATTTTAACTTTGGAGGTACCAAGCATCAAGAGGGATCAAATCTCCACTTCAAAAGTGATTTGCACCTCAAAAGATTTGATCTCTCATGACACTTGGTAGATCTGGAATTAAAATGGATCTAGGCTAGTATTTTATAAATTTCACATCTCTATATATAAAAGTATTCTCATATTTTATTTTATTAAAACCTTGATTTAATATCTATGGAATATCCACTAAATATTTTTAGTGAGGGTATAAAGTTTAGGTATATATCAAAAGTATAACTTTTTTTCTTCTAGATTTAATTTTTAAAAAATATTATAAAATAAGTTAAAATAAAATATTTTGATTGTGATATGAGTTAGGATTTTTCAGCGTGTGAAATTGATAAGTCATAGTATTGGCCCATGGTCCATGGTAAAGTGGGGGTGAATATAAACTTTGTTATGTTGTAAGTTTATCACAAGTATTAAGTTTTTATGTGCTTATTAATTAAATTTAAATATGGTTTGACTCTAAAAATAGATTTTCCGATTGACCATTATTAATTTATCATTCACCTATTCAACTTATAATGTTTAACTTTGAAAAACAATATTTGGTTTTCAATATCATTAAAAAAAATAGTTTTCAAACATTTGATGGAACCATAACTTGAAGGTCTTATTGTAGTTTTTGCCTAATATAATCTCATCTAGATAACTACATCACATATTTTAAGCCATAATTTATAGATATGATTCAAATATTCATGCATTATTTTTAGATATTTGTATCCAAAAATAAAAATAAAAATTCAAAATAACTCATACTCATGTAAATAACATATTTACCATAAGTTACTCCCCATCATAATTTAATCAAGTCCTTGCATAAAATGGGTAGAAATAAGATGTAAATAAATATACTTATTAGGAGTCACTTCCCACCATTATTTATGCTTTCCTTGCCACTTTTGTAGGAGTAAAACTATAAATGTACAACTTATTTATTTAACAAAATTTATGCAAGTTCTTGGGCCTCCATGATCAATTAATTTATCCACTTCACAGCTCAATTTATTAGCTTCTTCCAAGGCAAGACTATACGATTGCAACACTTGTTTTAATATATATGTTAAAATAGATCTTAAAATATAACTAGTATTTATATGTTATATATTTTAATGTGAGCATAGTCTAACTTATAGACAAATGATTTTTATTTTTTTCAGATCATTTTTTCTGGTTACTTTTAATCAAAATCCAGCAAAGATTTTTAAAAACTTGAGTTTAAGTTGTTTAATTTGTAAAATTTGAGTGTCCCATAAGTTTCTCAGAACAAACCAACATTAAAATATTTATGCCGTAAGGCGTTTCCCTTTGAAATGAACTTCCCTAAAATCCACTTGTCATATCTTTGTGTGTCGTTAGATTATGTGTTAGACAATTAGAAGATTGTTAATCATTCGATCAATGGAAGGTAGTTGAGTGGTTGCAACTGTTCACAATATTTGAAACAGTTGCAAACCCTCCGCTGAATGCTGCTAGATCGGAGCCTGAAAGATTTTCTTGGGGTACCCTTTTCTTCTTCTCCGCTCTTGCTTCCCGTGCTGCCCTGACAGACCTCTAAAACAGGCTCCATCGAATCTCTAGGGAAAATTTCATCCATGACTTTCCTGAATGTAGAAATGAGATCTTGGGATATTGTGTTACATCATAACAATATTTTTTGAGTCGGTAGGCGTGGCGGCCCTATGATGCTTGCAGTTTAACGAGGAGGGAGAGAAGATGATGCCGGTGAAGACGGAGCAGGCGAACGGGAATGGAAACGGGGTCGTGTACGGGAGGAAAGGTCCAATGGTGCCATTGGCGGAACTGAAGCGCGAGCTCAAAAATGAGAAGATCGAGAAGCCGACTATTCGATATGGCCAGGCGGGCCAAAGCAAGAAAGGAGAGGACTTCACTCTTATGAAATTGGAATGCCAGAAAATTACAGGGGACGGGTCCTCTACCTTTGTTGTTTTTGCGATATGTTCTGCTTATCCTCTTGTGGCAATTTATTCAGAAATTTTATGTTTATTTTGTTTTGTTTAGCTTATGGTTTAGGTTCCTCGGCTGTCTGTCTTTATTTATTGTTAACCAATTAAACCTTAGGGGTTTTTTTGTGCAAGCAAAGAGATTTGAACTCGTACCTCTTGCATAACTAAATAGTATTTCACCGTGGGAAAACAAAGGGTTGAGGGGGGTCGTAAAAGAAGTTGTGAATTTGGTTTGCGATGTCTAATTTTCAGGTCTCTGTTCTTCAGAATTTTGTCGGTTGTTGATTTATTAGGACGAAGAAAGAAAACGAGCCCTTAAATGCATTTAGGTGCATATTTTTTTTTCCATGTTTGAAAATTGCATTGTATTGCGTGTGAATCATGAAATGAAATGAGCAAGTGGAGTGATAAATGTTGTTATGTCATTTCAGATCTTCGATGGGCATAATGGATCAGCGGCAACTCTATATTCAAAGGAAAATATACTGAAAGATATTATGAGTGCCATGCCAATAGGTTTGAGTAGAGAAGACTGGGTATCAGCATTGCCAAGAGCCATGGTCACAGGCTTTGTCAAAACCGACAAAGAATTTCAGATCAAAGGTATATAGATATATGCCTGTGGATGTGCCATTAATATTTTGTTAGCTGCATGTCTTGTATATCTTTACTAGTGGCGCTTCCTATCCTTCTCATTCTGATATCTGTTGGTTTTACCCGAACAAACATATATATATATATATAGCACTCTTTTGTTAACTTTTCTATAGTTTTGCAAAGATAGAGATAATTAAATGCAAATTTGACGTTTCGGATTAGGGAACAGATGGTGGTTTGAATGCTTCCACCACGTGGAGGGAAGAAGCTTGATTTATGGCTCCGAGCTAGACTTCATGTCTTCATCCAATTGGTATTGGGCTAGTACATTCACATTGATGGTTGTATGCGGGAATGTGGTGGTTGCTCTAAGTCAATTGATGAATGTGGTGGAGGCAATTACAAGAGGTGTAATATTATGGTTAAATGATGGTTTCGGCATCAGGATTTTGAGAGGTGGTAAGGAAATTAGATTGTTGCGGGCTTGTGAGTTCACTGTTCTGAGTGGAGTAGGAATTCTTGAACAGAAGAGCTCCTTCCAGTCGACTACGTCTCCCAGGTTTATAGGGTTAGGCTCTCCTTCAATTTAGTTTGGCTGGCTAGTTAGGAGGGTTACATCCTTGCTCTCCTGATCTTCGCTCACATTTATGTTGGTTCAGTTCTCCTGTTGGGTTCTTTGGCGTCAAAGCTTTTGGTGCTTGCTTTGTTGGAACTAGTTAGGGGGTATTGTGATTGCAGTCGGTCTGTTATTATAAAGCTCTGGTTCATAAGTTCTTTTTGGAAATCCATTATCCATGTAGTGTGTGCATTATTCAATAAGGTGGATCTCTCTAAATTTGTTGCAAACATTTATGTTGTTGCATTGCTAATTTATTTAGAGTCTACTACTACCTCCTCTTCTTGGAATATTAAATTTCTTATCACCCCATGATGACAATCCCTCTAATTATTGGCATCACAATTTTTTCCACTTTAGTGGGTTTACCTTCAACCTAAAGAAACATGAATTTGAGTCACTCAATTAAAAAGAAATTGCTAAATTGCTATTTATCAGGTTTTGAGTAAAAGCAATTAATAACTCATATTTACAACCCTTCAAATATTTACAACATTTTAAGTCTTGTATTTATAACTCATATTTATAACCCTTTAAAATGAAACTAACTATCTATATTTTTATTAATAATAAAAAGAATCTTCTTTATAAAACTGACACTCACATGCTACTACTATTGAAAAGGAATCAATACTCTTTGATAAGAAATATTCTTTGATAAGCAAGGAAAGCATTATATTCGGCCTCAGGAACTCAGTGGGAAAAATTATCAGTAACTAGTTAATATTGATTTGCATCAATTTCTTTTGGTCCAACCAGCAAATAAAATCCATCCCCTGCCACTGCAACAATAATACACCATATATCACCTTCCCATTAAAACTGAGAATGAGCTGCAAGTAAATTGTGAGAACGCGGATGCC
Source organism: Pinus tabuliformis (assembly GCA_031772625.1). NCBI lineage: Eukaryota > Viridiplantae > Streptophyta > Pinopsida > Pinales > Pinaceae > Pinus > Pinus tabuliformis. Next base: position 592,473,046 of record CM062806.1, read on the forward strand.
TCATAAGCATGGAGTTAAGTTTGATCCCTGAGCTTTGCTACAATCCTCAACTGTAGAAATATTGAAATTTTTAAGAAGACTCTGGCCATTTCATAAGCAGTTGAGTTGATAGCAGAGTTTGTCTGTTGCTGAGTCCCAATCATAGAGATGTCTATATGAGTTATGTCAATGTCTAAGTAGCGCTGTTGAATATGGAATGTCGGTGTAAGTCCTCATCTCTGTCCAACTTATGTCAAAGGAAGGATGCTACGTAGGAAGAAAGAATTGGTTAATCGGTTGTGGATGATGGCATTTTCTCTAGAAACTGCAATATCTCCTTTATTGATTTCAAAACTCCATTGCTTCACTTGCACCTATCTTCTCAGGCTTTCATATTGATAAAAACAATGTAGAAAATTTCGATTGAGTTAGTTTCAAACCATAAAATCTACCCCAACTTCATCTAATGGGCTTGTAATATAGCCTTCTCTCCCACATTTTCTTGATTATAAAATAATGTCAAAGTAAAACAAGAGTTAGAAATATTTTTCAACAATAGTCACTTGCATCAGCTGATTATTATCTCGCTTGGTTTTCATCCTTATGGCTTAATATGGACGGACCATTTTCTGCAATATTAGGAAAGCCTACTGTGTCTTTGAAAGATCGATTTGATTAATGAAAGACATAAGTTAAAAATGTAGTGATCATCCTGTAAACAAATATATATACTCTATATATATCAAAGCAGCAGACTGAAGGCACTGAATTTGCCCATTTCAGACTCATATATGATATATCTATTCAAATGTTTACATAAACCAATATTTCATCCACAGTGGCTAAGAGTAGAATATATCAAAGACTGAAGGCACTGAACTTGCCCAATTCACTAATATATCTACTCAAATTTCTACACAAACCAATATTTCATCCACATTGGCTAAGAGTATATATCAAAGTAGCAGACTGAAGGCACTGAACTTGCCCATTTGAGACTTATATATCTATTCAAATTTTTAAGCAAACCAATGTGTGATCCACAGTGGCTAAGAGTATATATCAAAGTAGTAGACTGAAGGCACTGAACATGCCCATTGCAAAATTCAGACTCATATCTATTCAAACTTTTACACAAACCAATGTTTCATCCACATAGGCTAAGAATATATATCGAAGTAGCAGACTGAAGGCACTGAACTTGCCCTTTTCAGATTCATGGCCATTTCATAAGCAACTGAGTTGACAGCAGAGTTTGTCTGTTGCTAAGTCCCAATCATAGAGATGTCTATATGAGCTATGTCAATGTCTAAGTAGAGCTGTTGAATATGGAATGTCAGTGTAAGTCGTCATCTTTGTCCAACTTATGTCAAAGCAAGGATGCTACATAGGAAGAAAGAATTGGTTAATCGGTTGTGGATGATGGCATTTTCTCTAGAAAATGCAATATCTCCATTGATTTCAAAACTCCATGCTTCACTTGCACCTATCTTCTCAGGCTTTCATATTGATAAAAACAATGTAGAAAATTTCGGTTGAGTTAGTTTCAAACCATAAAATCTACTCCAACTTCATCTAATGGGCTTGTAATATAGCCTTCTTTCCCACATTTTCTTGATTATAAAATAATGTCAAAGTAAAACGAGAGTTAGAAATATTTTTCAACAATAGTCACTTGCATCAGCTAATTATTATCTCGCTTGGTTTTCATCCTCATGGCTTAATATGGACGGACCATTTTCTGCAAGATTAGGAAATCCTACTGTGTCTTTGAAAGATCGATTTGATTAATGAAGGACATAAGTTAAAAATGCAGTGATCATCCTGTAAATAAATATATATACTCTATATATATCAAAGCAGCACACTGAAGACATTGAATTTGCCCATTTCAGACTCATATATGATATATCTATTCAAATGTTTACATAAACCAATATTTCATCCACAGTGGCTAAGAGTAGTATATATCAAAGACTGAAGGCACTGAACTTGCCCAATTTCCTCATATATCTACTCAAATTTCTACACAAACCAATATTTCATCCACATTGGCTAAGAGTATATATCAAAGTAGCAGACTGAAGGCACTGAACTTGCCCATTTGAGACTTACATATCTATTCAAATTTTTAAACAAACCAATGTGTGATCCAAAGTGGCTAAGAGTATCTATCAAAGTAGCAGTCTGAAGGCATTGAACATGCCCATTGCAAAATTCAGACTCATATCTATTCAAACTTTTACACAAACCAATGTTTCATCCACATAGGCTAAGAATATATATCGAAGTAGTAGACTGAAGGCACTGAACTTGCCCTTTTCAGATTCATATATCTATTCAAACTTTTACATAAACTAGTGTTTCATCCACAGTGGCTCGTGATTTTCAAAATATTTATGTATGCCATAATAAGCACTTCACGAATCAACTAGAAATTGAAGGCACTTGCACAAAGAATATAATAACAGAAAACCAACGTATTCTTGCACAATAATATTATTGATGATAACACTATGCATAAATTGTTATTGCTTTGTTGTAAGCCAGAGCAGGATCTTGATCTTCCTTGGCACAGATGTTACTGTCAGATGGACTGAGATGAATTTTTGCAGCCCCATTCCTCAATCCAACTTTATTCCTTTTCAATTTTGGGGCCATGAGAATCTGATAGCAGCCAACAACTTTCTTCTTCTCCTTCTCAACCGTCTCACCACCATCTTTCTACTTTTCTTGATCTTTTCCCTGTTCCTTGCATGCGCTACTGTTGAAGTCTTGACAGCGGGATTGCTATTCTTGGGCATCAACAACATTATTAGGTTTAATGGACAGTAATTTTCCCACAAATGTAGACCTGGGTTCGACAGGATTCCCCATCAAATCTCTGAAACCCACAGCCCCCCAGTTGCAGGGATGAATCTGTTCATTCTGTGAAGATCTACTCCATCAAGAATCAAGGTGCCAAGGTTGAGAATGCCCTGTGGGTGACCAGAAGGACGACGGACCTGCAGTGCCAAGAAACTCATGCCACTGAAATCTGTGCTCCCATAGCCCTTGAGGAGAGTGGAAAGCAAGACCCTCACAGTACCTAGCAGGGTATCCCTGAGGCAACCCACGCAGCATATCTCCATCATCACAGCAGAGGTTTCACAGTAGAGAAAACTCTCTTCCACTCTGAATATGGCCTTGTCGTTCCACATAGGGTTTGCGCCCCCTGTTCTGTCAATTTGCGTCGTCAGTTTTTTCTCGAAATTGATCCATACAACACAGTAGGTCTGCATCATGCCAAAAAGATGCATCTCCTTCAGATCTTGAGCTGAGATGATGTTAAGCTCCAGCTGTGTGTAAGCTTCCCCCATGATGTAGAGTGAATTTACTGCACAAGGAAACACAATATTCAGAGACCACCCTGATTGAAATTACAGGAGAAGAAACGCCATGAATGAAATCTTTTGAAATCTAAACATTGTATAGAACTGACTTATAAGACAAAACACATCATAGACTCTCTAGCTCATGATGATGAAAGCAGATGGAAATCAGTGCAGAAGGCCACCCCAAATGGTCATGATCGAAGCCAAGAAGCAGAAAAACCCATTCATAAATACAACAATAATGGAACAAACAAAAACAAATTTGTACCAAATCCATTTGTTGTTTCATTTTAGAATTTTATTGTTGTAATTTCCATTTCAAAACTCCATTACTTCACCTGCACCTATAGTCTCAGGCTCTCATATTCATAAAAACAATGTACAAAATTTTGCTTGAGTTAGTTTTAGATTATAAAATCTACCCATTTCAAAACTCCATTGCTTCACCTGCACCTATCTTCTCAGGCTCTCATATTGATAAAAGCAATGTAGAAAATTTTGGTTGTTAGTGTTAGACTATAAAATCTACCCATTTCAAAACTCCATTGCTTCACCTGCACCTATCTTCTCAGGCTTTCATATTGATAAAAACAATGTAGAAAATTTCGGTTGAATTAGTTTCAAACCATAAAATCTACCCCAACTTCATCTAATGGGCTTGTAATATAGCCTTCTTTCCCACATTTTCTTGATTATAAAATAATGTCAAAGTAAAACGAGAGTTAGAAATATTTTTCAACAATAGTCACTTGCATCAGCTGATTATTATCTCGCTTGGTTTTCATCCTTATGGCTTAATACGGACGGACCATTTTCTGCAAGATTAGGAAAGCCTACTGTGTCTTTGAAAGATCGATTTTATTAATGAAGGACATAAGTTAAAAATGCAGTGATCATCCTGTAAACAAATATATATACTCTATATATATCAAAGCAGCAGACTGAAGGCACTGAATTTGCCAATTTCAGACTCATATATGATATATCTATTCAAATGTTTACATAAACCAATATTTCATCCACAGTGGCTAGGAGTAGTATATATCAAATACTGAAGGCATTGAACTTGCCCAATTCACTCATATATCTACTCAAATTTCTACACAAACCAATGTTTCATCCACAGTGGCTAAGAGTATATATCAAAGTATCAGACTGAAGGCACTGAACTTGCCCATTTGAGACTTATATCTCTATTCAAATTTTTAAACAAACCAATGTTTGATCCACAGTGGCTAAGAGTATCTATCAAAGTAGCAGACTGAAGGCACTGAACATGCCCATTGCAAAATTCAGACTCATATCTATTCAAACTTTTACACAAACCAATGTTTCATCCACATAGGCTAAGAATATATATCGAAGTAGCAGACTGAAGGCACTGAACTTGCCCTTTTCGGAGTCATATATCTATTCAAACTTTTACATAAACCAGTGTTTCATCCACAGTGGCTCGTGATTTTCAAAATATTTATGTATTTCATAATAAGCACTTCATGAATCAACTAGGAATTGAAGGCACTTGCACAAAGAATATAATAACAGAAAACCAACGTATTCTTGCACAATAATATTATTGATGATAACACTATGCATAAATTGCTCTTGCTTTGTTGTAAGCCAGAGTAGGATCTTGATCTTCCTTGGCACAGATGTTACTGTCAGATGGACTGAGATGAATTTTTGCAGCCCCATTCCTCAATCCAACTTTATTCCTTTTCAATTTTGGGGCCATGAGAATCTGATAGCAGCTAACAGCTTTCTTCTTCTCCTTCTCAACCATCTCACCACCATCTTTCTGCTTTTCTTGATCTTTGCCCTGTTCCTTGCATGCGCTACTGTTGAAGTCCTGACAGCGGGATTGCTGTTCTTGGGCATCAACAACATTATTAGGTTTAATGGACAGTAATTTTCCCACAAATGAAGGCCTGGGTTCGACAAGATTCCCCATCAAATCTCTGAAACCCACAGCCCCCCCAGTTGCAGGGATGAATCTGTTCATTCTGTGAAGATCTACTCCATCAAGAATCAAGGTGCCAAGGTTGAGAATGCCCTGTGGGTGACCAGAAGGACGATGGACCTGCAGTGCCAAGAAACTCATCCCACTGAAATCTATGCTCCCGTAGCCCTTGAGGAGAGTGGAAAGCAAGACCCTCACAGTGCCTAGTCGGGTATCCCTGAGGCAACCCACGCAGTATATCTCCATCATCACAGCAGAGGTTTCACAGCATAGAAAACTCTCTTCCACTCTGAATATGGCCTTGTCGTTCCAAGTAGGGTTTGCGCCCCCTGTTCTGTCAATTTGCGTCGTCAATTTTTTCTCGAAATTGATCCATACAACACAATAGGTCTGCATCATGTCAAAAAGATGCATCTCCTTCAGATCTTGAGCTGAGATGATGTTAAGCTCCAGCTGTGTGTAAGCCTCCCCCATGATGTAGAGTGAATTTACTGCACAAGGAAACGCAATATTCAGAGACCACCCTGATTGAAATTACAGGAGAAGAAACGCCATGAATGAAATCTTTTGAAATCTGAAAATTGTATAGAACTGACTTATAAGACAAAACACATCATAGACTCTCTAGCTCATGATAATGAAAGCAGATGGAAATCAGTGCAGAAGGCCACCCCAAATGGTCATGATCGAAGCCAAGAAGCAGAAAAACCCATTCATAAATACAACAATAATGGAACAAACAAAAACAAATTTGTACCAAATCCATTTGTTGTTTCATTTTAGAATTTTATTGTTGTAATTTCCATTTCAAAACTCCATTACTTCACCTGCACCTATAGTCTCAGGCTCTCATATTCATAAAAACAATGTACAAAATTTTGCTTGAGTTAGTTTTAGACTATAAAATCTACCCATTTCAAAACTCCATTGCTTCACCTGCACCTATCTTCTCAGGCTCTCATATTGATAAAAGCAATGTAGAAAATTTTGGTTGTTAGTGTTAGACTATAAAATCTACCCATTTCAAAACTCCATTGCATTTCCTGGACAGTCACGGTAGCATTTGTAGGTGATTCTCACTGCATTCTTGAATCGCCTGGAGGGTTGGTTTCTCTTTTAACTGTTGATCACAGGCTTGAGACCAATTTTGAAGAGTAAGATTCTTGCCATGATGCAGAACAAACCATGACCGTTTGTGCTATACGAGTGTCTGTATTCCTTTGGTCGGTTGATTGTGGAAACCAGTCTTTGTTTAGCCAGTTTATTGTTTCAAGCTCTTGATTTGTATTGATATATGACACTGTAGGAGAGAGCGCATAATGGCCAGTGGTGATGAGATTGGTAGATTGAATATGGTTGGTGGAGCCGAGGTAGGAATCTGCACAAAAGATAATGATTCAAGAATGACTCTAAGCTTACTAGATAACCAAATTCTCAACATACCTTGCAATTTTCACACTAGCCACTTACGGATTTTCAAACATCAATGTTTAGATAATAAATAATGGATGGCATAAAAAAAACATAGACATTAACACCAAAAATAATAAAAATCACATGAATCTACTAAGAAAGCAGAAACACATAAGGTATCATCTTCACATTGGATACTTTGGAGAAACGCAATCTTGAGTACCACGATCAAATAAAGAAACACCAGACTACAGGAGAAGTGAGTGTTAATTTTTAAAATTTTGATATAAACATTGGTTTTCAAGAGAAATTGCAATTAACAATGTACAAATTACTGAATAAATAATTACCAATTAAACTTTTAAGTCACGTTTTAAAGGTGCAATTAAGTTGAGCTTTTATCTTGTCATTCAATTGATGGACACTGAATATTAAAAATAAGATAAATATATAGGAGTAGCATGTGAGTGTCAATTTTATAAAGAAGATTCTTTTTATTATTAATAAAAATATAGATAGTTAGTTTCATTTTAAAGGGTTATAAATATGAGTTAAAAATACAAGACTTAAAAGGTTGTAAATATTTGAAGGGTTGTAAATATGAGTTATTAATTGTTTTTACTCAAAATCTGATAAATAGCAATTTAGCAATTTCTTTTTAATTGAGTGACTCAAATTCATGTTTCTTTAGGTTGAAGGTAAACCCACTAAAGTGGAAAAAATTGTGATGCCAATAATTAGAGGGATTGTCATCATGGGGTGATAAGAAATTTAATATTCCAAGAAGAGGAGGTAGTAGTAGACTCTAAATAAATTAGCAATGCAACAACATAAATGTTTGCAACAAATTTAGAGAGATCCACCTTGTTGAATAATGCACACACTACATGGATAATGGATTTCTGCACTTTATGCCTTACGGCATTTTCTTTGCAACATCTGGTACAAATGCTAGTTATACTCATTTACGGGTACTGCAATATCTCTCCAAAGTACAATATCTCTTCAAAGCTCTATATCACTTTAATAATAAATTGTAGAACGCCAGTCCAACCGCGAATACATCATAATCTGGAGATGGCCAATTTAATCAAGTCCTTTCTTAATATCTTTCATACCACATTTTTTGGAATCTCATTTACAAAAGCCACATGACGAACCATACATTTTTTGGAATCTCATTTACAAAAGCCACATGACGAACCTTCTTGTATGGTGCCACCTATGAAGACAAACCCAAACCAGGAAGAAGTATGGCATGTTTAATAAGGATAGTAGTGACATAATTTGGAGATGACCAATTTAATCAAGTCCTTTCTTAATATCTTTCCTACCGCATTTTTTGGAATCTCACTTACAAAAGCCACATGACGAACCTTCTTGTATGGTGCCACCTATGAAGACAAACCCAAACCAGGAAGAAGTATGACATGTTTGACATAATTTGGGAAGCTTGATGAAATAATTAAAAAATTCAAAACTATCCCCCTGCTAGTTAGCAATTTTCAAAACCTCTATTGACAGTCTAAATATACCGTATTTACAACGCAAATTACCTGTTGAGCTACACAGTTGATTACACTGTTTTGAGATAGTGTGCTTCCCGGTTTCGTTACAATATATGTCATTGGAACCAGGCCAGCTTCTTTGTCTGGAAACCTGAAACCATGCATAATATTTTAAATATGACTCTTCAACACCATAGAAATCAATGACCAGGTATAATATATTTTGCATAGAGGATTCCTTGTGATTGACACAACTCAGGATTATAATTGTAAACTTTGTACCTTTGACTCTTAGGGGATCGGTCACATCATGAGCGTTGGTCTTTTAGTAGCCTACCTTGTATCTACCATAATAACCTAACAGAATACAACATGATGTTGATTTGGTTTGGGTGAAGCACAAGGCCCAAGTATAACTCTATGATGATTAGGCATTCATGATTATTAGGAATCCATGTCTTTACTGTGGCTTGGGAAGTTCATATCAGCTGGTTATAAATACAACACCTATAGGCATTTTGCAACATTAGGTCAAGAGAATTTGAGATGAAACCTTATAGTTAAATAACAGAATAGGAAACCACTCTGAAGTAGTTTTCACGTCAGTTTCTGAACAATGGTCATGGCAAATGAAAATTTTAAAAAGGCAAGAATTACTCAGAACTACATGCTAAAAATTGAGTATGAAGAAACATTGTACTTACGATATTACCGCAACACCTGTAATCTCAGGGCGAGAATGTAGAAGTGATTCTAATTCAGCAAGAGCAACCTACAATGCCATGTCCAGGAAAAATTAAAAATTATGTTATGGTTGAGGTTAAGTATTGAATCATTTGCAAAATTTGGACATCAACAAGTTAAGAGACTTCTCAAAGAGAAGCAGATTATACCTGGTAACCCTTATATTTGATTAACTCTTTCAATCTGTCCACTACAAAGATGTAGCCTTCATGATCAATGTAACAGAGGTCACCTGTTCGTAGCCAACCATCCGAATCCAGAGTTGAACTAGTCGCTTCCGGATTGCTGAAATAACCTGCAATAGAGTAAAACTGATTTTTTAAATCTTTAAATCTGACCTTTAAAAGATCTGTTTATTTAAGGCAACGATACATATCCACGATCCTCATCTGCCAGAAGTTTCCTTTTCCAAAAGATGTAATTTTCTCAGGGTTAAGCGAAGAAGTTAAGTTCAAGGGGTTGCTTCACCACAGCTAATTGAGAACCTCCAGAGAATTGGATTGGAACTCTTTCCACTTGCATAACTCTATTCCACCATCTTAAAATTTTGTTTGTTGGTATAAAACTTCGATGAAATACTTCCTCTCTAGAGCAGGTTTCGAACTATGCATTGTATTTAAGGTTGTCTCTTGTTCAATATCTTTATTATGAACAAAAGAAAGTTTCAGAAAGAGAACATACCTTTCATGACATATGGACCACGAAGCCACAGTTCTCCTTTCTGGTTTGGGGGCAGAGGAGCTCCTCAAACAGGATCAACTATCTTTGCTTCAGTATTTGGAGACAAGAAGCCAGCCGTTCCATAGTGTCTACTTTCTTCTTGACTGTCTGTGGATGCCCCCATTCCCATTGTTTCCGTTAGCCCATAGCACTGCAAAATATCATGCAACCTTACTTGAGAAAAAGCATAGCCTAGGTGTAAGCTTACCGAGATAGTTGTCAGGTCATGGCTCTAATACCTTGGTAGCAAGCAAAAAAATGGCAGAAACTGTCTTAGTTGTTGATGATTAGTCAGAGATATTCAATGCTCAATGCAAGCCCCTGTACTTGTTAGATGCTTGTTTGTAAGCATGGCTAGGCATATACACGCTGGCTAAGAAGACCCCATAGGTGTGATGTTGCTAATATCTGCGATCCACCATCCAGGATATACTTCAAATTACCTCTAAATGCTTTTTATGTTTGGTACACGTGCCCCTGGGCTCTAGAGTATCATATGGGTGGGAAAAAGCTATCAGTCAAACCTCTGTGCAGACCAAGAAAAGGCTGATCCTACCCATACAATCATCTGCTCAGTAGGCTTCAAGTTTGTGACTAGCTATTTTTTAATCCCAGATGCCTAAGTCACCCAAGCTATAGCAATTTGGTCCCAAAGACAAACACCACTACTGTGCACAGATTTAGCCAGACTACACAACCTGGTTTGTTAAGAGGAAGGAAATCTGCCTAACATCGAAGCCGGAATATAGTCTAATGAACTCTACTTTTCCTTGAGGTAAGTGATTCTTGAATGCAGATTCTTGTTTCTAAAAACTTGAAAAAAGTCCGTGGATTTTAATCTTGACTTTGTTATAGCTAACTAGAAGGAAAAGTTATTGCTTATTAGTTCAATTCCAAAGTACTTTTCTCTGATCCATAGCTAGGGCCAGATGCATTTCAACAATAGATTCCAAATCTGGCTAGTAAAAGCTTTGTTGTATAGGTACTGAAAGGTCAATCCTGTGTTTAAAGGTAAAGATAGAAGGCCCCTGTTAGCCCTCATTTTCTCTTACAGGAAGACCACTGCACTAGGCTAAAAATGAATGAGGCACACTTAACCGACCTAATAAAGACGGATAGTAACTTTTTATACCCCTCAGTGATTGAAGAGAGTGATTATCTAGTCAGTGTCCATATCTTTAAATTATGTAAAAGAAAGCAAAGTTAGTGTTCTAGTATTTGTATTTCTATAGTAAGTAGACCAGAATGGCAGAAAAGAAGAAAACAACTTTACTTGTCTTATTGTGACTCCAGGGTACCAAGAAATAAACTCCTCTGTGGACTCTTTGGTCAGGGGAGCTCCACCACATATAACAGTGTGCAAAGAACTCAAATCATTTTTCTTTGCAATATCGACTTTGTTCATAGCCAACAGGATGGGAGGCACAAGAGGCAAATAGGTGATTCTGTACTTCTGAATCAACCGAAGCATCTCCACGAGATCAAACTTAGACAGCACAACAATGGTGGATCCGGAACCAAGCAACGCACAACCAAAAGCCGCAAGCCCATATATATGAAACATGGGCACCATACCCAGGAATGAATCAGTCTGATTCCGGGTACTATTCTCAGGAGTGAATCCCAAGCGCTTCAGCACAATGCAAACCATAGCAATCAGATTTCTGTGGGTGGAAATGACCCCTTTGCTCATTCCAGTAGTCCCGGAGGAATAGAGCAGTGTGGCAGTATCGTCTAGCCAGATTTTAACAACAGGGGCATGGGCAGGATTCGAAGTCAGGAGCTTGTCTAGAGTAGAGATGTAATTTTGGTCATTCTGGGAGGTTAATTCAGATGAAGAAGAAATGAGCACAATGGCCAATTTGGTGGCTGCCAATTTGACAGCCAAAGATGGCGTGGCGAAGGCCAACACGGCTGCCGAGTCTCTGGCTTGCTTCGCTATCTCAGCCGCAGTATTTAGCGGATTGGTGGTCGTAACGATGGCTCCAATGGACAAGACAGCCATGCAGATTATGGGGAAATACATTGAATTCGCCGAGAGGATGAGTACAACGTCGGATTTTCTGATGCCAAGGCCGGCTAAACCAGCGGCAAGTGACTTTATGCTCTGCCATAGTTGCGGAAATGTGGTGGTTTCCCCAGTGACAGAGTCGATGAAGGCTATGCGGTCATTGTGGCGAAGCGAGGAGACGTAGGTGGGGAGATCCAGGAATTCGTCTGGGGAAAATCCACTGGTTTTCGATTGCTGTACGGATTGCTGGAGTACGTCTGGTTGGAGCTGCTGCGGGGATCGATCTGGAGACCCATTGCTCTGTGGAATTCTGGATTTAATACAGGAGGAAAAAAGAAAATAAATTTGTGTGCAGGGAAGGGAATTCGCAGATAGACGGAATGGAAAGGATTGGGACTGGGTTTATATAGATGCTGGCTCTGTTAATACGACAAAATATTGTACAAGGACGATGGCCTGTGATGCTCGTTCTGTTAACATATGGTAACAGGCCGAGGGCCTGTGCAGCTTTGTGGTTGACTTCTAAATTTGGGAGGTGGCGACTGCGCGCGAGATAGTTACGGAGGCTGTTGGGATTTTATTATGATCGGAGTTACATAATATGGAACCTTTATGGATGTGGGTTTTTTAATGGTTATGGATCCACCACAATTATCACAAGGTATCTTTTCTCCTCATTTCAAGGGAAAAAGATATCTGGTCTTATCTTGGCTTCTTAAAGGAAAAAAAGAAATTTAGATTTGTGTTATTTAAATTAGTTTTTTATTGTATATATTGGACATTTGGATTGTAGAGGTTACTTATCAAGTTTGTAATAAATTATTGTTAAATTAGAAATTAAATAAAAAAACTCACAAAATTTCTAAAAAATCTCATTAAAGACAACTCATTTTAGTTAAAAGTTAGAATAATTAAAGATAGTATCTTTACATTAAATATCAGATTATATAAATATATAATAGGGACTTTAGGTATCTTTTTTAGTGGGGAAATTAGAATCATTATATTTAATATTATAATATATTAATTTATAATAAACATTAAAATATTTACTTCATTAATTTATAATATACATCAAAATATTTACTTTATTCAATTGAAATTTAAAAAATAATAAAAATTATAATGTTTTCTTCATTATTATTATTGATTATAAAAATAATTAACATACAAGTTAAACATATATAGATTTAAAAAAACAAGTAATAAGATTCTTAACCATGGAGATTCACCCTTATTTTATCATGGAGATTCTTATAAATAGGTTTTGTTACAATATAATGAGCCAATACCATGACTACAACTCATTTCATATAACATTTGTTCATATAACGTGTTTTTAATTAATCAATTATATTAAATGGAGAAAAATGCATAATTATTTTAGAGATAAATTTTAACATTGATTATTATTAAAAATATTCTAGAATATTCTATGGAAGTTAAATCTCTATAATTCACCTAATAATTATTATGTCGATAGACATGCCTATTTCAATATAGGCCTTCCAAATTTCTAATATAATTATTAGGTGGATGGTTTGTAGAAATATGATGTAGAATTGCAACTGAAGTTTTATCTAAAATCAAGAGACATAATCCTACTCTATTGAATTTGCAATTTAGAACAATAATCTCAAATATGCAATAAGAAATAAGACACATGCACAATATTTTTCCAAGGGAAATCAACTGCTAAAAACTCCTTAAGCCTACATGCATTAATCAGATGAATAGGGATGTATCACAATTGCTTGCTCGCTCTGAGCACAACTTGCAAGTGAATAACATATTTGTGTTTTCGACTTAGTCACCGGAGAATCCACAGTAAGAACCATTTTCTGCCAACGTTTCAAATCCCAACCGGGATCCATCATCAGGACAACTTGAATGCTTGATAGAAGAAGAGCTTATTTTAGGGTTTAAATAGTAATGAGGAGAGAAAAGATGAATGTCGGCTCTCAATTTTTGATGAGAAGTCGGCTGACTTTCATTAATTTAATTAATTAATTAATTATTTATTTATTTATTTTAGTCTCATAATAATTAAAGATAATTAGAATAATGAAATTAAATTGATCGAAGTTGATGTTAATTTTTTTTTAGAAAATTGAATTAATATTTAATATTTGATCAATAATATTAATTAATATTGATATTAATTGAAATAATTATTATTATTTATCATAAATTAATATAATAATTAGTAGTCAAATGAGAAGCTCTGATCGTAGTCAAATTCTGCCTCAGCTTGAGCCCCTATTTCCTTACACAATTCCTAGAGAATTAGGCCTTATTTTTTAGGATTTGTTCTCCAAATTGATTGTGTGATTCTCAAGGTTGATCATATGGTTGCATGCAACACCTGTACACTCTGAACTAGTCTACATTTGATGTTACACTTCCTTGGAATCTCCACCACACCTGGGGAACACAAATTCTCTACATGCACTAGTTATTTTGGGTTGATTAACCAATTAACTAGATGATCACTAAGTTAGATTATTGTTCCACTACACAACTGGCCTTCCACTAGTTCCTCCAACTATTTGAACTAGTTTAAATGAATATAACTTGAAATAACTGACCTTGATTGCTACAAATTAACAATCACGCATGCTTAACTGAACTCCAAGCCCTCTAACTCGAATTTACAGAGTAAACTGAGTGACAAAAGCCATGTCACACAAGTTAACTGCATACAATTTATCGGAAGATGTGGAAATTCAAATTTTCTCAATTTCACCAAGGCAAAATAAAATTGAGACTTTCTTCTTGCACTTCTCAACACTCCCTCTCAACAAGAAAGGGATTATCAACCACCCCTATCCTGCACCTGTGGAACTCGAACTTCCCTCTTGACAAAGCCTTTGTCAAGATGTCAGCATCTTGTTCCTCTATTAGAATGTATTGTAGCAACATTATCCACCTCTGCATGCAATCTCGTAAATGATGATATCAAATATCTATATGCTTGGATTGATCGTGAAATACTGGATTCTCAAAGAGCTTAATGAAACTATAATTATCACAATAGATCATTGTTGGATCCATCATCTAACAAAACAATCCCACAAGTGTCTTTCTTGTCCAGATCCCCTCACATGTTGCTTGACTTGCAACCATGTATTATGTTTCTATAGAGCTGAGCACCACAAATATTTGCTTCCCGCTATACCAGGAAACTGTTATGGAGCCAATACTGAAAATTCCGCCTAATCTACTCTTTCAGTCAGATGGACTCCCTGCCCAATCTGCATCTGTGAAGCCACACAGTTTCACTCCCTCTGTCCATCTATACCATAATCCACATTGGGTAGTGCCTCTGAGGTACCGTAAAACATGTTTCATTGTCTTCCAATACAATTTGGTTAGCTTAACCATAGCTTTTTTTAGTTGGCTCACTGTATAACACATATCTGGTCGTGTGTTCACAAGATACATTAGTGAACCCACTAATTATTGGTAAATGGTAGCATCCACCTCTTCACCTAAAGTGGCATTCTCCTTCCTCTAGTTGATCTCTAAAGGTGTCTCCATGGGCTTACAACTCTCCATGTGGAATCTCTGCAGTATCTCATTTTCATACTTGTCTTGAGACACAAACAATTCTCCATCACCTTTTCATACTTCTAGCCCTAGGAAGTAGTGCATGAGACCCATTTCCTTCATTTCAAATTTCCTTGCAAGATCCTCCTTGCAAGCATTAAGCAGCTGCTCATCACTTGTCAATATTAAATCATCAACATATAAAACAATGATAAGCAATTTACCTTCTACCAAAATATGATAAAGGTTCGCATTTGCTTCACTTTTGGTGAATCCCAAACCAGTGAGATAATGGTCGATCCTGGTGTTCCAAGCACGGGGTGTGTGTTTGACACCGTACAATGCTCGCTTGAGTCTGCACACATGATACTCCCGATCAAATGTCTCAAAACCTTCTAATTGCTCGATATACACCTCTTCCTCAATAACACCATTAAGAAATGTTATTTTTACATCCATCTGGTGATCTTCCACCCCATATGTGCATCCAGTGCAATAATTGATCTAATGGATGAATGCCTTGCTACAGGAGAAAAGATTTCCTCATAGTCAATTCCCTTAACTTGAGAGAATCCATTGGCCACAAATCTGGCCTTATACTTCTCTATGTTTATGTTTGTTCCATGCTTAACTTTGAAGATCCATCTCGAACCCACAACTGAAATATCTACCAATGTTGGGAGCACTTCCAAAACACTATTCTTCATGATGGATTCATATTATTCCACCATTGCATCAACCCAAACAGATTTCTCAACTGCTTCATCAAAAGAGGATGGCTTAGTTCTACAAGCTTAGTCATTAGAGCCATGTAACTAATGTACCTCTTAAGTGACCTCCTTTGCCTACATAAGTTTGAAGGAACTCCTACATTATTCCTTGCATCGTGCACCAATCTATCAGCTCCCCTAGTTTTTTTTCTCCCTTCTCTGGATGGTTCTACTTGAGTGGATGTCTCCACTCTGCTTCCTCTTTGTTCCTCCATTTGTGGTTGCTCCACAACTACCTAAGGCTCCTTCTTTGGAACTAAAATATCCTCTTCTAGTAGGATATGAAGCTCCCTCTCAAGAGAGCACCACATCACTTTCTCCTCATCAAACTTTATCTCTCTTCGCACAATTAACATTCCTAGGGGAGGTAAGTATACATGGTAATTATGTGGAGTTTTAATGTAACCCACAAAAAATCCCAACTCTATTGTTGGCTCAACCTTCTTCCTCGAATGTTTGGAGACATGGTAGTGAACTGAGGCTCCAAAAATTCTGAAGTGAGACACATCTGACTTTCTCCTTGAGAAAGCTTCCTCTAGTGTAATCATACCAAGAATCCGACGAGGACTCCGATTTTGCAAGTAGATTGTTGTGTTACATGCCTCGGCCCATAAATGAAGTGGTATGCCTTGGTCATGTAACATAGCTCTTGCATCTCCAACAATGCTATGGTTATTTCTCTTAGCTACCCCATTTTTCTGCGAGTTTTGGGTTGTTGTCATCTCTCTTCGAATGCCTTATTTCACACATAAATCATTGAATTCATTAGAAAGATAATCACCTCCATTGTCGCTCCTATGAACCTTCACCTTCTTGTCAGAATCTTTCTCAACTAGTGCCTTGAATTCTACAAAATTTGAGAATGTCTCATCCTTATTCCACATGAAGAAGATACAACACTTCCTTGAGAAATCATCAATAAAAATAACAAAATACTTATGTTTAGGAGTGAAGGTTGTTGAGAAAGGTCCTCAAACATCAAAGTGGAGTCTTTCCAAAACTGCGTGTGCTTTGTTGTCTCAATCATGGAATGTGGATTACACATACTTTCCCAAGGTACAACCTTTTCATACATCTTTCTGCTCAAGTGCTTCTTTTGAGAGGCCAGTGGTTATTTGCTGCATAATTTTCAGGGTGCCATGATGAAAATGGCCCAATATCCTGTGCTAAAGTTCACCGACCTCGCGGCTTTGCACTTTCTCTGCCTTACTGCTTATTGCAATACAATCTTCCACATCCAAATTGTATAGGTTCTTCACCCGAACCCTGATCTGCTTCACTTTTCTAGTGGCTATGTGTCTCAGGAATGATTTTCCTTAGTTGAAGATCACATCATAACCACAGTCTTTCAAAACTGCAACAAAGATGAGATTCTTCTTTAGGCATGGAGAAAACATGACATCTTTGAGGCGAAGAGGGAATCTTGATTCCCTCTTAAAGGTGACTGTACCAATCCTGGTAGCATTGTATCTTCCGTCCTCCCCCAGCTGAATATGCATCTAGAAATATTTATCCTCTAGGTCACTGAAAAAATATCTACACCCTGTCATGTGGAATGAGACACCGAAATCCAAGTACCACACACTCCCCATCACAGAGTTGGCCATGCATGCGATAAGGGTGAAGTCTAGCTCAAACTATGAAGGCGATGCCTCACCTATTTCTCCTCCTGAGTTCTACTTGCTAGACTTTGTGTGGACACTTCGTAACATAGTGCCCAAATTCATGACAATTGAAGAAATTTATTTTTGACAAGTCTTTCTTCTTTCCCCCTTGGCTAGATTCAGGTTTGGTTTGAGATTTCTTCCCTTTGCCCTTCTTTCCCTTTCCTACCAATGCAAAATTTTCTTCATCCTCTACTTTGGATGGAGTTCCATCCAAGTTATTTCTCTTGAACTCTTCTTGTACCATGTCAAACTACTACCTTTCCCACTTTGGTAAATTTTCCCTTCCATTCACTGAGTCCTGGTAGTTGTGCCAGGATTTTGGAAGTCCTAGAAGAGTTAGGCTCACCAAGTCCTCTTCTGCAACAGCCACACCAACCCCTCCAATTTCATCTCGAACTTGTGTAAATTTGGTGAGATACTGCAAAATAGTATCATTCTTCTACATCTTAATGTTTCGAAGTTTGTCTTTGAGGGCCAGTTTTATATGATCACTGCTATTCTCAAACAGCTTTGTCAGTTCCTTCCACACGTGAAAGGAGTTTCTTTTCCATGGATATTTGGGACAATGTGGTCTCACAATCCCTCCAAGATTGTTCTCCTGGACTTGGCTAATCTTTCTTCCAATGGGATAGGTTTTGTGCATCAAACGCCTGTGGTTTTGCAATATTTATCTTGACATATTCTAGCAATCCATTGTCATCAAGCATTGCCTCCATGAGATCCTTCCATGCAATGAAATTCGAGTTGCCTTCCAAGGCATACTATAATCTCAGTCCGTTGAATATCATCTTCCCAATACTAAAGAAATACTGCTACACTGAAGCTGTAAATTTGAACCTCCTGAGGAACAACTTCGAAATTCGAATTTGAATGTGAATCATGCTCTGATACCACGTAGAAATACGATGTATAATTGCAACTGCTCAATCATTTTTATTTAAAATCAAGAGACACAATCCTACTATACTGATATGTGGAATTTAATTCACAATTTAGAACAATAATATCATACATGCAATACGAAATAACACACTGCACACTATTTTTCCAAGGGAAAGCAACTGCTAAATAACCCTTTAGCCATCTTGCATTAATCAGATGAATAAAGATTTATTACAATTGCTTGCTCGCTCTAAGCACAACCTAAAAGTGAATAACCTATCTCTCTACTCAATGAGAAACTTTGATCGAGACTTTGTAAAATTTTACCTCAACTTGAGCCCCTATTTCCTTGTGCAATTCTTAGAGAATTAGGCCCTATTTTTTAAGAATTATTCTCCAAATTGATTGCGCAATTCCCAAGGTTGATCATCTGGTTGCATGCAACACCTGTACACTTAGAACTAGTCTACAATTGATGTTACATTGCCTTGGAATTTCCACCACAATTAAGGAACTCGAATTCTCTCCACGCACTATCTATTTTGCATCGAATAATCATTTAACTAGATGATCACTAAGTTAGAATGTTGTTCCACTGCACAATTGACCTTCCACTAGTTCCTCCAACTATTGGAACTAGTTTAACTAAACAAAACTTGAAATAACTGACCTTGATTGCTACAAATTAGAAATCACACATGCTTAATTGAATTCCAAGCCCTCTAACTCGAATTTATTGAGTAAACTAAGTGACACAAGTCATGTCACACAAGTTAACTACGTCCAAGTTGTCTGCTAATGTGGAAATTTAGATTTTCTCAATTTGACCAAGGCAAAATCAAATTGAGACTTTCTTGTTGCACTTCTCAATAGGTAGAGATTGGACCTCTATGAAACATACTGAAATTTTCATAGTAGTATTCACAAATCAAGGGTTCATATTTATCTCCAAATTAGTTATGCTCTTTTAATTAATTTATCTCAAATGAATTAATTTAAAAAATGTCATATCAAGAACTCTCATATTGAGTAAATAGCATTGACAAGTCACAATATGGGGTTAAGCTTAGCAATACTTTTCATTCATTCATCTATAAAGTCGTTTGGTGGTCTTAACCTACGTAGTGGGAAACCAGGTTTGTTGGCCACTGAATCACATTATAAGTCATCCAAAACATAAATGGTTTGGGTCTATTTAACCAAGCCCTATAACGCTGACAGTGTGGAAACCAACTAGTAAGCATAACACTGAAAACATAAATGCTACCCGACATATACAACCAAAATTAACAGACAAAACTTTGACCAACTAATCATATGATGATTCCACCAACACAGGATCTTTAGCACTTGATCCTAACAATTTAGATTGCGACAGACATGGGATATATCGCTCAATACGGCCCAAGCAAGCTTTCTGATTCTGCAACTGAAATTAAATAAACTAGAATTTTTTTGAGTGTCTCATAAACCCAACTGAAGAATTTTAATATTTAAAAAAAATTATATATTAATTTTTTTTTCCAAAACATATCAAATGAAAATTAATATTTAATTTTAAACAAATTTCATTACTATAACTATAAAAATACATTCTAAATAAAAAATTTAAAGTACCATTTTTTACCCTAAAATGTTTATAAAATAACCAACTTTCATAATCTCCTCTTATAAGCATGTGAATATCGACTTCTAGGGACTAATGATGGATTGACTTCTTCCTAACCTTTTTAGATGTTTGAATTTAGGCTTCTGTGATCCATATCAATTTTTGAGAAGATTCTTCGGCGAAAATCACATAGAGATACTTTTGTCGACGCGTTTCGAACCAACCAGTGTGGTTCATCGTTAGGACAAGTTGAATGAGCAGATCTCGCATTGCACATTAAATAGATGTTTATTAATGATTTATTTATTTAAATGTTTCAAAGCCTTTCATAGTGGTTCAAATTTTTTTTAATAAGATTTTAATAATATATGTGCTTCTATGTTTTTATGATATATTAGTTTTTTAATGATATATTGTTTTTAGCCCTTTTTTTTTAATAAGTTATAAAGAGGATTGAAATTTGGTTAGTCACATATTTAGAAAGTCTTGTGGAAAGTTCTTCTATATAATGGAATTTAAAGGTAGTCATACAAAGAATTGATATTGGATATAAAGGATAGGGATGGGATATAAAGGAGAGTAGGTGGCAAAGGAAAATAAAGAGTGTAAATATAGAAAAAAAGAAAGAGAATATGGTAGATAAAATTTTTATTGATATTGTATTATTTATGGAATTGAAAGATAGTTAAACAAGAAATTGATATTGATGGGAAAGAGTAAGTGAGGAAAGAAAAATGGATGAGTACAAGAATTACAAGAGAGAAGAAAATTATAAATGTTTAATGAGAGAAAATTGAAGAGATTTTATGAGACTAAAATTTAATGTTTTGTTATCAAGTCTATGTTTATCTAGATAATTAGTTTTTTAATGTACTTTGAGATGTTTGGGATTGATGATATTATAATTTTCAATATGATGTCATTTCAATTTGATTATATTAAGTATATATTTTTGCATATTATAGAAGGTTATACATTTAAATTTAAATTTAAAATACCAGAGATTAATACTCAAAACAATAACTTGAAGATTGCATTCCAAATACTACAATTTATAGACAAAATCCATTGGAGATTCAACAATGTATCCATCAGCTATCAAGGACCCTGCGAATTAATAATTACAAACTTTCTACCCCTTGTATTTTTCTGACTAGGGAACAATCATCGTGATCAATCGCTTATACTTTACCGACATGTGAACAACGATGATTATTTTGACACCTCCCCTTAATCACGACCTCTATGTTAACTCGTTTGCTAGTCTAAGTCTTAGCTATGCTTACAACATAATTTGGATTTTCAACAACACACAAAGGTTACTTCTACAAATTTAAAATTTAGCCTTTCCAAGAGGCTTGGTGAATATGTTAGCCACATTTTCATCTGTATTAAAATATGTTAAGTCAAATTCTTTTGATTCCACTTTTTCTCATACAAAATGATGTGTTTCTATATGTTTTGACACTACATGATATACATGGTTTCTTGCCAATTTGATAGTGCTTTGATTGTCACATCTGATTGTTGTAGGTTCTTGTTGTATTTCTCCAACATCTTCAAGTATCCTTCTAATCCATATTGCTTCACAGGTACGACTGTTTAATGCTTTATACTCAGCTTCATTGGATGACAAGAAAAAAATTGGTTGTTTCTTACTGCTCCATTATATCGCTCTTGAACCTATATTGAACACGTATCCAGTAATAGATTTCCTGTCATCTAGATTTCCAGTCCAGTCAAAATTAGAATAATCTGCCAACTCAACATCAAATTCATCAATATACAAAATACCAAAATTAAGTGCTCCTTTCACATATTGGACTTTCTTTGTTGCTTTCCAGTGGCTTTCACAAGGCTTAGCCATGAGCTGACTATGTTGATAGAATATGTTATATGTGGCCTGGGAGTGGTGAGGTAGTTCAGACTTCCCACCAATTTATAATACAAGGTTCCATTCACCTCTTTGGTTCCATCT
Organism: Pinus tabuliformis; assembly: GCA_031772625.1. Lineage (NCBI taxonomy): Eukaryota > Viridiplantae > Streptophyta > Pinopsida > Pinales > Pinaceae > Pinus > Pinus tabuliformis. The sequence goes on from CM062806.1 coordinate 592,495,210, forward strand.
CCACTATACAATTCATCATTCTTTTCTAAAGGAGTAGATACTGGCTTGCATTCAATCATATTGAACCTTTTACAGGTTTCTCTTATATATTTACTTTGTGTGATTAGTGTCTTACCAGGTTCCCCCTAAACTTGAAGACCTAAACAATAATGCAATTCACCAAGGTCTTTCATCTCAAATACCTGTGACAACTAACTTTTAATTTCTTCAATCAACTTGGATGCATTACTTGTAATGATAAGATCGTCAACATATACAAATATCAAAGCAATATTCCCATATCTATCTTTCTTGATGTATAGATTAGGATCATTTTTGCTTTTCATAAAACCTTTCTCATAGAAGAAAGAATCAATTTTCAGATCCCAATATCTTGGTGCTTGTTTCAAACCATATAAATCTTTATTTAACCTGCAAACAAGATGCTCATGTCCCTGTTTTACAAACCCTTTAGGCTAAACCAAATAAAATTCTTCTTTTAACTCACCATTCAAAAAAACAGGTTTGACATCTAATTGATCCATTTTCCAATTATGTTTTGTAGCTAATGCAATCATGATTATAATTGTGTTCAACTTAGCTACAAGTGCAAATGTATATTCATAATGAATTCCCTCTATTTGTGAATAACTTTTTGCAACCAATCTAGCTTTATATTTATCAATACTTCCATCAATATTAAAGTTGGATTTATACAACTATGTGCGTCCAATGTGAACTTTAATTTTACGAAATTTTGTTAATTCCCATGTATCATTATTCATTAGAGTTATATTCTTCATTGATTACATCTCTCCATTCTTTATATTCTTTAGATTCTTCATAACTTGAAGGATCTACAACATTCATTACAAGAGACATTAATGCACAATCTTCATATCTTATATGTGTCTGAATTTTGACGTGATGACCTACTTGGAGTTTTACTGCTTTCATCTTTCTTTCTTGTTTGTGGAGCCTCCTCTCCTCTTGTTGGAGTGTCATGACTGCTTGATTCTCCTTGCTCTTGAACTCGTACCTGTTCATGTTCTTGTTCTTTTTCTTTTTCAACACTTGTATCTATTTTGACATAATCATCAATATCCTGCCATACACTAGTATCATTCATTTTTTCACCGTAATCTACATTCTCATGAAACACCACATCCCTACTTGCAAGCAATATATGAGAACTAGGATCAAACAACTTGTATGTTTTTTTATCACCACAATAACCAATAAATGTGCACTTGATTGACTTTGCATCAAGTTTTCTTCTTTCATCTTTTGGAATATGAGGAAATCCCTTGCATCCAAAAACTCTTAAATGACTCACTTTTGGTTTATACCCATAAATTGCTTCAAAAGGTGTTTTAAGACCTAAAATTTAGGGTTGGACTCCAATTTTTCAAATAAACTACAGTATTAATGGCTTTAGCCCAAAAACCATTAGAAACATTTTTACCTTGAAGCATACTATGTGCACATTCTACTAGTGTTATGTTTTTCCTCTTAGAAACTCCATTTTGCTGAGGTGTAGGTGGCACTGTAAATTATTGTAGAATCTCATTGTTTTTACAACATTGATTAAATTCTCTTGATTTATAGTCTCCACCTTGATCAAATATGAGAATTTTGATGAACTTGTGAGTTTGTTTTTCCACCATATTTTTGAACTCTTTAAAGTACTAAAAAACACCACTCTTCTTTCTTATGAAATATACCCATGTATATCTAGATCTATCATCAACAAAAATAAGAAAATACCATGCTCCACCAATATATCTAGTTTTCATAGGCCCACATACATCAATATGAATTAATTCAAGTATTTTTCCTCTTTCAACGTCAACAATGCTATGGTTCTTTTTCTCAGCTACCCCATTCTGTTGTGGGTTGTGAGGTGTTGTCAGTTCCATTCGATTTCCTTCTTTCACACAAAAATCCCTGAAGTCATTTGAAACATACTCACCTCCATTGTCACTCCTTAGATCCTTCACCTTCTCATCAATCTCTTTCTCAACTAGTGTCTTGAATTCTACAAAATTTGAGAATGTCTCATCCTTCTTCCACATGAATAAGGTCCAAGACTTCCTAATACTTATGTTTGGTAGTGGAGACTATTGAGAAAGGCCCACAAACATCAGGGTGGATTCTTTCCAAGGAATGTGGATTTCACATACTTCCCCAAGGTACAACCTTTGCAAACATCATGTTGTTGAAGTACTCCTTTCAAGAGGCCAGTGGTTATTTGTTACATAATTTCTAGGGCACCATGATGCAAATGTCTCAATCTCATATGCCAAATTTCACTGATGTCGCGACTCTGCACTTTATTTGCCTTAGTGCCTAATGCAACATAATATTCCACATCCAACTTGTATAGGTTCTTCACCCGAACCTCGATCTGCTTCACCTATCTAGTGGCTATGTGTCTCAATAATGCTTTCCCTTTGTTGAAGATCACATAATAACCACGGTCTTCAAAAACTGCAATAGGGATGAGATTATTCTTTAGGCATGAAAAAAACATGACATCTTTGAGGTGAATAGGGGATCTCAGCTCCCTCTAAAAGGTGACTGTACCAATCTCGATATCAATGTGCCTTCCATCATCCCCCAACTCAATATGCATATGGAGATGTTTCTCCTGCAAGTCAATGAAAAAATCTCTACACCCTGTCATGCAGAACAAGGCACCTGAATCCAAGTACCACGCACTCCCCATCATAGAGTTGGCCATGCATGCGATAAGGGTGAAGTTTGGATCAAACTATGAAGCCAATGCCTCACCTGCTCCTCCTCCTGATTTCTTCTCGCTCAACTTTATGTGGACACTTTGTAGCATAATGCCCAAATTCATGACAATTGAAGCTTTTTCTTTTAGACAAGTCTTTCTTCATTCCCCTAGGCTAGATTCAGGTTGGTTTGATATTTCTTGCCTTTGCCCTTCTTTCCCTTTCCAACTAATGAAAATTTTTCTTCATCCTCTACTTTGGATGAAGTTCCATCCTGATTATTTCTCCTGAACTCTTCTTGTACCAAGTCGGACCACAAACTTTCCCACTTTAGTAAATTTTCCCTTCCATTTACAGAGTCCTGGTATTTGTGCCAAGATTTTGGAAGGCCTAGAAGAGCTAGGATCACCAGGCCCTCTTCTACGAAAATCAAACCAACCCATCCAAGCTTATCCCAAACTTGTGTAAATTTGGTGAGATATTGTGGAATAATATCATTCTTTTGCATCTTAATGTTTTGAAGTTTGTCTTTGAGGGCTAGTTTTCTATGATCACTGCTATTCTTGAACAACTCTGTCAGTGCCTTCCACATTGTGAAAGGAGTTTCTTTTCCATGGATATTTGAGACAATGTGGTCTCACACTCCCTCCAAGATTATTCTCCTCGCCTTGGATACATCTTTCTTCCAATGAGACAGGTTATGTGCATCAAATGCATGTACTTTTGCACTATCTACCTTGAGATATTCTAGCAATCCATTATCATCAATCACCACCTCCATGTGATCCTTCCATGTAATTAAATTTGAGCTACCTTCCAAGTCATACTCTAAGCTCAGCTAGTTGAAGGTCATCTTCCCTATCCTGAAGAAATTCTACTACACTAAAACTGCAAATTCAAACCTCCTGAGGAACAACTTCTAAATTCTCATTCTAATGTGAATCTTGCTCTGATACCTAGTAGAAAAATGTTGTAGAATTGCAACTGCTCAAGAAGTTTTATCTAAAATCAAGAGACACAATCCCACTCTACTAATCTGTGGAATTTAATTCACAATTTAGAACAACAATTTGATACATGCAATAAGAAATAACACACATGCACAATATTTTTCTAGGGGAAAACAACTGCTAAAAATGATCCGAATTTAAACAGGAACGCAGCAAATTATAGATATAACCATAAATACAAAAATGTAGCATAAATAACACTTCCTTTGATTAATATCAAATAATGAAGTATGCTTACAAACAATATGGAAATAAGGCAAGTTCGACGATGGTAACTTATCTCTGAGAAGAGATGTGGTGGCTACATGCCTATGAACTGCATTACAATGAGGCTCAAGGGCCATTTTACTATTGAACAATAAGAGCGAACCCTAAACAACCAAAACCCTAACCCGAGGAGATGTAACACCAAGAGTTTATGGGCCTCGTTGGGGTTAGCTGGACAACCAACTTCCCGGGGTTGTGACTTGGTCATATTATCTCCATTTGATGCACATAATACCCCATTGGAAAGATCTATCTGAGGACTACGACAAAAAAGATGATTTTATCAAAAAATAAGTAGTGGTAGATTGCCCAAAAAAAATCGTTTAGGGCCTCAAAGTGGCTTCGGAAGTTTAGGACCTGAAAAACTGCTAGAAATAGTAAACTATGCTACAATTAAGGAAATTGAAAAACTGAAAGAAACAATGTTGGGGTTCCAAGTGGAATTGGTGAGTGGCCACCAATATCCACTTGGATCAAGAAATCCTTTAAGCCTGTTTGCATTAATCAGATGGATAAAGATATATTACAATTGCTTGCTTGCTCTGAGCACAACCCATAAGTGAATAACCTATCTCTCTACTCATTGAGAAGTTCTAATCGAGACTTAGTCAAATTTTGACTAAGCTTGAGTTGTTATTTCCTTGCGCAATTCCTACAGAATTAGGCCCTATTTTTAGGAATTATTCTCCAAATTGATTGTGCAATTCCCAAGGTTGATCATCCGGTTGCATGCAACACCTGTACACTAAGAACTAATCTACAATTGATGTTACATTGCCTTGGAATCTCCACCACAACTGAGGAACTTGAATTCTCTACATGCACTAGCTATTTTGGGTTGATTGACCAATTAATTGGATGATCACTGAGTTAGATTGTTGTCCCACTGCACAACTGACCTTCCACTAGTTCCTACAACTATTAGAACTAGTTTAAGTGAACACAACTTGAAATAAATGACCTTGATTGCTACAAATTAGTAATCACGCATGCTTAACTAAACTCCAAGCCCTCTAACTCGAATTTACTAAGTAAACTAAGTGATATAAGCCATGTCACATAAGTTAAATGCATCCAAGTTGTGTGTTGATGTGGAAATTCATATTTTCTCAATTTGACCAAGGATAAATCAACTTGAGACTTTCTTGTTGCACTTCTCAACAAGTAGAGATTGAATCTCTATGGAACATACTGGGATTTTCATAGTAGTATTCACAAATCAAGGGTTCATATTTATCTCCAAATTAGTTATGATCTTTTAATTAATTTATCTCAAATGAATTAATTTTAAAAATGTCGTATCAAGAACTCTCATATTGATTACATGGCATTGATAAGTCAAGGTATTGGCCCATGATATTATAATAAAACATATTCACAGATTAATAATTTCCTTGGTAAAGTGAGGGTGAATATTCATGATTTTAAATATGGTTTTTATGTTTAATATCTATTAATAAAATTATAACTTAAACTTTGATAATCACTAAATTATATATATATATATATATCTATATATATATATATATATATATATATATAATTAATTAATTTCAGCTGGTAAAAGAACTACAACCATATATTATTTCTCCAGTAAGCTAATCGTAGAAATAGTTGTTCCATGTGCTAAAATAGTGGTAGTTATTTTATCTCGTGAAATAATAACAGTGGTATGTATATACCGCTATTACTAATTCTACTAAATAATATGTAATTTCTGTTAAAAAAAGAAAAAAGAAAAATAAAATGTATTAATTAGATGTGTTATATTAGTTAAAAATAAAATTATTATAAAATAAAATTATTATAAAAAATTTAAAATATATATATATATATATAAGAGATATATTATTTCACCAAGTAAAATAATTACCACTATATATTATTTATTATTTATTTAGTAAGGTAATCTTGGAAATAGTTGTTTTATGTGCTAAAATAGTGGTAGTTGTTTTACTTAGTGAAATAATAATAGTAGTATGTATATATTACTATTACTAATTCCACTGAATAAAATGTAATTTTTGTTTAAAAAAGAAAAAAGAAAAAAATTTTATTAATTAGATGTGTTATATTAATTAAAAATAAATTATAAAAAATAGAATTTATTATAAAAAAGGTTAAATTTTATATATATATATATATATTATTTTACCGGGTAAAATAATTATCACTACATATTATTTCTCAAGTAAGGTAATTTTGGAAATTAAATTATTTAAAATAAATTATATATGTATATATATTATTAGAATTTTTAAATATGATTAGAATTTCATTATAACTCAAAATCATATCTACATTAAATATTGTTTCATATTTACATTAAATATTGTTTTTAAATATCTATTTAATTTTAAATATGTTTATATTTTTAAAAGTTACTTATGTATTATTATATTTAGATTATATATGATTTTTAAAATATCGTATTAATTTGATCCATCAAACATGTGTTAAACATCATTATTGATGAAAGGAAAGGTTAAACAACTTACCTCATATGCATATAAGGGCTCTACACTCATGAGTATTTGAACATGGTTTTTTTTACATGGAAATACCTCACCGCATCAACTAAGTGATGGTTTTTTTATATGGAAATATCTCATCCCAACAACTATGTGATTGCATGATTGATACACCTATGTTTCCATTTTTAATCATCATGTTTTCAAGCAATGTGTGCAAGTTAATGATAACTTTTCTTTGTCTATAGGTTAAAGTCAGTCTTTTGTTTACCCAAAAGTTAGAATAATTTAAAAATTATCCATTACCACATATGAAACAGACAAAATATCTATACAAAACATCTTAAAACCCCTAGTTGATATTGTTGAAAATAGTTATACACCAAATCATAGTGTGTTCCCCCATTTTAATGTGAAACTCATCCCCTCACCCAGAATGTAGACAAAAAAAAAAATAACTTTAATCATAATGGATTAAGACATTTGTTATTTAATGTTTCCACACTCAATTGCAGATCATATCCCTTAATTATCAACCTTAACATTTAAAACTCAATAATATTTTTTTTCAAAATTTATATACAATTTTTAATTTCAATTAATATTTAAAAAAAATTATATATTAATTTTTTTCCCAAAACATATCAAATAAAAATTAATATTTAATTTTAAACAAATTTCATAACTATAAAAATACATTCTAAATAAAAATTTTAAAATAGAATTTTCTACCCTGAAATTTTAATAAAATAACCAACTTTTATAATCACGTCTAATTTTACTTCTCTCACAATCTTAGCCATAGAACGTGTGTCTTTAAGAGGAGGTTTCTTAAAGCCTCTTGAATTCAGGGAGTGAATCATCGACTTGGATTGACTTCTTCCAAACCTTTTTAGATGTTTATTAATGATTTATTTTTTTAAACGTTTCAAAGCCTTTCATAGTGCATCAAATGCATTTTTAAATAAGTTTTTAATAATATAATAATATATTTTCTTTTATGTTTTATTGATATATTAGTTTTTTAATTATTTATTGCATTTAGCCTTTTTTAAGTTATAAAGAGGATTGAAATTTGGTTAGTGTATCACCTACTTAGAAAGTATTGCTGAAAGTTCGATACAATGGAATTTAAAGGCAGTCCTATAAAGGAGAGAGAAAGTTCGATACAATGGAATTTAAAGGCAGTCCTATAAAGGAGAGATGGGATATAAAGGAAAGAGTAAGTGAGGAAAGAAATAGAGAGGAATTATAAGAAAGAAGAAAACTATAAATATTAAATTGAGTTTATGAGAGGAAAATTGAAAAGATTTTGTGAGAGTACAATTTAATGTTTTTGTCATCAAAGATCGTGTTTTTTTAAGTAGTTAGTTTTTTAATGTATTTTGAGATGTTTCGGGTTGGTGATATTATCATTTTCAATATGATGTCATTTTAATTTCATTACATTAAATATATATTTTTGCATATTATAGAAAGTTATAAATTTAAATTTAAATTTAAACTTAAATATCACAGATTAATATTCAAAATAATAGTTTAAAGATTCCATTCCAAATACTGCAATTTATATATAAAGTTTACTGGAGATTCAACAGTGAATCCACCAACTACTAATGACTCCTGCCAACTTTTAATTATAAACTTTCTACTGCTTGTATTTTTCCGACTAGGGAATAATCATTGTGATCAACCACCTATACTTCACCAACATGTGAACAATCATGCTTATTTTAAAACCTCCCCTTAATCATGATCTCTATGTTAACTCGCCTGTTATTCTAAGTCTCGACTAGGCTTACAACATAATTTGGATTTTTTTCAACACACAAAGTTTGGTTCTACAAATTTCAAATTCAGTCTTTCCAAGAGGCTTGGTGAATATGTCAGCGACATTTTCATTTGTATTACAATATGTTAAGTCAAATTATTTTGATTCCCCTTTTTCTCATACAAAATGATGTGTTTCTATATGCTTTGGCCCTGCATGATATACATGATAGCTTTCTAACTGGATAGCTTTGATTGTCACATCTGATTACTATAGGTTTTTGTTGTATTTATCCAACATCTTCAAGTATCCTTCTAAGCCATATTGCTTCACAGGTAGCACTGCTTAATGCTTTATACTCAACTTTAGTGGATGACTGTAGGTTTTTAACCCTGTACAGAAATTACCTGCATACGAATTCTTAAACAAAGAAAATAAACAATGCGAGAGCATAACCCATAAAAACACATATGCACAGATATTTTTCCCTGGATCCCAAAACCGGGACTACCAGCTTGATTTTTCATTATGTTCCTTTCAATGTTACAATACATATTTATACATGCCGAAGCATCCAATACCATGGACCGAAAAACCATCGCGTCCAATACCATGTGCGAAAAACATGCACAAAACCATAGGTAGGTTCGCCCAACCTAATATAGGGTCCAAAAAAAATTTTCCCGGGGCGCTGCCCCGGACCCCGTAGAGGGGGGCTACCCGCCCCCCTCAAACCCCCCTGTGACCCCCCCACTGCACAATCAGCGCAACAAAGGGGGGCTACCGCCCCCCTCTAACCCCCCATTAAACTACGTAGGTTAGGCGTGGAAAGAATATAACACAACCCAACAATCTCCCACTTGTTGTTTTCTTTCCACAAGGGGCCACAGGAGAGCTTAGTCATTTTTCCAGCCCTGACACACCCATTGTTTCTCTACACCAAGAGAACTTCTCAGAGCTCACAGATTTTGTCAATGCATCTGCAGTATTCTTCAAAGTGTCCACCTTTACCAGCAACACCTTTTTGTCTTCTATCATATCCCTCACAAAGTGATACTGAACATCAATGTGCTTTGTCTTTGAATGATAAGCAGGGTTCTTTGCCAAGAAAATTGCACTTTGGCTGTCACAGTCTATTCTTATAGCTCCATGTACTAACCCCATACTTGAACACAATCTCTGCAACCAAACTGCTTCCTTGCTTGCATGAGTGGCTGCCATGTATTCTACCTCTGTAGTTGATAGTGCCACTACAGATTGTTTCTTACTCATCCAACTGACTGCACCTCCAAATAGGTTAAACACATACCCACTTGTAGATCTTCTCTGATCCAGATCTCCAGCCCAGTCTGCATCAACAAAACCATGACTATCCAACACTCTGTCCAATCCTGGTCTTCCTTTGTAGCACAAACCATAATCACTAGTGCCACGCAAATACCTGAAAACCCGCTTCACTGCTGTCCAGTGCTCCTTCCCAGGTTTTGACATAAACCTGCTCAATACTCCCACTGCATGTGCAATGTCTGGTCTAGTACAGACCATTGCATACATCAGGCTACCGACTGCACTTGCATATGGAACACGGGACATGTCCTCTTCCTCTTCTTGTGTCTTGGGACACTGTTCAGCAGATAACCTCACACCTACAGGAATAGGAACCTTCATCGGTTTACTATCCTGCATATTAAACCTCTGCAGTATTGTCTCGACATACTTCCTCTGGTTTAACCAGAGCTTCCTCTTTGCCCGATCTCTTTTAATTTCCATGCCCAAAATATAGTTTGCAGCACCAAGATCTTTCATGTCAAATTTGGAGGACAATTGGGTCTTAAAATCCTGGATAATTTCTTTGTCATTTCCAACCAGCAACATATCATCCACATACAAGACCAGATAAATAACACGGTCACCAATTAATTTAAAATACACACAATGATCTGCTTTGCTTCTGGTGAAGCCAAGTCCCCGTATAAATGTATCAAATTTCTGATACCACATCCTTGGTGACTGTTTTAACCCATACAGAGACTTCTTTAACTTGCATACCAGTTCTTTCTTACCCTTCACCGCAAAGCCTTCAGGTTGCCTCATGTAGATTTCCTCTTCCAAATCCCCGTGAAGAAATGTTGTCTTCACATCCATCTGTTCTACCTCAAAATCAAAAGCAACAGCAACAGATAAAGTAATCTAATAGAAGCTACCTTGGCAACAGGAGAAAAAATATCACCAAAATCAATTCCCGGCACCTGGGAATAACCTTTTGCTACCAACCGAGCTTTGTATTTCTCCACCTTTCCTTCTGCATTAGTCTTCTTCTTGAACACCCATTTGCTGCCAATGGGTTTCCTTCCAGCCGGCAACTCTACCAGATCCCAAGCCTCATTTTTGTGCAAAGATGCCATTTCATCAACCATGGCCTCTTTCCAGAGTTTTCCATCCTCTGAATCCACTGCTTCCTTCACAGTTCTGGGATCATCATCAGTAACAGACAAAGAAAAATTTCAACTGAAAGCAGATGGATTATACCTTTTTGGCTGCCTTCTTTCTCGACCTGATCTTCTCACAGCCGGAGTTTGTGGCTCTTCATCTTCTGATTCCTCCTCTGCTGCAGAGTCTGATTCTTCCTCCTTTGGCTCAAACTCTATCTTCTCAGGTTCCTTTGGTTGGACTTCATGTTGAATAACATCTTTTACCTCTCTGAACACCACATCTCGGTTGTACACAACCTTCCGTGTGACTGGGTTCCAAAGCTTATAACCCTTTAAACCATCCTTATACCCAATAAAGATGCACTTTTCAGATTTACTATCCAACTTGGTTCGTTTCTCCTTTGGAACATGTACATATGCATCACATCCAAATACCCTCAGATGTGAAAGAGAGGGTTTCTTACCAGTCCATACTTCTTGTGGAGTCTTATCCTCCAACGCTGATGAGGATGATCTGTTGATCAGGTAACGTGCAGTATCCACCGCCTCTGCCCAGAATTCCTGTCCTAACCCGGCACCACTGAGCATGCTTCTTGCCCTTTCCATCAACGTCTTGTTCATTCTTTCTGCGACTCCATTTTGCTGAGGTGTATATGGAGTAGTCTTCTGCCGTGCTATACCACACTTCTTACAAAATTCTTCAAATTCCTTGCTGCAAAATTCTCCACCATTATCTGTCCTCAGCACCTTTATCTTCTTCTCTGTCTGATTTTCCACCAGAGCCTTAAATTCTTTAAACCTGTCAAAGACTTCAGATTTCTTCTTAAGGAAATATATCCATGTATTCCTTGAGAAGTCATCTATGAATGATACATAGTACACAGACTTACCCAGTGATGGAACCTTCACAGGTCCAAACACATCACTGTGCACAAGCTCTAATATCTGTTTCGTCCTCTTACCACCAGAGGGGAAACTCACTCGATTCTGCTTCCCATACACACAATTTTCACAGAAATCAAAATCCAGAGAGCTATCATTCATACCTTCTACCATACCTTTACCATGAAGTATTTGAAGGCCCTTCTCTCCAATATGTCCAAGCCTTTGATGCCACAACATGGTATTCTCTCCAGAGACCACTAGATTTTCTACTCCATTTTCAGGAACCATAGAACTATTGCACCCATCAACAACAGTGCTACCTTGCAGCTTGTACAGAGTTCCAATCCGAACTCCCCGCATTAATATCAGTGCTCCTCAAACCATCTTGCAGGTATCTTTCTCGAACACTGTCTTTACACCTGCATCATCCAACTTGCTTACAGAAATCAGATTTCTGGCCAATGCAGGAATATGTAGAACACCCGGAAGTGTTCTAACCCTTCCACCTTGCAACTTCAACTTTACTTTTCCCCGACCAATGATTCTAGCCTTCCTATCATCTCCTAAGAAGACATCACCACCATCGTATTTCTCATACTCGCAGAACCACTCTCTATGGGGAGTGAAGTGAAAGGATGCACCTGAGTCAATCAACCATGCCTCATGATCTACATGTGTACTTGAAGAAGCCAAGTACACATCCCCACCTTCATCTGAGGTGGTTTTCGCCTCTGCAGAAGGAGCATCATCAGATCCATTTCCTTTATCAGGAGCTTTAGATTTACAATCCCTTCTGAAGTGCCCTTCCTTTCCGCATTTCCAGCACACCACCTTTGTAGGTTTTCCTGGAGATTTAGATCTCCCTCTAGATTTAGATCTCCCACTCGATGACTTATTTTTGTTTCTGTTCTGGGACCGTCCTCGTACAGACAAGGCATCACCATTCTGGTTGTCCATATTCTTCCGTCTCATCTCCTCCATCAGCAAGGCTGAGACTATTTCATCAAACTGCAAAGCAGTTGCATTGCTACCTATTGCAATAACCAGACTATCCCACGAATCTGGTAGAGAACACAATAGACTGATGCACTTATCTTCATCTGAAATTTTAATATCAACAGATAATAACTGACTTACCACAGTATTAAACGCATTCAGATGCTCTGTCACCGAGTCTCCATCTTTCATCCTCAGGTTATACAGCTTTTTCCGCAGGAACAATTTATTCACCAGAGACTTAGATTGGTACAAAGTCCCTAACTTGACCCACAAAGCCTTCGCCGTAGCTTCCCCTGATACATTCAACAATACTGAATCTGAGACACACAATCGTATTGTGCTCTTTGCCTTCCGATCCAATTTCTTCCATTCTTCATCGGTCACTCCCGATGGTTTAGTACCCGGATCTACCGCGATCCACTGATCTTTATCGACCAACAGATCCTCCATCTTGAGTTTCCACAACTCAAAACTCTGACCATTGAACTTCTCAATCTCGATCTTTCCACTGCTCGCCATCTTCTTTCACCACCAGAATCGATCTCGCAGATCTCCCACTGAACAGGGTCTACCACAGGCCCGAGTGAAACCCCTCAGCAACAAAGGTGTCCCCTTGAAGCCAAAACAGCTCTGATACCAAATGTAGGTTTTAACCCTGTACAGAAATTACCTGCATATGAAATCTTAAACAAAGAAAATAAACAATGCGAGAGCATAACCCATAAAAACACATATGCATAGATATTTTTCCCTGGATCCCAAAACCGGGACTACCAGCTTGATTTTTCATTATGTTCCTTTCAATGTTACAATACATATTTATACATGCCGAAGCATCCAATACCATGGACCGAAAAACCATCGCGTCCAATACCATGTGCGAAAAACATGCACAAAACCATAGGTAGGTTCGCCCAACCTAATATAGGGTCCAAAAAAATTTTCCCGGGGCGCTGCCCCGGACCCCGTAGAGGGGGGCTACCCGCCCCCCTCAAACCCCCCGGACAGGGGGGGCTGCCGCCCCCCCTGTGACCCCCCCGCTGCACAACGAAGGGGGGCTACCGCCCCCCTCTAACCCCCCGTTAAACTACGTAGGTTAGGCGTGGAAAGAATATAACACAACCCAACAATGACAAGGAAATGATTGGTTTTTTCTTACTGCTCCATGACATCACTCCTCAACCTATATTGAACACGTATCCAATAGTAAATTTCCTGTCATCTGGATTTCCAGCCCAGTCAAAATCAGAATAACCTGCCAACTCAACATCAAATTAATCAGTATACATAATACCAAAATTAAGTGCTCCTTTTAGATATTGAAGGACTTTTTTTACTTCTTTCTAGTGGCTTTCACAAGGCTTATCCATGAACTGACTAAGTATGCTGACAAAATATGCTATATCTGGCCTGGTAGTGGTGAGGTAGTTCAAACTTCCGACCAATTGACGATACAAGGTTCCATTCACCTCTTTGGTTCCATCATCACTATACAATTCAACATTCTATTATAAAGGAGTAGATACTACCTTGCATTCAATCATATTGAACCTTTTAAGGATTTCCCTTATATATTTTCTTCATGTGATTAGTGTCTTACTAGATTCCCTGTAAACTTGAAGACCTAAAGAATAATGCAATTCACCAAGGTCCTTCATCTCAAATACCTGTGACAAATGAATTTTAATTTCTTCAATCAACTTGGATGCATTATTTATATGATAATATCATCAACATATACATATATCAAAGAAACATTCCCATATTCATCTTTATTGGTGTATAGATTAGGATCATTTTTTCTTCTCATAAAACCTTTCTCATAGAAGAAACAATCAATTTTCACATACCAAAATCTTGTGCTTGTTTCAAACCATATAAAGCTTTCTTTAACCTGTAGGAAAGATGCTCCTGCTCCTATTTTAGAAACCCTTTAGGCTAAACCAAATAAACTTATTCTTTTAACTCACCATTAAAAAAAGAAAATTTGACACCTAAGTAATGCATTTTCCAATTATGTTTTGCAGCTAATGTAATCATGATTCTAATTGTGTTCAACTTAGCTACAAGTGCAAAAGTATCTTCATAATCAATTACCTCTTTTTGTGAATAACCTTTTGCAACCAATCTAGATTTATATTTATCAATGCTTCCATCAACTTTAAACTTGGATCTATACAATCATTTGCATCCCATGGGAACTTTATTTTTTCGCAATTCTGTTAATTACCATGCATCATTCTTCATTATAGATTTATATGTAGAAATTTTGAGTAATAAACACATATTCAATGGAGATTATCCTGATCATGTACTATTGCGGAATACATACACAATACATAAGCTCCTCTACGTTGATCATCAATATAGCAGCATCAATAACAATAAAACATCAAGAGCATGCACACATTAACACAGTATGTAACCTGGGGAAAGCTTATAGCTGAAAACCCCACACTATCTGTAAAAAGCCTCGGGCAACAAATCTTGCCTTGTACTTCTCCACACTCCCGTCAGCTGCCTGCTTAACTTTGTAGATCCATCTCGAACCCACCACTGATTTCCCTTCTGGTCTAGGAACAATCTCCCATGCACTGTTTCTGACAATAGAATCATACTCTTCCACCATGGCATCTACCCATGCGGGATCCTCCACAACTTCCTTGAAAGAGGATGGCTCAGTCACAACACACTTGCTCATAAGAGCCATGTATCCAGTGTACCGATCAGGTGACTGTCTTTGCTTGCATTAGGCTGTAGGTGGTCCTACAACTTTCTCTGCATCTTGAGCCAGTCGCTCAGCTTCTGTCAAGCGCTTTCGCCCTCTGATGGTTGGTGCTGCATGAGTGGACTCTTCCACTCCATGAACCTCATCCTGTGGCTGATCCACGTCCTGAAGCTCATCCTTAGGAACTAATAGCTCCTCATCTGCATGCAAGTGTAGCTCCCTCTCAAGCGAACACTTCATGGCTTTCTCCTCCTAAAATTTTATATCCTGTCGCACAACAGTTTTACCACTGTCTGGCAAATACACATGATAGTTGTGGGGCGTATCAGTGTACCCCACAAATATCCCAACCTTTGCGGTTGGCTCCAACTTCTTCCTGGCATCCTTCGTCACATGCATGTAAACGTTAGCACCAAAAATCCTCAAATGAGAAAGATCAGGCTTCTTACCAGAACAAGCCTCCTCGGGTGTACTCATGCCAAGTATCCTATGAGGACAACGGTTCTGCACATAAACTGTTGTATTGCATGCTTCCGCCCACAAGTGAAGGGATAGGCCCTGATCATGCAACATCGTCCGTGCAGCACCCATGATCGTTCTGTTCTTCCGCTCAGCTACCCCGTTCTTCTGTGGGTTATGGGGAGCTATGAGCTCTCTTCGAATCCCTTCTGCCTTGCAAAAATCCTTGAACTCGTCCGAGATATATTCACCACCATTATCGCTCCTAAGAGCCTTCACCTTCTTCCTAGACTCCTTCTCGACCAGTGCTTTGAATTCACAGAACTTTGAATATGTTTCGCTCTTCTTCTTCATGAAGAAGATCCAACACTTACGAGAGAAATCATCAACAAAAATCACATAATACATGTGTTTTGTTGTCGAAGCAACTAAGAAAGGTCCACACACGTCTGTGTGAATTCTCTCAAGGATCTTCGTGGCGCGACTATCCTTCTCGTGAAAGGTGGCTTTCACAAACTTCCCCAAGGTACACCCCTTGCACTGATCTGACTGCACAAGAGTGCCTTTAGGAAGCCCTGGAGTGATCTGCTGCAGTATCTTCAAGGTTCCATGGTGAAGGTGACCCAATCTCCTGTGCCACAACTCGCCATCATCACAGCTCACCAATCCTTATGCCTTGCCTGCCATTGCTGCGCATCCATCTACATGCAACTGATAAAGGTTCCTTACTTGAACCCCTATCTTCCGGGTCTCACCAGTTGTCTTTCTGCGCAGGAAAGCTTTTCCCTTGCTGAAAACAACATCATACCCCTTATCTTCTAACATCGCCACAGAGATGAGATTCTTCTTCAATCCTGGAACATGCATGACTTCCTTCAATACGAAGGGTTTACCAGACTCCCTCTCAAAGGAAATGGTACCGATATCATTTGCACTGTATCTACCATCATCCCCCATCTTGATGTGCACTCCAAGATCTTTGTCCTCCAGATTAGAAAACAAATCTCTATCTCCCGTCATGTGAAAAGACGCACCACTGTCCAAGAACCACACCGATCCCATCACACTTGAAACCAAGCATGAGATCAGTGAAAAATCAAGCTCAAACTGCTAGGCTAGAGCCTCTCCTGCTGAAGATCCAACAACCTGCTTGTTCTTCTTCTTCTGCGGACAATTAGTGGCATAGTGTCCGTGCTGGTGACAGTGAAAACACTTCACCTTAGACATGTCCTGCTTCTTGCCTTTCGCACCAAACTTAGAAGCTTTCTTTCTCTTCCCCTTCTTTGCTTTGGCAGCCAAAGCGCAATTTTCTTCATCAACTCCCTTTCATGAAGATCCGTCCCTGGTACTCTGCCAGATCTCCTCCTGCACAAGATCTGACCACAATCTTTCCCATCCTGGCAATTTCTCCCGACCATTGAAAGAGTCCTGATAGGAATTCCAACTCTTCAAAAGACCAAGGAGAGCCAAGCTCACCAAGTCCTCATCATCGACAGTAACCCCCACACTTCCCAGCTCATCTCGACACTGAGTGAACTTCATGAGATACTTGGGCATATTGTCACCCTTCTCGTATTTGATGGTTCTGAGTTTATCTTTGAGCGCCAACTTCCTCTAGTCGTTCTTGCTTTGGAATAATTCTGTTAACGATTTCCAAATCAAATATGGAGTAGCCTTTCCATGGAGTCTGGACACAATGTGATCCCTCACGCCCTTCAACAGAATCGTTCGACACTTTGCTATCTTCTTTTGCTAAGCCTCAGCTTCAGCAGCATCAGTAGGTTTTGGGACATCTGCATCCACGAACTCCTTCAGCCCATTATCATCTAACACCGCCTCCATCCTGTCCTTCCATGCAATATAATTCGTACTGCCCTCAAGGGCATACTCCAATCACAATCTTGTGAAAGACATCTTAGTTTTGACACCAAGAAAACACTGCTGCAAATTCAAATTCCACCAGCAACCAACTCAACTGCCTCGGATCTAAGATTCGTGAGAACATAATATTTCTCGTATAAAGATCAACTGTATGGTCATTCACAGGATATCTCACCTTCCAAAAGAAGGATGAATCTAGAGGCTACCTGGCTCGATTGCAGACTCTGCCTGAAGAAATAGAATGTAAACACTTCCTGAATAGTAGATCAGATGATCAACAGCTCTGATACCATGTAGAAATTTTGAGTAATAAACACATATTCAATGGAGATTATCCTAATCATGTACTATTGTGGAATACATACACAATGCATAAGCTCCTCTACGTTGATCATCAATATAACAACATCAATAACAATAAAACATCAAGAGCATTCACACATTAACACAGTATGTAACCCGGGGAAAGCTTACAGCTGAAAACCCCACACTATCTGTATATTAATGATTGAGAACATGTAACATTACAAAGTACAATGCTTATCACAAGAAATCCAGTACCATCTCCACTTGTTACACACAATACAGCTCAGATCTGATCTCCAAATCTATTCCACTGCTTGCCTGCCTCCACTACTCAATACCTGCTCAAGAATAAATGAGAATGGTTTACCAAATTCGTATTTACTTCCAAAGAATCACTCACACTGGGAAAGACGTGAGCAGAGGCTATAATCACTTGGTATTGGCCAATTCATTGGCATACTCAATCCCTTGATTGTGCAAATCCTCATGCACAACTATAGTCACAACTGATAGCAATCTGATCCTCTAACACCTGTCCTTGCTGAACTGAACATGAAATGACATGCAACTGAGTTAACTGATGTGTTCTATAGTTGCATTATGAGTTAATAATTAGTTTAACAACTCATCATTAGTCTATTTGCAATTACACTAATTACAACTAGTTTAACCAAGTCAAACTGAATACAACTCCATCAACTCCATAATCAACTCCACCAAACTCAACTGATTGAGTTCTAACTGAAGTCATGCATGCAACAACTCAACTGACCCACAAAGAAAGCGTACTTCCTTCTGACAGTTGCCTGTGCCACATCTGTAGCTTAAACTGAAGTGCTCCAAGAGAATAAGATCAAGTTTATAGTCCAAATATTATTATGAGACAATAATATTTGACTTTTCTATTTTTGACAGCCAGTCTAAAAATAGACTTTGGTCACTCCTGCTGTGATCACTCCTGCAGTGATCACTCCTGCTATGATCACTCCTGCTGTGGTCACTCTTGCTGTGATCATCCCTGCTCTGATCCTCCCTGATGTGATCCAAAAATAGAACTTGCGCCATAATTTGCCTGCAGGCCCACTTAGTGAAGGCGACTCTTTTCACTAAGCTCCATCATCTTGTTGCAATCTCAACACTATATTCTTCATTCACTTCATCTCGCCATTCTTTATATTCTTTAGCTTCTTCATAACTTGAAGGTTCAACAACATTCATTACAAGAGACATTAATTCACAATATTTATATCTTATGGGTTCTGAATTTGACATGATGAAATTAGTGGAATTTTATTGCTTTCATATTTCTTTCTACTTTGTGGAGTCTCCTCTCCTCTTGTTGGAGTGTCATGACTGCTTGATGCTCCTTGCTCTTAAACCTGTACATGTTCCTGCGATTGTTCTTGTTCTTGTTTAACACTTGTATATATTTTGATATAATCATTAATATCATGCAATACACTAGTATTATTCATTTTTTCACTTCATCTGCATTCTCATGAAACACCGCATCCCTACTTGAAAGCAATCTATAGGAACTAGGATCAAACAACTTGTATGATAACCAATAAATGTGCACTTGATTGAATTTGCATCAAATTTTCATTTTTCATCTTTTCGAATATGAGCAAATGCCTTGGATCCAAAAACTCTTAAATGACTCACTTTTGGTTTATACCCATAAAATGCTTCAAAAGGTGTTTTAAGATCTAAACTTTTGGTTGGACTCCTATTTTTCAAATAAACTGTAGTATTAATTGCTTCAGCCCAAAAACCATTAGAAACATTTTTACCTGAAGCATACTATGTGCACAATCTACTAGTGTTCTATTTTTCCTCTCAGCAACTCCATTTTGCTGAGGTGTATGTGGCACTGTAAGTTATTGTAGAATCTCATTATTTTTACAATATTGATTAAATTCTCTTTATTTGTAGTCTTCGCCTTGATCAGATTTGAGAATTTTGATGCGCTTGTTAGTTTGTTTTTCCACCATATTTTTGAACTCTTTAAAGTACTCAAAAACATCACTCTTCTTTCTTATGAAATAGACCCATGTATATCTAGATCTATCATCAACAAAAATAAGAAAATACCATGCTCCACCAAGAGATATAGTTTGCATAGGTCCACATACATCAATATGAATTAATTCAAGTATTTTTCCTCTATCTTTTTTCTTTATGTACAGGAAATTCCTCTCTATGTTGCTTTCCAAGTGCACATGCTTCACATTCAACATGATCATTCTTCATAATAGGAATACCTTCAACCATTGTTTTCTTTTGAAGTAACATTAAATCATTGTGATTTAAATGCCCATACCTTTGATGCCATAACTCTACTGTTGACATTGTTGTAGATGCCAACACTTGATGACCTATCCTAGTCACATCTAGCTTATACAAACCTCCAAGTCTGATACCTGTGGCAATAAAATTGTAGTGATATTGAATGTCTTTAACAACACATTGCGATTTAACAAATTTCACCTTCAAATCTTGGTCAACAACAGCAATAATAATAATAATAATAAATCTTTTTGATACCAAGAACATACATCACATTATGGATGTGTCTCTCTTGTCCATTAGGAAAATTCACACCTATTACTCCATAACCTTGAACTTTAAGTGATTTTTTATCTCCTAGATAAACATATGTTACATCAATGTTCTCATAATATTCATCAAACAAATCTACAAGCCATATGGGGTGATGCATTAGAATCAATGAACCAAACTTCACATCATCAATTTCTGCAGACAATGTTGCATCAGAAACAAACAATCTAAGATTTTGAAATCCATCACTGATTGAGGTGTCTTTATCCACAAAATTTCCATTGTGCCTTATGTTTCTTTGTTTAGACTCATTATATTTTATTTTATAGCAATCTTTAGAATGATGACCAAGTTTACCACAATAATAACAATCATTATTTATCTTATCATGAGTTGGAAATTTAGATTGTGCCATACCTTTATGTTTTGCTTGAAACTTGCCTCCTTTGTTCTTTTCCAATGGATTTAATTATATGGTTTTTTACCCTAGTCTACCAATGCCAAATATGAAATACTAGATCCCAAATTAAAGGTATTCATCCTCTCTTCCTCTTGTAGAAAAATTTGTGTCAATTCATCAAATGTAGGGGGCTTCTCTCTAGCTAAAAGAGCTGAAACACAAGTTTGATAATGTTTCACTAAGCCATTTAATGTGATGGTAACCAAGTAAGTACTTGACACCTTTTTACCAATATCTCCTAACTTATCACTTAAATCTTTGATACAAGACATGAAATTGCTTATATTTTCATTTTCTTCCAATTTTATAGACAAAAGCTTAGTCTTAAAAAATAAGATTTAGTTTGTATTTGTTGTTTCATACAAAACTTTTGAGCATATCCCATGTTTCTTTGGATGTCTTGCAATCTCTAATGTGAGGAATAATGTTGTCCTTTACAAGCATTCGCAATAACACCTTTGATTTCATCTCTTATTTCTCCAATCTAGAACAAAAGCCGCAATAGTGGGTTTGGGTTCATCCCCACTCACAATTGACCACAAATTATAACCCTCAACAATTGTCAACAACTTGAATTTTCAATTCACATAATTTCCTCCATCAAGTTTAGGGGATTCATTCAAATAAGTATCATCTAAATTTCCCAATCTCAGATAAAAACCAAATACCCAATACCAAATAATCCTATATCCAAACACCAAATATAAAAAATACTTTCATGACCAAATAATCCTATATCCAAACACCAAATATAAAAAATACTTTCATGGCACACTTTTAATACCCAATACCAAATAACCCTAGATCCAAACACCAAAGATAAAAAAATACTTTCACCACACACTTTTACCGCATTATAAAAATTTCTACCAATAACCTTTTTTATTTATTTAAAAATCCTTTCACCACTTAAAAAAGGCAACTATTTTAAAAATCCTTCTCTCTCCTTTAAACTCAAGCAATTTACTTTCCATTAAAAAACAAACTCAAATAAATTATTTTCACCATTAGGAAAGCACCTGACTCATCTGTTTTTAAATAACATCACCACACAATTTGGGCTCTTTTAATACCAATATAATTCCTTCTCAATAAGTAAAACCTTATATTAAAGCAAAAGACTTACTCCACATGTTCATACCAAGTTTTGATATTAGAAACAAAAAGCTCTCTTCACTAATGGACTTGTCTCCTTCAACGATGTCCAAAACCCATATACTTTCTTCATTCCAATCAACAGTGGCTATGGCTACCCAATCAGTTCGCATTTTAGCACTGTATCACACTCAGATTTCAAACTTTTCAAATTTCAACTAATCAAGACAGTCAGCGATTTGCAGATAATGACTCCTTAACAACAATGATGGCTTTATAAAACTTTACCAAACCTCCCACACAATGCTCACACAACAACTTCACACAAGAATCTATGTCGCTTCCACGCAACAACATCTACCACAGGTCTCATGCCCTTTGAACATTGATTCACCAAACCTCCCACGTAGTTCTCAGACTTCACAACGGCTTCACAACCTTGTTTTGACACTGTATCAAAGATGAACACTCAAAACAACAGCTTGAAGATTGCATTTCCAATACTGCAATTTATACACGAATTTCATGGGAGATTCAACAATGAATCCACTTATCAGTGTCTCTTGCCAACTATTAATTACAGAGTTGTTTTTAGTGCCAATTTTTAGAGGTTTTTCCGGTAGATTTTCTGCTCTAATTTCTCTTAAATCTGGCATGAATTCATTGAAATCGCAAGATTGATGGGTAAATCTTGCACAATAAAAAGTGCCTTGGGGTTTTTCATGGTGCTAAATCCATATATACAGTAAAAAGCTAGTTCACCTTAAATTTTTCCACTTGATTCTGGCACACCGAAAACTCCAAAAAATCGCACTATAGACAACTCTATTAATTACAAACATTCTACTCTCTGTACTATCGACATGTGTACAATCATAATTAACTAAATGTAAAAAAGTTAATATTATAAGTTTTGAGTAATTTTTTATTTTATTTTATATTTTTAATTAAAATTTTATTTATATTTATATAAAATAAAATAATATATAAACATTTTTTTGGTATTAAATTAAAATTATTAAGTAATTTCAACAAATTGTTTTTGTTCTAGGATTCACATCAATAACCATCATTTCACAATATAAAAGTTGTGAAGATAAATATTAATGATAATAAACTGAATTGGCTACATATATATAGTCAAATTTATTATTATTTTATAGATTCAAAGATTTGTTTTATTTTTCTGAGTTAGCTGATTCAAGGGTTTGAACCCAAAAAAATCATAAGACATAATTCTTCCTTGTCAAGATGATTTTAGATCTATTGATATAAATTTAAAAAACTTTTAATTTAAAATGCTAAAATATATTATTATTATTATTATTATTATTATTTTATAATATGCATATAATGTCCTTGTATTAAGGCAAAATGATGACATAGGTTTAAAAAACTAAATTCAACTATTTTGTATTTGTTTTAATAGTGTCCCATTCAACTTTATCCTTTCCATGTATTTATTTGTAAACATTGAACTGTGTCGTCATGTAGCTAATCCCTATTAAAGTAGGGAATATATTGTTTTATTTGCAAGTCAAAAAGTGTTTTTAATTTTGCATCTTATTCTTATTGATAGGTGAAAAAAATCATCAATGCAAAATATAATATGTGTTTTTTGAATGTAATTTATTTTTAAAATATATAAACAAAAGAATTTTATTTAAAAAAATATATTTATTTTTAAAATATAACAAATCTCCAATGGGGTGTAATAACTTCAATAATTGAGGTCATTAACTAAGAATGGGGTTCTCATATCCTACTTGTTTATTACAGAAAATGACATAGCACATGGAGGCAAGCTTACATGATCGAGAGGTCAGCTCGCATGCCTTGGCCAACTTTCATCCTTGGATTTCAAATACTTGTATGTTGTTACAGTCGGGGTGGCAAAGTGTAGTGGCACAGAGAGGAGAGGGTGAGGGATTCTCCTCCTCTCGCGCCCTTGGCTTTCTTGTTATGTTTATTGATGTTTGGCTTATAGTGGAGGGTGAGGTTCTTACCTATCGTTGTGGTGGTATTGGTGATTTGTGGTCGAAGGTCCCTAGGGTGGCGAGTCTACTTTTTGTAGAGACAACCAGTGGTTTTTCGTTCCAAGACTTGAGGGTGGTGAGTTTGCACTTGGTGTTGAGGAATTTTTTCTCATGGAAGGGCTTCATTATGTTGTGGATGGTGGAGAGTATATCTCAACATGCCTTGTATACCAGTTAAATTTTCTTCATACTTTTCTTGCATAATTCTAAACATGGCCCGAACTTTGAACTGGTGGTCATCCTTTCAACTTCGACACCCTTGGTTCTTGACTCAACAGGTATTTCATTCATCTGACCCATCTTGGTTTGTGGATGTTGGTACCCCGGAAACTTTTCCATCTCATATTAGGGTTAATATTTATGAATTAAATTGTTGGTCAACTCATCACGTGAGTGTTTTCAGTTACCCTATCCCTTGTAAACCTGTGTTATTTCAGATTTGGGAATATTGGGCATGTGCTAGTTTTGGTTCTATCCGTTTCAGTATGTTTTCAATTTTCATCACATGGTCACTTCATCCACTACAACTCCTTTATAGTTCTTATCTCTGGGTTGGTTTAAGTTTTCAAGCAGTAAGTGTCCACTTTTTGCATTGGTTTTCCTTTCTGATTATTAGGGTTGTCGCTATCTTCTAGTTCATTGTTGTCAACAGCTATCCTCAATTGTATTCAGGCCCTAAGTTTGTTGTGGCATGTTGGGTGGACAACTTGATCCTATTTTGTGTGTCTAGTTCCATTCCTTGGCTTCCTCTCTCTATTTCTCTAGTTAGTCTCACTCCTATACTTGGAGGCATTTTATTCCCATATACCATGGCCCCCCTACCAATGACAACCTAACTGTTGAGGTGGGTCTAGTTTGGTTCATTTGCATCCCCGACGACTTTTCACCTGGGAATAAATCACTACATATTTTGATTTAGTGCCTCTAGAATTAAGAAAAGAAAATTTTCATATGGAATCTCAAGTATTTGGAGAATGACCCTATTTTTCTGATTCTGAAATTGGTGATAAGGGCCTTCAATGGATCCCAATCTCAAGAAGGTTAAAAACTTAGAGGCTATACTTTCTTCATTCCTTGACAATCCACCATCAATTGGACACTTTGTTCTGAATGATTTTGAGGGACAAACAAGTGGATAAATACAAGCTTTTTGTTGGCTAGGAGGATATCAAACGGATCCTCCAAAATCTCAGGTATTCTTTGGATGAAATCAATGCTCAATCAGTGGGGGTGGAAAGTTATGTGATCTCTGAATCTTCCTCAGGAAACTTGTATGATTCCCCTGGTGGTTCCATGATTCCTTCAGTTAATAATCCACATAATCTCACAATCATTTCTTTTGACTAGCTTTGTCAAAGGTTATCGGATTAATATTTTTCTCTGACAGGTTATATGGATATTGTTGTTTATGGTTTTTTTCTCATCACAGTTTTTAGTCGCTACTAAGAGACATCCTCTTTCGGTAATAGTTTCACGGTTTCAATTTGTTGTTCTGGCATGGTTTGTTGCACACTTTCAGTCTTTCTTGAATTGTTATGGTGTGGTGTATAGAGCATCAAAATGTTTGTTGGGCTCTCATTTTACTGCATGTTCCTCTCATTCAGATACCAACACTTATGGCTTGCCTGGTTTTGTTCTTTGGCTTATGCGTGAAAAGCTATATCTCCAAAGCCTCTACTATTTTTGTTGGCCGTTGGACGTTGATGCTCTAATCTTCGTTTATGATTAATATGTTTGTATGGAGTTTATGTTTTTAAAAGTCATAGAATGGCTTATGTGGTTTCTATATATACTGGTACAATGGTGTTGTCATTTCTCCATTGAGTTAATGGCCTTGAAAGCTCTGAGGTGGAAAACTTTTCCTATGTTTTACTCATGACCTCACAGTCTATCAGATTTATTTGCAATCCTTTTGTATATTAATAGAAATCCTTCATATTAGCTTATATATATATATAAACAAAAAGTAAAAAAAAACAAAATGTTAAAGGATTTTTAAAATTGTTATGTAGTAACTTTCATATATTATTGTTGATTTTTGTTTCTTATATATATAAAAAAGAAAGCGATAAATATCATTTACATATAGTGTTTTGATTTTAAAGTAACTAATTTTATATAATTTATTTCAATGTTTTTATGAAGAAATTCCTTGATTGGTTGAGAAATTATATATATATATATAAAACCTTTTTTTTCTAATTTACTTTATGTGTTTCTCTATTCATTTTAAAACTTATTTATTTTCTCCCCCTGATTGGGGTGTGAGACAGCTAGAGGCTTCCTTGGGCTTGATTGATATGACAAATATTTTATTGTTTTGGGATGGTGGGTGGTATCCCCCACGCCCTCACATGCATATTTAGTGTGATAATATGCAACGTCGCAGATCTTGGCAGATCTACAACATGAAGGTTGGTAATCATTGGCGTCTACAGGTAGTGGGAGCAAAGGGGGAGTTAAGACCATATATCCAGCGTATAAACTTGGGCCCTCAACTTCTTAAGAAGCCTAAGTTTGTTGGTTACAGGTTCGCGACACTGGAAATGCGAGAGGAATACCCAGCTGTTTCTTATCTCTGCTCGAGTTTGGCGTATAAAGTATGTTATGTTATAATGTTATTTTTGTATCCTGGGTGGGGGGAAGCTCTCGGGATAAACTTCGCACCTGAAGGGGAAACGAAACACTGTTAGCAGTTTCTATGACTCGAAATATAGGCCTTCTCGATTATGTAATGTCAATTTCCATATTCTTTGGACATATTCTTTCTCGCATGGGTGTTTACTGGTTTCAAATTTTTTATCATGATGTTTTCTCTGCATGTTGATAATTGAGTTTCCCGATTTAAGCTTGAATTGTCGGGACAAGCCCTCTAGAGAGCAAGGGTTTTGGAAAATGATCAGGGCCAAGTCTAAGGACTCAGGGTTCAGGGGGGCATGAGGGACGTCGTTCTTATTCTGGTGATACCTCCTATCTCTAGAGGGTTATTAATTATATATGTTTATTGTCTCAGGTGGTGGAATTTTAAGGGGATGCAGTGTTGTCCGGTGTTGCATTTTTTTTATTTTTTTATTTTTTTATATTTTTTCTTGCCATTCATTAAATTAATTCTTGTTTTTTGGGTGGTTCTCTATTCAAATTATATTATAGGTCCATTTATGTTGTCTTCACTTCTGGCCTCTATACAGTGGGTTGGGTCACGAGTGTGGGAAAGTGGGAGAAGGGTGAAGAAAGGGGGCCCAACCTTGGCAAATATGGTGAAGTCTCAACCTTGCGGTGGAGCCCCGGGTCGAGACGGAAGTTGCAGAAGACACTAGAAAGATAAAGGAAAAGATGAAGATCCATCTTCCAGCCAGACTAAGTGGCAGAGGACTGGGTGACAGAGGACTGGGCGACAGAGGACTGGGCAACCGAGGATTGAGCGATGGGAGACTACGTAGCAGGGGACAACGCGGAGGGGGACTGCGCAACAGGGGACTGTGCAGTAGAGAACAACGCTCCAGGGGATTGTGTGGCAGGGGACTGCATGACATATGGGTTGAAATACAAACAATAAGGATTCTCAGGCCATGGTCCAGGCTTACTGCGAAGGGACCCCTACGTAGGTGAAACAATTGATTGTGAACTGGGCGGCAGAGCTGAATTCGCAAGCTGAACTTGAACTACCTGCTGAATATTGGGGGGAACTAATCACGAACGTTGGGTACATGCATGGTAATCTCACCCTGTTCAGACAATCCATTCATCTTTATTGGTTAATGAAGTTCATAATGGCCAAATAGATGGTTGCGACCACCAACATAACAGTGCATAGTGAGGCCGAGCCGGGCCTACAAGACATTCAAAATGAGCTCCAACTTATCAAATGATAGTTGCAGAATCAGATTGCTTGTCTGGGCCACATCGAGCGACATATCCCATGTCTTTCGCAATATGAATTACTAGGATCAAGTGCTAAAGATATTGCTTGGGTGCAATCGTTAGATGATTAGTGGGTCAGAGATATGACTATTAATTTTGGCTTAATTTTGGATGTTTATATCAGGTAGAATTTATGTTTTCAATATGATGTTTACTAGTTGGTTTCTAGACTATCAGTGTTATAAGGCTTGGTTAAAAAGACTCAAACTATTTATGTTTTGGATGGCTTATAATGTGATTTGGTGGCCAACAAATTTTGCTTCCCACTGGGCGGGTTCTGGCCACCGAATTACTCATATATTTGTAACCTGCCTATTTATAGATGAATGAATGAAAGGTACTGCTAAGCTTACAAAAAAAAAACTTATTTATTTTCTCAATTTTATATTTGAGAAAGTCTAATGACTTTGGCTTTGACCTGACTCGGTGAGGCAGCTAGAAACCTAGCTGCCTCAACCCTGGTTCGTGTTTTTTGTTGCCTCCCATAGCTCATTTATGTCGTGATGTTCCTCATTGTTGGTGTGGCTATAGTTTGTGGTGGCCTTTCTGCAGATTTTGGTACGTGCTATTGTTTGTTGGGATCTTTTTGTATCACAAAGACTACTCTAGGGTCTGCTTCTAGGGTTTCTATTTCATTCTGAATCATAGACACCTCAACCTTGGTTCACGTCGTCGATTACCTCCCATGGCTCATTTTCACCATGGTGTTCCCCTTTGTTGGTGTTGCTACAGTTCATGGTGACCTTTCTGCATATTTTGGTGTGTGTTGGTCTTCATTAGGGTCTTTTTGTTTAACAGATGTTGCTCCGGGGCTTGCTTCTATGGGTTCTCTACATTGTTGTCATTTTCCATTTGTCGTCATTTTGTTGGATACCTATTGTGTCTACGTTCGTTGTCGTTGGGGACGTCATTGGGGGTTATGAGCCTTGAAACCCTATTTTCTTGTCATGAAATAGCTTTATGCTAGCTTCCATAAGCAATGAGGTGACCTTCCAAAGCATCTCTAGGCATTTATTTCCAGTCAAAGTATCTTTTGGTGTTTACATTCTTGCCTACCAGAGTATCTTCCTGCTATGTTTTTCTTGTAGTTCAGAATATCTTCCGGTGTGGCTAGGGTGCCCTTTTTTCATCTCTAGGTGCACCAAATATGGTCAGAGCATCTTTCGACTATTTTATGCATGTGCATGTGATGAGGCATGTCGGAGCATCTCCAGGTGCATACTGGTCAAAGCATTTTCCAACTATTTTTTTGCATGCCTTACACCCTTTTTTCTTTTAGATTTATGTTGGGATCTGTTGACCAACATTGTAATGATTGACTTCCCTTTTGTTTATGTTATAATTGTGCTCCCTATGGGGTATTTTGGTGAGCATGCATGCATTGCTATCATGTTTCTTTCACAAACTATGTTAACAATTCCATTTTAATGAAAATTGTTGGTTTTTTCCTTCTGGAAAAAAATCTAACCACTTTGTGGCATGTTCACTTGTTTAGAAGAAAAATGTATTTTTTATTTCGCAATTTGTTAAACATGAGACTAAACTGTCACATTTCATAAAGGGAGATTGTCCAACCCACAATGTAAGAATGTGATCCAAGTTCAAAAATATCCATATAAATTTGAAACCATTAAAATTTGAACACCATTCAAATTCATAGATGCATGTAAATAAATAATGTAGCATAAATTAACATGATCAAACTCATTAAAGCTACATATCCATTTTATTCACAAAATTAATATAAACTTAGGTTGTAGAATTATAAATAGAGATTGAAGACAAAAAAATATAAATAGACATTTAATAGCCCCATTCCCCTCCTTTTATCTTCTCCTACGGTGGAATCATTGCTCCTCACATGCTCTCCACAACAATTTTTGGCCTTTACATTGGTTTTTAACAAAATATTTACATATCTTGAACCATGGAAAGCTTACCTAATGAACATTGTACTTATTGCAAATTGTAATTACATGCATAACTATTCACTAATCAAGATTTGGCATTGATTTCAATGCTAATAATTCATACAACATATTTCGTCATAGCGTTCCTATTTGGGGCGGCTTTGACTTTAATTTTTAATTTAATTCGATGGGTGAGATTTAACTTGAGCGAATATACCTAAAATATGCTTCGTCTCCGTCTCACATCCACCACTGTGCCGTGAGGGAAAATGAAGCCATGGAAAAGAAATTATTTAATTTTGCGGTGGTGAAATTTTGTTGGCAGTGGCAGCAGTGACGCTCATCGCTCATCTCCCTGCGAAAGTAATGGATTGAGCATTGCTTGTGATGGATTGTTGGTCAGAAATCATCATTTATTCATCCTGAGAGTGACACTTCATCTGATTATGATTTTAAAAGTATTCAAGCTCATTATATTTAATTTTTAATTTTTAATTTTTTTTTTTTATTTTATTTTTTGATTTTTTATTTTTTATAAAATATTTAATATATTAAAAAATATACATTTATACAAATAATATTTTTTAATATTATTATAATAGATCTTTTAAATATAATTAAAAAATAATAATTAAGAATCAAAATTTATTTTTGGAATCAAAATTTTTGATGACCTTCTCTTTTGGTATCAAGAAGGTAGAGATGGATATCAAGAAGTTGAGTGTTGGAAAAGCAAAAGATTTAGCTGAACTCCAAGCAGAAAATCTAAAGTGGGGCTCAAAGATCCTTGCACCTCACATTACAAAAATTTTCAACAACATCATACAACAGGGGCTCCCCACATATTGGACAACTAGTCTGGCAAAACTTCTTTTCAAGAGCAGTGACGTCAATAATCCCTCCAAACATAGGACCATCATGAAAAACCCTTTGTTTGCAAAGCTATTTAGAAACATGCTAGAAAATAAAATTAGCAAGTGGGAAGAAGAAAGAGATAAGTGTGCTAAAGGGCAAGCAGGTTTTATACCTAAATATTCCACAGTTGATCGTTGTATAACTTTAAGGCACATCATTGAAAAAGTTTGGGAGAAAAAAGAAGAAGTCTTTTGTTGCTTTGTTGATTTCAGAAAAGCATTTGACTCGGTTCTTAGGGATAAAATTTGGCACAGAATGGAGGAACTTGGGGTTCCTAAACATTTGAGAGCAGTTGTGCATACGCTGTATGAAGAGGTGAAATCCAAAATTAGAACTTTAGCAGGCATTTCTGAAAGTTTTAGAAGCGATATCGGGGTCAAGCAAGGTTGCCCACTGTCTCCTACACATTTTGGTTTATACATCGACAAGCTTGAGGAGTGATTAAATTTGCAAGGGACTGATGGTCACATTATGGTATCTATTTGGACAAGTTTGTTATAAGGCTTCTTTTGTATGCATATGACCTTATTTTGAATGCTAAATCGACTCTTGGTTTGTAAGAGCACTTACTATCCCTTGAGCATTTTTATAGAAGTGTGGGGATGCAAGTCAATATCAGAAAAATGAAAGTAGTGGTTTTCTGTAAGAAAAGAAAACATAACTAGCATAAGTTCTTCTTTGAAGACAACATTCTGGAAGAAGTTGTGGATTACAAATACCTCAGAATCGACTTCCACAAAAATCTAAGCTGGGATGGTTGTAGAAAGAAAATAACTTTGGGGGGTTGGACAACATTTTATGCTTTTCAAAATAGGTGTAGAGAGGCAGAGTTATGGGACTCGAAACCACTCAAACTATTTTTGGGCTTCTAGTGATTCCAGTGATTCTCTATGGTTGTGAACTATGGGTCAGCAGTACATCCGACATGCAGCGGAAACAAATTGAGAAAATTCAGAAGCGTTTGATTACAAACAAATTCAAGATTAAAAGCGCATTTCCTTATGCTATCTTATTAAGTGAAATAGGGGTTGCTCCTATTGAAGCAATTGCTATGGTGTGAGTCATAAGGTATTTAAAAAAATTGAGAAAATGGAAGAGGGTAGATGGCCTAAGGTTGTCTTTAATGACAGATTGTGCAACAAAAAAAAAAAATTGGATGCAGCAAAATAATAAATGGTTTAGTAAATGGGGTATTTGCTTGAACGCGTGTCCCATAAACAACAAACAGATACAAAATTTTGTTATGGAAAAGTTCCACAAGCATACTTGGGATAAGGAGCTAGGAAGAAAGAAAAAGTACTATATTGAAGTGTTTAATTCCACTCATAGTCATCAACCAAAATCATACATAGAGGCCAATATCTCTTGGAGAGCCAAAATTCTTATTGCTCAGTTAAGGACTAATTCTCATCAACTCCGTTGTGAAACGGGCATTGGAAAATGCCAAAAGAAGTGTGAGAGGAAAGAGTATGCATTTTTTGTTCTTCCAGAAAAGTGGAAACATAAAAACATTTCATTTTAGAATTTGAGGCTTTCAAAGACAACAAGGAAAGTTATGCAGATATGCTGGCAGCTAGCTCTTGGGATAATCTATTTAGCAAGGGGTTTGTCGAGAAGATCGGAGCATTTATTGTGAAGCTTCACAGAAAAAGGACCAAATACATCAAGCAGATGAAGAAGCAATATTTCCCATAGGCTATCTTTAGCCTCGTGGACGTTAAAATAATTTCTTTATTCTTTCTTTACAAATAATAATTAACAATAAATATATGTATTACTAAATAACAAATAAATTTGTAGTATCCTTAAAATGCTTATGGAGATTTTAACTTATTTGTTATTTTTAATTTTCTATTTATAATTGTCATTCTTATTATATTTACACTTTAGCGTTGTTATGCCTTAGAATTTATCAAATATTATATTTTTCCCAAGATTCATGAATTATTTTTATTATTATTATTTAAAATATTTGTTATTTTAGCTATTATTATTTAAGATTTTAGTTATTTTATTTAAAAAATATTTTGTTCTTTAATTTTTATTTCATATTTTCATTAAAATATTAATAATAAGATAATTAAAATTAATGTAATTTAATATATTCTAAAACCTCCAATGTCATGGAAATAGACACTTTTAATTCACATAGTTTTACTATTATTAATTATTATTATTTCTTTATAAAGGCTGGATCAACTATTTTATTGCTAGAAAAAAATTATTATTATTATTTAGTAGATCCTTGAGTTTATCAATCCCTTGGGTGTATTAAACTAAGGGTTCATATTCTTAAGGTATAATATGATTAATAGGGTTTATAATATTAATCCTAGGGTTTAATATAAATCCCCTTAGTTTATAATCATGGTCAACCATGGTCCAACGCCACATTGTGACAAAGATTTCATCACTATGAAAATCAACCATGTTCAATCATGGCGAACCATAGTCCACCATGGTCCAACGTCGCATCGTGACAAATATTGTGTCAATCTTAAAATCAATCATGATCAACCATGGCCTATCATGGTCAATCATGGTCAGACATGGTCCACCATGGTCCAACGTCACTTTGTGAGAAACATTGTTCTATATGAACATCAACCTTATGTGAACCATCGTCAACCATGGTCAACCATGGTCAATGATGGTTAACCATCATCAACCATTGTCAACCATGGTCCAACGTCACATTTTGACAAAGATTATCTCAATATGAAAATCAACCATGGTCATCCATGGTCGAAATGTTGGTGACATTGTGTCAGTCAACCAGTCAACCATGTTCAATCATGATCAACCATGGTCCACCATGGTCCAACATCACATTGTGACAAAGATTGTCTCAGTCTTAAAATCAATCTTGGTCAACCATAGCCAATATGAAAATCAACCACGGTCAATCATGTTTAGTCATGGTCAACCATGGTCCAACATCATAGTGTGACAAATGTTGTCTCAATATGAACATCAACTGTATGTGAACCATGGTCAACCATCATCAACCATTGTCAACCATGGTCGAACGTTGCATTTTGAAAAAGATTTTCTCAATATGAAAATCAATCATGGTCAATAACCATGGTAACATTGTGTCAAAGGTTGTCTCATGGTCCAACGCCACATTATGACAACCATGGTCCACCTTGGTCCAACGTCACATTCTAATAAAGATTGTCTCAATATGAAAATAAACCAAGGTCAACTAGGGTCCAATGTTGCATTTTGAGAAAGATTTTCTCAATATGAAAATCGATCATGGTCAATGATGGTCCAACAATGCATTGTGACAAAGATTGTCTCAATATGAAAATAAACCATGGTCAACCATTTTTGTTTTAGGGTTTATAATATTTATCTTAGGTTTATATAGCTTGGGTTTATAATATTAATCCCTTGGGTTTATTACTGCCTTGAGTTTATTAATCTAAGGGTTTATTAATCCCTTTGGTTTATTAATCTAAGGGTTCATATTCTTAGGGTAGAATATTATTGATAGGGTTTATAATCTTAAAATCAACCATGGTCAACCATGGTCTATCATGGTCAATCATGGTCAATATGAAATTAACCATGGTCAACCATGGTCCAACATCACATTGTGACAAATATTGTCTCAATATGAACATCAACCTTATGTGAACCATTTTCAAA
The DNA here is from genome assembly GCA_031772625.1 of Pinus tabuliformis. Taxonomy (NCBI): domain Eukaryota; kingdom Viridiplantae; phylum Streptophyta; class Pinopsida; order Pinales; family Pinaceae; genus Pinus; species Pinus tabuliformis. The sequence goes on from CM062806.1 coordinate 592,529,692, forward strand.
CATGGTCAATGATGGTCAACCATCATCAACCATTGTTAACCATGGTCAAACGTCACATTTTGACAAATATTGTCTCAATATGAAAATCAAACATGGTCATCCATGGTCACATTGTGTCAGTCAACCATGGTTAACCATGGTCAAACATGGGCCAACGTCGCATTCTGACAAATATTGTCTCAATCTTAAAATCAATCATGGTCAATATGAAAATCAACCATGGTCAATCATGGCCAGTCATGGTCAACCATGGGCCAATGTCACATTGTGACAAATGTTGTCCTAATATCAATATCAACCGTATGTGAACCATGGTCAACGATTGTCAATGATGGTCAACCATCATCAACCATTGTCAACCATGGTCGAATGTCACATTTCAACAAAGATTGTCTTAATATGAAAATCAGCCATGGTCAACCATGGTGAATAACCCTAGTCACATTGTGTTGAAGATTGTTTCATGGTCCAACGTCACATTGTGACAACCATGGTCAACCTTGGTCCAACGTCGTATTTTGACAAAGATTGTCTCCATATGAAAATCAACCATGGTCAACCAAGGTCCATTGTCGCATTGTGAGAAAGATTCTCTCAATATGAAAATTGATAATGGTCAACCATGGTCAATAATCGTCCAACAATGCATTGTGACAAAGATTGTCTCAATATGAAAATCAACCATGGTCAACCATGTTTGTTTTAGGGTTTATAATGTTTATCTTAGGGTTTATATAGCTTGGGTTTACAATATTAATCCCTTAATTTTATTAGTGCCTTGAGTTTATTAATTTAAGGGTTTATCAATCCCTTGGGTTTATTAATCTAAGGGTTCATATTCCTAGGGTATAATATTATTGATAGGGTTTATAATCTTAAAATAAATCATGGTCAATCACGGTCAATATGAAAATCAACCATGCTCAGTCATGGTCAACCATGGTCCAACATCACATTGTGACAAATATTATCTCAATATCAACATCAACCTTATGTGAACCATAATCAACAATGGTCAACCATCATCAACCATTGTTAACCATGGTCCAACATCACATTTTGACAAAGATTGTCTTAATATGAAAATCAACCATAGTCATTCATGGCCAATAACCATAGTCACATTGTGCCAGTCAACCATGGTCCAACATCACCTTCTGACAAATATTGTCTCAATCTTAAAATCAATCATGGTCAACCATGGATTATCATGGTCAATATGAAAATCAACCATGGTCAATCATGGTCATTCATGGAAACCATGGGCCAACGTCACATTGTGACAAATGTTGTCTCAATATGAACATCAATCGGATGTGAACCATGGTCAATGATGGTCAACCATTGTCAACCATGGTCGAACTTCACATTTCGACAAAGATTGTTTCAATATGAAAATCATTCATGGTCAACCATCGTCAATAACCTCAGTCACATTGTGTCAAAGATTGTCTCATGGTCCAACGTCACATTTTGACAACCATGGTCAACCTTGGTCCAACATCGCATTTTGACAAGGATTATATGAATATGAAAATCAACCATGGTCAACCATTGTAAATCATGGTCAACTAGGGTCCAATATCGCATTGTGAGAAACATTCTCTCATTATGAAAATTGATCATGGTCAACCATGGTCAACGATGGTCCAACAACGTATTGTGACAAAGATTCTCTCAATATGAAAATCAATCATGGTCAAACATGTTTGTTTTAGGGTTTATAATATTTATCTTAGGGTTTATATGGCTTGGGTTTACAATATTAATCCCTTGGGTTTATTAGTGCCTTGGGTTTATAATATCAATTCCTTGGGTTTATTAATCTAAGTTTTCATATTCCTAGGGTATAATGTAGGGATTTACAGGGTAAGTTCCTGAGACAGAACACCAAAGGAAACCACTCACAAACAGATCAAAGATCAATACACCAATATTCTTGACGTGGTTAAAACCCTCAAAGAGGGAAACAATCCATGGCCTGAGCCAACACGACCACTTCAGGCAATTTATTAATAAAAGAAATAAAATTTGCATAGGCTTCTCTCATGAATGGTCAGCCTACAAATGGCCCTCCATGCTATTTAAATAGATATCATGGACCAATCGGGTGTTAAGCGATAGATAAAGTGTTGGTAATACCGAGGAGACAATGAATCGTCAGATCACTTCATGTCTAGAACATATCATGACCGTTAAATTGTAAGTTACAAATGTACATAGTAAAGAAACACACTTAACTTTAGACTAACTCTACATTAGACCAAGTTATACTTAACTATTTCCTATGTGTCGGGATATCTTAACACCCTCCCTTAAGAACAACTTGGGATAGGATTGAAGGATGTACAAATATGACACAATAGGAGAAGGAAGGAGGCATTAGAGCCTATACCCCCTTAGTGACAACTTCCTGAACTCCAACCATAAATCAAAGTTTAGTAAACTTTGCCTCTGTGAGAGCCTTTGTAAAGATGTCTGCAACTTGATCATTTGTTGAACAATATTGCACTTCATGAACATGGTCAAGGAATGAGATTTCTGATGAAGTGCATGTGTAGTTCAATGTGTTTGTTGCGCTGATGTTCGACTGGATATTTGCATTGTTGAATGGCACTTTGATTATCACACCAAATTGTAGTTGGATGCTACTGCTGAAAGCCAAACTTGGACAGGATCTAACGAAGCCACAGGGCTTCCTTACTAGCTTCTTTGACACCGCGATACTTTTCTTCTTATGAAGAAAGAGAAATGGCACTTTGTTTCTTGCAAGCCCATGTAATAGGTCCAGAACCAAGAGTGAACACATAACCTGCAGTAGACTTTCAATCATTAGGGTCACTAGCCGAATCGGAATCAGTGAAACCAACCAATAGAGGAGATTCTTCTACACTGTAATGAATCTCAAACTGAACTGTACCTCGAACATAATGAAGTATTCTTTTAGCTACTTTCCAATGACTTTCATGTGGGTTTTGCATAAACCGAGCAATAAGGCCAACAACAAAGGAAAGATCAGGACAAGTATGGGTCAGATACAAAATTTTTCCTACAAGATGACGGTATAAGGTAGGATCAACTTCAGGGGAAGTACAAGTGACTAAAAGTTTGGCTCCAGACTGAAAGGGAGAAGGGGTTGGCTTACAGTCTTCCATGTGAAAGTGGCGTAGAAGATCACAAGCATACTTGGATTGGGAAATGGAAATACCTTCCTTGGTTTGCAAGACTTGAAGACCAAGAAACTAATGCAAGTGTCCTAAGTCTGTCATTTCAAACTTATTTTTAAGGCTAGACTTCACATGGTTTATAAGGTTGGGATCACTACCAGTAAGGATAAGATCATCAACATAAAGAACAAGAATGATAAGAGACTTACCTACTTTCTTGGGGTAGACAGTATTGTCAGAATGACACCTAGAAAAGCCAGTATCTAAAAGAAAGCTATCCATTTTGGCATACCAAGCTTGAGGGGCTTGCTTGAGACCATAAAGCGATTTTTTAAGCAGACATACAAGGCTGGAGTCTGTTTTTATATAGCCAGGAGGTTATTCCATATAGATTTCGTTATGCAAGAAGGCATATTTAACATCCATCTGATGGAATTCCCATTTGAAGGAGGCAGCAAGGGAAAGAACAAGGTGGATAGAGTTCATTTTGGCAACAGGGGAGAAGGTTTCAGTATAGTCAATGCCTTCAACTTATGAAAAACCCTTAGCAACAAGATGAGCTTTATGTCTATCAACTTTTCCATCTGGTCCAAACTTGGTTCTGTAAACCCATTTGCATCTAACAAGATTTCGTCCCTTTGGAAGAGGAACAAGATCCCGTGTATCACATTTGCCAATAATGAACAATATTCTTCATTCATAGTTGAATCCTAATCTGGATGGCCTGAAGCTTCTGCAAAGGTGTGAGGATCATAATTCGTTGAAGCTTGAGCCAGTAAGGAAGAGGCTATATCGAACTGAGAATGTGTACGTCATTGATTTGTAGGATCACTTGCTGCATCCCAAGTAGAACTGACCAATTTTGGAAGCTGAGGAGCTGAAGGAGGATCTTGAGAAGGTGGGGAGGATTGTCATCCTCGCTGTCATCATCTAAAGAAGAAATATTTTCAGAAGTATAAGGGATAGAGAGAGGTGGCACATCCACCAAACTAGGCTTGTAGGCCGATATATTTTTAGCAAACTTTACATCTCTTCTAATGATAACATTTTTGGAATTAGGTGGAATAAGTCTATATCCTTTGACATCTTTAGAATATCCAAAAAAATAGATTTTTCACTCTTAGGTTCTAAAGCTTTATGTTTCTCATCTGGAATATGGGCCCATGCTTCACTTCCAAAAACACGAAAGTGACTTACATCTGGTTTAGTTGAGCTCCATGCTTCTTCTGGAGTGATATTCTTTAAAACCTTCGTAGGAGTGTGATTTACTATGTAATTTGCACAGTTAATTGCTTCTGCCCAAAACTTAATACTAAGTCCTTTAGATTAAAGCATACAATTAGCCATTTCCTTTAAGGTGCAATTCTTCCTTTCAGCTACACCATTTTGTTGTGGAGTATATGGAACAATATGTTGCATTTGAATTCCATGCTCAGTGAAAATTTTTATGAATTTGTTGTTAAAATATTCTCTGCCATTATCAGATCTTAGCTTAAGAATTCGATGTCCAGATTGTTTCTCAACAAAGGCCTTAAATGCCAAGAACATGTTAAAGACTTCACTCTTGAGTTTTAAGAAGTATACCCAAGTGCGTCTGGAGAAATCATCAATGAAAGTTAATAAATACTTGTAACCAGAGAATGAAACAACTGGAAGTGGACCAAATAAATCACTATGCACAAGCTGTAAAGGGGTTGAGGTGTGCCAAGAGGCACGTTTTTCAAAACTATCCCAATGATGTTTTTCGAGTACACATTTGGAACAAACACCATCTCTACAAGATACCATAGGGAGACCTGTCACCATATTTTATTTACATAGATTTTGAAGGGAGCAATAGTTTAAGTGACCAAATCACTCATGCTAAAGTTTGCTCACTTCATCATTATGAGCAACAAATACCGAGGGAAGAGTTGATGACCCAAAGTTGTTAAACTTATACAACCTTGTAGAATCATTAGCAATGCCAGTAGCTAAAATCTGTCTAAGATCTCTTAGGTCCTTAATTACAACATTGTGTGGTGAAAATTCAATGATTTTACCTTCCCCTGAATGAGTTATTTGATATACAGATAGAAGGTTGCAGGATAAGGTTGGAACACATAATACATCATTAAATTAACCATTGTCTAGATGAACAGTTCTAGTCCCTACAACACTAAGAGATCTATCATCACCAACATATATATTTTTGGTGTTACAATCATTTAAAGAAGAAAACATGGCTTTGTTTTTGGCCATGTGATAAGAAGCTCCATAATCAATGAGCTACTCATGAGAATGAGAAGAAGAAGATACATTTAGTGCATAACCAGACCAAGATGCTTGACAACCACATGCAGGAAGTGTTATTACTGAAGATGAAGTTGAAGTTGAAGAGTGCTCCAAATGGATGCTATGCTTCTTCATTGTTGCTTCCAAGGCTCCCATCTTCTTAAAGCAATTGGATTCTAAGTGGCCATCTCGATTACAAAAGTTGCAATGTCTATCAGTCTTCTTCCATTTGTTTTTATTTGCCTTATCATTTTGTTGAAATGATTTTTCATTTTGAGACTGAAATTGCTTAGGACACTTGTTTGGTTTATGACCATTCTTTTTAGGATACTTCTTCTTAGGATTATTTGAATTTGGTTGTTGTTGGGCAACTAAGGCTTTCTTAGAAGAGTTTCCAAGATTAGAAGACCAAGATGTAAGAGTTTCTTTTTTTCTCTTATTAAAGAATCACAAAATGCATCAAAGGAAGGGGACTTGTAGTCTTGTCCTTGAGAAATAAAGGCTTCTCTTGTAGAATGGAAGGTGGAAACAAACACAGAGTAGGCTGGTACCAACTTAGTAAGAATAGAATAGATAATGATACCATCTTCTTTCTTAACCTTAACACCTTCCAAGAGAAGCCTAAGGGTCTTGAACTTGGACAAAAAATCTTCAATGGAAGAAAAATTATTGGGGTCTAACGTAAGCAACTCATTTTCGAGTTGATGGGCTCTAATTTCATTTTCAGTTCCAAAAACTTTAGTGAGTTGTTTCATTGCTTCATTAGGGGTATCAAGTTCTGCGATATGGAATCTAAGGTCTGAAGAAATAGACATCCCTATCAACCCACGTGCTTGATCTTGCCTATTTTCCGATTTGGCTACCTTATCTTCATCTTTAGGGTAAGTTTCTTGGCCTGAGGCTAGTCTGTAAAGACCTTTACTTCTAAGTAAATCCACAATGTAGGACCACCATTAGAAATAGTTGGTGCTGTCAAGAATAACTTGGCATGGAATTTCCATTTTAACATAAACTGAAGCTGTAGATATTGAAACTAAGTGTTCCAAAGGAAAGATCTTGAAAAATTAGGCCGATTAAAAAAAAAACGACTCTGAAAATGACTTCTGTATGAAAAAGTTATGCCTTTTTGAAGAAAAGTTGTTGAAGATGCCAACGAAGTGCGTGAATGTGTGGAAGCGAATGATAATGTTATATTTAAAAAAATCCTATCCCTTTTTAAAATTAATCTAATTAGCTCACTTTGAAAAAAATATTTTATGTGACTCACTTTTATAAATAAGTGAAAGTCACTTTTACAATGGTACTTTATAAGCTACCCACTAAATTGTAACTTAAATAAAAGATAAAGAGACTTTAGAATTATAAGTGACTCACTTTTTATAATGGGTGAGAACACTTTTACATAAAGTAACTTTAAAACATAATTTACATGTGCTTTTTGAAAAAGTAACTCAACAAAAAGAAAGGTTTGAACCCAAGACCTCTATTCTCATAAAGTAACTTTGGACCAAGTGAGCTAGTTTAAAAGGTTAGTAATTTTTGGAAAGAGGAAAGAGTTTTTTGTTTTTTCAGTCACCGAAGCTTTGGGGTGCGTGCTTACTTGAAAAAACTCGTTTTTCCTACAAAACAAACAACCACACAAGCTAACATGGACATGCAAAAAAAACCAAACCTTATGGCTTCAAGTTAGCTTTCCCCAGAAACTAAATATTTTCCTCGAAGTTTCTGATTTTCCAAGATCACACTAAGGCATGATAGAAAAGAGCATACGCATGAGAAAAATCCTTCCTTTTTGTTTTTGAGTTGCCCAAATTGCACAGAGTCGCGGGGAAAATAGCATACACAGAAATCAAAGGTATAGATTCGATAATAAAAAATAGAGAGCTAAATAAACTGAAATAAACAGAGAGATGAATAATTAAAACTGCAAATAAAGACTGTATACCTCTAGATCTTAAAAATGGCATAGCTAGGGCTACCAGAAACCTTTTCGCGTGAAACGAACGGGGTTCCTCACTGTAACAGATGCTCCTAACACAATAGAGCATTCCTCTCAGCTCAAAAGCGGTCAGAAACAATAGATCTAGGAAACGAAAATTGGATGCAGTTGTACCGGCTTCTGATTTGGATCACCAACGGATGCGACCCTCAAATAGCTCTGATACCATGTAGAAATTTATAGGGTAAGTTCCTCAAATAGAACACCAAAGGACACCGCTCACAAACAAATCACAAATCAATACACCAATATTCTTGATGTGGTTAAAAACCTCAAAGAGGGAAAAAATCCATGGCTTGAGCCAACGTGACCACTTCAAGAAATTTATTAATAAAAGAAATAAAATTTACATAAGCTTCTCTCATGAATGGTCACTCTACAAATGACCCTCCATGCTCTTTAAATAGAGATCATGGAACAATCAGGTGTTAAGCCACGGATCAAATGTCGGTAATATCGAGGAGAGAATGAACCGTCGGATCACTTCATGTCTAGAACATATCGTGATCGTTGGATTGTAAGTTACACATGTACATAGTAAAGAAACAAACTTTACCTAAATCTACACTAGACCAAGTTATACTTAACTATTTCTATGTGTTGGAATATCCTAACATACAATAATATTGTTAGGGTTTAATATAAATCCATTATGTTGTACCGACTTTTGATTTGGATCACCAATGGATGCGACTCTCAAATAGCTCTGATACCATGTAGAAATTTATAGGGTAAGTTCCTCAAATAGAACACCAAAGGACACCGCTCACAAACAAATCACAGATCAATACACCAATATTCTTGATGTGGTTAAAAACCTCAAAGAGGGAAACAATCCATGGCCTGAGCCAACGTGACCACTTCAAGAAATTTATTAATAAAAGAAATAAAATTTACATAAGCTTCTCTCATGAATGGTCACCCTACAAATGACCCTCCATGCTCTTTAAATAAAGATCATGGAACAATCGAGTGTTAAGCCACGGATCAAATGTCGGTAATACCGAGGAGAGAATGAACCGTCGGATCACTTCATGTCTAGAACATATCGTGATCATCGAATTGTAAGTTACACATGTACATAGTAAAGAAACACACTTTACCTAACTCTACACTAGACTAAGTTATACTTAACTATTTCTATGTGTTGGAATATCCTAACATATAATAATATTGCTAGGGTTTAATATAAATCCATTATGTTTATAATATAAATTCATTGGGTTTATTAATCCTTTAGGTTTATGATAATGCCAATATGGATTTGTGACAAATATTTTCTCAATATGGAAAGCAATCATGGTCAACCATGGCCAACCAAGGTCAATCATGGTTAGCCATGGTCAATCATGGTCCACATTTCTCAAGCATGTTCGACCATGGTCAATTATGGTCTACCATAGTCCTACACCACATTGTGATAAATATTCTCTCAATATGAATATCAACCATGGTCAAACATGGTCAACCAAGGTCCAACGTCGTATTGTGAGAGAGATTTTCTCAATATGGAAATCAATCATGGTCAACCATGGTGAATAAGCACAGTCACATTGTGACAAAGATTATCTCATGGTCTGATGTCACATTTTGACAACCATGGTCAACTATGGTCAAGCATGGTCCAGCGTCGCATTGTGACAAAAATTGTATCAATATGAAAATCAATCGTGGTCAACCATGTTTATTTTAGGGTTTATAATATTTATCTTAGGGTTTATATCTTGGGTTTATAATATTTATCCCTTAATATTATTCCCTTGGGTTTATAATACCTTGGGGTTTTAGAATTAATCCCTTGGGTTTTTAATATCAATCATGGCCAACCATGGTCCAACGTCACATTGTGACAAAGATTTTCTCAATCTGAAAAGAAACCAATGTTTCATTGTGACAATGATTGTCTCAATATGAAAATCAACCATGGCCAATCATGGTCAACCATGGTCAATAACGATGGTGACATTGTAAAAAAGATTGTCTCTTGGTCCAACGTCACATTGTGACAACCATGGTTATCCATGGTCAACCACGGTCCAACGTCACATTGTGACAAACATTATCTCAATATGAATATTAACCATGGTCAACCATGCCCAACAATTATTCAACATCACATTGTGCCAAAGGTTGTCTCAATATGAAAATCAATCATGGTCAACCATAGTCCAATGTCACATTATGCCAAAGATCATGTCAATATGAAAATCATCTATGGTTAACCATGTTTATTTTAGGGTTTATAATATTTATCTTAGGGTTTATATATCTTGGGTTTATAATATTTATCCCTTGGGTTTAATATTATTCCCTTGAGTTTATAATCCCTTGGGTTTATATTATTTATCTTAGTCTCTTGGGTTTATAATATGTTGGGGTTTTAGAATTAATCCTTGGGTTTATAATATCAATCCCTTGGGTTTATTAGTCTAGTGTTCATATCCATTCAGTTTATCAATCCCTTGGTCCATCGTCACATTCTAACAACCATGGCCGCCCATAGTAAACCATAGTCCAATCTATTCATTTTTAATAAATAAACAAAACTAATAATAATAATAATAGTAATATTATTATTATTAATTATTAATTAATTAACTAATAATTTTAAACAAATTAATTAATAATATTAAACAAATTAATTATTTAATAATTAATTAATAATTAAATAAATTGTTTAAATAATTAATAATATTATATTAATAAACATAATTAACAATATTGAATATATTAATTTAGCATATTAGATTTATAATATTATATTAATAATAAATCTAATATTGATATTGATATTAATATATCACTAATATTAATCTTAATATATTAGTTTAGTATATTAAATTGATAATATAACATATATTACGTTAATATTTATAACATGTATTAATTACATTTATTAATTTGGTTGTGTTAGTTATATTATTTATACATAAAATTATTTATTTAAATTAATATAGCTTAACATTATAAATATAACATATTTATATTATTTACACATGAAAAATATAACATATTTATATTATTTACACATGAAGTCATAAGTCATTTATTTAAATTAATATAAATTAAACTCCTTCCTTATAAATACTTATTTAAAAATTATGAATAACCTTGATATGATACATCCAAAGAATCCAAACTGTGTTATGAAAACTAACTTGCAATTTAAACAATCCACTTTACCGTGGTCAAAAATATCTTTTTCATAGTGCTTGAAACATCTACAAACCTAAATATCTTAATATCTTAATAAATATTATTATATGAAACTTATAGTAGAATTATTTCAAAAAAATTATGCATACCAATCATTTATTGGTTGGTGGCCCTTGCTCAAATATGCTAGCTTTCCCTAATATATCCCTTTGTCTCTTGCTTTGATAATTTGATCAATAAATCGTGTTCCAACACAAACCTTTTTAGAAGCATTTTATTATCAACACATATTTGACATAGAGTTGATTAAACATTATAATGGATAAGAAAAGAAATTCAATATTAAAAATATTGAACCATTATTAAGTTGGGTTTGAGTTTGTTTTTTTTTTAATATAAACACAATTTCTATTGATAGTTGGTAGTATTATATATGATGTTATTATGGGAGTTTTTTCAAAACTTTAGCATATTCAACCATTAAGATTTACATTATATCTTACTATTAAAGTTTATATCATGGTGCGATCATAAAAATCAAACCAATTATCAAAACTTATCATATTACCAATTAAATTATAAAAATCAAAAGAGTTTCTTAAGAAGAAGTTACATTGAAGATCTGAGTCAACGCATTTCGAACCAACAAGTGTGGTTCATCTTCAAGACACTTAAATAGTAAATTTACTTTTTTTGAGTTAGAAGCTGCATTGCAATTCAAAGACTTGTCTTTCCTGAGTTAGAATGTGGCACTAAATAGTAAGTTTACCTTCTCCGAGTTAAAATCTGCATTACAATTCAGAGACTTGCCTTTCCTAAGTTAGAATGTGGCATAAATATTAAGTTTACCTTTTCTCAATTAGAATCTGCATTACATTTCAGAGACTTGCTTTTCCAATTATCAAAAGTTATCATATTACCAATTAGGTTCAAGCTACTATTATATCGCTAACAACATAAGAAAATCACACCATTGTATGTTTTCTAGTGTTGTGATCATTTCTTTTGTTGTTGAGGAATCCTAATTTTTCTCTTCCCATGACTTCTTGTATTTGGGACCCTCGTCATAACAATGTTAGCTATTCCCATATAACCCCTAAAATAGTATCTTCCCAAAATTCGTTGGTCTTTTTATGGGGTCACTACTTGACTCCCATAAAATTGCTTTATGGGAAAATAGTATAGGTTTCTAATACAATATATTAAAAAAAATGAGTATATTTTCCTTTTCCGTATCGTCTTTATTTTGGATTTCTACCAATTTTTTTATATAAGCTTATATTCGATTAAAAAAACAACAAACTCACTCTTCTCTTTCTCTCATCATTATAGATAGATATATCACTCACTCTTCTCTTTCTCTCATCATTATAAATAGATTTATCAAAATGAAGATAACCAAATTTGTCATAAAAAAAATTATATTTGTTTTTTAGAAATCTACTTTAACTTATTTTAAATTAATAATGTCTTTATATAAGAGTAAGAGCGGGAAAAAATGTTGGACAAATAATATTTATTGTAAGGAAATATAATTTATGATTAATATTATTTACCAATATCGCTTCCATCTCAAAAAAAATAATTCAATACTTTAAACTTTAACTTTATAATCCCAGTTTCAAAATTCTTTAAATAATCCCTTTCCTTCTTGTATACATGAGAAGAGAAATTTGGTGATGGACCACTACTTTTCTACATTTTTGGAGATGGGACAAGGGAAAAATGACATTATGTGGTTTCTACAATCCAGGAGGTCTCTCTATTTTAACTGCAAAGGTCTAAGTCTACGATCATAGACACTCGTTTTGAGGTCTTTGCATCATGGTTTAGCTATCACTTTTCACTCTCAGGTATATTCTGCAGCACAAAGGATATTTGCTGGGGTTTTTAAGTTTTTACAAATATGGAAATTCAAGGCATGAACAAGCTTGTTGATTTTTCCCTAGGTCTGGAGGATCTTGTCTCCCTAGATGCCGACATGCCAACTCACCCATCTTATCCTAAAGGAAACTGGATGGCCAGATTAGTAGATTTAGACGACAGTTTACCCCAACGGGTTTTTCTGAAACCCTGAATGTGGTTTCCAAGGCACCTCAACTCTCCTCATCGGCTGCCACTGGGGTTTTTACTCCATTGTTGGTAGAGCAGGTCCTACCGGAATATGTCGGTCACAGAAAAACCCTTTCTCATCAAAGGTCATCTCTCATGAGATGACCCCTCTTTGGTTATTTTCGATGAAGGTTCTCCAAGGTATAAGCCTCCCCTAATGTATTGTTTGACAAGGTCAATTTCTTGCAAGTAGAGGATTGACAAGTTTAAACTAGTCAGAAGTTTCCTATGGCCCTGAAGTGTACAAGCCCAAAAAAACTCCACAATGAAAGAACACAATGAAAGAACATCGTATTAATGATAAAATTACTTATTTATACATGTGCAATCTAGGTATGAGACAATTGTGTCTAGATAACGTATTAACGTAAAAATGGAATGTAAAACTAACTACATATTATACAATAACAATCCTGAATGATTAGTTAACATTTCCCCCTTAATCCGAATGAAAGAACACAATGAAAGAACATCGTATTAATGATAAAATTACTTATTTATACATGTGCAATCTAGGTATGAGACAATTGTGTCTAGATAACATATTAACGTAAAAATGGAATGTAAAACTAACTACATACTATACAATAACAATCCTGAAGGATTAGTTAACATTTCCCCCTTAATCTGAATGTGACATCTTACATGCCGAGTAACATTCTAAACTTTTCAAACTTTTCACGTCCCAGTGGCTTTGTAAATATGTTTGTGATTTGCTCTAAAGTAGGACAATGTGTCAGATGAATAACTTTGGCCACTACATAATGTCGAATCAAGTGATATTTGGTGTTAATATGCGTGCTTCGATGATGAAACTTGGGATTATTGGCCAACTGAATTGCAAAAGAGTTGTTGATGAGTAGTGGATTTGAAGCCTTTTATTTCTCCTGCAAGTCTTCAAGTATTTTGTGAAGCCAAATATTTTTGTTGTAACTTGAACTGTTGCAACATATTCGGCTTCAGTGGTAGAATCAACAAGAACAGATTGCTTGTGTGCTTTCCAACTGATGGCTGTTGATCCAAGACTCATTAAGAAGTAGAGATTCCATTCTCCTTATCTCCATCAAAATTAGAATCTGAATAGCCAGTGAGATGGAAATATGCAACTTTGGAATATTTGATGCCATATGTTTGAGTGCCTTTCAAATACTTGAGCACTTTCTTTTTTCATTCCAATGACCTTCACATAGCTTATGCATGAACCTAGAAAGTATCCCTACGACAAAATCTATGCCAGGTCGGGTAGTAGTTAGAAAATTCAAACTTCCAACAAGTTGCTTGTACTTTGTTGGATCTTCAAACATACTTCCTTCAGTGGAAGTAAGCTTCAAATTCTGCTCCATAGGAGTAGCGACAGGATTACAATATGCATCCCAAATCTGTCCAATAGATGTCAATATACTTTTTCTGAGAAATGCAAATCTATTTGGGTTTCTGATCAATTTCAATCCCTAAATAATAATGTAATAAACCCAAATCTTCCATGTCAAAAATTTCAATAATTCTCTTTTAACGGATGCTACATAGTCATCATTGTTTCCTGTGATCATCAAATCATCTACATACACAACCAAATATATAACCGACTTTCAAATTTTCTTAACAAAAAACATTTCATCATCGAGATCAAATAACTTATAATTCAACTTGATAAGGTGTTCAGTTATTTTTTCATATCATGCACGAGATGCTTGTTTCAGTCCATACAAAGCCTTCACTAAGTTACATACCTTTTTCTCTTTGCCTTTGACAACAAAACCTTCTGGCTGAAACATATAAACATCCTCCTTTGAATTGCAATTCAAAAAATTTGTTTTAACATCCATATGGTGTATCTTCCAGCTACTTTGAGTTGCAAGAGAAAATAAAGTTCTAATTGTGCCCCATTTTGTTGTAGGAGGAGATGTCTCTATGTAGTTAACACCTTCCTTCTGAGCGTAGCCTTTTTCTACAAGTATCTCCTTGTATTTATCAAGTGAACCATCTAATTTGTATTTGAATTTGTATTTGATCTTATACACCCATTTGCAACCAATGGGTTTGACATCTGCAGGAGGATCCACTAATCTCCAAGTTCCATTCTTAATAAGTGCATCATATTCATTTTGCATTGCATGCTTCCATTCATCACAATTATCAACTTCTTTAAAATAATTAGGTTCACTAATTGTACAATTATTGAATTCACAGTCATGAGAAACATTACTTGAATCACCTTTAGAAGACATTCATGTTTCAAAATCATCATACTTGCTTGGAACGTTTCGAGCACATGTAGATATTTGTAAATGTTGTTGAAGTGGTTGTGATGGTTGTTCATCTTGAAGTACAATTTCTTATGGAACACTTTCTGTCCCTATAGAAACAACACTATCCTCCAAGTTTTCTTCAGCAGAAACATCATTGTGAGTCAAAGATAGAAAGACCACAGACTGGTCCAGAATGGGAACCCGCCCCTTTAGTGTGTGGAACATCATTATTAGGTTCAAAATAGAACTTCTTAGATGAGAATTTCTCCAAATGAGCCAATTTCCTATCAACAGTGGAATTATTCTTATCTAATTCAAGGAAAATAACATCTCTGGAAAGAATGCATTCTTTATTTTCTTCATCATACAACCTATATGCTTTGGAAGTAGCAGAATATCCCAAGAAAATACATTTGTGACTCCTATAACCCAACTTGTTGCACTGATGTTTAGGAATTAATGCATAGCATAGAGAACCAAAGACTCTAAAATGTTGAACAACATGAAGACGATTATACAAATTTCATAAGGAGATTTGTTATTGATGACAGGAGAAGCACAAAGATTGTGAATATAAGTTGCACAAAGCACTGCTTCTCCCAAAAACATCAACTTAACATTCTTAAATAACATCATAGATCTAACCATATTAAGCAAAGTTTTATTCATACATTCTGCAACGCCATTCTATTGTGGATTATAAAGTATGGTAGTTTGATGTTTGATTCCATTGTCCTCCAAATATTGTTCAAAAACACGAGAAGTATACTCACCACCATTATCAGTTTTGAGAATGCCTATATTCTATTGAGTTTCATTTTTAATCATCAAATGAAAAGTTTTAAAAACTTCAAAAACTTGTGACTTATTCTTCAATAAATACACCCAACACATTCTCGAGTAATCATCAATAAATGCCAGCACATATTTATTTCCATTGGAATTTGCAATAGGCATAGATCCACATAAATTTGAATCTGTAAGACCTAATTTTTGTGAAGCTCTAAAAGAATAACTATGAAAAGGTTGTTTATAATGTTTTCCAAAAATACAAGCATCACAAGGTGTAATATTTCTTGGAACTTTCGGAAGACCTTTAATACCTTTTTTTTTCATAATTTTGATGCTGCCATAATTGATGTGACCAAATTGAGCATGCCACAACAAGCTGGGGAGACATGCTACCACTTTCATGCGCCAAAAAAGTAGAAATTTCCCGAGAATTAGTAGATGAAGTACCATTTAACTTCAAACGTGTACCTTCTTCCACACCATTCATAATAACTGCATGATCAAATGCTCTTCTTATCTTGATGATTCCATCAAATATATGAATAGAATGCCCCTTCTGCCAAATATGGATAAGAGACATCAAATTTCACTGAAACTATGGAATATAAAGTACATCCTGTAGAACATAATATGAAATATTCGGTATCTTCAAATGAATAGACCTAATGCCATATGGTTTAATTTCAGACTTGTCAGCAAAGTAAATAACACCATCAATATCATCACTGAATGTTTCAAAAATATCTCGCCTAAATGTCATATGACAAGTGGCTTCTGAATCCAAAATCCAACTATCTCTCCATAAAGAAAATGCAGTGTTGAAAATATCATTAATATTAAAATTACAATGAGCAACAATGTAATGTGTACACTCTGATGATTTTCCCTTATCTGGTGGTGGCTGATCTTTCTTTTCATTCAACTATTTTCTCCTTTCACTGACTTTCTCCCAAGGGATTTTACATTTAGTAGCAGTATGACCGATTTTACCACATCTAAAACATTTGATAACTGGTCTATCATTAAAATTCCTTTGTTGTCTTTCATTTTGTTATCTGTCTACCTAATTATTTTTGCCCCCCCACCTCTACAATTTATCCTACCTCAACCTCTACTACTTTGATCACCTATAGAAGTTTTGGTATGAGACTTCTGATCCTTTTGTGCAAGGCACAAAGTTTCTACATTAGAGTTAGGTGGAGCCTCTTTCTTCCCAAAGGCTTTTTCTCTCTCAACTATTTTGTTTACTAGTTTATCAAATGTAATGTCTTTTAACTTCCCACTAGCTTGGAGAGATTCCAAATAATGTGAATAGACAGGGTGAAGGACTTTTATAAAAGTTGTAAGTTGTAAATCTACTTTAATTCTAGTGGCTTATATATCATGAAAATTGGCTTTTATTTCAGAGGCACTCTTTAAAGGATCATTATCCTTCATCTCCAAATTAAACAGCTTTAACAATAATTGAATAATTTCGAGTTCTAAGTGTGAACCATACAATTATTTCAACTTCTTTAATACTTCGAATGCAGTACCATAAGAAACAATATATCGGCTTACCTCTTCTATCACTGATGCAGTTATTAATTCATATTCATTGTTGTCTTTTGTCTCCCAAATTGCACGTTGTTTCTCATTATCAGGCGGTTTCGGTGCAATTTATTTTCCATCATTATCCTTCTTTCCTTGACAAACTTCCCACAAATTGTTAAGACCAGGGAAATTTTAAGATTTCTAAACCACTCTTGATATTTTTACTTTCCATTAAGAACAACTCCAACTATGGAAATGATTGAAGTCAATATTGCTATGCAGTCAAATATTCTTCAAATCCTTTCAAATTCAAAATATATGCAATACTTTTGAAAAGATATAAATTTGTTTCTCCACTTGTTTCAAACAAAGTTGGCTTTGTGGTTTAATGGTAAGGTTCAAAAATAGCCTAGCAAAGAGCCAAGTTCAACCCTTATTAGCCTCTAAATATTTTATTTTACCAATGGCCTCTTAAAAAAAAATGTATTTCAAATCACCATAAAATTGACCACTCTTCAATTAAATATTTAATTCAAACCACCAAAAAATATATATCCTTCATTTTAAGAATCCTTCAGAAATCCTTCAGTAAAAAAATTGTATCCTTCAGAAATCTTTGAGTAAATTCAAATACTATCCTTCATAATTTTTACTGTGATTAAACTCTTGTTTACTGCAATAAATGAAAATAAAGCCTCCCAAAATTAAAATAACAAGCGGACCTTGGATGCATGGAACTTAGACTTTTAGCAAATAATCCAACAATTATTGGTATTAGACCCAATATTGACAATTTTTATTGAGAACAACAAGCACTCAAAACTCCAACATGTATTCTAACTTCCAAGGATATGTTAAAAAAAAACATCATACCACTGAATTTCTCCAATCGTATTTCATTATGATGGAAAGTTATAAGACTTACAAAGAGTCAACGGTTTGGGTCTCCCACTAGGCTAACCTTTTGTTGCATTTAGCTATCCTCACGACCTTCATGCTCCGCGTCTCCTTTACGCCATAGACTTCAAATACATGGAGTTTAGAAACAACTCAACCGGGGCTCTGATACCAATGTACAAGAACAAATAAACTCCACAATGAAAGAACACAATGAAAGAGCATCATAATAATGATAAAATTACTTATTTATACATGTGCAATCTAGGTACGAGATAATTGTGTCTCGGTAACTTATTAACCGTAAAAATGGAATGTAAAACAAATTACATATTATACAATAACAATCTTGAAGGATTAGTTAACATGAAGGATGATAAATTGTCTTGGAAGGGTTAAACCATATCCACCAGGTTTGATTTTACTCGGTTGTTTTTCACCAATGTTCAAGAAGGTCTGAATATTTTGGGAAGGAATAATGGTGTGGAGGGGTCTCTCATCCCCCCTCTTAAGGGATAATCTCAAGCCATGGCTAATCTCGAAGAGGAAAATAGAGAATTTGAGGGAAAATGGCTAGAACACAAAACCCTAGCCCCAAATAATGAGAAACTGGGGAATCCTGTGGTGAAAAACAAGGGAATGAAGAGGAAGAGCATTCAATCAAATCCAGGTGAGGTAGATTTTATTTTTAGAGAGGATGTTCATATGGGGGAGGTTGTAAAGACTGCAGAGAGGATCGTCGTTGGTTGAGCCCAAGGCAGGTTTTTCTAAACATATTTAATTAGGGTTAACATCAAACAAATATGGGGTTTGGATATCTCTAAGGAGCCAAAGGTAAATGATTTGTTGAAAACATAGTTTATGTTAGTTTTTCCCTCAACATAGCGAACAGACAAGGAAGTCAAAAAGCCAAGGTTCATCCAATGGACACCTTTATTTGACGCGAAGAAGGAGAAAATTGGGATTTCTCCCATATGGGCTAAGCTGCCATATTTACCTCCTCATTTATGGTCTTTGGATTCTTTCAAGCACATCGGAAGCAATCTGGGAACTGTTAGAGTCGGTCTGGTCAGCCCTCCCTCAGAGATCAAAGCTCTTTGTGCATTTCAATTTTAGGTGTCCCGCTTCATTCACTCAGTTTCATTTCACTAGGGACATGTCATGATCTGACGGATAAAATCATGCTGCTCAGTTTCCCTCATGCCTAGCCTCTGCTGGTTCAGGTCTTAGTCCAAAATCAATTAAAGTCATAATAGTCAAGGTCTGGTTCCATTTCATGACAGTTTCATTTTTTATGGTTTGAGTCTAAAATTCATCAGTTTAGTCTTGGAAAAAACATATCCAGAAACAAGCCATGCAGGCGAGAGGGAGATCTTACTCACCTACAGTGCAGAAAGCTTCACCATCACCGCAAGAGACATCGACTCTTCTTCAAAACTCTGTTTTGAAGAAAAGTCAAACAGTGCCATTTATAACAAAATTTTCCAAAAAAAAAAAAAAGTCACCAGTTGATTTTTCAGATGCAGTCATGGATTTTAAAGCCAGAGGCCCAGTCACACAGTCCCCGCGAAGAAATGCCGAAAATTTCATCAAGAGAGCCAAAATTTCGAAGAAAAATGAAAAGCAGAGTTTTTAAAGTCAATGAAAAAGAAAGTGCAAAACAAAAACATTATAAAGTGGGTTTTCATAGAAGGAAAAATCAAACCAGTTTCTTTAAAGCCTATAAATACATATTGTGGTCCAAAGCAAAACCATTGTGCCATTGAAGACTTGGATAGACATTGCAGAAGGTGGAAGAGTGAGATTGGTGAGTGTTTGAGTGAGTTGGGAGGCGATTTGGTAAGCGCGGAGCATACACTAGGTCCCGCGGCGCACACACGGTGCGTGGTGCATTGGCAGCCAGCCTGCAGTGTGAAATGTGCAAGGGTGCGGCGCGTATAAGGTGCGCGACGCACTGGGAAGAGCGCATGGCGCACATAGTCCAGTGGCCCAAAAACGGTGCCAAAACACTTCAACAGTTGGGAAAGCTATCAAATCACGAGGTAGGCTTTATAACACCTCTCCTCCATCAATTTGGTCAATGTCTAGCTGTTTCTAAGACGTCAAATGAGATCCAAAACAGATTGGCCATCCATGACAATCATCCTCAAAGAAAAAATGATAATGGGGGTTTGAAAATTTGAAGAATATGTTAGCGTTCGAATTTGCCTCAAGCTGAGGAAGGCAAAACTCGAGGCAACATCAAACCAAGCTCAGCCTGGTAGCTAGCCCTACGAGGACAGGAGAGGGCTCTCTCCGGTCAATCTCGGCAAAAGGTAATCAAAGAGGCTCGAGATGACTGAATTGATGACTAATTTTAGGCTAGGTATGAAGTACAAGGACTATGGAATTTATTTTTTGAAGTTTTGTTGAATTCAAGGGAAAGGCAATTTTGGGTGCGGGGATGAGGCACAGCTTTTGTAGAGGTCTACTTGGGGCAAGATAGGCGATTGTTTTGATGCCTTTAAAGCGATGGGGTGAATAGATCAGACAGGTGAGGAGCTAAGGAGAGCAAGGGTTCTCCTTAAACTGATGAAAACATGGAAAATTAAACAAATTTAAAGGCAGAGCATAGCAAATTTATGGATTCTACCTTAACACTTCATTTGTTCAATTGCAGAAGATGAGAGATGGAAAAATGATACACATAAAAAACTTACAAGTACTGAAAGAAGCACACCATCAAGACATAAAGCCACATGAATCCCAAATAGTGCTACAAAACCCTGGTCTATCCTTTGCCAAAATTGCAGATAAAATATGTACAATAGTGTATCAAGCTATTCCCAAGAGTCCAACCATGAAAATGACTAAGAAAATACATAATATAGGCAAGCTAACACATTCCCTTGCCTCTAGGGGTCGAGCTCATCATCCTAGGAGCTATTTCAACCAATTCTAAACAAAGCACTATAATCTAGGCAGTCAAAACAACTTGCCTCTATAAGCTAGGAAACCAATTCATTCATTAATTTTTTGCTATTATATGAATGAATCTTCTAGAATAGGTAAATAAGTGTCATGTCAACAAAAAATTTCATTAATTACATCAAGGAGGGTGAAAAATCCCACCACAAGTCAAAACTGGTCAAACTAGCTGCATTTTCCTGAGCTGAAGATGAAAATTTTGGAAAATATCCTGATGCGTAGCGCGCCAAAACCCTATGCATAGCGCGCCTTTCCACCCACTTTTGGGGCACTTCCCGGCATCCAAATTGGGCTTAGGTGGGCTTGTTGGAAAGGTCTGGATGTCTGCTTTCCAGCCCAAGTGGAATTTTTCAATTTGGTGCCCATTTGCCCCTCCAAAAATGCATTCTCCCAAGACTGCTACCTGTGTGTCCAAAAAGGGGCAGTGAGGTCATTTTTTGCATGTTTTTTGACCTTTTGGGGACCCAAACCTTGATGAAATGCCTTGGCAGTGGCTGAGAAGATGTGTTTCATCATGAAAAATCCAAAAATGCAAACCTTTCTTGAATTGGACCTCCCCATCTTCAGGGTAGCGCGCGGCGCGCTACGCGTTGAGGGCAAAAACCTGTTTTTAATACAAAAATTTCAAAATTGACAAAAACTTCTCCAAATTTTTTGAGATTTGAGCTGGGGGTGTTTCATCAAGTACCATGCTCCTTCAAAGAGGCTTCGGCCAAAATTTGGAGTGGATCGGCCCTTTTTCTCCGTTTTAGTGCCTTGCTCAATCGCCCTTTAAGGATCTTCAGTTTCGCTTTGCAAACATGCATGCGAGCCCAGTAATGATTCTTCATATGGCGGAGCATAACTTTGTCTCTGTTTGCCTTGGCTAACAATTTCTCTAAATGAGTGTTCACCCGGATGAGCATAGACTCTCGCTCAATAGGTGTCAAATCACCGGGTCTCTTGCGGGCCAAGTTTCGGTCTTCTCGGATTCGCCGCAACTCATAAAGAGTGTGTTCATCTTCTAGCTGTTTGTTGCGCTGCTCCAAGTAGTTGATTGTCCAATTGGCCATTTCCAATTTCTGTTGCAACAAGTGATTCTCAGCCTTTTGTTGTTGAATGACCTCCTTTAGCTCTAAGCTAGGAGAGCTGATATCAAGGTCAATAATATCCGTGTCCGGATCTCCTGAAGGTCCCTCATCAAACATGGATTGCTTGCCTCTGTCCTGTACCTATGCCTGTACCTGTACTGCAGAAGGCGAGACCCTTTCCACCTGATGTGGAGATAATACTTGTCGTGCAGATGCAAATAAGGCCCTGTGGCCTCTCTGATATGTAACATATGAAGGAGCGCTAACATGCGCAGGATCAGGAATGTCAAACTGATGTGAAGGCCCTCCCTCATCATGGACAATCTCGGGAGGTGGCTGTGGCACCGTGAAAAAGTCGCGAGAAATGAACTCCTCCCAAGCAATACCCTGCTGTGCCAACTGATGCATCACTATGATCTTAATCAGTGCATAATGATAGATGCTCTTATGCTGCTGTGCTGGGGTCTTCCTTTGTACTAAGGGCACCATCCTCTCTATGTTGCGACACATGAAAAATGGAATATTCATCATACGTACCCTTGTGAAATGCATCAACAAACGGACATGGTACGAATAGAGACGTGAAAATCTGCCCTCACAAGTGAAATATCGAATGATGAGTCTCATCAATGGTGCATACTCATCCCTTAGGAATCTGAAAGGAAAAACAGCGGTTAAATGTCTCATACACCCGGGCTTGATATATGGCTCATAGTGAAATCTGTCTAACTGCTGGCGCTTATTCCATTCCTCCCCTACATTTGGTATCCCAGTGGCCTGAGCAATAATCTCGGGTGACAAAGTGAAATCCACTCCAGCAAGGTTTACATGACCATTCTGCAAATGTAGAACAAATAAACGAACTAGTTCTCAGTGATGCTGGATTTGTGAGATCCGCTCACAATATTCAAAACATGATTGATACTGAAAATAGTTCATTGCAAGTGGACAAGCTTGCAAATGAGCCAAAGAAGTGGGCTCCTCCCTGACATGCCGACCACCTTTGCCACCTTTGTGATACCTCCTTGGCACCTCTATTTCTGGTGTAGAATCACTATCATAACTCTGCTCATAAGCTGACTCGGTTTCTGACATATTGTTGAAGACAAGATGGCTGGAATATATATGCTGACTGTGCACACAATTGACTGTAGACTTTTTCCTGTTTTTCAAAATGTTGTGACCAAGGGGACACAAATACAAGGGAATTGTTAGGGAAGGGGAAACATTAGGGATATAGGGGCAATGGAAATAAACAAGGAATTTAAGGAAGGGAAAGGATATAGAAATTCTGATATTTTTTAGGGTTTGGGGTGAATTAGGGGATATTATGTTTGTAATAGAAGGGAGGGTTTAGAATTTCGTAGAGGGATAGTGTAGGGTTCTATGAGGAATTTTTTAAAGGAAAATGTTGGTGAACATGGGGGGTAGGAAACACACAAGAGGGAAAACCTTGGCAGCATATAATTTTCAAAACCCTACAGCAAACTAGACTTTTAAATTCTCACAGCAAACTGAGGGTTTTTTACATTTAATTTTCATGGCATAGCTAGCATAATTTATTTACATACACTTTGCAAAACTGAGTACGAACCATGGACATGAAGCCTACCGGTGTTTTAACTGAGTTAGAGGAGGAGTTGCACACTTGCTGGCGAATTTCTGAGCAAAAATCCCAACGCGTAGCGCGCCTCACCCAACGCGTAGCGCACCCCTGGTGCGTAGCGCGTGAGTAGATTTACACTGGAAAAGGTGTGCTGATGCGTAGCGCGCCATGGGTGCGTAGCGCGCCAATGCTGATGCGTAGCGCGCCCCTGGAACTAGCCCGATTTGCTCACCAGCTTGTAAAATCGCCCTAGAATGGATGCACTTTGCTCTTGAGATGTGAATGAGTTGGTTATGAGGAGAAATGCCTTTATATAGACTCCCTTTTAATTTTTACTTGACCAAAACCCATTTTGTAATGTTTGGGTTGTTGACACTTTTTCAGATTAATAGGCTCTGACTTTTTGGTTTCCCTTTAAAAACAATTGGTTGAAATAATGATTTCTTCTGATAATTTTTTGCAGGGATAGCTCTGATATGCTCTGGAAAAGGAGACCAAGGCTGCGCTTGACCATTTGGAGAACTTGAAAATTTTGACAACAATTTTTTTTTTTACAAAAATGAGATGGTGACTTATCTTCAAAACAGAGTTTTGAAGAGAAGTGCTTATTCAGCTGTACAATGACGAAAATTATTGAAGTGATGATCTAACAAGGACATTCCACTGGCTTGCTGGTCTTTTACGACTTCTCAAGACAAAAATTGACTCAACCCTAGACCTAAGACCTCAAAATTTTAAAACATGATTGTAAATGACCTTTGAAGACTTATTTTAATAAACAGGCCTGAACCAGCAGTGCCAAGCACAAGGGGAATAAGTGACACAACCCACTCCATCAACTGATCAAAACTGGTGGGACACCTAATTATGAAATGTAAAAGAGCTTTGATCTCTGATGGAGGGATAACTAGACCGGCTCTAACAGAATCCACCAAGGTTTTGTTTCCCCTCTCCTTTTTCCTCTCACTCCTCATCTTTCCACCTCCATATCCCCATATCTCCTAAGAAAATCCCTTAAAAAACCCCACTAAGACCCATCCCCTGTTTTCCCAAGCAAATAGTGTCGCTTGACCGCGCGTGGCACACACACGAGGTGACGTGGCACACTCAGGGCGCGCGGCGCACTGGGAGCCCGGCCACAGTGTTAACTTTACACTGGCGCGACGCATAACTGGCGCGCGGCGCACTGGCCTGTGAGCCTAAAAAAGCACCAAATCTCTCATGATTTTTGAAAATTGGCTCTCAAACTTGCAAAATTTCCCATAAACCATTTTATCATTGAGCCTTAATTCAAGAAAAAATAAATCTTGGTGGCCATGAAATTAGAGGAAGACTTCTATCAAGCAGACACAAAATGGCACAAAGAATGGCAAAATGGCTAGGGTTTTGCTACAGTAACTTAATTATCAATTATGCTCCTACCCTACCTCTGTCAGCTAAATCCTCTAGAGCATTTTTCCCTAATGGTTACCCTAGCTACAGTGCAATCCTATCCCTTTGTCCCCTTACTCATATAGCTCAAGAGTGCCTTAACCCTACCCCATCAAAACCACACCCCAAACACTCCCAAATCCCTGATAAATTTCCCCTTTAAACCCCTGTCCCCCTTTTCATCATTCCCCTCCTGACACCCCCTATTTTATTGTCCCCTTGGTGACAAATTTGTAGATCATATATCAGTTCAGTGGGTTCAGAGGGCAGCGAAGAAATTCAGGATACAAACAGCAGTAATGGCATCGGAAACTTCATCAGATTATGAGGGGGAAACTCACAGTGATACAGCTTCAGGAGAACAGGCTCCCCGGAGACCTAGGAGTGGTAGACATGTCAGGGATGAACCAAACACCCTCACTGAGTTGCAGGCATGCCCTCTCGCTATGTCTTGTTTCCAGCACTTGGCATGTTTCGAATTTTGTCAGAGGGTGGCAAATGTCAGAATCCATCATGAGTTGGCCCGTCTTTTTGCTCTTCACCTACATGGAGGACAGTCTATCTTGGTAGGGGTCACTTTCACATTGACGCCCGAAACCATATCAGTGGCAACAGGCATACCAAATGTTGGAGAAAAGTGGCACAAGAAGATGAAGGTGGAGAGGGAACTTTATGAGCCTTACATTAAGGCTAGTTGTTTGAGTCATCTCACTAGAGTTTTCCCATTCAGATTTCTGAGAGATGATTATGCTCCGCTCATGAAATTGATTATGAAATACTTCAGTTGTGAGGGGAGGTTTTCTTGCCTTTATGCCTATCACATCAGGTTGCTCATGCACTTTACTAGGGTGCGTATGATGAACCTCCCATTTTTCATCTGCGGGAACATAGAGAGGATGAGAAAGTTCATGCAGCACAAGACCCCTCGGTAGCAGCTCAACAGTGTATATCACTTCGCCCTTATCCAGATTTTGGTGGACCATCAGTTGGGATTGCAGGGCATTGCTTGGGAGGACTTCATCTCCCGTGACTTCTTCAGCGCCCCACAGGTAGTATCAGAGGCAAAACATGAGACGGGTGGTCCTTCTCATCAGCATGAGTGCCATGAGGCCACTGTGGTGCCATTTTCCATCACATATTAGAGAGGCTATCCGAAAGGCACCAGGCCTTTGTTTGCAGCAGCAAAGCGAGTGTTATCTCCACCCGGGGTGGAAGGGGCCTCACTTCCTACATCGGCAATACAGGTACGAGACAAGGGAAAGAAGCCCAAGCATGAGGAGGGACCTTCAGGTGTGCCACCAGGTAAACAGGAGGCCGGATCCATTCTCATTCGTGATGATGATGATACAGATGCACGTCCACAAAACGCACAGCTGAAAGAGATCTTCCAGGAGCAAGAGGCAGAGATTCACTCCTTGACCCTCAAGTTGGAGATGGCCAAATGGAACATCAGGTATTTAGAGTAGAGGAACAAATAGCTAGAAGACCAGCATGTGATCATGGAGCTACAGAACATCCGTGAGGATCGCCTGACTACCCAGCAGAGGGGGATTGAATTCACTTCATTGGAGCAACAGGTTAGGGATGATCGTGAGTCTGTTCTTGAGAGAGTGAACATGCACCTGGAAAACATGTTGAACAAAGCCGATGACGACAACACACTGTTGAGACACATGGCTCGTCATTACAGGGCACGAAACTTGAGTTTGAGAGCCCGAATAAGGAGTTTGAAAGCAAAACTGAGGAAAGCCACAAAAAGGGAAAAAAGAGCAAAAGAGAAAGATATGCTCAGAATCTTGGCTGAGGCTTCCTTGGATCAGCAAGGCACCCCATAGAGGACTTCCAGTCCAAATCTCAAAAAATTTGGGCAAATTTTGGTAACAGGGAAATTTTTTGGGCGAAAAATAGGGATTTTCTCCCAGGGTGCGCGACGCTAAAATTCTAGACCTCAGATCGAGGAATGACTTATATTTTTGGATTCAGCAGCGAAAAATACATCTACTAGTGTCCGGGCTAGAAATTTTGATAAGTTTTGGGTCTCCTAAAGGTCAAAAAACACCCAAAAATGGCCCCTCTGCCACTTTTTGGACACACAGAAAGCAGTCTTGGGAGAATGAAGTTTTGGAGGGGCAAATGAGCTTCAAATTCAGAAATTCTAGTGGGGTTAGAAAGTAGACAGGCCAAGATTTCCAACAAGCCCACTTGGGCACATTTTGGACACCTGCAAGTGCCCCAAAATAGGCCCCAAAGTAGCGCGACACACAGAGGAAATTTTGCCCAGTTTGCTCCCGTTTCGCGAAATTTCGGGTCGCGACTTCTCCAAGTGGGCCCGGTCATCCACTCTTCGGTTTTTTGGCACCAAAGGTGGCTTTTAAAGAGTTTTCTCTCCAGGTGGGCATCTATCCAAGTGGCGAAGAATGCAAAGGGTCACCACACGCCAAATGTCATGCTTGAGAGCGCTGCACCTGTAGCTGATGGTTGGCTCTCCAGCTCCATTTCGAAATGATTTGAGTAACTTCCCAACCCCTGGGCGTTCCATCTCTTCTCCCCACATTCTATATATTGTATACATTTTATTTGCAAAGGGTTGGCTGGCTTGTAACTTCTGGGAGACTGTGGGAAAGAAACTTTGTTTCTGCATTGTATATTTTTACAGAGAATTAATGAAAGGCAGCGGCTCTGTTTCATGAGATTCCTGTGGTTGTGAGTGTAGCAAGTGTGTCTCTTATGTTTCATATGTATCTTGTTATGTTCCATATTTCATTTCATATTCATTTCTGGTGAAATTTTTCAAATGAGATTAGGTAGAATTCAATTTTATTGCTCTACCTGTGGGAAAATTTCATGTTAGTGTTCATTCTTCTGTTGAAAAGGATTCATGTTGTCCATGCCCTTTTCACCTTCTTAATCAATCTCCACATTCCACCATACCTTAAACTAAAATTGCTATACTTTCCGCCTACCTTGCCTCACGAAATAATTTGCGCCTTTATGTTAAGTTCTCTGTTCATTGAGGTCCAGTGGTCCCATAACATCCTAGAAGTACAGTCATTCATAAAAGTCCCCCTTTATGTTCATTTTCACTTACTAGCCTAAGATAATTTTTTCGTTGGAAAGTCATCTCAATCCTTTTCGTTTCATCTATTCACTGAGTGTGACTCGGAGAGAGCCCTCTCCTGCTCTCGTACGGATAGCTACGAGACTGAGCGTGGTTTGTGGTTACCCTAATTTTTGCCTTTCTCTCAACCTGAGGCGGATTTAGGTGCTAACAGGAACATTTGTGGATGTTGAATTTTCATTTGAGCTCTTAGAGAGCATGGTTGTTGCTCAAATCCTGGTTAATATCAATACTTGTGAAGGTATCCTTCCAAAGATGAAGCTTACTTACTGGAGGATAATGCATTATTAGTCATTAGAATAAGAGGGAGTCCCATTTAGGTGCTGATGGTGTAATGATTTGGGCCATTTTCTGGAGGATTTCCCATTGCCATTCCAGAAGTAAATATTCTCGGCTCCATTGGATGGAAGTCTGGTTTCAAAGGTGGAAAGGTTAGGAGTAATTGGTAATGGAAAAGGGTTGAGCTCCTTAATAGATATTATTCGAGGGTTTACAGTTTTTCGAGCTGAGCATTGGATGCTTATGGAGGACGCTTTAAGGGGTGCATGATCAAATGGTCTCCTTCCAGAATCTGCTCTCGCCTCTTCTAGTGATGGACATTTGGGTACTCCTTTCCCCCCCTGTGAAACTCCTAATATATATGATGTTATCATTTTACCTGTTATATCTGAAAATATCCATTAAATCTTGCCTCTTTCTTCATTTTCTTTAGGTCAACATGTTAAACATATATCTTGTCCTCTCTCCTTTATTCCCCCGTCCATACCTCCTCTTATCTTCTTTTCCTCATGCATTGGGACCTCGACATCCTCCACCTCACATTCCTGGTATTTACTTCACTCTTCATCAAAGTTTTCTGCCCCGCTTCCTATAGGAGAGCTTGTGCCTATATCCCCTACAAACATATGTCGAGGAAGAGGTCGTATCTCCAATATCTCAAAGGCTAAGTAGAAGGCTAGCCTTGATGTTGTTGTTGGCTTTAAAAAAACTATTGATGGGATACCTAGAGCTTCAATGACCCTTGTTGTCCATCCAAAATGATATGTATGTCTCTAAATTGTTGAGGTCTGGTTAGTACATTTAAGAAACTCGCTGATCAGCCACTCAAAATTAGGCTCAAAAATCGAAGTGTCAGGAATCTTGATAAACTTAACTTCAGATCGAAGATCTCGTCATTCTGATTCCAACGGTGTGAACGACACTTGAATCCGAGATGGTATGAAGAAGTTAGAGAAAGTCAAAGTTCGAGTTTGACTTGGACATATGGCAAGAAAAAATGATGTGCAAGGCCCTTCAACGAATGGGGAGGCGCCAAGTGGTAGGCTACGATTTCCCCCCGCATATCACAAATCACATCTCGCAGGTGGATCGTGTTAAAAATTGGCCACAGAACAGGCATGCTTGCAATTCGAGAAATCACAATTG
The DNA here is from genome assembly GCA_031772625.1 of Pinus tabuliformis. Lineage (NCBI taxonomy): Eukaryota > Viridiplantae > Streptophyta > Pinopsida > Pinales > Pinaceae > Pinus > Pinus tabuliformis. The sequence goes on from CM062806.1 coordinate 592,559,488, forward strand.
CACTTTGCAAAAGATAGGTGGAAAGGTGTTAAAGGATTGACCCTGGAGTTGCGATGTGATGGATCATCCCGAAGTTGTGATGCGATGGATCGCAGATCGCAATTGCACTTCACAAAAAATAGAGTTCCACATTATATTACCCGTCGGTTCTCCACCGATTGCAAAATGTGATAGGTTCCCAGATGCGATGCGACTATAGGTTCCAATTAATTGTTTCGTTGGGTCTGCTAGATTGCAATTTCACATAGCCCCGCTGTGATCACAGACTATAAAACCATTGGTTTCATATTCAATTGTGATTTGTGATAAGATAGTTGACTGACAGATTATGGCCCACCGTGAGGTGAAATTTTCACCCAGTTAGTGCATGTTTGGCGCTAATTTGTAGGATCATGTCGGAAATGGGAAAATTTGTGGAGTGAATATAGGGAGAACTAGGAGAAGTCATAACTTCTTTAGTTTTCCACCAAAGTGATCCAAAAAGAGGCTAGATGACCATTTTTGAGTATTTTGGACTAATTGGAGTAGGTTGCATAAGCATTTGAGCATTGAAAACACATATTTTTACACTTTTGAGCATAATAGAGAGGTCCAAGCCATTGGAAGCTGGACCAAGGAGACGTAGCCCAGCAGGGGTGAACACCTTTATCATGTCCTTGTTGTAATGTGTTTTTTTGATGATGTTCTATACATGTTTATGTTATTGTTTAGTTTATTATTTATGTCAAATTTCTCATAAAATTAACATAAAAAAGGAAACTCTTCCTTTCACTTGCAAAAATCAATGAATCCTTAAGAACAATGAAAGAATTTTGTTTCTAATATGAGGTGGATCTTAGCACAACAATCTAATATTCTAAATCAGATCACTAGCCCTCAAACGGCTAGTGGGATCACTCCCCCCTTGGTGTAATGTTCCTGTAAGAAACCTTAGGTGACTATGAGACTATTGTTCGTGCACTTGAAGGCCTCCTTCCTGGATGGTGTTTTTTCCAAAGGTTTAGCCATAGGGTTAAATTCAAAATCCCTTATCCCCTCTAGCTCCCAAGGTTTCAACCTAGGCCTGGGGGCCAATGCCTTTTCAACTGATCTCAGTATAGATGTTCATATCATCAACATATATGGGCCTCATTTAGATTGTGCCACCTTCTGGGACTCTCTTTTTAACACAACTCTTATGAAAGAAGGAAATATGGTAATAGGAGGAGATCTTAAATTTTCTTTGGGTGTCTCTAAAATCTGAGGACCGAGTGCCCACCTTGCCACTCAGCATAATTTTTTATCCACAAATTGGAGGAATCCCATTTTTGTGATGTTGAGTTGAGAAAATCCCTCCCAACACGGAGAAATAAAAGGACATGAGATGATTGTGCGACCAGGAGGATTAATAGATTTCTACTTCTTGAGAGATTGTTGGACCATATTCCCTTATTTTTTCAATGGATTGGGTGGGTGGAAAGGTCAGACCATGCCCACATTTTCCTGGAAATTAAGAGAGATCTTTCTAAGCCAAGGAGCCCTTTCAAACACAATTCAGGGTGGCTCAAGGATCCTTCTTTCGGGAACCTGGTGGCTGAAATTTGGGATTCAAACCATCGAGAGAGAAAGTGAGAGGTATTAATATTTGTAAAAATATAAAGAATGTAAAGAAGTCATGATTGAGTGGGTCAAGTTGAAACAAAATAAAGAAGAGGAGAAATTAAGGGTTATTGAAGTTGAGTTATAAGAGATGGATGTGCTTAATGGGATTGGTTACCTAAATGATAAAGGAAAGCAAAGAATGGTCCATATCGAAAGAATAAAATGGGATACCTTGGTCGAGATGGAAGAACAATGGAGGTTGAAAAGTCAAGCGATCTAGCTGAAAAGTGGTGATGATAACACCAGGTTCTTCCAACAATTTTTCAAAGGTAGAAAAATTCGATACACTGTATGGTCCTTGGAATCCCTTGAGGGAGTCCAAGCCTCCTCTTTTGGGGAATTAATGGGGTTGGTTGTAAATAATTTTATAGTTCTCTTCAGTTCCGCCCACCCCACCCCGTCCCCCCCCCCCCCCCCCCCCCCCCCAACCCCCGACGTGACCATCCCTGAAATTGTAGCCCTGGCCTAGTTCCTCCCGTGTTTCGTTGATTAAGAATTGAATCATGACCTGATGGAGTTGATTTCAGAAGACAAACTTTAGAAAACCCTGGGGGGATTTTAGAAGGATAAAATTCCTGGGCAAGATGATTTTCCAATTGAGTTCTACATGGAAATGTATGATATCATAGGATTTGACCTTCTAAAAGTGGTGGAAGAATCCAGGACCGGGGGCTATATTCATGATCCTCTAAACACCACCTTTATTTCCCTCATCTTGAAATCTTACTCCTCTAGATCTTTTGATGACTTTCACCCCATCACCCTCTGCAATTGTATTTATAAAATCATTGCCAAAATGATTGCAAAAAAGATCAAGCCTATTCTCTCGATGCACATGCCAAAGGAGAAATTTTCTTTCCTTGAAGGAATAAAAAATCATGAAGCCATATAGGTTGCACAAGGAGAGCTTCACATCTTGGTTCTGGTTATTGGCAAAGATAGAAAAAAATCCTCAAATCTTGGAGCTTCAGGTGGTTATCCCGAGCAGGTAGGCCGATCCTCATAAAATCAATCCTAGAATCTATCCTGGTTTTTTGGTATTCCCTATCATGGATTCCAAAGGGAATATTATCAAAAATACAGAAAATCTATTGTAGATATCTTTGGGTTGTGCAGAAAGAAGGTAGATTTTGTGTTTGGGTTAAATGGGATCAGATTTCATTACCCAAGGATTGTGGAGGTCAGGGATTGAAAAACATTCACTTCTTTACAAATGCAATTACTGAAAAAGTGGGGTGGCATCTAATCTCCACTCAACTTCTATTGAAAAAGGTGGTCTTGCAGAAATACATTAGCCCCCTTCCCTTTCTGGATTGGATTTGAATGCAAAATAAACATTGTTCAAATGCATCGGTCATTTGGAAAGAAATTATTCATGCTTTTGGGGTCATTAAGCTAGGACTTGTTTGGAAAGTTAGAAATGGGCAACATGTGAGAATTGGTGAGGATCCTTGGGTTGGATGTAATGAAAATTACCAACTACCTCTAGGCTTGGTGTTTTTTCTCCATGAGAGGGGTAATCATTCGTTGGAAAAAATTGTTGACCGTGAGCGATCCACTATTTGGTCTCAAGGTTGGAAATCTCTTCATCAACCTTAACTTCCTCGAATTTTATGGAAGAATTGGCAATAATACACATCCACTCTTAGAAATTCCCATGTCCACATATGTGACAAAGAATATGTCGTGGAATGGGCTTAGCAGTAGATGGTTTTTATGCCCAAAAGCAAGATATATTTTCTTAAATGAACATAGAAAGTAAGTTGAAGCCTCCTAATGGCGGAAGAAGTTATGAAAGGTAGTGTGCTCAACAAAAGCATGTCTTTTGCAATGGTTCATCCTAGAAAATAAAGTACCTACTTGGAAAATTTGATGAAAAGAGGAATATTAGGCCCTAGTTGGTGTTGGCTATACAAAAACTCAGACGAATCGGTAGGCCATTTGTTTCTATTTTGTTCTTTCACAAAGGCAATATGGGCTTCAACTTGTGCAAACTTAAACATACATATAAGATGGTAGGGGGAATCATACCCAGACACTTGGAAGACATGGTGGGTCACCATCAATCCAAAACAACTTCGCTATATTCCCATTTTCTTGTCCTAAGGTATTTGGTTGGCCCGAAATGCTGAAGTTTTCAAAGAGAAATCAGTTACTCTGGATAGAGTAATGGCTCAATCCATCACTATTCTTTCTCTAATGGATCCTATTAATACAATCCCTCGCTAATATTCTATTTCTGAAGAAATCATTGACCAGTCTTTCCCATAAGATTATTTTGATGGTGCAGCTTTGAAGGAGGGGCTTGTGGAGGGGTGCTATATTATTTATATCTACTTCACATTTCTACAAATTGAAAAGCAGTCTAGGATATGGCATGAATAATTTTGAAAATATGATGAGTTTATAACTTTTGTTCCCTTTTTCTATTGAATTGAATATTCAAAGATTATAGATTTTTGGTGTTTCCATGATTTTCATAAAGTAATTCAACAAATCAAAGATGTCACAAACACACATTAGGCCCAATTCTTAAATAAATTTTCAATCTTAAACAATATTTTGATTATGTTTCATGTTGTCACCTATACAGAGAGAGAAATTATGTCATTGACGCCTTGTATAAAGAAGGTGTTGCTTAGGATATGGGAGTCTTGAAGATTATTGAGTTTATAAAAGACTGTGAGCATGCCTTCCATCCAAAGATCCTGCATGGAGGGTGCCATTCCTGGAACATAATCCTTTTTGTTTATGTTGATTTATTACATGCATGTATTTATGTAAATTTTATTTTTCTATTGATGGAGGATTGTTTGGGAAAACCCCAACAATTACCTCTTTTGATATGTTTATATGTAATATGATATACAATGTGTTTTGGTGGATGCATATGACCTATTTTTTTGATCATATGTAGATTGTTAGAATAATCGGACTTCACTGAGTGTAGGATATGCACATAAAGAATGTAATATTCATTTTTCTTCTCTAATGAAAGTTATAATTTTTCTTCGGAAAAAAAAATACATGAGAAGACCTCACTTCTTAAAACATTTTTATTTATTTGTCCCTACCTCGCCAGGGACTATAACACTCGCATTACAGTCAAAGTGTGTTGGCTCTTAATTATATTGTTGTGTTTTTGCAATTTTAGTGAAAGTTCCAGGAACATGCTGAATATTTCTAATTTTCCATAGATTCGAAACTATTTTTCTAATTTCTAGAAATCTTATTTCTAATTTTCGATTGGCTTAATGTTAGGTCCCTATAATACTAGTGACTCCCCCATTACTATTGTCATTGTAGCCCTTATTGTTATTATTGTGTCCCTATTGTCCCCATATTGTTATTAGTGTGCCCCATAGAAACCCACTATTGTTATTGTTATGCCCATATGTTATTACTGTTATGTCAGCTTGAATATATTGTGACCCCTTAGACTCCTATATATAGAAGGGAGGTTCAGTCATTTGTATCATCCAAGAATTATTCATTTGTGTAATGTAAAGGAGGTTCCCCCCTTGAAGAGGCTGAATTCTAAGGCGTTGACCTATCTTTCCTATATTTTTGTGAGCTGGTTTCACAACATTTGGTATGAGAGCTTTGGATTCTAGGGTTTCTCTGCTCCAAACAGGTCATCATGGAATCTTCACTATAAAAAAATTTTGCGACGTTTCAGAAGGGAAAAAAAACACATTTGAGGCAAAATTGTTCTAAACTTTGGTTCTGAATTTGAGAGCTTGTCTCACTATATTTTCAGAGATATGATCTGAGGAAGTTAGGGTCTTTGCAGACTCCAAAATTACATTCCAAACATGTGACCTAAGGAAAATCTTCATACTTTTGTTTTGAGCATCAGATTGAAATTTCGTAAGAAGTTTCAGAAAGAGAATGGCCTGTAGTTTTCTGTATATCAGTTTCAGTTACTAAGGTTGAAACAATGACACATAGAACTTCGTACAAGTTTGCTCTCCTAAACTAGTCTATAATTAGGTCACCGTGGGAGATTTGGCATAACTCTTCCTTGGAGAATCCAATCTTGATCAGAATTACAGGGTTAGAAAGAGGACTCAAAGGGCTACTGCAAGATGTGAGTTTAGATATTTGAGATCCGTAATGACGGAGATACAAAAAATTCAATATCGAGCTCTTACAAAGTAAAAAAAGGTGTGTATTTTTTTTAAAATTTTGCATAAGATTGGTTTGAAAAATTAGTTTGAAGGAATTCAAAGGGAATAGTGAAGAATTATTAGCATCAATTGATGCCCCGAAGAAATAAAATGGAAACACCTAGTAAGAAACCTGAAATATCTAGCATGACTCGTGAAGAAGAGGAAGAAATGCAACATAATATATCAAAATTACAAGACCAAGTACAACAAATTTCATTCTCACAAAAGGTAATTGAAGCCAAGATGAATGGTGTGGAATCTAATATGAATGGCATGCAAGTTAGGATGGATGGCATGGAAGCTAATATGGATGGAATGAGAGCTAATATGAATGGCATGGATGCTAAGATGAATGGCATGGATGCTAAGATGGAAGAATTTAACATAAATTTGAATAAGTTGCTACAATATATGGTTACTAATGGTGAAAGGGTAGTAAAGGAAACTCATGATGAGAACAAAAGAAATGTTAATAATGATTTCATAGACTCTAATGTTGGATTGAAGACCCAACATGTTCCAAAAATTGATATGAGGAAGTTTGATGGCAAAGATCTCGGAACATGGATACTACAGATGGAGCAATTATTCGATCTCTATAATGTGCAAAACACACAAAAGGTACGTGTTGCAACTTTATATTTGGAACCAAATAAGTTTGCATGATATCGATGGCTTTGCTCTCGTAAACAAATTGTCACTTGGGAAATTTTTACGGAAGAAATGATATCACATTATGAGGATACAAAAAACAACGCCTTTTTTAGCCAATTGATAAATCTCAAATAAAAGGGTTCAAGGATGGAGCACATTGAGGACTTCCAAAAATTGAACATAAGGGTAAAAGATACTTCAGAGGAGCATAGGATTGATGTGTTCATAGGGACTTTAAAGGATAATATCCAACATGAGGTTCACCTTTGGGAACCTGATTCATTGGAGAAGGCATTCAAGTTAGCAAGGAAAATAGAAAGTGAAATTATGGAAACCAGGAAGCCTACCACTCACAACTATAAAGATGGAAGTGTTTTTGCCCCTAGCCTTCCACAACCTACAAGGTTCACACCACAACAATTGGAAGGAAAAAGAGCAAACGGGATCTGTTACAGTTGTGATAGCAAATACACTAAAAGTCATAAGTGTGCTGAGAAGAAATTATTCTACATAGATTGTGAAGAGGAGGAATAAAAGGAACAAGAAATGTCAAAAGAAGAGGATATACTCTAGGAACAAACCCTAGATAAAGAAGAAATGAACCCAACCATATTTGTAGAATTTTTCCTACAAATCAGCTAGCTCTGATACCATGTAGAAATTTCCCACCTATAGATCAACCTCGTAATGCAATGTACTAAAGAAAAACACTTGATCTAATTCTACAAAAAATTTAGCGGAAGCTTAATCAACCATGAGCAACATCAATAAGAACACATATAACTGAGAATGAGAAATCAATCACATATAACACAAGATATATCCAGGGGAAAGCACCAGCATAAAACCCCAACCATGTATTATCAATCAAGTGGAAATCCTCTTCACAATACAAAAAGAATTAACTCAATAGCTATCTTGCTCTCTCTATACTCTGATGATCTTCAATCAGAAAATGAAAATCATGGACTACCTAGGCCTCAATATATAGGCCACAAGTCCTCTAATCTTCTACAATAGATCCTTCTCCATGCAAGGAATACTTACTAGAAATATCCAAGCATCTGATAGTATACGGTCCCACATTTGATCTCAACTGGGTCTCTCACAGAACTAACATGCAACAATTATCCATGAGTGAATCCTCAGTTATCTAAAATAATAGTTGTCACATGCATGCAAGCATTAACATATTATATTTTATTATTTTAACAACTTGTTAAAATAATCTAACTAGACTTGACTAGTTAGAACTAAGTCAACTGATTCTCTCATTATAGAACTCATACTTATTCCTTCAATCAGTGGAGGAAATTAAGGATAAATTCCTCAATCAGTGGGACAACTCATGTGCATGCTCACAAAGACTTCAAATTTGAATTTCCTTAAGTAATTAACTCAACTGAATTAATTAATTAATATTTCCAACTGCTGTTAAGACCAAAATTAATTTTACTTCCTATAGATAGACTAGAGACTGCTATAAATAGGAAGGGACCCAGAAATGCTATTTTTAGAACTTTCTATTTTTAGCAGTTTCACCTCTCACTCAATGTGGCCAATGACCTCACTAGCCAAACTGCGATTTTTAGACATGTTATTTTTAGCAGGTCTATTTTTAGCACATTCTAAATTTAACATTTCTTGTTGCACATTTTTCAACACTCCCTCTCAACAAGAAAGGCTTTCTCTCAAACCCGATATTGTAACTCTGGAATGTTTTGCATGCAACACATCTACTTGGTCCACTTGCTCCAACAACACTTGGAACAAAAACACTCCCCACTGACCACTCTGTTGGGCTAGGAACATACTCTGATGCTGAAGCTCTACCTGCTGCTGACAAGTGCTCCCTCTCTGACATCTGCACTACTGCAACATCTCCATGCATCTCGTACCATTGCACACCTCTTTGTGCCACCTAGCACTGTGCAAAACACTTGTGCCTTTCGCATTGCTGCAGCCTGCTAGCTATGCGCTGTCCTAGGATTCCCTGCACTTTTGCACTCTCTACCGCTCCATCCGCATCTGTCTCTACCCAATCAGTCAGTTCCTTCTACTCCACATCGGGTTCCCATAGCAAGGTCTCATCCAAGAGGTTGGGTACCTCAAGGGTCCTACCCCTCCTCGTTGGGACGATCACTCTATATCGCCCCACCTCCTACCTGGAGGTATGGCTGCATGTGATCCCTCTGCCCACGTGGCTCGAAGTTTCCCCCTACTGGAGGTCTCTGCGTGAGTAGATGCCTCTACTCGATCTCCTCTCAGCTTCCCCTGTTGTGGCTGCTCCACAACCTCCTGAAGCTGTTGCACCAATCGTGGCTCCTCCACAATCGTCTGAGACTTCTTCTGGCTCTGCATTTTGAGAGGTAATATACCCTCCATCTCACCACCAAGTCTCTAACCTTTGCTTTGCTCCTCAAGGCTTTGCATGCATCTTGTACCTCAAGTGCATACAAGTTCTTGGCTAGCACACCAATCTATTTCCACTTTCTCACCGTCACGAAATTTTCTAGAAAATGAGATGATTTTAAATCATCGATATCTCCCTCATCTGAACTCCGATTCAGCCAATTTTTATTTTTATTTTTATTTTTTTTTGGGCATTTTTCCGCAAGGAATCCAAATATGCTATTTATTTCTGAAAATTTTGTACAGAAATTTTCAGATCTTCTCTGCAAACTCTCGGCCCAAAACTCAAAACTTTGAAATCTCCTCTTAGTATACTGTTCTCTCCTTGATCACCTGTGCTTTGATACCATGTAGAATTTTGTAGATTTTTTCCTACAAATCAGCTAGCTTTGATACCATGTAGAACTTTTTCTACAAATCAGCTAGCTCTGATACCATGTAGAAATTTCCCACCTGTAGATCAACCTCGTAATGCAATGTACTAAAGCAAAACACTTAATCTACTTCTACAAACAATTTAGCGGAAGCTTAATCAACCATGAGCAACATCAATAAGAACACATATAACTGAGAATGAGAAATCAATCACACATAACACAAAATATATCCAGGGGAAAGCACCAGCATAAAACCCCAAACATGTATTATCAATCAAGTGGAAATCCTCTTCACAATACAAAAAGAATCAGCTCAATAGCTATCTTGCTCTCTCTGTACTCTGATGATCTTCAATCAGAAGATGAAAATCATGGTCTACCTAGGCCTCAATATATAGGCCACAAGTCCTCCAATCTCTTATAATAGATCCTTCTCCATGCAAGGAATACTTACTAGAAATATCCAAGCATCTGATAGTACACTGTCCCACATCTGATCTCAACTGGGTCTCTGATAGAACTGACATGCAACAGTTATCCATGAGTGAATCCTCAGTTATCTAAAATAATAGTTGTCACATGCATGCAAGCATTAACAAACTATATTTTATTATTTTAACAACTTGTTAAAATAATCTAACTGGACTTGACTAGTTAGAACTAAGTCAACTGATTCTCTCATTATAGAACTCGCACTTATTCCCTCAATCAGTGGAGGAAATTAAGGATAAATTCCTCAATCCGTGGGACAACTCATGTGCATGCTCACAAAGACTTCAAATTCAAATTTCCTTAACTAATTAACTCAACTGAATTAATTAATTAATATTTCCAACTGCTGTTAAGACCAAAATTAATTTTACTTCCTATAGATAGACTAGAGATTGCTATAAATAGGAAGGGACCCAGAAATGCTATTTTTAGAACTTTCTATTTTTAGCAGTTTCACCTCTCACTCAATGTGGCCAATGAACTCACTAGCCAAATTGCTATTTTTAGACATGCTATTTTTAGCAGGTCCATTTTTAGCACATTCTAAATTTAACATTTCTTGTTGCACATTTTTCAACAATATCTTGTAATGCATTGGCTGGAATTACCACTCCTCAAACTATCAAGATAGAAGAACATATCAAGAAGAAAAAGGTAATAGTGTTGATTGATTCAGGAAGTACCCATAATTTTATTCATTGTAAGATAGCCAAGGAATTGAATTGCTTCCTATATCCAGCACCAGAGTGTCAAGTGATGGTTGCAAGTGGAGGAACCATAAATTGCTCTAGAAAGTGCCATAATATCAAGTTATCCATGGGATAATATGTATTGAATAGCCCAATGATTTCCATTCTAATGGGTGGTGTTGATGTTGTACTAGGAGTCCAATGGCTACAATCCTAGGGTACAATAGCTTTTAGTTTTCAAGAACTTTTCATGAAATTTTGTGTGAAGGAAAGGAAGTTGAATTAAGGGGTATTGCAGGGAAACTGAGAAAGATAATCAGATCTAACAGTATGACAAAGCTTATAAATAAGGAACAATGAGGCGTAATTGCACAATTATGTTCGCTAGAGGTTCCCACATCAAAATCATCTATTTCTCTAGATATCCAAAAAGTCTTGGACAATCATTCCAAGGTATTTGAGACTCCCAAAGGCCTCCCACCTATTCGTGATCATGATCATGCTATTCATTTGATTCCAGGAAGTGTTCCTCCAAACATCAGGATGTACAATTATCCCTATTCCCAAAAGAGTGAAATTGAACGTATGGTTGCAGAGATGCTAGAGGCTGGTATAATTCAACCTAGTCAAATTTCTTTCTCTGCTCCAGTAGTATTGGTGGACAAGAACAATGGATCATGGCGCATGTGTCCGGATTATAGGGAGCTCAACAAGCTCACTATTAAAGATAAATTTCCCATTCTTGTCATTGATGAATTATTGGATGAATTGCATGGATTAATTTACTTCACCAAGTTGGATCTTTGTTCAGGATATCATCAAATGAGAATGAAGAATGAAGACATTCTGAAAACAACATTTAGAACTCCTGAGGGTCATTATGAATTTTTGGTCATGCCTTTTGGCCTTACCAGTGCACCTTCTACATTTCAAGGTTTGATGAATTCCATTTTCAAACCCTTCCTTAGAAAATTTGTGTTAGTATTTTTTGATGATATACTAATCTACAACAAGTCCATGTTCAACATGTTGACAGGGTGCTCAAACTATTGGAGGAGAAACAATTATATGCAAAAAACTCCAAATGTTTCTTTGGAGTACAAGAGGAGGAATATCTGGGTCATATTCTATCTCATGAAGGTGTTAAGGTAGACCTTAGAAAAATTAAAGCCATTAAGGAATGGAAAATCCCCACATCCATAAAGCATCTATGAGGATTTCTCTAGTTGACAAGGTATTATCGCAAGTTTGTTAAGAATTATGGGAGAGTAGTAGCACCTCTAACAACATTATTGAAGAAAGATGCATTTTCATGGACTCCAGAATCAACAAAGGCCTTCGAACATCTTAAAGAGGCAATGTGCCAAGCACCAGTCTTAGCTATGCCAGACTTCACAAAAACCTTTATTGTGGAATGAGATGCTTCAAGAAATGGAATTGGTGTTGTTTTAATGCAAGATGAAAGACCCATTTCTTTTGAAAGTCATCCAATCAAAGGAAATTATTTAGACAAAGCTATTTATGAGAAGGAAATGTTGGCAATACTACATGCACTTAAGAAATGGCGACCCTACCTAATGGGAAGACACTTCAAGGTAAAAACAGATCATGATAGTCTTAAATACTTTTTAGAACAAAGATTATCCTCTGAAGAGAAACAAAAATGGGTCACAAAGATGTTAGGTTATGACTTTGAAATCATCTACAAAAAAGGAAAGCAAAATGTTGTGGCAGATGCACTCTCAAGAAAGGATGAGGATATGGAAGCATTACTATGTGCCATTTCTATTATTCAACCATATTGGATAAATGAAGTAAAAGATGAATGGAAGAATGACGAAGAAGTGTGGGCACTCATTCAAAAGTTACAACAAGATCCCTGTACATCTGATACATTTAGTTGGAAAAATGATTCGTTATGGTACAAAGATCGCTTATACCTATGTAAGAATTCCAAACTCAAACAAAAGATTCTTATGGAATTGCACACTTCTCCCTTAGGAGGGCACTCAGGATTTTTAAAAACTTACCACCGGGTTAAGAAGGAATTTTTTTGGGATGGCCTTAAATCGGATATTCAAAATTTTGTGGCGGAATGTTTGGTTTTCCAACAAAATAAAGTTGAAACAATTAAGACCCCAGGTCTATTACAACCTTTATTCATTCCAAGCCAACATTGGAAGGAGGTTTCAATGGATTTTATCACAGGTTTACCCAAGTCCGAAGGAAAGAGTGTCATCATGGTGGTAATTGACAGACTTACCAAGTATGCACCCTTTTTGTGCATTATCGCATCCATGGAAACAATTCAAAAGCTACATGGAAACAATTCAAAAGCTACATGGAAACCCAAAGATTATTGCAAGCGACAAAGATCCCATTTTCACTGGAAATTTTTGGACAGAATTATTTTCTTGTCTCGGTACTCAGTTAGCTCATAGCTCATCTTATCATCCTCAATCTGATGGGTAAACTGAGATAGTAAACAAATGTTTGGAAGGATATCTTCATTACTTTGTATCTGATAAACAAACACAATGGGTCAAATGGTTGCCTCTAGCTGAATGGTGGTATAACACTTCCTTCCATACTGCAGCAAAAATAACCCCATTTATGGCACTTTATGGATATCATCCACCATCCATCACATCATATTTAAGAGAAAATTCTAAGTTTCAAGCAGTGGAACATCACATCAAGCATCAACAACAAGTTCTCCAACTCTTAAAGGATAACCTCACATTGGCACAGAATAAAATGAAACAACAGGCAGATCAACATCGTAGCAAAAAAAGTTTTGATGTAGGTGACTGGGTATTCCTACGGCTACAACCATATAAACAAATTTCCCTCAAGCAAGCTAAGAATGATAATAAATTATCACCAAAGTATTATGGTCTGTACAAGGTGTTGCAAAATATTGGTACTATGGCATACAAATTGGAGCTTCCTGCATCTTTCCGAGTGCACTTACTTTTCCATGTTTCATGTTTAAAGAAGGTTATAGGTGACAAGCTCCCAGTTCAAACAATATTTCCAGAACTTGACAAGGAAGGAAAAATCATATTGGAATTGGAAGTAGTCACAGAAACAAGAACTCGACAGTTACAAAATCGATCAATTTTGAAGTATCTCATCAAGTGGAAGAACTTATCCGCTGAATATTCCACATGGGAGGATGAGAATTTTATACAGAAGTATCCAAAACTATTCAAGCATCAAGGAAAACGATTTTCAAAAGGAGAGGGGCATGTTAGGTCCCTATAATACTAGTGATTCCCCCATTACTATTGTCATTGTAGCCCTTATTGTTATTATTGTGCCCCTATTGTCCCCATATTGTTATTAGTGTGCCCCATAGAAACCCACTATTGTTATTGTTGTGCCCTTATGTTATTACTGTTATGTCGGCTTGATTATATTGTGACCCCTTAGACTCCTATATATAGAAGGGAGGTTTAGTCATTTGTATCATCCAAGAATTGTTCATTTGTGTAATATAAAGGAGGTTTCCCCCTCGAAGAGGCTGAGTTACATGTGTCTTGGGACTTTTAATTAATAACATAAGCCTTCATGGCCAACACGTTCTTCATGCATGGATTATGAATATTTGTAAGACTATTTTGTGGATGTGTGTATTTCATGTTTACTTCCATCTGTGATAAAGTAGTTGACCTATTTCATTTATTTTAGTACTTATGTTATTGAGAATGTGCTATAATTGTTGTTATCATTGTCCCATCCTTGTGGACTATTTTGCAGGATACCAGACAAATTTTTCTCTTTGATTAGTTGTAATGATTGTCGCGTCCCTTGTGGACTATTCATCTAGATGTTAAACGGATCCTTCCTGGTTGTGTGTGTCTCTACGAGGGTGGTACTATTACCTCTCTCTTAGAGGCTTATTTTACTCTTTCCCTCTGCGGTAGAAGAACTTTGACACACCTACAAATGAACACTCACCAAACACACATTCTTGCTTTTCAAAGGCACCATTGCACTCCTTTGTCTTTCTGACAATTAGATTCAAGACAAATCTTTAATAATTCGACAACCGGGCCATATTTTGGATGGGGTTCCTATCCCAAAAGATGTGAGCTTTTATTGGTACCACATATTGGGGAGACCCCTTGAATATTGGCGGGTCCAACACCGTCAACATTTTTGGTGCTATAAGGAGGGCAAGTAGGTTTTTATGGTGGATAACATCACCAAATCCAATCTTACATCTTCCGGCCAAGGCAGTAACATTCCCAGGATCTCCCCTACTCACATTCCAAAAGTTGGTGAATCTTCTCAGCTCGAGCTTGTATAAACTTGTGAAATCTCTTATGATCAGATATAGGCCATCCATTCTATAATCCATAAATTTGCAAAGGATATTGGATTAATTCTGGGAGTACACAACCTTCCTTATTTTCCGAAGAAAAACCCAACCACCCCTACCAGGATAATGGTTTCTACGATTGAATATTTGGTTTTCACCAACCTTGAAGAATTAGCCGATTTTGTGGAGAATACTGAGAAGTTAGAAAAACCTCCACCATACAATGATGGTGATGGAGATAACATTGTACTCTCAGACAACTCTTTCTGTGGCTCGAGCAGTGAAGAAGGAGAAGAAGAGCCATCAGATTTTGACAAAGAGGAGGAGGACAATGATGAAGATATGGCATACCAAGTTCTATATTGGATGTCTATGGGACCACTTGCGATACCGAGTATTCTACATAAGATGCCAAGACATTTGGAGAAGCTTTTAATGAAGTACGACCCTAACAAAGCAATGAAAGCAAAGGACCATATGGAAAACTTCTACCTACATCTACAAATTCTAGAGCTATGTTACAATGATGTTGCATGAAAACTTTTTCCGTGCACCTTAGATGGCATATCAACTGTATGGTATCATAGTCTTCCTCTGAATTAGAAGGGGTTTAAGAAGATTTTTCTTGAAAGATTTGTTGATGACAAAACCTTGCCATGTTTTTGAAAGAGTTAGGAAATCCTAAGATGGAGCACAAAGAAAAGGTGAAATATTTTAATAAGAGGTTTAACCATATTTTGAATAAATTCCCAATAAATAAAAAACCCCATGACTCCATTACAATCAATTACTACACATCTGCCTTGCCAACAAGCATTGCGCAGTTCGTGAAGAGAAATGCAAAAGAAACTCTTGCAAAAAACTATGAAGAGGCAATCGCAGGCAATTGCATGCGATTGGGGTCATTGTAGATGATGAACTGGCTAAAGACTCCAAAGACATGGGTAAAAAGTCTTAGGCCTTTGTAAACAAGGACAAGGAGAAAGAAGCTATCGATCTTGAGATCTTGAATCACACCATCAAAACTCTACCAAATGAGTGGGAAGAATTGAAGGTCAAGAGAGACCACCGTGATCAGAAAACCTCCCAAGTTCAACTTTCTCAAAAGGACTACCAACTCCGACAACAACAGTAACCAACCGATCAAGTCTGTGAAAATTGCAAATGTTGTGTAGAATGTTGAGAGTCTAGGCATGGGCCAGTACTATTCATTTCATCAAGAATATCATTCAGAAAAGACATGCCCACAATGGAACTAAAACATGAATGCTTTCTCTATTCATTTTATTGAAATAATACTTTCTGATGAGTAGACCGCATGGAAAATTTTAGGGGCTAATGTTCGCCCAGTGGGCTAATTTTCCATGATTTTTCCACAAAAAAGATTCGCCAATTTCCAATTTTATAAAAGACGATTCGCCCAAATTTTAGAATATAAAATTATTTTACCTTAAAAATCGCCAACATTGTATAGAGGATATATATAAAATCATTATAAATTTGAATAATTTTACAAATATATCAATAAACATTTTATAGTTTGCATATTAGGGATTAGTGAGATTCGCCAATGTTTTTAAACTTCAAGAAATTTTTCCATCCTTAAAATTTTCCTTGGTAGACCGAGCCTGAGGAAGAAAAGGAAGAATCAGCTCCAACCGAAGAAACTCTAAGCATAGGGCATGAAGTGAACACATTTAATTGCATACTCACAGTTGAAAAGAGTATCACTGAAAAGTAGCCACTGAGTGATGGCCCGAGATAGAAGTAGAACAATTGGTATAATTTGAGAAGCCAAGGGCCGACCAGCGAACAAGAGTTGACGAAGCAGAAATTGAAAGAGAATTTTTTAAAGAATATTAGTCTGCCCATAAACTCAACCCAAAACTCTCTGAGCAAGTCTGGAAATATAGTTACAAAAAATGGTACTTCCGCAAGCAGTAAAAACAAGTCCATCACTCTAGAAGTCGCGAACCAAGTTTCTCCTCCAAACACTTCGACAATCTCCCCTACACTCAATTACAACATATTTGAAGAGATGAAGAAAGCCTGTGCAAAAAAATAAAAATAAAAAAAATTAATAAATATATATAACCAACCCTAACTCTCCTTTAAATATAATTTAAGAAGACAACTTAAATAAACCTTCAAACTAGTACTTTAAAATTATATACATTACTTGTAAAGCATTTAATACATAGCAAAGATCTTAAATATTAACAATATCTATATATATATATTAATTAATTAATTATTAATCAGTTAGTCAATTGAAAGCCGACAATAAAAGAAGATATAAAATATTTTTCAATTAACTATTAATAACTCCATGATTTCACGTTCTCTCTCTCTCAAAATACAAATCACATTGCCCTGATGATGGACTCACTAAGCTAGTCTGAAACGTTGGTTTCAAAAATTGTTCACAGGTTTTTCCACAAACATAAATAAAAATAAATAAATAAATAAAATTCTACCGACCTGTATGGACTCTCTCTTTAACACCATTAAGTCCCACCATGGAAGGGACATAATGAACAATTCCCTAAATTTTGAGAAGATGAGAATCTCTAGAGCTAGAAACCTATCGAATCTCATATTTCTAAAACAATGTAGAGATGAAAACCTAACTCCAAACTTCGCTAAATGTAGCCATCCCCTTAAACGTGGCCGAAACATTTATGTCTTTAATAAACTTAGTAAAACCCTCATCAAACATGAAATCAAATTCGCCAGATTTCGATTAATTAAATTATCTGAAAAACTTCTAGGCTTGCATCTCCAGCTATCATCAACTCTTCGCTTTGATCTTTGGCAGAACTTAGACGCCTTCACCTTCTCCAAAGCTGAAAGAATTCTTGATTACACTCTCGCAAAGAAAACCAAAAAACTTAAAACCCTAAGAAACTCTGATCTCAATAATAATGCAGAAGATACACTCATAAATCTTTCCACAACTCATGTGCATCATAAACCCAAGTGTACGTAGAAAAAA
Organism: Pinus tabuliformis; assembly: GCA_031772625.1. Lineage (NCBI taxonomy): Eukaryota > Viridiplantae > Streptophyta > Pinopsida > Pinales > Pinaceae > Pinus > Pinus tabuliformis. The sequence goes on from CM062806.1 coordinate 592,577,247, forward strand.
GTCAATGAGCACGACCCTCAGCATAATGCTGCTCAATCGGACAACAATATAAACACGCAGAAAGTTAGCAATGAATACATAGATGATACTGCTCATCCCTTCACGCAAGTGAACAACATAATAACACAGATTGAAAACAACATCATAACGCAGAATATAGATGATACTGCTCAGTTCACGCAGTTAAACAACATGACTGCGTAGGAAATCCTTTGCTAGGTTAGTAACAAAATCAAAAACTCCTCTCTTGATTCTATGATTAAGAACAAGTTAATACCTAATAACACCATCAAATCCATAAATCCGGAGTCCCATTGAGACCCATAGTAAACATTATAGGTTCACCTACTTACTGGTTAGCAAAATACCTTGCTAACAAACTTAGACCTTTATCCAGTAACACTCCCTCTTACATCAAAGATTCTGCTTCTTTCATAGAATGGATTAAAAACCTAGAAATTAGTAACAATGAACTCTTGGTTAGCTTTGACGTAGTGTCTCTCTACACTATGATTCCAGTAGATGAAGCCATAGAAGTATTGAAAAAAATCACAAACCTTGAAACAATGGAACTTGTAGGCATTTTCCTTAAATCTTCATACTTCAGTTTCAAAGGAAAAATCTATGAGCAAACTCATGGTGTTGCCATGGGCTCCCCTTTATCACCATTGATTGCCAACTTATACATGGAACATTTTGAACAAATGGCCCTTAAATCTTTCCCCTTTACCCCTGAAGTATGGAAAAGATATGTAGATGACATTTTCGCCAAATGGAGCCATGGTTTAGATAAACTTAATGAATTTTTATCACACATAAACAGCCTCTCTAAACACATAAAATTCACTATTGAAATTGAAAAAGAAAACCAACTCCCCTTCCTTGATGTCCTCCTTACCAAGGAAAATGGCAAACTAAGCCACCAAGTCTTCAGGAAACAAACTCACATTGACAAATATCTTCATTCAAATTCCCACCACCATTCGATGCAAAAAGTCGGTGTCATCAAAACCCTAGCAACCAGAGCTTCTAGAATCTCTAACCTTGAACATCTAGAGGAAGAACTTAACCATCTCTACAAGGTCTTCATAAACCATGGCTATCAGAAAAACATTATCCATAAAATAATTAAGAAATCCACAACCAATACCCAAAAAAGGAAAACTCCTGAAAACCCTAGAATCTCCTTACCCTATATAAAAGGTACCACAGACAAAATTGCCAGAATTCTCTCCAAGCATAACATCATGGTTACCTTCACACCCCCTAACACCATCAAAAACATGCTTGATTCTGCTAAGGACGTAATAGACCCAAAAAATCACAAAGGAGTATACTCGGTTCCCTGCTCATGTGGAAAAGTATATATAGGTGAAACAGGGAGATCCTTTGGCATAAGGTTAAAAGAACACATTAATGATATTACAAGAAACAGGTCGGAAAAATCAGGTCTAGCAGAACATGCATGTTCTTCCTCACACTATATTTGTATGGAACAAGCAAAATTAATTCACAAGGAAGACCATTATTTAAAAATAAGGGTGAAAGAGGCTATTGAAATTGAAAAATCCTCCAACAACATGAATAGAGATGACGGGCTAAAATTAAGTAGTAGCTGGAAACCCTTATTAAATAAAATAAAAAAACAGACATACAAACATTCATTAACATATATATATATATATATATATATATATAATATATATATATATATATATATATATATATATATATATATATATATATATATATATATATATATATATATATATATATATATATATATATATTAATTAATTATACACATAATCAATCACCAATTGAAAAATAAATAAATAATTAAATAATAATAGCAATAATAATAATTAATTAATTAAAATATTAATAATAATAATTATTAATTAATTAATTATTAATCAGTTAGTCAATTGAAAGCCAACAATAAAAGAAGATATCAAATATTTTTCAATTAACTATTAATAGCTCCATGATTTCACGCTCTCTCTTCTCAAAATACAAATCACATTGCCCTGATGATGGACTCACTAAGCTAGTCCGAAACGTTGGTTTCAAAAATTGTTCACAGGTTTTTCCACAAACATAAATAAAAAAAAAAAAAATACCTTCACTTTTTGAACTGATGAAGATTGCGAGCAGTGGGACATTCTCCTATGCGCAATCGGATAGTCCTCCTCAGGTAATGATGCTTCTTCGCAGAAGGGATCTGGTAAGTCCTATGGTCCCCTCGAATATGTACTTAATGCTTTAATGATGGATGCAAACACACTCTGCCCTCCGTTTCTGTTAACATTTGAAATTTTCAATTATAATGTACACAACTGCTTAGTTGATTCAATTGCATCAGTGAATGTAATTCCATTATCTATCGTAAAGAAAATCAACACAAAATGGGATAAAACAGATGCACATATCATTCAGCTATATAGGACCCTTGTCCATGCAATTAGTGAACTCAGAAATGTTCTTATTATCTCATCATCTGATCACCTAGTTCATCAATGTATAAATATAGTAATTGTGGACATCCTAGAAGCATATAGTGTATTTTTGAGCAGGGATTGGTCCAACGAGCTACAGGGGTATTTTTCTATGGACTGGTCACATTTAAGGCTTCCATAAAAGGGCAAAAGTAATAAGATCCAGGTGAACTCAGAGAAGTACATGAAACACACTATTACTCCCTTCGATGGTAAGATTGAACTAATGTATTTCATAAATCTTATCTTTGGAAATTGCTTCTTGTAAATTGATATGGCATACTATCTTGCTAAGCAATCCCCAGTTCCACCAGACACACAGTTGGAACTCCTTCCTGGTCCAACTGATGCAAATGACATTTGTACAGTTAGTAGTTGTAGTAATATTATTACTAGTGTAGTACATAGTCCTTATACATATAATGTTTGGAAATTATATTTTGATGGTTCTAAAACACGGGAGGGCTCTTGAACTGGTTGTGTTTTAGTAGACCAACGAAAGAGGAAACATCTGATCTCCAACTGCTTGGAATTCGAGTGCATGAACATCACCGCAAACTATGAAGCACCCATTTTGGGTTTGCAAAGATCCATTGACCTCAATGTTCTAGTCCTCAAAACAATGGGTGACTCAGAAATTGTTGTACAACTGGTACATGATACTATACATTGTGTGTCACATCATCTCAAAAGTTACCAACAAGAGGTATGGTGTTTGATTTCACATTTACTAGCTTTCAATATTATTTTTGATCCTAGGATACATAACAAAGTTGCAGATGCATTGGAAAATGTTATTGTTAGGTTATCACTTCTTAGGGACAATTTTTCTGTAGAACTTATTTATAAGCCATCAGTCCCTGACAATATCACTAATTTACGCATTTTCAATGATGGCCAAAAAATACTTCACTTTATGGAGAACATTGATGTATTCAAGGATGCAACTATCGACAAGGACGAGTGTGAGAAACAATTGCGGGATGCATCTTGCGCGAATAAAGAGAACCCCATGATGAAGGGCATGGTATCATTGGAAAAGTTGTATGACTTGAAAACCACTTTTGAGGGCTAGTCAATGCGAAAATGCACAGTTCAACATTGTCGCATGAACAAATAAATCTTGGAACAAAAAATGATCCAAAGTTTGTTAATCTTGGTACTTAATGTAGATCGTAGGAGAGACAAGATTTTATATGCTTATTCAAGAAATACTGATACGTATTCTCATGGGCGTATGATGAGCTCAAAACGCATGACACACAAATAATCTAGCATGTGCTCCCAATAAAAAAGGGGCCGAGTCGTTCCAACAAAAGCTGTGGAAGGTACATATGATGCTTGAGCCTCTGATTCAAAAGGAGTTGAGGAAACTATTGGATGCTTGGATCATATAACAAGTGTGACATTCTACCTCGGTATTGAACTTAGTCCCTGTAAGAAACAAGTCTGGGGGAAATACACTTATATGTTACTTTCCACAACTTGAACTGCACCTTAGACAAAGAAAATTACCCTGTGCCATCTATGGAATTAATACTACAAACAATATCGGGGTTAAAGATGTTTTGTTTGTTGGATGGATATTCTAGCTACAACCAGGTTCTAGTATCAGAGTATGATAAATTGAAAACAACATTTCACATGAAGTGGGGTACGTTCACATTTAAGAGAATGCCATTTGGGTTGATTAATGTCGGTGCAAAATTTCAATGTGCCATGGACATTGCATTCCATATACTGGTTGGACAAAGTGTAGTGGTATATCTTGACGATGTCAAGGTGTTTTCCAAGAAGAGATCTGACCACATATGCCATCTAAAGAAAATATTCAAGCGATGTCGTAAGTACGGGATATTCCTTATTCCAAAAAAGAGTATTTTCGTAGTGTCCAAGGGTAAAATATTGGGCCATATTATTGCCAAAATTTGGATTAAATTATACATGGATAGGGTCAAAGCAATTACGCATATTCCCTTCCTCGTGAACAAGAAATCTATGCAGTCCTTCTTGGGGAAAATCAACTTTCTCTGCAAGTTCATCTCTGATTATGATCAGATTGTGAAGCCAATATAAGGGATGGTAAAGAAGGATGAAATTTACAAATGGGACAAAAGGGAAAACGATTTGTTCTCATGTATTAAGCAAGCCATTACAGAAGCACCTACTTTGTACAACCCATATTTTAGCAAATATTTTCTGCTCTACACTTTCGCTCCTGATACTTCTCTCGTCGTTGTGCTTACACAAAAGGATGATCAAAACAATGAGTGTCCAATATCTTTCATGAGCGCTAGCCTTTAAGGACCTGAACTTAACTACCCTACCATCAACAAACAAGCTTATGTAATATACAAGGCGTTGAAGCATTTTCGGCCCTATCTCTTAAATAATCATTGCATCATCTTTGTTTCACACCAAACAGTCTGATCGTTGTTTGTTCAATAAGAGATGGGTGAGAGAAGAGCGAACTTGATGACTAGTTTACAAGAGTACAATTTAAAGTTTAGGCTAGTTCATAAAATCAAAAGCCACGGACTGTGTTGGATATCATCAAAAGCAATAGATGCAAAAGAAAAATATCCTTCCAAATGGGAGCAAGGAAGTGAAATGTATAATGTTGAGAGAGCTTCCCCCACTACCATCACGAAATCTTGGTACACAGATGTGCACCACCTTGATCAAGACACCATTCCCTCCGAATTATCTACACGACACAAGAGGGAACTTAGAACAAAATAATTATCTTATCAATTGATGCATGGGGTTCTTTTTATAAAGCATCATAACAAAGTGTTTCTCAGGTGCCTAGAAGTGCACGGTTTAGATAAAGTACTACATGATCTCCATGACAGACCAGCTAGGGGACAAATTACGGGTAACACAACTATGCATAACGTTATGTGGGTCCATTTCTATTGGCCTGCATTATTCAAAGATGCTCACACCCATGCTTGCAAGTGTTCAGTCTATCAAAAGCGTGCTGACCAAATCAAGAAGTCAACCACCCCATTGCATCCTATCGTAGTGGAAGAATCGTTTAAATAGTGGGGCTTAGATGTCATTGGAGAAATATTTCTACATTCGTCAAAGAAACACTGCTACATTCTCACTGCTACAGATTTCTTCATGCGGTGGAAAAAAGTAGTTCCACTTAAATAGGTGAATGTCAGGGAGTCAACAAATTTCTTGAGCAGAATATCATTTCCAGGTTTGACATTCCAACTTCACTTTTTTTCGATAATGCGACATATTTTTCATCATTAAAATTATATGATTTTGCATTAGAAAATGGAATTGTATTGAAACATTCAGATAAATACTATCCATAGGGAAATGGTCTTGCTGAGTCTACAAATAAGAACCTTATATGTATCATCAAGAAGACCATATTCTCTAAACAAAGGAACTGGCACTCCACTTTGGTAAATTCCTTATGGGCTAATCGAGTCATTCCAAATCCCTCTCTGAACATGTCCCCTTACTTCCTAGTGTATGGAAAAGAAGCCATCCTTCCTCCTAACATCTACTTTCCTACCCTCCAACTTTCGCAAGAATCCTAGGGCAAGCCATTTTTATTAGTTCAACATAGGATGGACACCATTCACAATCTAAAATAAGAAAGGTTGAAATAAAAATAAAAATTTCCCTTCACCAGAGTCGTATCAAGATGTGGTTTGAAATAAGTTTGTAGCTAAGAATAACTTTAGTGTGGGTGACTTAGTCTTGAAGTGGAAAAAAGCTCATGAGGACAAAGGAAAACACACCAAGTAGCAATCCATATGGATTGGACCATTCACTATTAACAAAAATTTTGGCCAACACACATATCATCTGCAATTATAGGCAAGAAGATTGACTCTCTCCCTCTTAATGGCCAATACTTGAAACATTATTTTCAATGATGATTTGGGGCTATTCCCTATGCTATGTACATAGTATTTTCTTGTTCGTTTGGTTTGTGGTTTTTTTCATCATGTAAATAAGTGTTGTGTTAGAAAATTATATATTACAGAGCAATGGAACAAATAAAATATTGCAGAAATATAAACACAAAAAACACATAAAACAACAGAGACACAGATTTACGTGGTTCACCCAGTTTTGGCTACGTCAATGGAGAAACAACTAGTCCTTCTTTTCATATTATCCAACAAACTAAAGAGATACAACCTACAACAGATCCGCTATAATTGCCTCTTCGCTCTCAATCTCCTCTCTCTTCCTCACTCAGAATACAGATCTACATAAACGGAATACAATTCCCTCATATATAGTGAGGGGTTGCCTTCTAGGGAAAAAAACCCCAAATTAAACATAACTTCTACCGTCAGATATCCACCTAATGAACGACCCAGATTGACTACGAAATTACAACATTTTACAAGGCAATTTTACATCTATTCTTAGCTTCAGGGTCACTACCCCCGATCCCCCTGCTTAGGGGGGGGGGGATCCCAAAGGTCGCAGCCACCCCCCTTGGACCCCCTCTGAAGTGAATATTTTACGGGTGTCATTGCCGCCCCATTACAAGCTGGGGTCCAATGCAACAATACCTTTGAATACAGAAGATAATCAGGCTCCACACCCAACAATCTCCCACTTGGAGACTGATTATAACAACTCCATCGCTGCTTCATTTGTTGGACAATGACTCCACTTTGGACCTGGCTGTTTCTCATCTTCTTCATCATACTTGAAGAACAATTGAAACTGAGCAAATTCTTAGTTTCTCCGTGGTTACAACTTTTGTTAACATATCTACAGGATTCTGGCTAGTGTGTATCTTTTCCAGCTTCAGCTATCCATCTTCCAATGCTGACCGTATGAAATGGTACTTGAGCTGTATATGCTTAGTCTTGGAATGAAATGCAGAGTTCTTTGTAAGATGTATGGCACTCTGGCTATCACTGTATAACTTGCCCAACTCCTGCTTCTTACCCAATTCATCCAGAAACCTTTGTAACCAAATCATTTCTTTACTAGCCTCTGTAGCGCAATACACTTTGCTTTTGTTGTTGAGAGTGCAACAACACTTTGCAATTTTGAGACCCAACTGACAACTATTCCACCTACAGTAAACACATACCCTGTTGTGCTTCTCCTATTATCTTTATCACCCTCCATATCTGCATCAACATATCCCTATAGAACAATGTTTGAACCACCAAAGCATAATGCTTGATTTGTGGTACCTCTCAAATACCCGAGAATCCACTTCACCACCATCCAATGTTTTTTCCTGGATTGTTCATGTACTTGATTACAACTCCCACTGCATGTGCAATATCAGGACTTGTGTAGACCATTGCATAAACTAAGCTTCCAACTGCTGATGCATATGGAACTTTAGACATATGAGTCATTTCTTCCTAAGTCTTGGGACACTCCTCCTTACTTAATTTGTAATGACTAGCCAAAGGTATACTAACTCGTTTTGCATTCCGCATATTAAACCTTTTCAACACCTTTTCTATGTACTCACTTTGAGACAATGTTAATTTGCGATTCTTCCTGTCTCTAGTTATTCTCATACCAAGGATTTGTTTTGCAGCACCCAAATCCTTCATTGCAAATGACTAGTTTTCCAATTTTATTTTGAGCGCATTTATTTCCTACATGTTAGAACCCGCAACAAGCATGTCATCTACATACAACAACAATATAATATAGCTGCCATCATTTTGCCTTTTGAGATAAAAACAATGGTTAGAGTGACATCTAGTATAACCTTGTTCAGACATAAACCTGTCAAATTTTAAATACCACTGCCTTGGAGTCTGTTTTAAGCCATACAAGCTCTTCTTCAACCTACACACTAGTTTCTCCTTCCCTTTTACCTCATATCCTTGTGGCTGCTGCATATATATCTCTTCCTCCAAATCCCCATGGAGAAATGTTGTCTTTACATCTAATTGCTCAAGATGCAAATCTTCAGCTAGTACTAGACTTAAAATAGTTATGATTGAATTCATTTTAACAACAGGAGAAAATATCTCATCAAATTCTATACCCTTTTTCTATGCAAACCATTTCACCACAAGTCTAGCTTTATATCTTTTTCTACCTCCATCTTCTTCCTTCAACTTGTAAACCCATTTATTCTGCAATGTTGTTTTACCTGCATGCAACCTGACTAAGTCCCAAGTCTGGTTATGTGCTAAGGAGTCCATCTCTTCTTTCATGGCTTGCTCCCACTTCTTCCTAGTTTCTACCTGCACTGCTTCTTCATAACATTTTGGTTCATCAAAATCAATCAACAATACATAATATAATGAAGGAGAGTGTCATTCAGGGGGTCTACTTATCCTAGTAGATCTTCTAACACCACTTTTAGGTGTTTGAGGTGCTTGTTGCTGTTGTGGTTGTTGTTTTGGTTGTTGATCATTATGATTTTCAAGCACCATCACTTTTCCTGTGATCTCGTCAAGCACTGTGTATTCTCTGTTTTCTTTTTCCTATTTCTTTTCCTGCAACTGATCCTTATACAAAACCTTTTCATTGAATATGACATCTCTACTCCTAATAATTTTGTGTTTTTCATAATCATAAAAGCAATAACCAAAATAATTAACACCATATCCAATAAAGGTACATTTCTTTGATTTTGCCTCAAGCTTTGTTCTATTTTATTTATTAATGTGGACAAAGGCTTCATAACCAAAAGTTATTTAAAAAAAGTAGTTTACCTTTTTACCTGTCCATGCCTTCTCTGGAATACCACCATCCAAGGAACTTGAAGGCCCTTTGTTTATTAGATAAATAGCGGTATCTACAACATCTATCCAAAATTGTAAAGGCAATCCTGCATGCAATCTCATGCACCTTGCACGCTCCATGATTGTCATGTTCATCTTTTCTAACACACCATTTTCTTGTGGTGTTCCTGGAACTGTATTCTCTCTATGAATTCCATTCTCTGAATGGTACCTATTGAACTCTTTGCTACAATATTCACTTCCATTGTCTGATCTGAGTCACTTCAACCTTTTTCTTGTCTCATTTTCAACCAAAGCTTTCCATTTCTTGAAAGTATCAAATACATCAGATTTATTTCAAATACAATAAATCCAGGTTTTTCTGGATGCATCATCAATAAAAGTAACATAATAATGAAAGCCACCAAGAGATGATCCCTGAGTAGGTCCCCATACATCTATATGCACAAGCTCTAATTTTTCTCTCTTCTTTTCTTTCCCAACTCTAAGGAATCTGATACTCTTCTGTTTTCCATAAACACAATTCTCACAGAATTTTAAATCAACATGATTCAAACCTGGTAACAAATTTCTTGAGTGAAGAATCTGCATCCCCTTCTCACTCATGTGCCCAAGACTATGATGCCACAATGCCATATCTTCTCCTTTAGAGGTTAAAGCATTAACAGAATTAGAAATACCATTGCATAAATATAATGTACCAACCTTTCCTCCTTTCGCCATTATTAGGGATCCTTTAGTGACCGTCCAGGTTTTATCTATAAAAGTAGTTATGCAACCTTCGCCTCCCAACTGCCTTGTTGAAATCAGATTTTTATTCATATCTAGAACATGGCTTACCTCCTTCAATAGCCACTGATTTCCATTTTGTTGTTTTATGAAAATTGTACCCATTCCAATGATTTTACAGGGTTTATCATCACCCAATCGAACCTGTCCAAAATCTCCTTGAACATAATCATAAAAATGTTTCCTATCAGGGGTGGCATGGAATGAGGCCCCTGAATCTACCACCCAGGCATCAATAATATTTTCTAATGAAAGAATCAAAGCATCTTGCAACACATCGCCTGTTACATTCACTTCATGATTAGTTTCTTGCTGCGTGTCTCCTTCTTTTCCCTTTAGAGTCTTGCAGTCTTTCTTCAAGTGTCCTTTCTTCCCACATTTCTAGCACATTATCCCCGATCTAGACTTGGATCTGCCTTTTCTTGACTTACTGCGATATCCAGGGCTCTTTCCTCTTTCCATTTTTCTTCCCCTAGTCTCTACAGTCAAAGCATTACTTTATGTCTCACCGGAGCTTTTCCGTCGCATTTCCTCACTAAGGATTGCACCGACAACATCATCAAACTTTAAAGTACTACATCCAGAGACAGAGTCACTAATGGCCATAACTAAACCATTCCAACTTTCTGGAAATTAGCACAGAAATAACAAAGCCCTAACTTCATCATCAAAAGTTACTCCTACAGAACTTAACTGACCGGTAACTGTATTAAACTCATTTAAATTATCAACAACAGATCCACCTTCTGACATCTTCATATTAAATAAATGCTTCATAAGAATACCTTATTTGAGGCCGTGGGTTTTTCATATAGTTTGGCCAATGTCTACATTAAACCATCTGTTGTCGTATCCTTTGAAATATTAAACGTTATCGATGCCTCTAGGCACAACCGTATTGTTCCAAGTGCTTTTCTGTCTAGAATATCCCATTCTATGTCTGTCATACTCGTTGGCTTCTTTGTCTTTCCACTTGATGGTTGGTACATATCTCTCTGGTATAAATAATCTTCCATCTACATCTTCCAATGCTGGTAGTTTTGGCCATTAATTTTTTCGACCCTAAACCTACCATCTTCCGCCATTGTTCCCACTCGAACCAGGAACCCTTCTCTCCTGCAAGTTTATTCGCCAAATAGACCTTGGGCTCTGATACTAGTTGTTAGAAAATTATATATTACAGAGCAATGGAACACATAAAATATTGCAAAAATATAAACACAGAAAACGCATAAAACAAGAGAGACACAGATATATGTGGTTCACCCAGTTTGGGCTACGTCCACGGAGAAATAGCCAGTCCTTCTTTTCATATTATCCAGCAAACTGAAGAGATACAACCTACAACAGATCCCCTGTAATTCCCTCTTCGCTCTCAATCTCCTCTCTCTTCCTCACTCAGAATATAGATCTACATAGATGCAATACAATTCTCTCATATATAGTGACGGGTTGCCTTCTAAGGGGGATAGTATGGGGTACAAAGGGAGGTACCCAAGGGAATAATGTAATAATGGGATGGACCATAGTAATAAATAAAGTGGTTAACTCGTATCATGTAAGTGACCACAAGTAGTTAGCAATAATGTAATAAGACCATTTTATTATATAGATGGTATTGAGGGAACCATGGTAATGACCCATGGTATTGTATGTATGAGGCCTATATAGAGGCTAGAGACTCCCCATTGAGATATGTGAAGGAATATTGTATGGACAAGCATATGGCTTGTGGGGTGTTCTCCTTCCTTAAGGAGTGAATGTATGGTGTTTCCCTACCTCAAAGTTTTGATCAATAAAGAAGCATTTCTATCTATATTCAGATATCGTTATTTTTCATGATTATTTACAGTTATTGGGTATATTGGTAGCATTTCATATATTTGCAGGTCAGATCCATAACAAGTGGTATCATAGCACTTTCTTGGGCAAAGCGAAATTTTTTTATTTATTTTTGTAGACATTTTTCTAGGCGACGAATTTGCAAATCAGATCTATACGTTCTGGTGCAAAATTTGTAGAAACTAATTGTAGATCTAGGTTGTTTGTGAAAAAATATCCAATTTCAAACAAAAAAAATCGGCTAAATCGGAGTCCAGATGAGGGAGATATCGATGATTTAAAGATCAGCTGTGTTGCAAACATTTTTTGGGGTGGCAAGTTTGTAGATCAGATCTGTACGTTCTGATACAAAATTTTCAGAATCTAATTGCAGATCTGGGTTGTTTGTGAAAAAAATACCCAATTTGAAAAAAAAAAATCGGTCGAATCGGAATTCGGATGAGGGAGATATCATTGATTTAAAATCAGCCGTGTTGCAGTCATTTTTCGAGGCGACGAGTCTGCAGATTAGATCTGTATGTTCTAGGGCAACATTTGCATAATCTAATTACAGATCTCGGTTCTTTGCGGAAAAATACACAATTTCAAAAAAAGTTGGTCAAATCGGAGTCCATATGAGGGAGATATCGCTAATTTAATTTAATTAATTAATTAATTTTATTTATTTATTTATTTATTTTATTTTTATTTTATTTTATTTTATTTTATTTTGTGATGGCGGGACAGCTGCTGCGCGAATCGAAAATTCTAGCACCTTGATCGGGATTTCTATCACAAGGGTAGATGCAGAATGGTCATTCCATCTCCGAAAATAGTTCATAGTAAGGATTTGACCGAACTGTGGCCATTTTAAATTTTCGCCAACAATATGTTTTCAGGAAAAAAAGATGGGCCAAGTGTTGAAAAATTTATACGAGAGAAGAAGAGTGACTTTCCAGGGTATTGGAAGGACAAAATAAGGTATTATTTGGAAGATGAGGCTGCTATATGGTGGAAATCACTTGACAGTGAGTTTATGAAGTTATGTAGTGCTGATGAAATTGAAAAACTATTGTTGTACAAATGGTCTCATACTGGAAAGAAGACAACCAAAAAACCTAGAAAAGATCTTATTTTTACAGGAAAAGATAATGGTTCTACTATTTAAGAATTCATAAAAGATCTTAAGAAATACCATCTGAAATCTTGGACAAGTTTCCTATGGCTTACTTTGAAAGAATATGTTGTCATATGGTGGCACTCACTTGGCACCCAGGTGTTCAAATTTTCAGATGAAGAATTTGAAAAAGTCCTTTTGGACAAATGGTCTCATACTAGAAAACAAAGGAATGAGACATGTAAGGGGTTATTTTCTATTGGTATCTCCTTATTACAAGTTCATGGATATATTCAAAAGGAAAAGATCATTTTGTTTATAAATCCTAGTTGCAAGCAAAATTTTATAAATGTTAGTTTGGAAAAAAGATTGCAAATTCCAGCTAAACAAATGGAGCACACATAGTTTAATAATGAGAAGGTACAAGTTTATAAAGATTTGAAGATTTATATGGACAAGTATGTATTGCATTCTGATTTTTATGCTTCAGATATGGCTAATGTGGATGTTGTTTTGGGATACCCTTGGATGGAATCTATGGGTACTATCAATATTAATGTGTAGAAGAAATTCTTGAAGCTCTGATATAAAAAGAAGAAAATTACATTACAGGATATTTCCATCAATAAATAGGTAGATTCCACAAAGGTTGAAGCAGAAGATGTTCTAGGGATTGACACATTAGATGATGAGCCTTGACAACCAAACACAAACATCAAACCAGGTATGAGAAAATCAGGTAGAGTCCAAGGAGGCTGAAGCAGAAAATGTTATAGGTATGGATACATCAAATGAGGAATCTGTGGTTGAAGTAATATTGGAAGATAAGAAACAAAAACAGATGCCACAACATGTACCAAATACCAATCAGGCTCCATTAGGTGGTGAATTAAAGAAAGATACAATGTTGGTTAAAACTTCAGCATATCACCATCCACATCACCCCGTAAGAAAATAGCCCACAAGATGGCAACGAATCAGCAACAAGGACAACAACCCCCACATGACAGATAACGAGGGGCAGCGATCCACCCACAACAAATCAACACAGAAGAGCCGCCAAGGTCAAATTCCATCTCAAGTGAGCGAGGCACTAGCTAGATCGAGGGTTCACTTTTCTCTTGGATGGCTAGATGCACGTGCATGGTACCAGTGGACTACTCTTTTGAGTAGATCTTATTATTTGTGTTCTTCTTATGTTTCAGGGACGAAACAGGTTTAAGGGGCATGGAATGTAGTATACCTAGGGGAAATAGTATGGGATACAAAGGGAGGTACCTAAGGGAATAATGTAATAATGGGATGGGCCATAGTAATAAATAAAGTGGTTAACCCGTATCGTGTAAGGGACCACAAGTAGTTAGCATTAATGTAATAAGCCCATTGTATTATATAGATCGTATTGAGGGAACCATGGTATTGTATGTATGAGGCCTATATAGAGGCTAGAGACTCCCCATTGAGAGATGTGAAGGAATATTGTATGGACAAGCATATGGCTTGTGGAGTGTTCTCCTTCCTTAAGGAGTGAATGTATGGTGTTGCCCTACCTCAAGGGTTTGAAAAATAAAGAAGCATTTCTATCTAGATTCAGATCTTTTTTTTTTTGTGATTATTTACAGTTATTAGGTATATTGGTATCATTTCATATATTTGTAGGTCTAACTGATGTCATCTTGTCATGAGTGAATTGCAGATGTAGGTACCTTATCATACCATGGAAAGATGATGGAGAAAGAGGTGAAGAAGGGAGACTGCTAAAGACATCTTTATAAATGAACAATCAAGCTGATCAACACACAAAAGGGAAACAAGAAAGCCCCTTATAAGCCTGTAATAATACACAATTTGAAAGGATCACACAAGCATAAAAGATATCACAAGCTAATATGTGAAATAGTTCACAATTTAACAGTCATGGAATTATACAACAACACACATTCAACAAGATTCATACCAATGCAAATGAAATAGTTCGTAAGCATAAGTGTAAGTGAAATAACATACATCACAAATACAATAATAATAGTCCTACTATATTTACAACATATGCATGAAAACATGTCGGCTCAGAGCTTTTCTTAAGTGAAAGTTCCATTCACACATACACCATAGATGAACCACTAGTTTCAATAGTGGAATGTGAAGCCAACATCTCCTACTCCTACAAAGAAAGATACTCGCTCTATGCTACGGAGAAGCCAAGGCTCTCACAAAAATCCCAAGCTCCAAATTCTAACCCTAATTCTAGCCAAAATCTTGGCTCCCCAGGATCCATTTACATGAGTTATGAGGTTATATTTATAAAAATAGGGTGTGACTCTTCAACTCCCCTTTGTGACTCTTAGACTTCCCTCCTAACTCTTCAACTTCTTTACAAAATAACTTTTCAATTACATCATGACTCTTCACATTCCACAATTGACACTTGGAATTTCACCTACAATTTAATTACAAATAATATTACAATTACTCATACCCATATGAGACAATATTGGGTAGAGCCCACTAGACAACTTTATAAGAAAAAACACTATCATGTTTGAATTTGGGGAAAATCTAGCTCAACAACTTCCACTTGATGTCTTTCGATCACATATCAGTGCCAAGATTGGTATTGTGCAATGGAACCCTAAATTGTGCAATGGTGTCTTGTTGGAAGCATAATATTGCCTCCATGGAATCCAGGTACAATGATTTGGAACCCGTTTGAGCTTGCTTTTAGAGTAGGAGAAAAATTGTGTTCACTTGGACATGACCACTGATGTACTTCTGCATGATCTGTTTGTTCAACTTCAAATCTTCCTTGGTGGCAATCTACCTATGATGCTCCAAGTATTCTTTGATCTCCTGCCTCACCTATTTCCTGGGTTTTTCTTCAATGAGTGAGCCAAGTGATGGGATCCTGTGTGAGTTCACAAAGAAATCCATACTATTTTATAACCATGCTATGAGTTCTAAATGTTACCAATGAACGAGGTGAGATGTTTGTTGTTCTGGATGAGCATCCGAACTCTCAATTTCTACAACTCTGCCCATTTCTTTGTTTTCTTTCCCAAGTCAAGCGATGCCCCTTTGTATTGCATTGACAATTCATGTAGGGAAACGATGGCAGCTTGCACTTTCCTGAGAGTTTAGAAAAAGTCTTTACACTTTTTTTGCAAGCCATATAAGTGGACAAAAACCCATGGTAACAATATCCTCATAAATATTCCTCATGGTATCTCCAAGTGTCTATACTTCACCCAGTATCATTGCATCTATTTCCTCTAAATAGGCCAGTGTGTAAGCTGCGTTCTGAGATGCTATGCAGAGATGTTCAACCTCTTGCCTGGGAGCCTGCAAGTTCTTTGCCAATTTCTTGTCATCGACCATCAAATAATCAGTGTTCGCATTTTATACACCTGTAAAGGCCAAGTTGGTTACGGAAATGGCATTGAGATTCTTCCTGGTGTCCACCACGATCACCCTTTCTCTAATAAATGCACGTGATGTGAGGTCATCCAAAAAATAATTCCTACGCTCTTGTACAATATTCTTCTGGAGTTCATCATATAGCATATTGTACATGTCCACAACCAGATCATCATTAAGAGGAACAATTTCCTCTTCCATGCTTGGAGCTAACTTTGCTATTGGAGGGGTTGGAGACTAGATGATGACCTACTATGTGCTAGGCATTATGTCAACATCTTGATTCTGCGGCTTTGGTTCCTCCTCCATGTCTATGATATCAATAAATTCTTCAATCTATTGAGCAAGCTCTTGTTCCTGCATCCTTCTACTCTCCTCCTTTGGTTTTCGATTCTATTCTTTCTCTTCAGCTTTTTTCTGTGTTGTTTCTTTTGCTATTATGCTTCACCTTTCTTCTTCCTCTTGCTTCTTATTTTCTTATTGTTCTTGATTATGATTTTCTTCCTCCAATCTCTTCTGCTCTTCCCTCTTCCCTCGTTCTTCCTTGCATCCTCTGTTTCCTCCTTTCCTTTATTGGTAAATTAACTTTCATAATACCTAGATCCGCTTTCATCTTGCTGCTTCATTCTCCCCCTAGATTGTAGCAACCTTCCTCTTTCCCTTGTCATGCGTGGGGTTTCTCCCTTCTACTGGTACTGCTTCCAGAGTAGCTTCATTTCATGGAGTCACCCATGAATTTATTGCAAAACTGACTGGATCATGGGACTTGAAGGGATTATAACAATTCTTCCATGGATCCTCCTTTGGCTAGTGAAATGTCCCGCTTAGCCACTGAAATGGATTCTTGCATAGTGGTCTTTGAAAATACCATGGGAATCGTACGAATTAAAGTCTCGAGTATCAAATGAAAACTTATGTGTCGCCTTTCCTTCAAAATCCGTGACTTACGATTTCTTGATCTTGTACAATCTAATTTTTATAGGAAGAGTTGGCCAAGGTGCTTTCTTATTCCTATGAAAAGCTACTGAAAGCCCTGTGGAGAGATGATATGCAAATTCTTTCATGAAAAGCTTATCAGTGGCATACCTTGGTAAAATATGTGGTGACTTTTGTCCACGGAACACTCTAAGGAAGGTGTCATCCAATGAGGCAAACCAATCTGCGATCTTCGGTACTACTTCCATTACCCCACGTGACATGCAAGGTGCTTCTTCCTCAAAGATCACCTTATATAGCCGAATGAGGAAGTGGTCAGTTATCTTCTCCATAACTCCTCTGTGGATGCAATTTGAGAAAATATTACAATATATGTCCACGACAGGGTCCCGTGGTGTCCAAGTCTAATCTATGCCAGGGAATGAATTGCGTGCACATATTGCATCCGGTAAATATGAAGACATGTAGAATCTTGTTTTCCCACCCTTGGTAGAATTTTAGGCATTCACTACATGCATACTTAAATGTTGAGCCAAAAAGTATGACCAGTTGAATGACCTCCCCTCATTCACCACCTGGTTCAAAAGATTTCCCACCCTTTAGGAAATCTCTCCATGCTCTACTGACTGTAAATTCTACAAGCTAGGATAACCAAGAGCTAATAGGGCCTCATGAGATACTTTTTCTTGTATGTGTTGATGGGTGTGTCAAAAATTTGATGGCTCTTTCACCCATCCCTTAACAATGTCCCTCATGTTCACATAGTTGTTGGTGGCATAGAAGTATGAATACATGAGTGTTTCTGGTTTGGGAAAATGGTACATAAGATGGTAATCTGGTGCCAGAAAAGTAGTAAGAGTCTATCCGCTGGCATTGCTCAAATTCATAGTCTTCACATCAATATGTGAAACAATGTACCTGATAACATCTACACATGGGAAGATTGGATATTTGCATGCAACCTTGTGTAGTCTAGATCGCTGAACACTGACATATACCTACCAGTCCTCTAGATCTACTTTGAACCTCTTTGCTGAAAAAACTTCATTCAATTTCTGCCTTGTAAGATATGATTCCTTTTCCACAAATAGTTGATAGTCTGAACACACTGACAAGTTTATTGGCATACTCTCAACTGCTTCTCTGGTAATTTGTTGCCTTGAAGAAGGGGAAGCAGGAGAAGGAGAAGCTAATATGGTTTCTTCAATATGCTGCAGTGAAAATGGTGATTGTCTTGTGAGAAAAATTCTAGAAGGCCCTTCAGAATTCCAAACTTATGAGGACTCTTCTTCCTCATTAGTTGTTGTCTTTCTTCTTTTCAAGACCTTGAAAGTTTTTTGTTGTAAATCTGATCCTAATGGTGATTAAGTTTTCCTTGGTCATTTTAATTCTTTCTCTATGGTCTTTGGAGTCTCTAACACTATCTGAATGGATATTTCTTCCCCGACTTCCTGTAAAATATTTTCCTCCCATTCTTCTTTATTGGAAAATTTCTCAATCTCTAGTTTAGCCACATGAACATAAGGTGTTGATTTCTATGCAACTCTAACTATTGATATAATTTGCAATGGGTCATAAGACCAATTGAAACTCAACTTGAACTTCATCTGTTTCAATAAATTATCTACCTCTCTCCCTGCAGCTCTTGTGTTGGTTATGAATGGGCCAAACTGTGCTTTCAATTTAAATTGATCTTTTTGTTTTCTAGAAACAAAATGAACATCTTCTACATTCATCTTTGTCTAATATATTCAAGAGAAAAAATTCTCATTGGGAGGAAGATAGGAAACTTGTATGGTTGTAGCTCACATCCATAAATCCTAATTTCTATAAAATTCTACTATAAATACCAATCTCCAACCTTTAACTATTCACTAAGATGTAAAATTATTTTAATTTTAGTAGAAGTCCTAGGAATAACGTCAACATTTAATAAACAATTTTCTACATACAAGAATTGATTGACAAAATCACTAAAGGAGAAATCTTCAGAAGTATTTCTGACTAGTGAAGTCTAGTGAATAACTGACTGTGGGATGCCTGTAATATCCATCTTCTACAAAGGAAACTTGAATACTTTTTATTGATGATATACGAATAGGTAGATTAAAATTGATTGATGCTTCAAAGAACCTTCAATATTGAACTTAAAAAACTACTCATGAATAATGTCTTAAAGGATTTGACTGTAATTGAACACATCTGAAGGCTTTTTACCAGAGGAAAATACTGATAACAATCCTAAAATTACTTCCTCGACCCATTGGTCACTGGGGTATCCTAATAGACAAGAAACTAAGGAAATGACCTTCCTAGACATCTCAAGGAACATGGCATTAGAATATGGATGATTGGTCCTGGGTAATTCAGAATTCTCAGGAATAAAAGATTCAAAAATATGAGCTCTTTTAGAAAATGAAAGTTTTTGGTAAATCTCCATTAATGCATCATTAGAAAACATAAATAGGGATTCTTGAGAATTCAATTGAAGGGATTGGAAAATTGACTCAGGTGTTACATAAAACAAGGTTTCATTATTTTGAGCAATGATAGATCTCTAACTTGGGAGATAGTGAGCTTCACACCAAGTAGTGAAATATGTAAAATGGTAGGTATGAGGAAAGACAAATTAAGGTAATAGGGATTCCTAGAATGAAAATTCATCACTAGCATCCTGGTATTTTTGAAAGGCCTAATTGTGTAGTTCATAGAGGTCAAACTCGCAATTGGTCTCTACTGTTTTAAATTTAGTGTCAAATAAAGGTAATTCATCTAAATTTATTACAGAAGGAATCATTGGACTGTCAACAAATACTTTGGATTTTCCTTTATGAGAACCCATTAAAGAAAACATAATTGTTGGGGATTAGTAGAATAGTTACCTGGAAATAGGATGATCGTACGCTAGAAAATCGATGTCGTTCACTTGCGGATTCGAGTTGGAAATATTGACTATAAGAATAATGCAACAAAGAAGGTAATTTGCAAAAGGGACAGGCCTTAAATCAAATGCTGATAATAGGAAAAATTGGCTAATGGTAAATGGCAAGGGGGAATTAAATATTTTGAACATTGGTAGGAAATTAATGCATAATGGTTATCTGATAAATCTATCAAGGAGATGGTAATGGTTAAATGTAGTGAAGGTTCTAGCGATAGGAGAAATTGGCAGGAGAAATAGCGGAAGGTTTGAGTGGAATAATGGTGGTTTATGGGGGGGGTTGTTTATGGTTTTTGGCAGGGGGTACTGCAATGGATGTGAGGCTACCACCTACCCGAAGGCGGGATCGGGAAAATCACTTTGGAACCCCCCCCCCCCCCCTCCATTAATTGTTGACAATGTTGGGGGTCTCGCAAATGATCGGGGGCCGTTGATCTGGTCAGGCCCGATCTCATCCGTTCAAATGCAAACAATATTTAAATGTTATCCGAAAAATCGATCAAATCAATTTATTACATATAAATAATCCTTTTAAAAATACTAATGATTATTTAAAATAAAATAAAAATGATGCAGCATTTCAATGTGAACACAATACTAGGGATATTATTTTATTATTTTATTTTTTATCCCTTTCTTATTCTTTCTTTCTTTTGATTTTTTTTTAATTTCTCTTTCCTTTTCATCTCTTTATTTATTTTTCTATCTTTTCCTTTTCTCTACTTATATATATATATATATATATATATTACTTTTGAAAATAAAAGAAAAAATACAAAATATTACAAGGGTAAAAATAAGTTATAAAATTGTGCACAAGCAGAGGTTCCTTGCAGCATTAGAAGTCTTTCTTCTTCTATCCCCGTCATGACAACTGAGTGATTTGATGCTTTTTTGACCTCAACCTTGCCATCAAACATATGAATGGAGTGTCCTTGCCGGTGAATGTGGACCAAAGACAACAAGTTTCTCCTCAACTCTGGGAGATATAGAGCATCATGTAGAAGAAAGTTTGGAAGACCAGGCAATTTGAGCATGATGGTGTCAAGTGCTTGAGTTTTGACTTGTCTACAAATATAGTGCTCCATCAACATTGTAAGTGAATTCTTCAAAGAATTATCTCCTGAAATTCATGTGGCAAGTTGCTCCTGAATCAAGAAACCAATCATATTTCCATGAAGCAAGTGAAGCATTGAATAAGTCTTTGGTTACTCCAATGTTGCAATGTGCCACACCATAATGGGCAGACTCGGGTGCCTTACCTTTCCCTTTGTCAGTTGCTTTACCTTTCCCTTCATTTCTTTCCTGCTCAATTTGGTCCCAAGGAAACTTACAAGTGGAAGCTTCATGTCCATCTCTATTGCATCATATGCAATGAAGATCAAACTTTTCTCCCTGGAATTGTCTGCCCCCTTCCTCTAAAATTCCTCCTTCCTCTTTGTCTTCAGCCCCCTCTTCCTATAGAAGAATCTTGTGCACAATTATTCTCCTTTGTGCCAGGCATACAATTTCTTTAGTAGAATGATGAGTTGTCTTCTTCCCAAAGGCATTTTGTCTCTCAGCAAACTTCTTCTCAAGGGAGTAAAAGGTAATCTCCTTAAGGTTTCCACTTGCTTTCAATGACTCAAGATAATGTGAACAAGTTGGATATAGTGCCTTGACATAAGCTATGAGAGGAATATCTATCTCAACACCAGTGGATTTTATATTATCCATAATGGATCTTACTTCTCTAATTCTAAGGCAACAAGGTCATCATTTTTCAATTCAAGACTAAACAACCTAATCACCATTTGAACAACTTCAAGTTTAGAGTGTGAGTCATAAAATTCCTTCAACTTATTTAAGGGTTCAAAAGCATTTGAAAATGGAGAGATATGGTGACTCACCTCTTCATTTACTGATGCTATAATCAAGGCATAGGCCTTGTTGTTCTTGTTTTCCCAAATGGCAAGTTCCTTGCCTGAAGTGGGTTTTTCAAGTTAATTGTCTCCTACACCTTCATAGACTCCTTTCCAAAACTCATTGAAAATGAGAGTGTTTTTTATCTTCTGGGACCACTTAGGATAGTTCTCCTTACTAGTGACAACCACTCCCACAACAAATATGAGTGAATGCATTCTTAAAAAATGACTATGTGCTTCAAAATAATTATAGTAATTGCAAGTCTTTGTAAAATAATTTGTTTTCTTAAAAAAAAAAAATCAATTAAGAGTGTAGGCTCTCAATATACTTCCATCATATACCTTATGTAGACCATATATGTAATTTGATTATATGAAGCTTAACCATACCATATATGTCTTATTTAAAAAAAACAATGCATTTATAAAATAGCCAATGCACTTTCATATAACGCACTTCATACCATACATGTGGAGTATTAAACAAATAAAACACATGGTCATACGGCTATACCTTGACCGGTCAGGAACAAGATTGCACCAAGCCACAATTACATTGCACTGTGGAGGAAACCTCTTTGTGGAATATTACCACAGTTAACCAACACTCACAAAACATTCAACTCAGCTCCAGGAAGTATACCGACAATCATTGTTGTCACCAATTCTCTTTGTGCAATTAATGGGAGACTGTGCATATTTTAATGGGAGACATACGTTGTTGCAGCGGTCTTGGACACATAAGATTTTAACATACAATATGTTGCTCCTACATACAATTTAAACAAAGCAGAGACCAATTTTTTAATGGACTGGCTATCGCAGGTTTCATGGATTTAATGCATTCAACTAGGTTCTGGTAAAGGGACAAAGGATCGGTGTAAGCTTCACTTGGAGATGAGGGGATAAGCATACCACACGAGTTTTTTATTAAAAAAATTCCACACAGACACAATACTGCCACCAACTTCAAAATATTTTCCTCATTCAATCAACTATAACTTTTTTGCACTCCATCAAATATTTTCTGCATATACGACATTCATCAATCATCAAACTTTTCAAGTTCTTAAAATAATTACCACACGCTAGACACCACATAATTTGAACTACAATCACACCATTAAACACAACACCTCCAGGAAGGCGCACCAGTCTTTACACTAGGTTGCAAATCAATGCCTCAATGCAAAAATACAACCTTTTCAATAGTAGGATAGAATACGACATGCAATCTCTACCAATGCATTCAACAACAATGCATGGGATTTTGCAGGGATATGACAGAGGCGTTAGTTTTCAAAAGATGCAGAACAAAGGCAGAAAGGAAGCCAAAAATGGTGTTGGATTTGATACCATGTCAGGCCAGGAGGTAACTCCTTAAATCAAATTGTGTTATTGCATTAAGATGGATCATAGATATATACATGGAGAGAGAGACTCTTGGGTTTTCATCTCCTAGTGTCTCTTCGTCTTCTAATTCTCCTTATTTTCTATTTACAATATTTACATGGATTTACCTAATCCCAAAGATTAGGTGTCAACATAACAAAAGGTCTATGATGATACAAAACAAAGGAGGACTGAGATGAAACCCCTTATCATCCTCTTAAGACATGAACATATAAATACATCTTGAAGAAACATCTAATTCAATACTATCCTAGTAGTTTCTTATTTGAAGTGTAATTTGTGTTCTCCATGGTATCTTGAAGGAAATAAATGGTCTTAGATTAATCAATTGGGCAAAGGCCAAGCTACTTACTGAGATATGCCTTTCATTTATTGCAATACATTGTGTATAACTAAAATTGAAGGTATTGCAAATTTGAAGATTGTAGAGGAATTGGATTTGCTTAGCTCTATGAGTTGTAATATTAAAGATAATGGGATAGGAAATATATAAAAAAATTGATCAAATAAGAAAAATTAAGAAATCAAATATTAAAGCATGCATATCATGATTAATATGTTGTAATGTACAATCACTTAAAAAGGTATTGATGACGAGTTAGAAGAACCACAAACAAGCAATCGCCATCTGATTAAAATGCCTTGTACAGAAAATTGTCTAAATTGTTTGTAAAAGAATCATGGATCCAAAAATCATGGACACAAATCAAATGTATATTCAAAATCTAATTGTGTAAACCCCATTGATGAAATATATACCCAAAGTATAATTGTATAAAAACTAATACTTAATCATAAAATTGTGCCAAATCTATGTGAAAAAACTATATATCCAAACTCTAATGATATATATCTAAGCTCTAATTATATAAACACAAATCAAGTTTATATATATATATATATATATATATATATATATATATATATATATATATATATATAATATTGAATTTGTAATATTAGGGTTTATCACATTAATATTAATATTGGGATTTGTTGTAGCGGCTACAACCATCCTCCAAAATTTTGCCTTAGCTTTGTTTCGAAACCTCACTACCAACCATCCTTTACAACATGTCTTGCACTACCCGGGTACTTGTGGTTTCAGTTGAGTTTCTTTAGCTTATCACCTTGTGTTTGCTAACTTGTTTCCCTTTCACTCACAAGTTGACCTCCCGTGACTTGGTCTTCAACTGATTCTTGTGTTGACTTGGAGAATTGCGCAGCATTGGAGGGAAACCAACCTTTCTCTTTAGAATTGTGCAGTGCATCAAGGCATCCAACTGCTCTCCAAAATTGCGCAGAGCATGCAGGCTGCCTTCCCCTTCAAAATTGCACAGAGCATGTAGGCTACCTTCCCCTTGAAAATTGCGCAGAGCAGCCCATCACCAAGCTTGCTCTCATAATTTGCACAACTCTAGATGGAAGCTTTGGCTTTAGTCCAGAAATTGCATAGAGCTTGAGGGATAGCCAGAGCAACTCAACCTATAAACTGTGCATAAGTCATCCTGAGACTTATTGTCTATTGCATGTGCTCACAAGTTGACGGGTTCCCTCTAGGACTGTGCAATCTTATTGTTGCAGCTATATCTCAAAGGAGCTATTGCTCCATGATCTCATGCCTAATTGAGATCACTAGACAACAAAATATAATGGCTAATGCAATCTAATAATGGCCCCTCAATCCAAATTGTCATGCATGCAGAAAGCAGTCAGATCTATGCTATAGATAAGAGATCACACCTGGAATCCTCGCATGTCAGGGAAAGGTTTTGAGTTCGATGCAGATCTTGCGCTCCACTCAAGCGATCCAACACATCTGCACGAGATCTCTATCCCTGCACACAAACACAACTAGACAAGGAAAACAATTGATCTTCCTCGGAAGATTGTTAGATCAAAAGCAATAGATACGATCATATAATATACTGAACACAAATTCATGTAAGGAAGGGAACACAAATTTTTATTAACCATATAAATGGAACTACATCAAATGTATACCATCAACACAAAGAAAATCCTCTCCTCCAACTTGCAGTATGGCCTCCTCTCCCTAGGCAACAGAGCTCTCACACTGTCGTTTTTGGTCCTCCCCCCTATTCCCTCTTGGTGAGATTATAAAGGCTCATTCCATCCTCCAAGAGAATGTATCTAGACACCTAGGGGATTGAGAAGTTACAAAAATTCTACAATAATGGACCCCTAGCCAACTCATACACAAGTGGGTCAAGTTGATCTCCTTGGGAATGAAAACTCTAGAAACCTTTTGCACAATTATGAGATTTTTATCAATTATCTCAATTATGAAATAAATATTATCTCATAATTATTATATTTTGGCAAAATAAATATGAGAAATTGCTTAATTATCTAATTTAACCCTTTTAACATGGGATAAATCTCACATAAGTAAAAGAAAAGGTGAAAAGGGGATGCATTTAAGCCAAACAACTGAGGTAAGTTGATATTGGGTTTCTCTCACTATAAAGGAGTGGCAAATAGGGTTATAAAATATGCCCCCTAATGCATGAGGTTAGAAGAGAAACTGATGGCCAAAATGCATTACAATAATACTCAATTGCCAAAATGGGAGGAAGGATCCAAGACTATGAAGTTGGATTGGAGGAACTCAAGTGTTGAAGGCTCAACTTTGCTGAAAACATCCCCGAGGTGGGCATACCCATGCTCAGTCATAAGAAAGTACTGAACATGGCCTCCATAAAATACACTACAGATCCATGACATGAAATGCTAAAACATGGCCACGAAGACATACACAATGGATCCATGTGGTTCAACAGATAAAGCATAGCCATTAACAAATACAATCGTGGATCTATGTCACAGTATACATAAGTAGGACTACGGGTGCATGACACACAGAGAAGTGTCTCAAGATAGCCCTCAAAGTACATAAATGATACATAACTCCAACGCAACCTAGGAAGGATGCCATATAAGAGTGAGATGTCTCTAACCCGGGGTCTTCAACATAACCTTGATGGTATGAATATACACCATGCGGATAGATGAGTTGAAGTTGAGCATGGTAGAAACCGCCTGATTACCAGTCAATCAGGTAAACCAGTAACAGACACGGGGCAATCCACCAATGAGGAAAATGGATCCCAAGGTACCTAGTACAATCCACCAAGTGTGAATAGATGAGTTGATGTCGAAAACTAGTGAACTCGATCAATCATGAGACAATGATGAAAACCCATTTTCGATCATGAGGAAGCCTGCCACTGAGGTCTACAAGCTCTAAGGTACTACTAATTCCTAGATCAAGCTCCTGGATAATGAGCTGAAGTCGATAAGAGAAGATCCATTAAAGGAGGGCCTTAATGTATCCCCCATCAATCGACATAGAACAAACCAAGATGATGTGATGAATAAATGAAGTCATGAAGCAGTGAAGTACAATTGACACAAGGATGGTCGACTCAAAAAGGGCAACATGCTACTATAGATGGCTGAAATATGTTGAGATTTCCCTTGAACACATAGCAGCACAAAACAAGAATGATTTGGCAGCATGATTAATGATCACCTGGTCATATCATGAAACGATGCAGGAGGCATCGAAGCACGCTCCATATGACTAGAAGAGTAACTAGTCAGAGAAGTAAAGAGACTCATATGGAGGGTACAGCTTCTGGGCAAGCTAAAACCCAACAGTAAGATAATGGGACAGACAAGTGTCGTGTTCAAGGGTGACACAACTAATTTTGCCACTTTGATGACTAATGGAAAAATATGTGCCCCCCCTTCTATTTTTTATAAGTTCCTTTTTCGTAAAGTTCTCCCCCAAGCCCGAAAAATAGATATAAGTATATAAGGGGGAACCTCCTAGCCACAATAGACTAGGGTATTCCTTTTTCGTAACTAGTCTATCCCAATCCAGAAAAGGGTTAAACTTATACTGGGTAGATGACACTTTTGATACTTTAACGAGCGTGAAGTAGACAAGTTCACTCGACAATATTTTCTAAATTAAGGAGTCTGAAAAGAGCTTAATGGAAACTCCTCTTGGAGGAATGAGTGGTATAGAGGGTAGCAATTGGTTCCGGTAATGATGGAACTGCTCATGACATAAAGAGGACAAGAGGTGAGATAATAGGACCACTCACTGTAGCGGTTCCTCCAAGAAAGGGTAAACACCAAGTGAAAGCGGGTGGTAGCCCAAGCAGATGATGATGATGGAAGAGAGAAACCAAAGCTCATCATGCAAAAGTAAACTGATAAAAAATGGCAATCACAAGGGAGAGAAATGGTGGAATCCTCTTGGGGTAAACCCAGAAATATGACGAAGAAGAGGACATGAGGATCAGATTCTAGTTCATGGAGGGTCAGAAGGAGGAATTCCAAGAAGGAGCAAAAAATGTTTGCATGGACACCACCTTGGCAAAAAGGTGCTAACTAGGGTATCCATGACCACGAAAAATCTACCACCAAGTTATGACATGCATAAAGGAAGTGGCGAAAGTCACAACTTGACGAGGTTACACCTAAGGCATAAATATGGCACTCACGGTCAAAATGCAATGGTGATAGTGACATATGATCTACCCCTATATGCCAAGCTCAAGAGAAACACACCTAAGGTCTAATGGATGTCGCAATAGAAGCACCACCTTGTCCTATAAAAACCATCCAAAAAGACTAGACCCATGGTTAAATCACATAATGAAAGACATAAACATGAACGATATAAAAATAGGACCATGTATTTTTTGGTTTGTTTTTTGCATTTTATAAGTTTTCGGAATTTTGGCATAAATAAGGAATAGAAAATACTCGCATTACACACCAAACCAAAACGGGTAAAGAGTCACATTTCTATGTACAATATGTACAAGCACAACACAGTCCAGTAGGTCATGCCAAAGTGTGCCCACAACTGGGCACAAGCTAAGGTTTTCCATACGTGAACTCATGGAAGGTAAATATACCATATGTCTCACCAATGTGGGGCCATGCCAAAGGAAATCAAATTGCCCAATCCAGAAAGGTTGACATAAAGGGGGTATAAGATGCTTGTCAACATGTGGAAAGGAAGTGGGAAATTCATTGGCAAACTAAACATTAGAATCCCAAGACTTGACTTAGCTCATGGGTGGAAACTCCAAGGAACTCCAGGAAGGTGCCCCCTAAGTTGATTCAAGATTTAAGTTACTAGGCTCTACTTGTTCTTCATCGGGGAGACTAGAGGTAGAAAGAGGCATAACCTACCTATGATTATCAGTGGGTAGATCCATGACCACCAAGTTGACTAACCGAGGAGGCTCATCATCAAGGGAGTCATGCGAAAGAAGAAGAGGGGTGATGTGTGTGGGAAAAAGAACATGATCATATTCCATATTGGGATGGAGTTTCTTACCAGTGTTAGGAGGTACTGACAGAATTTCCAAAGAGTCAATCTCTTCCACAATAGGTGGTGGAGGGTGCTAATTAGCTTGTTCAACTTCCATAGAATCAGGCGGCACCACCCAAGGATCAGGAGGTCTATGGGGTCCACGGGTGCCGGAAGAGATCATATACATAAGAGTTGTGGTAGAAGTAGAAGGAGTGTTGGGCAGAGGGAGTTGAGGAAGGACTCCCATAAGGGATGAGATTTTAAATAATCCCACGCCAACACTCTCATACTGACCAAGGTTATCTCTCACGAGTGGTACAAAATTTCCAGTGGTGGAAATATGAGCTGATGGCACGCAAAAGTCAAGTTGATTGATAGTGACAATTTTGCCTTAATGAGGAAAGCAAAGTACACGAAAAACAGATGAGACAACTGCGGTCATTTCATAAAACCAAATACGGCCAAGTCATAATCTAATGTGGTGTCGACAACCTCGACATCAACATGGATAGTTTCGCTCCTAACTCAATGGAAAAATTTGGAAGAACTCCCTTTGGAACAAAGTTGTGTCCATCAAAAGCTTGGAGAGTCGTGTTGGTCGTGGTGAGTGTTAGAGAGCCAAAAGCCTTCCATCATGATGCTTACATGATGCATGTGGAAGATCCCTCATCCACCAAAGTGTAATGAATATTCCTATGGGAAACACACACGATGATTTGGAAAGAAATCTAATGGGAAAGTCGAGGAGCAACTTTGTTAGCATTAAAAGCGACGAGACTAGATTCAGATAGGTCAACTCCACCAATGGCAGACAACAAGGCTTTGCGCTGCTGAGGACAACTTTGGAATACCTCCATGGCAAACATGGCACAAGGAGCCTGGGCTAGATCTTCAACAATATTGTAGTGTTGAGCAGCCCTGGTAGAAGGATTGTGTGTTGTCTTTTGAAGAACACCCTTGGGAGGGTGATAGACGGGTTCCACAGGCTTATCTAGAGTGAGAGGTCCAGTGGAGGGTAGTGGATTTGATGAGTCCTTAGATGGGGGACTCGAATAAGGAACATCATTAGACTTGGCTCACATGGTCGTATTAAGATCTTCCTTGCACATGAAGACGGATTAATTATAAGAAGATGACCCCTTGTTGCCCCTTTGCGGAGGGCGAGAAGGTTGAGCAACCATCTATTGTTGGGGTTGTGCAAGGAATGGATGGGTTAAAATGGCAAGCTATTAAGTAGATGGTGGTGAAAGAAGCATATGGACCTCATCCATTCAAGGGCATTCATGAGTAAGATGGTCACCTTGACAAATTTTACAAGGGAACTTGACATTACAACGAAGTTCACTAGTGCCCCCTCCCTGACTCTGAGGGTTGGATTGAGACTCCTAAGCATTTTGATTCTTTTGTTTATTTCATGTATTATTCTTCTTACCACAAGATTGTTGATTTTTCTTCGATTGAGTGGAATTCACCGTGAGAACATTAGTGGATAGCTCAGGAGCGATTGCTTTAGCAGAGCCAGACGCACTTGCTAGGGCTTGAGATGTAACAATCAATTACCCAAGTTGGGCAGCAAATTGGCTCACGAAATCAGAAACAGACCCAATCACACCATCGGCATGTGGGTCAAGAATATGTTTTGGAGGGTCAACAGAAAGTGTAGGGGCATTAGGCAGCACTTCATAAAGCGTACCCAACTGTGAATAGATAAGATCCAACTGTTGGGCAGCCAAAATAGCTTGTTCCTCAGTAAGGGCTCGAAACATAGACACATCCTTGGAAATTTGAGGTCAGAGAGATCGAATGAACAATTTACATAAGATCTCATCAGGTAACTTGGTTCTCACCAACCTCTTGCGATGGTGCCACTCATGAATATGATCAGAGATTAATGTAGCATCATCTTGTTTGAAATTATACAAGAGGTCAAAGTCGATATCATACCGAGTAGGTAACTAGAAATGTGTCAGGAAAGTTTGAGCAAGGGAGACAAAGTCACTGTAGGATGTGGTATCTAACTTAATGTACCACTTTGCAGCATCCCCGGTCAACGCAAGTTGGAATAAGTGAAGTTTAACAAAATCATCCACTAAAGAATTAGATGAATACGCAAATGATAAGTGGTAATGTGCATGGATGGATTCTCCCTAGGCTTTCCTTCAAACTTAGGAATATCGGATGGTAATTTGGCGAGCATAGGTGGCCACCAAGGATAATGATGTATGAGGTCATTATTCAGTTTCACCAAATCCGGTAAATCGAGAGAAGATAAGAAAGGATTTTGGAGCTGACTAAATGGGTCATAGGAGGGAGAGGCCCCTAACCAACCATGTGGTCCCCCCATATGAGGAGTGGAAAGATGCACCTGTTGGTGAAGAAAAGGGTTCACCCCATCATAGGACTGATGCGGGACATCATGACTAGTAAATGGAGGTTTCCCCCCAGGGTAAGTACTGTTAGAGAGCAAATGACCCATAAAAGCATGGATGCTGATGGTGTTGTACCTAGGTATGGGAAAAGGACCACTCTGTGCAGTAGGACCGACATAAGGAGGATACCTTGTGTGAGAAACGGTACTAGCAACAAGGTTGCCCCTAAGTAAACTAGCCCCCCAGAAGAAGTACTAGTAGGTGGTGCCCCTCCAAAAAGAGAACTATACCAAGCCTGTGACATAATAGAAGTGGCGTTGCCCCCAAGATGACCAAGGACAATGGATGATCCTCCCCACATATTATTGGATGTAACCATGCCTAACTGAGGGACAAGAACAATTAGTTGGGCAAAATGCAGGGTAAAGATTCCTTAACCTACCAGCTGACTAGTCTGGGGTGTCATGGTCGACATAGGAGATGGTTTGGACATGGAAACGTTCAAGAAATTTGTAGGATTCATAGAAGAAACTAGTGGAATGCCCCAAGAAGAAGTAAGAGGTGTGGATGAAGGAGTGGGTATAGCCACACTAAGAGGCAGCAATGATGTCATGGCAGCTGATACTGCTGATGCAGAAGGTAAGGACATCCCAGAATCTGCCATAGCGTAAAGTACAGAAAAAGGCACGTGAATCTAGGTAGGTGTGGAACCGTCAGGGTTCAATCACAATAAATCAGGTCCCAATGGATCAGTCAAATGTGGGTTGGCAGGAGCATCAAAGTCGTCTACCAAAATCTTGATAGAAACCAAATCAGTACTAGAAGGACCAAGTATAAAATCCACGACAATGTGGTGGTCTAAGTCTTGAGAACCGATGGGTACTCTCTATGTAGGGGTAACAAGTCAACCTCATTCAAGAGGCAAACCATGAATACGACGCGATCGTCGATGCATAAATTTAGCCAGGGTGGTAACTTATGATTTGAGTACAATTATGTTAGTACAAACACCCTAAGGCTAAAACTACTGAGTCAGACCAAAGAGCACACACTAGAAACATCCTAGAAGATAGCACATGCAAACCAAAATACAAAGAAGTTGGTGGTGGAACAGTTATACTAACGACCAGCTTCCTAGTCCTTATATCTACGAACTCGGTGCAAGTGCCCTTATTTTCCATGGGGCACCCTCCGAGAGGACTGAGAGAGTATGACTAATATCTGTCCCAGGTACAAAGAAGATGAACCTGACCCTGGACCAGTGTATAATCCCTAAGAGGATAGGTTACTATGGTCACCATGTACAATAACACGACCTGGGGGGCCAGTCGCAGGACAAATCCACACGCAAGGGCAGGAAAATTAACCCCAAAAGGAGCTAAGACCGAAATCCCCTTGAGAGTTTCCTCCCAATTTGTCCCCAAGTGAGATGACACTGTTTTTATGCATGGAGATTCCACTATACTGCACAACCCAAAACTAAGCGAAAGGGGTTGTGCCAATTCGCCTAGCCCAAGTTTTACCTCATGCTTGACCCTTTTCTGAGGAGGGCTTCCCAGACTGCACTATTGCAAATGGATTTAACTCCCTACTGCAAGATGCTAAGTTAATTTTGTAGTCTTGGAGCAGTTAACTCACACTACTATCTCCAAGACCCTAGCCCAAGCTAGTGTTGGTGTACTACCAGTGAAAATAAAAGACGAATTTAGTTAATTTTATTATCACGTTGATTTTAGTCATTTTTGTTTACACGAGTGGGATGCGGCATGAAAATATGATGGTGTGAATGAATCTTAGTTAGTCACTCTAGTGCAACTATATGCAATTTTCAATTTTCAATTCGATGAATGCTAACTATAGGAGGGTAAGATCCTTCTAACACACCAGTGGCTATTATGATGCACCTCTAAATCTTCTTGAAAGCAAATTATCCCAAATTTTGTGAATTAATGACCTAAAACAAACTAGGAAGGCAAACCAAAACAATCTGATAAAAAAAAAAAAAAACAATCTGAATAAAAAAAAAAAAAAAAAAACAACAACAACAACAAGGAAAAGACTCCCAAGAAAGAACGCAAAAGCACTCTAGAAGCGTCACAACTAGGAAAAACGAAGCCCAATCAAAGAAACACACTGAAAGAAATCAAATTGAAAGCAAAAAGTGAAGGGGGGAAATGTCTTCAAGCTAGGGCTATAGTATAATGGCTCAAGAAAGACCTATGTTCTGCAAGGGTCAAAACCAGACCCTAGATATAGGAAGGCCTAAAAAATATCATATGAGAGTGATACAAAGCAATGAAAACACACTCAAAAGAAATTTTCTAGATGACAATTGCACAACCAATCATAACACCACTAATTGTGACGAACACAAACAAGAGAAAGAATAGGTAACTTAAAAACAAGTGACTAAGCCACACAAAGGTAAAGAAAGACCAAATTGGGATATCAAAGAGATCTAAGTAGTTACCAAAAACAACCAAACAAATATGAAACAAAGATCCAAAGATGAGAACACTAGTCCTCAACAAAAGAACACAAATAATTCTTTAAGAGAAACCTTGAAGAACATAAGCAATGGATGATCCCAACCAATAAATAAGAAATGGCTCATATCTGATAGAGATTAACAGCAAATAGAAATAAAAATAAATAGATCCAACAAATAGTATCAATTTTTGAAGAACACACCTGAAAAATCAAGAAAATAAGCTTAAAGAAAACCCAAAAATTGGGGAAAACGGATAGAAAACAGGCTGATTTTTCAACCAGCCATATCTTCCTCATACAGAGTCTTCTGTTTTAGATGGATTTTTTTTAGGTAAAAAATCAAGAGGATTACAAATATGTCATTATTTTCACTTAATTATGTATAGAAAAGAACATAAATGAATAGAAAAAATCAGTTGCACACGAGGGCAGAAGAAAAACAAACTGCCCAATTTTCAATTGGCCATAAATTCCTCATACGGAGTCGTTTTTTGTGATTTTTTTTAGGGGGGTAAAAATATAAGAGGAATTCAGATCCGTGGTTATTTAAATCAAATTATATATAGAACATTCAAGAATTTGATTTCAATTCTCGGATTTGTTATTCCCTCATATAAAAAAACAAAAATAAAACTCTAGATCTAACATCAACTTAGATCTGAAGCAAGTAAAATGAAAGGAGATCAAAATGAATCCAAATGATTATAGAGAACTCAATGGGAACAAGAGAAAACCAAGAAACATAAAGAAGAAGAGGAGATCTCAAACAAAGAGGGAAAAATAAAAATGCTCTCATTGAAAGCACCAGTTCTGTTGCAGCTAGATCTGCAAGGAGCTATTGCTTTGTGATCTCATGCCCAATTAAAATCACCAGACAACAAATATAATGGCTAACATGATCTAATAATGGCCCCTCAATCCAAATGGTCATGCATGCAACAAGCAGTCATATCTATGTTATAGATAAGAGATCACACCTGGAATCCTCGCATGTCGAGGAAGGGTTTTGAGTTTGATGCAGATCTTGCGCTCCACTTGAGCGATCCAACATGTATGCACGAGATCTTTATCCATGCACACAAACACAACTAAACAAGGAAAATAGTTGATCTTCCTCGGAATATTGTTAGATCAAAAGCAATAGATACTATCATATAATATGCTAAACACAAATTCATGTAAGGAAGGGAACACAAATTTTTATTAACCATATAAATGGAACTACATCAAATGTATACCATCAACACAAAGAAAATCCTCTCCTCCAACTTGCAGTATGGCCTCCTCTCCCAAGGCATTAGAGCTCTCGCACTGTTATTTTTGGTCCTCCCCCTTATTCCCTCTTGGTGAGATTATAAAGGCTCATTCCATCCTACAGGAGAATGTATCTAGACACCTAAGGGATTGAGAAGTTAGGAAACTTCTACAATAATGGGCCCCTAGCCAACTCATACACAAGTGGGTCAATTTGATCTCCTTGGGAATGACAAAATCTAGAAACCTTTTGCACAATTATGAGATTTTTCTCAGTTAAATAAATATTATATCATAATTATAATATTTTGGCAAAATAATTATGAGAAATTGCTTAATTATGTAATTTAACCCTTTTAACATGGGATAAATCTCACATAAGTAAAAGAAAAGGTGAAAAGGGGATGCATTTAAGCCAAACAATCGAGGTAAGTTGATATTGGGTTTCTCTCACTATAATGGAGTGGAAAATATGGTTATAACACTTGCCTTGCATGCATGGGTAGCTTTTTCCTAAAAAAGAAAAAAGCATCCTTAGATTTTAGGGATCTATTTTTAAGAGCTGGAGGTTACATGCAAAAGTCATTTTAGGAACCTCCCACAAAGTGTCACTTTTTCCTAGAATTATGGCATGCATGTCATAAGCCTCGATCTTGTCAAAACTATTTATTTTATGCTTTAAAACTCATTATTCACTTCGATCTTCGAGCTCTAGCATTCCCAATGCATTTAGGAACCTTCGACACACTTATTGCACCTTTTTCCGGGTTAGTCTACTTTTCCTGTCTTTTGCTACTTTTCTGTCACTTTTTGTATTTTGGTTTGTGTGAGTGTTGTTTGCTTGTTTTTTTGAATGCTTGCTGTCGTTTTAATGCATGTTAGTTTGTATAAGCATTTTTTCAAGTTTTTCATTGCATTTCCTTATTGTCGCATGCATAACATTGTTTCTGCACTTATGGTCGTCGTTGCGGCGACTCGCTTCACACACCTCATTGTTTTCCCATTTTACTGAATCCTGCACTCATTGATTGCATGCATGTTCATTCGCTCATTCTTTCACCCAACTTTGCACATGCATTCAGTCCTTACTATTTTCAGTTGCTCGTCGGTAGGTTTGAGCTGCCTGGGCCCAGACCTTGCCTTGCCCGGCTTGCACTGCGTGCTCCCAGAAATTACGCAGAGCCTGCCTCACATTAGCATGCTAGGATGTTCTCTACACAATTCTGAGAGGTAGTGCTTCAAGTTTCTCCCAGAATTACACAATGCAATTTTCCTAGGTTGCAGTCATGCTGACTAAAACTGTGCATTGCATAGTTCCAGTCATCAGTAGGCCAAGTTGGATTGTGCTCTTCGCAGTTTCAGAAGTCAGTCAACTCACTAACAGTTGGGACTATGCTCTACACAGTTCTGGTAGTTAGTCACACATCCTCCTAGAGAAAATTGTGCAAATTTTCCAGTCAGTCACCCAGGTGTGTTGCATGTTAGCCCTCAAGTTACTTTTGGTTTTCACGACAGTTTGCTTGCCATGAGTGTTTCTCTATCTCCAGGTATCACAGGTGTTCATCGGTCTCTCAGCAATACAAGTACAATGGCTTCCAAGAGAGAAGGGTCAAAGGACATGGTTGAGAGCACAACTAGAGATGTGGTCGAGCAAGTGTCTATGAGCTTGCCCATCTAGGAAGACACTAAGTTGTTCATAGACAAGGAGATCAAGATCAAATGGCAGGACATCAATGACATCTTTTCAGGCACCTTTGAGGAGAATTTGGAGGACCGCAGAGTCTATGTCAACATACACAAGTCTGGCTTGTATCGGGTTGCATGTGGTATCCCGCATTTCCATGCGCAGTCATTATCCATTGGATTGTATTGCAAACTGATCCAGAGGCAATGGTGTTGAGCAGTGCCAGTGGAAAAAAACTTGCTATCTTCAGGGAAGAGAACTTTCAAGAGATGTATCACTTTCCGTTGCCAGTGAACACAATGGATGCACCCTTCACCAATCCCAACAACATTGCAAACTCAAGAGACATCTTGAAGAGTTGGGTGAGATATCCATCTAAGTTTAGGATAACACCCAACCAGGTATACAAGACAAATATACTACGAAAGGCTTATCAGTTCTTGGTCATCTTTTCATGTTGCTTATACGACCAAGAAAGTACAGAGACGTTCCCACAAATTTGGGTGATTGTGTTGGATCAACTGGAGAATGAAGCAAGACCTTTCAATTGGTCCGATATGTTGGCTCTCCAACTGAAGGGGCAAGTAATAGATGCCTGGAATCCACCCAAGTGTCAGAAAGCAAAGGTATTTATGTTTGCCTAAATTCTTGATGCCCATTAGCAATTCCCTGGCTTGGGTTTGGCATGGACACCTTCAGAAACCTCTGTGCACACCTATTGCAGGTTGTCCTCCGAGTGCAGCTTCCGTGGAGTTATACTATAGCTATTAGACCACTTCGTCACCCCAGTGTATAGGATGATCTTTGAGCAGGATCTGCCTTGCATGTCACAGGCAACGATGGAGGCATTGGTTAACATAACAGATTAGTATGCCTCACCCCTTAGCACCTTCATCCAGATGTACATTGCGGAGAAGGCTCCGCATGTTTTACCGAAGTTTTCCATGGAAAAGTTGGCCATGCAAGAGGTTGCATACCACATCTCGAGAGGGTTGTCAGCAAAACTACACATGAAGAAGAAGACATCTTGGCCCGATCTTCCTTTGCGGATCATGTTGTATGAGATCTAGAATCTCAAGCATGCTGAGGCTGAGATGGAGGAATTCAAGAAGTTCACCTTCGACACCATAAGTTTCAATCCATATGACTCGCATCGCTTAGTGGAAGACTATTGTGCGAGAGTGTATCATCCATGGATCCACAGGGCATTCCATTAGCCTAAGGGAGACCCAAGGAGATACTGCTATAACTCCTCAAGGCTCAATGAACCAGTCAGAGTGGTTGTAGAATGGTTAGTAGTGCACAAGGCAACAACATCTTAGAGGGCAGTAACATCAACAACAACAGAGGGCACCAGAATTGTGCATGACAAAGGCAAGAGAAAGGTTGTCGACATTGCAAAGGTGAAGCAAAGCTGCAAGTTCAAAGCATATCCACTTGTATTAGGAGAAAATTTGGAGATTGAGGCAAAGATGTGACAGTGCATGTTGGGCATGGAATCCCCCCAAGGCATGTTTTGGGGCTCAATTCCCAAGTTTTGATCCAATATTATTGTAAAGACTTCGCGAATTGTGGGCGTGGAGCGTGAAATATATGATAGAGTCACAGGGTTGTATGACCTAGTTTTGTAATGTAATGTCGGCCTGCCCATGGTCCGCGAAATATATGATAGAGTCACAGGGTTGTACGCCCTAGTTTTGTAATGTAATGTCGGCCTGCTGCGGACCATGGGATTGTATAAATAGAGCGAGGCTCTAAATGTAAAAGAAGGCAATGGAGATAGTAGAGTAGTAGAGAGAAGAAAAAGTCTAAGTGACTAAATGTGTCTTTGGGTTGTAGAGTAGGAGAAGGCTCTGCAGCTGAGTGCGCAAAGGCCTAGTAGTCCGCAGCTGAGTGTGCGGACCCCTGCAGCTGAGTGCGTAGGGCAGAGTCGAGTCTGTAACCAAAGAAGAGATTAATAAAGAGAAGTTTTATCATAATTCTATGTATTTGTTCTTGGGTTAATGCATGTTTTATGTAGGTGAAAATATATTGGTTATTTACTGCGTGCACCTGTATGAACGATTTATGTTGTTAAGTATAATCTAAAGCACACAAGTAGGCTAAAATAATCAACTAACATTGGAATACTAGTAAGGACTGGGGTAATAACAACGTTCGACCCTTGAGTAGGGTTGTGCGAAGGCAACATCTTATGCTGCGAGGTACGAGAAATTGTGTGTAGCGACGTGCGCGCAGGGTCGAACCACGGACCACTTGAACTGATCAGACATCTCCAAGGTGAAGAAACCTGGTTCTAGCACCCTCCCATACTACTTCGGGTGAGACCTCAGTCCGCGCTCCACAGAATGTTGTCGAAAGGGCTAGTAGTACCAGGATTTGTTTGGCTAAATCACCTTTGAACCTGGGTTAGG